>LR990665.1:22311335-23511335 GCA_905147715.2 Xestia xanthographa
AGATATCCCCGAGTGCTTTCTCTCGCGTGATGTCTATAGCGATGTCAGGGTTAAATTATGAAAAAGCATTTATATACATGGACGATATTATAGTGTTTGGACGTAATATGGAAACCCATAATAAAAATTTAATTGACGTATTCGAAAGGCTCAGAAAAGTAAACTTAAAAATTAATCCCCAAAAGTGCGACTTTTTGAAAACAGAACTATTGTATTTAGGTCATATAGTATCGGCGGAGGGAGTTAGTCCCGATCCAGAAAAAAAATAGGGTGTTGGAAAGTTATCCAGAACCACAAAATTCAGATGAAGTACGGCGTTTTGTTGCATTCTGCAACTATTACAGAAAGTACATACCGTCTTTTGCGCAAATAACAATGCCGTTAAATAAATTATCTAGAAAACATGAACCTTTTATGTGGACTTTAGAATGTAAACAAGCATATGAACATTTAAAACAGGCATTAATTTCCCCACCTATCTTACAGTACCCAGATTTTTCCGATGACAATGAATTTATACTACAGACAGACGCTTCCGGCATTGCCATAGGTTCAGTTTTGTGCAATAAAGATATGCGTCCAGTTGCTTATGCCAGCCGACCCTTAAACAAAGCCGAGTTAAATTATCCGACTATTCAAAAAGAATTATTAGCTATTGTATGGAGTGTGAAGTACTTTAGGCCGTACCTATTTGGAAAAAGTTTTACAATTATGACCGATCACAAACCATTAATATACTTATTTAGCATGAAAGACCCGTCTAGTTGCTTAATAAAATTTAGATTACAGCTCGAAGAATACAATTACAAAGTTGTTTACATTCGTGGCAAAGATAACAACGTTGCAGACGCACTGAGTAGGGTAACCATAACATCGGACGAATTAAAAAACTTTAACGAAACAATTTTAGTAATGACAAGAGCGCAAAAGAAAAAAATAGAGAAACAGGAAAAAGAAGTTAGTAGAAAAAACTGCGTTGAAAACACTGGTTTTCCAAATATTACCTCCCAAAGTCCAAGGCCTGATCAACCGAGGATATGAGAAATATTTAGAGTTCCTTGTGATACCGTTGAAATGAGATTTATTGAATGCATGGATTTAGAAAAATTTAGGAAAAATAAAGAAATAACAAAGGAAAAGGAATGTTTTGTATACATACAAAATAATCATATAATATACATAAACCTTAATTATATACAGCGAATCTCGCGAGACGAATTTGCAAATATATTAAGTGATTTTTGTAAAGAGATAAAAGTAGAAGAAATATGTATAATTAGAACGGAAAACAACGCGTTGTTCATAAAAGAAATATTAAATGAAATACAAAGTAGGCAAATATGGGCCGGCCCACGAATAAATGTTCTAAGAAATGTTAAGAGAATCGTTGATAACGATGAGAAAACTATCGTATTAAATGATTAATGATTATCACTTATTACCAACGAGCGGACACGCGGGTGTTCGTCGGATGGTTAATAATATAAAAAAGAAATATTACTGGCCAGGACTTGAAAATAGTGTTAGGGAATATGTTAAGAAATGTAGTAAATGCCAGAAAATTAAATATTCAAAGAATATAAAAGAGCCAATGGTTGTGACAACAACGGCAAATACTGCATTCAAAAAAGTTTATCTTGACATTGTCGGTCCCATGGATACCGACGCACAGTGGGCTGAAATTCGCAACATTCAAATATTTTTTATCGAGTGAACCTTTTTTTGCTTGGAAACGATTGGGAATACCTACTATATGCCTTGTATAATGAACTTTTAGGTTTATAATCGGAAACAGCGAGCTCAGATTTTTTTTTGAAAAAAATTGTATGGAGTCGGCGTAATAAATGATGATATCTCCATTATCGCACAATTGCGCTTAATATCCTCTTAGGTTGTTAATATATTAATTATTTTGGATTTTTTGACAGACTCCATGTCAAGGTCAAACATGCGCTTTTTTTAAAAAAAATCTTTAAAATTTTTCAATTTTTTTAATGTTTATTTTTTCATTTTTTAATAATATTAAGCTTTACATGGATGTATATAGACTAGAAAATTACGCAAAGCAATTATGTGCCATATTAGAAAGTGAAATTCGCTTAAAGACTCATTAGCCGAAATCTCAAATAGTAATTATCTAATGATTCTCAAAATCCCTAATAAAATTAAGGAAATTATTGTTTGTTAATAACATTTTAACTATCTACTGACTTTTTGAATACCTATATCTATTAAATAATTGGGTTCTCATTAGTTAGCAATTAAGAGGGTAGTCAGTAAATTAGTCGTTCGGACACATACATTAAAATCGATCGCAATAAATAGGATCGTAATATAGGAAAATAATTTAGTATTCTTCAATCATTGAAAGTACATACATCATGGCAAGCATTGTAACAAACTTGGATTTGTTCGTTATTTTGAAAAACGCTCACAAACTTAGTGACTATAATTTTTTGTTTCAAACCGTGCTATCTCGTTTAAACAACAGTGTATCTGAAGAAGATTGTGTGACTTTAAAAGAATTTTGCCGGAGATTCACTAGGGCTGCACAGAAACGATATGAATCAACACAACGGAAATATGAGAGGTTCCGAACTGACTACGAAAGTTGGCTCGAGGCTGATGTTGATTGGCCGAGTTGTTTAAAAGAAAATATAAAATCGATTACTCAGGATGAGGGAAGCCCTATAGTGCCACTTTCGGAGCCATCACCAAGTTCTAACGTTGCTATTTTGGAGTCATCTTCAAGCGCTACTGGTTCTCTTTTGGAGCCATCTACATCATCAACTGAAACTATGACGAAAAGAAAAATCTCAAATCGTAAACCTTTTGAAGACTTGGGAACGAAACAGAAAAAGAGGCGGAGTAAAGACCTGACAGACAAAGATTCCAGTGAGCTTGTATTTGCAACTATTTCTAAGTTGAAAGATGAAGGCCAAAACAACATTGCTTCTGTGATTGAATATATGGTGAAGCACCCAGAATCAATCGAAAAACTTCAAGATTTAATTAAAAAACCAACCAGTAAAGAAACGTTTTCACCCCAAAAAGCACTTGGTTTACTAATATCTCTGAAATTATCAAAGTGGCAATATATAACTCTGCGAGAATCAGCAATTCGAGAAGGCCTTAAGCACTTGTACCCTTCGTATTACTGCGTGCAAAAAGAGAAGAATGTGTGCTTTCCACCTGAACCGAAAAATTCAGTTATGGTGACAGATTCCTCAGCAAAAATTTCACTGCAAGCTTTGCTAGACCTGACAGCAAAAAGAATTATTAAATCTTTGCCAGAAGGTATACAAAATAAAGAACTAATTTTAATATCAAAATACGGTTTCGACGGAGCATCCAGTCAAAGCAGATACAAACAGAAGATGGATTGTACACAAGATGACTCTAGTATCTTCATGACTTCGTTATCACCACTGAAGATGACATGTGAAGACATCACAGTTTGGGAAAACCCGAAACCTTGCTCAGCAGCGTATTGTCGTCCAGTACAGTTCACCTTTGTTAAAGAAAGTGAAACAGTGGTGAAGGAAGAAAATGAAAGAGTCAAAGCTGAGATATCAGCTCTCCAACCATCTGATTGTGATAGCAATATGGTGAGTCATAAGCTAATGCTCACCATGGTTGCTGCTAAAATCAAAACATATCTGTCTCCTAACGTAAGATCGAATGCAGCGTGCTACATTTGTTTGGCGAAACCTTCGGAGATGAACAACTTGGAAAAAGTTATGAAGAAATCAACAGAAGATGACTTGATGGAGCTCGGACTTTCTTCACTGCATGCACGCATAAACATGATGGAATGTCTTTTGCATATAGCATATAAATTAGACATTAAGAAGTGGTCTGCTAGAGGGGAAAGTGAGAAAGGCTCAGTGGATGCAAGAAAGAAAACTATCCAAGCCAGGTTCAAAACTGAGCTCAACCTATTAATCGATGTCGTAAAACAAGGTTATGGCACAACTAACGACGGCAACACTGCACGACGATTCTTTGAATTTCCTGAAAAGACTGCGGCTATCACTGGACTAGATGAAGATCTGATCCGAAGATTCGCTATAATTTTGCAAGCCATAACTTCAGGTGAACCTATCAATATTTCAAAATTTAAGGAATATGCGTACATAACTGCTGAGAAGTATGTTGAATTGTATAACTGGTACTACATGTCATCGACAGTGCACACGATACTGCTTCATGGAGCCGAAATTATCGCTTCTAACGCAATAGTACCGATTGGCAGTTTATCTGAAGAGGCTTCAGAAGCAAGGAACAAGGACTTCAGAAGATTCAGAGAACATCACTCACGTAAGAAAAGCAGAGTGAGTTCTAATGAAGATATTTTTAATTTCCTTCTTCTTTCGTCCGATCCGCTTATTTCAGCAGTAAGACCAACGATGGATGCAAAGAAAAAGAAACCTTTGTTTGATGAAACATTGGATCTGCTGAATCTTCAAACACCTGAATTCGAGTTTAGAGATATCGCTCAAATAAATTCTGACTCTGAGCTCGACTCTGAAGATAGTGATTCAGAATAGGCAATATTTTTAAATAATATATTCATTGTTTTAATTAATTTTATCATATATTTTTATTGTAATCATTTTAATATTCGATTCTAATGAGATGTCATTCATTTTTATGATTGCTTGTATTGCACAACTACTAAAATTTTGATTTATGGTATTTCTAGTACTACTAACAACAAAATGTGTCTTATGATGTTATTTAACAAATATTACCAATTATAACTAATTTTAAGCCTAATTATTCAATAGATATTCAGTAAATCAGTAAATAGTGTATTGTTAAATATTAATATTTTACTTAATTGATTTTGAGAGCCGTTAGATAATTACTTCGTTAGCTGACCATTTGTACTACTTAGTTGTTCATCAAATTTAAGTCGTTATGTGTATATGTTTCTATGATATAAATATAAGAATAAAGATATTAAGCCTTTTATGGTTTTTAATGAATTTCACTTTCCAATATGGCACATAATTGATTTGCGTAAATGTCTAGTCTATATGCATCCATGTTAAGCTTAATATTAGTTAAATACTTAAAAAAAAACATTAAAAAAAAAAAATTTTCAAGATTTTTTTTAAAAAAAGCGCATGTTTGACCTTGACATGGAGTCTTAGGAGATTAATAACCTAAGAGGATATTAGGCGCAATTGTGCGATAATGGAGATATCATCATTTATTACGCCGACTCCATACAAATTTTTTCAAAAAAAAATCTGAGCTCGCTGTTTCCGATTATAAACCTAAAAGTTCATTATATAAGGCATATAGTAGGTATTCCCAATCGTTTCCAAACAAAAAAAGGTTCACTCGATAAAAAATATTTGAATGTCTATGAAACGCGAATTTCAGCCCACTGTGCGACGTCGAGGGATACAATTACATACTGACGATCCAATGCGAGCTTACCAAATATGTTGAAGCATATCCGCTACAACGTAAAGATACGGTGAGTGTTGCACGAGCTTTTGTAAACTATTTCATACTTCGTTATGGCATACCCAAGGTCATCGCTAGCGATCGAGGCGCAGAGTTTATGTCTACAACTATGAAAGAGGTATGCAAATTATTACATATAACTAAGTTGTGCTCGACAGCTTATCATCATCAGTCTATAGGTAGTTTAGAAAACATGCACAAACACCTTGCTGCATTCTTGAGAATACAGTGTAACGGACATCCAGAGACGTGGAGTCACTGGCTCCCTTACTGGTGTTTCGCCTATAACACATCGGTACATAGTACTACAAAATACTCACCATTCGAACTTGTATTTGGAAAACAATGTAACATTCCCAGTAATTTGAAAGACACTGTAGATCCATTATATATTCCAGATAACTACATGTTAGAATTAAAATATAGGCTTCAAACGGCACAGAGCAAAGCAATATTTGTTAAAAAATAAGAATAAAAGGAAATCAGTGTACGACAAAAATGTCAATAGTATTAGTTATAGCAAAGATGACTTACTTTTAGTGAAGAATGAGACAGGAAATAAATTAAGTGAACTGTATAAGGGACCATACAGTGTGACTTAGGAGTTAATGTCAAAATTAGTATTAATGGAAAAAGTGACATTGTCAATAAAAATAGGACTAAACCTTACATAGTATAAGCATAAGAAGTAGATAGTAGATAGTTATTAAGGAAGTATTGTATGGTACCTACATTACTGTAATAATAAAAAATATATGTAAAAAAAAAAAAAAGATTGTAAGTACATTTTTTTTTTTAATTAAACCCCCGTGGTGTAGTGGGTGAAATATGTATTAGATATAAGTTAGTATTGTATGGTCTGACAGGAGTCGGGAATAAATCGTCTTAGAGGTAACACGTGTCTCATTGCTCTGTCCCCTTTCCCCGCACACCGCAGGAGCACTCCATACAATTATCGGATTCTGTTATTTCTGAACCACAAGCACCGCAACGATTTGCCATTCTTATTGGCTTAATGGTTTCCAAGGTACCAAAATTCAAATCTAGGTATTAACTGCCCGCAATTCGGAGTGCGACAGAAATGAATTATTGGTTTTTCGCAGCCCGTCTCTTTCCCCCGAGGTGAGGAGGGGTGTCCCTCGGTGACTCCGGACAGAGCGATGGCGCGCTCGCGAAAATTATTCACCAAATCAGTTCACACCACTTTAGTACTTTTTGCACTTATTGACAATACACATCAAGCGTCAATATTGCATACATTAATTCACCAAAAATTGGGTAAAAAATAACAAAACACGTCCGCACTGACCGCGCGACTGACTAATGTCCATATATAGTACATATATAGTACCACAGACCTAGAGCAAACATCTATGTTCATTAATATCATATAGTGTGTCCTTGATGAGTATGAAACCCATAACCTTTCCATGCAGAAGTTATATTAGGTAATTACATATATTATATAATAAATAAATAAATGGGATGTAGGTTACTCACAGTAATTCTGTTAAGGACATATTGGTCAAGGATGGGTAGTTTAAGGTAATCATGGTCATTAGATATTCCATGCAGGGAAGCCACTTCAAACACACCGCATATACCAAACCTGTTTTTTTCTAAAGAGCAATAGTTTATTACCCTGTTTCTAACAATATCATTCCATTCTACAGCACTGCAAGTATTATCAGGGCGTGGATAAAAGCACAAATTTGTTCGTTTGCGTTTTGTGACATTATAATTATTCTTGTACTTGAAATTTAAGATTTTCAGCTTTTATAGGTGATGAATTCAGTTTTCTTTTCTTTGGCTCATGCCATTTCTGTTTGTTTTCTGTGGGCGTTTTTTTGATAAGCCATTCAGAATGTTCTTTAAATCTTAAAATTGCATAGCAAACACAAGCTATGTGCTTGCAGACTGCCATTGGCCCTCTACCAGCAGCACACTCACACATGGACTGGACAACTTTTCCATCCGTCTCAATTGCAATATTTACAAATTATGACAACGATTTTGTGTTTTCAGAGTGTACCTGTCCTCTATAAAAAAGCACATCATTTTGATTAAATGTCACTAGAGCCATTAAGTATTCATTAATCAACATGTTATAGCCCTTTCTATGTACTGCGCACATTATCTGCGTACACTTCTAAAAAGTAGGTGGTAATATTCACGATATCCAAGTCTGGTTATTCACTTTTAGTCGATACACTACTGTACAAACTGTCTGAAGGCCACTCAACAGTATACAGCGAATCGTTTTGTAATACTATTTCGTCTACGTTTCCAACAAAGTTTTTGTTTCGGTCATAGTCTTGAAGTCTGTAAAAAGAAAAAACATAGTTACCTCGGCAAACAAGCATTGAGCGAAGACAAAGGAACACGCGGTCGGTCATTAACAACGCGTGATTTATCTGTGCCCGTGGCTCGCAGCTGTGAGTAAGCGAGTGAGAACTGAGAATCAGGTTTGCCGGACTAACGGTATTTATATTGTTTTCATTTATTTTGTCATTCGGAATGTCTGAAACAGAGTTTAAGGATTTAACCAAGAAACGTAGCACTATTAAAGGAAGGATTACTCATTTTAAAAACTATTTGAATGATTTTCAAAATTATAAGAATGTAACACAAAAACATGTGAAGGAATTAGGTTAACGATTATCAAGGTTTGAGGTTTTATTTAATGAGTTTGACACAATTCAGAATAAAATAGAAGTTTTATCGGATGACAGTGATGGGCAGCTTGATGAACGTTCTGAAATAGAAAATCAATTTTATTCTTTGATCACCTTAGCTCAAGAAATAGCACAGTTGAATCAGGAGCAGTTTAGTGATGCTGATGATAATTTATCTAAAACTAGAGTAAATTCATATAATTGTGATAACTTTAATGTTAAGTTGCCTCTGATTCAGCTGCCGGTTTTCGATGGAGATTATAGCAAGTAGCTCGAGTTCAAAGATACTTTTAAATCATTGATACATGACAATACAAGGTTAAGTGGGATCAATAAGTTGCATTATTTGCGTTCATCGTTGCAGGGTAACGCTTCGGTTGTTATCAAATCTTTAGAGTTTCCTAATGATAATTATGATGTTGCTTGGCAACTTATATGTGATAGATTTGATAACAAAGGCCAACTTATTACCAATCATTTTCAGGATTTGTTAAGTATTGAAGCATTGCCTAAAGAATACGATAACATACTTAGAAACTTAGTAGATCACATTACAAAGCATTTACGAGCGCTTAACACATTGGGAGAGCCCACTGATAATTGGGATTCATTAATTGTTCATATATTCGCACACAAATTAGATTCAGTAACATTGCGCAATTGGGAAGAAGTTAAAAACCGTCAGCGTTCACCCACTTTACAGGAGTTCAGGGAGTTTTTGCGAAAAAGGGCTGATGTTCTAGAATCTTTACACCAAGCCAGCTCTCCCTCTAGGAAACCTGACACAAACAAAAAATTAGATAAACAACAAAAATCATTTGTGGCTTCTGCGTCTGAGTCAGGTATTCAAAATGTCTCGAAAATAAAATGTCTACTGTGTAGTGGTGAACATCGTATATATGCATGTAAGAAGTTTCTTGATATGTCTCCTGAATTGCGTTACACTGAGGTTGTAAGGTTGAAGTTGTGCGCAAATTGTTTTCGTGGTGGTCATTTTGCAGGTCAATGTCGATTGGGCCCATGTAAAGAATGCGGTCGTAAACATCATACATTGTTACATAAGTCTAAACCAGGTATAGCAAATAATGTTGCTCAAGTCAATGAAGTTAGTGAGGTAACAAACACTAACGATCCAAACAATGATACTAATGCACATTCGGTTTCATTATCCTCCTGTGTAACAAGTCAAGTCTTGTTATCAACAGCAGTGGTTAAAATCGTGGATGAGAGAACGAATCAGTGCCATCAAGTATGGGCCTTATTGGATTCCGGTAGTCAGTCATCTTTTATAACAAATTCATTAAAAAATAGACTAGGTCTTCTGAGTCAAAGGGTACCATCGGTTAATGTTACAGGTATCAACAACATGTGTTTCAAAACAATGGAAAGGTGTACAATTACCTTGAAAATTAAATAGTTTACTAAGAAAATAAACTGTTTAACAATAGATCAAATTTCCAAAAATTTACCTTCTGAGGATGTGGATATCACAAGTTTTAATATTCCACAAAACATACAATTGGCAGATCCGACATTTTATCGTCCCTCTCAAGGTGAATTATTACTAGGGGCAGACGTTTTTTGGGATCTGATCATAGCAGGTCAAATAAAGCTCGGACACAACAAACCAATATTAAATAATTCAACATTAGGATGGTTAGTGGATGGTCCAACAATGTGTACTAGTTACAATCAGGATAACAACATGAATTGTAATTTCAGTCGTGAAATAAGAAATCAGTTACGAAAATTTTGGGAACTTGAGGAATTACCCCCTAAGTTACCCACCCCGGAATCAAGAAGAAACATTATGCGAAGATCATTTTGTAAAAAATACTCGTAGATTGAACAACGGTAGGTTTTTCCTTGAGTTTGCCGTTGAAGGGTGATCCACTGGATTTGGGCGATTCATTTACAATGTCATTTAAACGATTAACCCAGTTGGAGAGACGGTTCCGACGGCAACCTCATGTCAAACAACAATACAGTGAATTCATTCAAGAATACAAAGATTTGGGTCACTTGTCAGAAATTGAGAAACCTGAAGTGGCAAATTATTTACCTCACCATCCAGTCCTACGGGATAAAAGTGAAACAACAAAATGTCGTATTGTTTTTGATGCTTCGGCAAAAACTGCTTCAGGTCTTTCACTTAATGATATTTTGATGGTAGGGCCTACGATTCAGGAAGACATCTTTTCAATTCTCGTCCGCTTACGTCAGCATAGGTTTGTATTGTTAGGCGATATTGAGAAGATGTATCGTCAAATAGTGCTTGAAGAAAAGCATAGACACTTACAGATGATTCTCTGGAGAAATAATGAAAATTAACCGTTGCAATACTTACAGTTAAACACAGTCACATACGGAACTTCGTCAGCACCATTTTCAAGTGTCAGATGTTTGTTTGAATAGGCGGATTCTTGTGATGATGAATTGATAACCAAAATAATAAAACACGATTTTTACGTTGACGATCTGTGTACTGGTCACCAGGATCCTGAAAAATTAAAATACATACTGAAGTCAATAAAAAACTCATTAAATACAGCTCAAATGAATCTACGTAAAATTAAATCTAATTGCACCTACCTTTTTAATGATGATAAAATGTTTCACGAACAAAGCAATGTTGAATTTAATAAGGAATGTAGCACTCTAGGAATAAAGTGGAACCTTACCTTCCTAAGTATATTCTTGTCTATCAGTTCATTGCCACATAACACTGTATATTGGCTGTGGCAGCATAATAAGTCGCTCTCTCTTGAAAAGCTTCGTGGTGACCCCTGCGGTGAAAAATTCTTTGCCACGCCTTCGGCCATGGTCACGAAAGCAAGAGTTCTAGTTCGGTAGTTCCTTGTAATTGTTCTGGATGTCCGGCACTGTGAGCAGCGCGCAAGAGCTATCACCTCTTCTGATATCACGGGAGGGAAAGCTTAGAGGAACACTCTGCCCATATATTGGCGCCATCCGCCGCCAATCCGCCTTTGTCTTTCAGTCTCTACTTCTCTAGCCATCACATCGCCGTGCGACACCTACAATTCTTCATTGTTGGTAGATAGGTAGGTGGGTATTTGAAATCACACACAGCACTTGACTCAAATTCCAAACATTTATTTCTATGAAACCATTTAGGTACAGAAACTGATTAACTTTTAACGTTCACTTCATTGAACACTTTTATTTACATAGTATTTCAATTGTTTTTGCTAATCGTAAGATAACGTGACTGCTGGTTGCTCACGCGTCCATTCTGAGTGGGCGGAAGTCCTCCACACCACACAGTACAGTTTATTAATTACATAAGTTCATTAAAACTTACAAACAATACTAGAATAACTCACAATAAATCATTTTAATAGTTAAACAATACCAATATTCACAAATGCAAAGTTTTTATCTAGTTAAAGCTAATTAGTTGCTTCATTACTTTTTACAACAATATTCTATCTTGCTTAAAACCATTTCCGGAAAATCAAAGGATTTAATGTAAAGAACACCTAAGAAGTCTTTCAATAATAAATTGTTCTGTAAAATAATCTTGTTACTTTTTAGTTTGTAATTTAGTTACAGAAACTGATTTACTTGTACTTTCAAATTATAAATTGAGCTATTGATCAAATCGGCGCCATCTTCCACCTTAGTGTTAAGTGTTGCCTCATAAACAAATCTTTAGTGTCAAATGAACAATGATAATTACAAATCCCATCATCATCATCATCTGCCTAGCCTTTTCCCAACTATGTTGGGGTCGGCTTCCAGTTTTACCGGATGCAGCTGAATACCAGTATTTTACATGGAGCGACTGCCTATCTGACCTCCACAACCCAGTTAGTACCGGGTAATACGATACCCCTTGGTAAGACTGGTTGTCAGACTTTTTGGGCCTCTGACTACCTAACGACTGTCAAAGATCTACAAATGACAGCCGGGACCAACGGCTTAACGTGCTTTCCGAGGCACGGAGGAAACTCGGTATGTATTGGGTGGTCACCCATCCACAGACCAACCTAGGCAAGCACGGCTTAACCTAACGATCAACCCGAGCGGCTGTTATTATTTAGCCACGAGCTCCTCCGAGCTCGATAATTACAAATCCCAATTGTCGTAAAATACTTGCTTAACTTAATTTTAACTATAGATTTAGCTAAAGACTTTTGTTTAATAAATTACTATTTGAAACCACGAACTATCTAAGTACTAGTTACGCCAATAGATGGCGCTTAGCTCATTTGTCAATTGATGTAATAACTGTACCACGAAGCAAAGATGGCAGGTTCATCAATATTAACATGGAATAGAATTATGAGTGTTAATAATTAGATTAAATCTTAGCAGATAGAGCCTCTTGCGGCGACATACTTTATATAATTATACATCATTATTTTCAGGTCGTCGCGTTCTGGAGCCTATAAACTCGATCGATCGAACTCGATTTTTTTTTCAACAAAAATCACAGATTTTTTTTGTTTTTTTTTAATCACGAAAAATTTGTGTTTTTATTTGATGATTGTGATGGTGTTTGTGATAGTGATTGTGATGGTGATTGTGATTGTGATCATTGACATTAAATCATCTTTAGAGAATCATTGACAGTTTATCAATAAAATGCCCAAGAGTAATAATCTTGATCAATCATCCCACGTACACTCTGTATTATTTTTTTATGTGTGTTGTAACTGTTTTAGGGAAAATCATCATTAATGAATTATGTGGAGTTCATAAATTTCAATAATATAAAATACAATTAAATGTTACTAAAGTAATTATAAATTAATATTTGAAGTGGTAACATTAAAGTATATTAGTGTCGGTGTTGTAGAATTTTCGAGGGTAGATCTAAAATTTTATTTATTATTTCATATTTGTGACATCTTACTATTTTCTACGGAACAGAAAAAAGGCGATACGGTAAGCTTTTCATAAATAAAATATTAAAGAAATACACTATTGCACACAAACGTAAATAGTACAGTTATTTGTTACACAATAGATGTTTTCTTTTTAGAAATGGAAGATTTACCTTCAACCAGTAAGGCCGATGTTTTTATAGTAGATTGTATCATAAGGGAGCAAAATTATATTTTTACGGCGAGGGCGCTTTTTTGAATCCAGAGCGAAGTGAGGGATTCTAGAGTAGAATCCCGAGCGTAGCGAGGGATTCTTTATTAGAATCCTGAACGTAGCGAGGGATTCAAAGTACGTCGCCCGAGCCAAAAATATATTTTGCGCCCGAGTGATACACTCTACTTTTCATCACCCACAATGAGAAAATAAAAGGCGCCTTATAATTTTAACCGACTTCAAAAAGGAGGAAGTTCTCAATTCGACCGGTTTTTTTTATGTATTTACACCGATTACGCTAATATTTATGAGCCACGACGTGATTATTGCCATGACGTGATTATTCTTTAGTTTGATGCGGAATAGTTGCCATTTGGTCCTATAAAAATTTAACATAGTTTTGCTCAGTAGTTTTCATTGTATGGACATTTTTACTTCAGTCGTGTGGTCTAATTTCAACATGTAAAATAAATGCATACCTAATATTTGGATAGGATATTACAACTAAAAATGGAAAAATAAAAAAAAACTTTTTTGCAAAAAATAAAACCGACTTCACAAAACACAAAAACGTTAAAAAAATACTTTAGCTTCAGAAGTCGGTGACAAAAAAAAAAACTAAGTGAATCAAACAAAGGTCACCAACTTCTGAAGAACTAAAGTTATTTTTCACTTTATTGTGTTTTTTATTCACTGTCACTTGAAGAACTCATTTTTCAAAACAAAACCATGAATTTCTAACAATTCATGAAAATTGACGAAAACGCGGTCTGTAGTTCGCGCGTTTTTAATTTGATTTCTTTTTTTTATCCAGCCGGCGCGGCGGCGCGACTATGGGCCGTCGTACCAGCCAGTCTTTATTCAAACAATATTTGCGTTCGATTTCTTTCGGCGCTAACACTAAGATGTCCCAAATTCAAAAAGTGCGCCGCAAAGATAATTGCGGCGCACTTATAAAGAGGATTAAAAACTCATTACTGCCCGCTAAAAGTTTCTTATAGAAAACACCACCTTTGGGTGCACTTAAAGGCGAACCACGTCGTCCTTTTCGAATAGATGGGATGAAAAAATTATACCGTCTCAGAGAGGTGGCGATATATTAATGAAAAATGGATACAGATACACTTTAAGACGTATTAACTTAAATGGGCACAAGGTTTGGCGTTGTGTTAATTGGAAAATATGTAGTGCTACTCTAGTTTCTAATAGTTATCAAAGAGGAAGATCATAAATGCCAGAAAAATTAAATAAGGAATGACATGAAATTACGAATCCATGAATGCATAGGTAAAGCAAAAAATGACATGACACCAATACCTTCAATTTATGCAGTAGTTATAGAGGATTACAACAATTCTGGGCTTAATTTAATAGCTAAAATACCGAAATACGACAATATAAAAAAAAACTTTATATAAAAAGTTGCAGACTACTAAAACACGTTTCTTCAAATTAAAAAGTGTAGTTGTACCGTAAGTTTAAGCAGTTTCTGTTGGCAGATTTCGCAGAAAAAAAATGTCGAATACTGTTGTTTGCAACACCTGAAGCCAAATATACTTTAAGGCCTAATTTCACCATACAGTGTTTGTTAAATCTTAATTAGTCATTAACTAATGCGTTGTTAATAATAACAGAACTGTTATATCATATAACGTCCTACGGGAAGACTGTAACAGGCCGTTAGCAAATTGAAGATTTAACTGAATGATTCGCAAGTCATTCGCTCTTTTTTCAACCGACCAAATCGAAATGCTAGCTTTTGATATGTCGTCGGTACGGAAACCACAATTTTGTATCTAGTCGTATAATACGTCACTTGCTATGCTACGCGACCAATTTCAAATGACGTTTGGTGCGTTGAATTTCATTATAATCGCGCCTACTTTTGATTTTAAACCCGTCGAAATGTCAAAAGTGTCAAGTGATTTGGTGATTTGAGGTTAGCTTTGTGTTATTTGTTGTGGTGGTTGTTCAGTTTGGAGACTGATAATTTCGTTTATTAAATTCACTAGTTTGTAGAAAATGTCGAAAAAAACACGCGGACCGAATTTTTCAGCCAATGAAAAAGAAATTTTGGTAAAGTATCTAAATATAAAGCTGTTGTATAAAACAAAAAAACGGATTCAAGGTTCAATTGCGAGAGCTCTTTCTATGTGCGAAACACAGAACAATTGAAAACGTGCTGGGATAACATAAAACGCACCACGAGGAAAGACAAAGCAGCGACGAAGATACAAATTTTCTTAAAAGGTAGGAACTGGTATAATTTTTTGTCACCTACAGAATATGATAGAACTACCTAAACCTCCAGGTTATAGCAGTGATATTATTTTTCTTTGCAGGACGAGGCAGGCCCGATATTCCACCACCGGGACCACTACAAGGACAAGTGGAAGACTTACTCGGTCCGACATTAGATGGATTAAAAAATCCATATGACTCAGATATTCACTTCTCTGACCAAGGAGATCTCTTAATATGGATACCATAATAGAAGTAATAGATATACAGGTAAGTTTCATATCAAAATGCATTTTAAATAAATGTATTTAATAGTCATCTTTATCAAGAATTCTGTTGATATGTAACTACTCGGAGTACTTACTTTACTTCCACGATGATCCCAATGGGGTAGATGACACACCAATCAATTGAGATACTTTTTAAGAGCTGTCAAAACGCGGTTCTCTCATAGATTTTGTATGGCAATTGCCAACTGTGACGTCACTGTTTATTCAACTCAATATGATTCAACTATTTATTGATTTCAAAGCAACTAAAAATCGAATTTGGCAACTAGTTGAAAATAAATCGGGTTTTCAGGCCCAAATAATTTTTTTTTTTTAGAGAAAGGTGTCTTGGAATTATTGTTTTATGGTGTCATCTACCATATTTCATGAGTTCTATATTTATGGTATGAGTATCAGCAGTAAAAAAACTAGGTCATCCTGCAGTCTTATTCTGTAATTTATACTGATCCTAAGATGTTTTAATCATAGGGCGGAATGGGTTGAGCGCATCATCTTTTGTTTTTTATGAATACCATACAGCCTATCTTAGAAATGGTAATTAAGTAAGAGCGGTGTTTCCAAACACAGGCTTTTTAGCTGAAATGGAGGCTCCATGCAATATTTCAGTTAAGGCTTCTTTGTGAAAGAAATAAAAAATGTTTAATTTTATTTATTTATGTAAACTAATTGTGTTAATAATATATAAAGTTCCCAGAATCTCATTACAGTCACAATTTAAGAGCTATGCTCTTGTGAGTGGTATAATCCTCATTCTCTTAGTACTGAAAATATATGTTTTCATTTATTGATCAGGATAAAGATAATCTTCACAAACTTTTCAGGACAATGCACCAGCTGGTTCATCACAGACTTTTCAGGACGAGAGTGCAGCAGCTGGTACGTCACAAACATCACAGGATGAAAATGCAGCCGGTTCATTCAAAGATATTCCGACAGAAGTGAGTACTATATCTGTACCTCAGAGGTAATCTTTGTCAAGTCACAAATGAAAAAATTTGCAGGAGAGGCAACAGGGAGGTTTTTATAAATACATATTAGGTAGGTAGGTATATCTTCTGCTTGTAGGAAAAAGCTGACTCAGAGCAGAACATAATGTTCATGAAATTTTCTGTTTTACAGTATTAATTATTGTTACCAGATAAATTATTAATTATTTATACCTATTATGACATAAATATGACTCTGAAACATTAGACCGCCCGCTACAAGGTGGTAGACAAGGTTGTCTACCACCACACAATCAGATGATATAATCAGGTGATTATGTTTGGTTGAAACATTTCCTGTTTCAGTTAGTCGAGGTGGAAACAGACGGAGGAGGCCAATGTCTAGTCTAGCAGTGGACTTTTTGCAGCTGATATGATGATACTGATGATGAACTATTATTATTTTCTTTTTAGGATGTAGAAAAACAAACCTGGAGCAGCTGGACTCCATCAGCTTTAAAAACGAAAGTATCAAATACACTTTCGGTAACAAAACAAAACAGTCCATCAACATGACTGCACCGACGAAGGCCGAAGACTTCTCTGCAGGATAAAGTCATGCAAAGTAAATTAGAACTAATGGAAGTTATGAAAAAAAAAATGCCCAAACTGAAGCTGCTCTTAAAGAACTGTTGTTACAAGAACAGCTAAAACAAGAAAAACTAAAAACTGAAATATTATAGATGGAAATTGAAAAAAAAAACGGGCTAAGTGCGAGTCGGACTCGCGCACGAATGGTTCCGTACCATTATGTAAACATTATGAACATGAGTAATAAATGAAACTAAATATAATAACCATATTTTTATTTTTAATTATGAGATGCATTCAGATGCAAACTCCTAAAATAATTGTTTACTAGCTTTCTTCGCTCTGAATTTATGTCTCTTGGAACTTCAAAATTTCTTTCATTCCTTGTTCCCTTATATGGCCTTGACGGAACAGTTCTTCCCATGGTACAGTAAGCTGAAGTTCAGGGTCATCTGGTGGTAATTCTTCTTTAGCCTTTACAGCAATGTTGTGTAGTACTCCAGTGGCAACAATAACAGGAAGACATTTGCTTAGTTGGATCTGCATTCCCAAGGCAAGTACAGTTTCCACACCCCAAACAAGCGTTCAATAGGATTCCTGCTCCTTATTTGAGACTCGTTGTAGAGTTTCTCTTCTGGTGTTTGTGGATTATCCAGTGGCATCATGATATAAGACCGATTACTATATCCACTATCAGCCAATAGTACAGCATCACCATACCTGCCACTTTCAAACAAAGCATTTCTGTATGAAGCGTTCCAAATAGTCTGGTCTTGACTGCTGCCGGGCTATCTTGCTACCAAATCCAAAATTTCTAGGTCTGCACTACCGATTGCTTGTACATTTATGGGCATGTAGCCTTTTCGATTTCTAAAATATTCTGCAGTTTTCCCACCAGGTGAACGAATACGTACATGTGTGCAGTCTAAAGCACCCAAAGCCTTTGGAAATCTTGCAATATTATAAAAATTTAACTGGGCTGTTCTTAGTTCTTCTCCTGATTAGGAAATTTGATGAATCTTAGGGAAGCTATTGCAGCAGTGACCCTGTGTATTATTCTATGAGATGTAGACTTGCTTATTCCACAATAGTCTCCTACTGTTATTTGTTGGGAGCCAGTTGCATAATATCGCATTGTCAGAAGAAGCTGATTTATGTGTGAAATTGATTTATTTCTGAAACACAATCAAGATTAGGTTAGGTTGGTTTGATATATACTTATTAAGATAAATTATTATGTACCTACAAAAACAATTCCTAGAAACAATTTTGAGGAATCTTTATGTAAGTAGTACCTATTATGACTTACCGATCTGATGGGTATTCCAGGTTATCTTCAGTTAAGAGCAAAATATCCAGGACTGAGTCTTTAGATAAACGAAATCTCGTGCAATAATCAACACCGTCGTACTCTTCGAAATAAGAACGCCGTTCTTTAAAAATTCTTTGCCTTCGTACTATTCTGTCTAAGCCATCTAAACATTCTAAATTTTCTAACAAATCATTGTCGAAAACAAAATTGTATGCAGCAGCATCCATCTTGTTTTTGACCGTCTTTAGCTGTCTAACGGACCTCTCAAGCAGTAATTAAATTTGATGCTTTGTGAAGAGAATTTAACATCCGTTAACCCGTGGTGGGACACTCGATAACTTTAACGGCTCGTTAAGTGACTTAACAGTCCGTTAGATATTTAACAGAGTATGGTGAAATTGGCTCTAAGGAAAACAAAACATGTGTTTTGCGACGGTATATTCAAGTGTGCAGCTTGACCTTTTCTTCAACTTTATTGCATACAAGTCGACATGGGCAGTAGGGTGGGTCGCTTTTGTATGGAAAAAAATAAAATTGTCTAATACGTTTTGTAATAGTAAAAAAAACGTGACCCACATCCAATTACGAAAAAATAACGAAAAATAAAATTTATAGTTGAACCCCTTCTACCCGCGCATTGAGTTAGAAAAACTGAAATTTTTGTTTTTTTGTGAATTATTTGAAAATCTATTTCTCGTGACTCATAGGAAAAACAACTACGTAAAGTAATAAAATAAAGTGCTTTTGGACTAAATTTTATTATTAAGAAAGAAAAATAAACAAATAATAAGACAAAATAATAATAAAATATCGTCAAATCGCGTTAAAATCTTTCTTACTTTCGAACTTAGGCATAAGCTTTCGTGAAATAATTTTATTCTTAATTAAAGCTTCTCTTGCTGTTTTGTGGCAAAGCTGCATAGATGCCTCTGTTACTGTTTTTACAGCCCGCTCCACAGCTTGAGTATGACATGGTAGCCGCAGAAAAAGGACGTCATCATCACCACCTGACTCAACTATGGAATGAAGAGTCTCATCCGGAACATTGGTCAATATAGGTGGTTGCGAGTAAGATTGCTGCCAGTCTATCAAATCGATGTAAGACGAAGCGTTTAGATTTATCTTAGGCACTTCAAAGACTCGAAGCTGATGAGATTCAGATGATTTCCTTGCCTTTAAAATGCGTCTAGCGGCAAGTTCTCTCACATGTTTTTGTTCGTCAGATAACATAGACAAGAGCAAGTTCTCTGGATGCGCAAAAAAAGCATTTCGCTTTATTACAGGATCAACAACACTCTTCAATTCTTGCGGAAGATATCGAGAATTAAATACCAACTTCCAAAAGTGCCTTGCTCCATCTTTACATGTCGGATTTAATTTGATTTCGAACCAAATAGGAGCATATACTTTAACAACAAAAGTAGCGAGTTGTTTCAGTTCATTTGTAGGGATCTCAGTAGACACATATAAGCGCAAAATCCTGTTGGTCTTTGTTAGCCACCTGGCATGCGACATTTTTCCCGGAGAGCGATTAGACAAATCAGGAGAACACTTACCACTTATGACGGCAGATGTGATATCATAAAGGTAACGTTGATCAGAACTGAGGTCTTTTACATTTGAAATGTTTGGTAACATACCTTCTATATTTTCAAACACGACAACAGAGCGCTTCTCACAAACATCTAATAACTTTCCGATAGTACCTGAATAAGTATTAGGTCCTGTTGTGGTGCCATCAAGTTTTGCAAATAAATGTCTTAAGGGCAGTTCATTTAAGTGTAAAAGGCATATGATCCATTGAAGTGGTCGGTGTAAACGCTTTTCTATGAGCCGTATGACTCCGCCGTATTTCCCCGTATTGGTTACCGTCCCATCACAACCTATGGCAAGAGTATCTTCTAGAGACATATTCAGTTGACCTGCTACTGTTTGAAAGATAGCAGACTCCAACCCTTTTGCAGTTCCATGGCTTGGAACGGCATATCCGACATAAACTGATCCTGGTTCTTTAATTATTGAAATAAATATTATAATTGGAACTAATTAGGCGCACTGAGACAATGACGCGTGATCGACAGTTTACGCCCTCTTTCCCCACTCCTTCCCCCGCACTATACGCACGATTATTCTAATATTTTGGTTTGATTATTATTTGTATAACGTGTATCTCTGAATATAAGAATGTAATATCATGTTACGCCATGTAATTTATACAATAAACTCTGATAAAATAAATGCATTTTTAACAATTTTTCCGAATTTTCAAACGTCATGCGCGGGTAATTAATGTTAATATTAATAAAAAATAAATATATACGTTTTTAAGTCTCTACCCAGGTCATGTTTTCCGCACTATTACAAATCAAAATTCAGAAAAAAATATTTTCGACCCACCCTAATGGGCAGCACAATCGACAAAAAATATATTATCCCAGTATGTTATGCTTTACTTCCTAATAAAAAACAATATACATATACAGTGCTATTTAAACTTATTAAAAGCCAAATTCCAGAATTTTCGCCAGAGACATTTACTACGGATTATGAAGTAAGTGGTATGACTGCTATTAAAAATGTCTTTCCCAATGCTACTTTAGTCGGATGTTTATTCCATTTTATAAGAGCGTTATGGAGGAAAGCAGATAACTTTGAGATAAAAAAATCAAAGATTATGCGATCACATGTAAAGCGTTGCACTGCTTTGGCTTTTATACCTAAAGGGTGTGTACAGGACGGCTGGCTATATAAATAAATAAATAAATAAATATTGCTGGACATTACACACAGCGCCATCTAGTGCCACACTAAGCAACGCTTGTGTCGTGGACACCAGATAGTTGATATACTACATAGATACTTTTTGTTTTGTAAATACATACTTAATATACATATAAACATCCATGACTCGGAAACAAATGTCCGTGCTCATCACACAAACATTTGCTCCGACCGGGATTCGAACCCGGGACCCTAAGAACGTAAGGCAGCCTCACTACCGCTGCGCCAATCAGGTCGTCAAATATATATGTCCGCGGAGAAAGCGTAAAGGAGGAGTGTATACTCAAATTTAATGACTATTTTTATAAAACCTGGTTAAAAGGAACTTCTTATTTTTCCGATAAATGGTGCTTTTTCAATGTTCATCACAGAACAAACAACGCCAATGAGTCTTGGAATGGACGATTTAACAAAAAAATCAGCCAAAGCCGAACATCGCACTTTTAATAGACAGGCTACACAAAGACACTAATTATTATTTTGGACTTTATAAAAAACTTTAACTTTTTTTTTTTATGTCTGATGAGACGACGAAAAATAGAGAAGTATGGAAGAAGAAGACATGCTGCGCCGACCCCAAATGAATTGGGATAAGGGCAAGAGAATGATGATGATGATGATGATAAAAAACAAGGATTTATAAGAAAACCAAAATGGATACGATCAGAACACAAGAAAAAACAATGCAGAGTGTACGTGAGATGATTGATCAAGAAATTACTCTTGGAAATTGATAAACTGTTAATGATTCTCCTTACAACCATACTCCATATGTAATGATGCTTTTCCTTGAAACAGTTAAATAATCACATTTTACGAACATTATGTAATAAAGTATCCATATTCTGATGCTTACGTTTTATTTCGCACTTTTTTTTCATTTTATTAAAATTAAATCGCAATGGGTCGATTTAACTACGATACGTTTTTTCCCCATGGTATTCTGCCCCACACATTCGGCCGAATTTTCCACTAGTTCGTACTCTTTTTTTTTCAAGAATAAAAAAAATTTCGTGTTTAAAAACAAATTTATGTAATATATTACTTTTATGTTTATTTTTTATATATAAATTATTCAAATACTTTTATTTAAAAAAAACATTTCGTGTTTTTTTTAAATAACAAAAAAAGGGAATTTTTCGTAGTTTTTTTATTATTATTACAAATTTAATTAAAAAAAACGAAAGTACCAGTGATTTAAAAAAAAAAAAATTGTGATTTTATTTATAATTATAAAATTAAAATTGTGTAGTCCGACTCCCATAAGGAATGAAGTTCGCCAAAAAGCTCGAAATCAACACCCATGAAGAAAACACCGAAACACCGCTATCTTGGATTTTCATTTTGACTTCATTTTCATTATCAGTGACCCCAAAAACCACTAAAACGACACCCATGAAGAATATATGGGTAATAATAATATTATTATAATAATAATATTTTTTTTTTTTTTTTTTTTTTTATACTTATTATTATTAACCAATTCTTGTGTAGTAGGCTCCATACACAATAATAATATTTATTATTAACTAATTCTTGTAACACACACACATCAGAACAAGAGGCTCTCCGATCACACTCTCAAGCTTATGAAGGAGCGGCGTGAGATGATCCTGCAGTCTTCAGACGAGGCGTGTAAATATCGGCAGCTCAATAGACGGATCTCTAAATCCTTGAAGAGCGACCTCGGCCGCCGAGCCGAGCCGAGCGTATTAAAGACGCGATTGAGCGGAATAAAGGCTCCAAGGTATTTGCAAGAGATCTGGCTATTGGGCAGAGCCAGCTCACGAAACTGAAGACCGATGATGGTAGGATCTTATCCGCCAAACCGGAGCTTCTGAGGGAGATCGAGAGCTTCTATGGACAGTTGAACACGTCAACTAGTGAACCCGTCGTAGATCTAGCAAACGACCCAAGAGCTGGACTGACCCGACACTATACCGAAGACATCCCGGACGTCAACCTGAACGAGATTAGGATGGCTCTGAAGCAGCTTAAAAACAACAAGGCACCGGGTGATGACGGAATTACGGCCGAACTCCTGAAGGCAGGTGGAAAACCGGTACTTAAGGCCCTTCAGAAGCTGTTTAATTCCGTCATACTTGAGGGAAAAACGCCTCTGGAGCCCCCAGTTAATAACGGTAACCTTCCCTCCCGCCCCGCCGTCGCAGCCGCAGTTACGTCATCGCATGAGTCATCTGACACCACTCAGTAAAACACTTATCGCTCGAGTTCTACTAATCCTTATCTCAAACCGCAAACATTGTCGTAATCGTTAAGACACATACCGTGTTTTATAATATAAACAACACTTGTAAAACCACTTCAGAATTAAAAACATGAGTTACAACATACACACATCAAAAGTGTCTAGGGATCAAGCATTTTTATGCGGATTTCTTGAGATTGAGATGTGGCTTTGTAATAAATTTATGATTTTATAAATTTATATGGATCCTTTTTGGTGCATTTCATAATTTGAATCAGGAACTCTCAATCAAATTCGAGTAAAAGATGAAAATAAGCTGTCAATATTTTCCCTATAAAAACATACAACGCATTGAAGACATTATTAGTGCTACTGTTTCCCTACTACTGATTAAAACCAACGTTATTATGGAGCGGCGACGTCATTTAAGCAGGGAAGAAATGCTCAGAGCCGTGGGAATGATAGAAACTGGTTCCCGGCAACGTACTGTAGCTTTAGCTCTGAATACAAGTCGGAGTGTTATCAGTCGACTTTGGACACGTTACCGAAGCACTGGTACCGTGGCTGAGCGCCATGGAGGACGGTATCGCTGCACCACACGGAGACAAGACCGATACATTCAAATCTTAACTCGAAGAGCTCCAACAATAACCGCCATGATGTTAGCCGTGAGGCTTCATCACTCTTCAGGGAACTTAATTAGCGACCAAACAGTCAGAAACCGCTTGCATGAAGTGAACCTTCATTCCCGAAGACCGCTACGGGTACCACCTATAGCACTGCACAATCGTAGGATTCGATATCAATGGGCTCTTGAACACAGAAATTGGGCAGAAGAACAATGGCGTTTCGTGTGCTTTTCTGATGAGTCTCGTTTTGGTATGAGACCGGATACAAGACGTATACGACACTGGAGAACCCCTGGACGCCAACAGCGATTAAAATCCTGCCAGGAAGTCCATCCTTATAGTGGTGGAACCATCATGGTATGGGCGGGTATTTGGATCGGCGGAAGAACTGAGTTGATTTGGATCAGAGGCAACCTCAACGCTCAAATTTATGCTGAGACGATTGTATCAGACGTCATCGTTCCTCTACAAGTGCAAATCGGTCCCTTATTTCAGTTAATGCATGATAATTCACGACCGCACACCGCAAGAGTTGTAAGACAGACTCTCGCCGCAGCTAACATCAATGTCCTGCCCTGGCCTGCTCAGTCGCCAGACTTGAACCCGATTGAGCATGCATGGGATATGCTACAGAGAAGAGCTCTGCCGAATATGGAGGGTATCCAGTCGCAAGAAGACCTTTTTTTGTTGTTGCAACGAACATGGGCGGCCATTCCACAGCGTGATTTGGATGAACTCATTTTGAGTATGCCAAACCGATGTTCTTGTGTTGTTAGTGTTCGCGGTAGAAACACGGATTATTAATTGTTTAAGTTACCCAATAAAATTTTAAAGAAAACTGTGTTTTCAGTCATTTTTTCGAACTTTAATGTTAGTGGTTCAAATGTCAAAAATCCCTTTATTAGGAAAATGGCAAATTTCTTTATTAGTGCAAAGGTGACTTGGTTTATCGTTACTATGACAAACGAAAACACTTTATTTGATGAATCCTTAAAGAAAATTTTAATTAATATCAATCAGGAGAAAAGTTATTGCAAAAATATATGTTGATCCCTAGATACTTTTGATGTGTGTAGATGACATGGGAGAATTTACCTGTGATCGTATCTTTTTTTTTTGGAAAAACTACTGATTCAATTTACACGAAACTTTAGAACTAATGTAACAAATACACAAGTAACCTAATACATAATTCATATAAGAGTCATACTGATACATTCGTAGCAGATTCTAACTAGTTTCCAACAAAAAGATTGTTTACGGCGAACTGTCATTCTATGGTCATTGACCTTCATTTGAAAATACTTGAAATCTATAAAAAATGAATATTTATGTTTCGAATAAGTGGAAATATTGAATTATCACTAAATCTTACCTTGTTAGTACTGTTTCCAAGACCATATTTCATTTTAGAACAATCAAATTCACATTTTCAATTGTTCACTCCATGTTGACAAAAAAATCGTTCGACGAAAATTTTGTTGGCTCAAAAAATACTTTTGGAATATTTTTCTACCTAAATTTTTTGCTACAAAGTAGCATTATACCATAATAAGGTAACAAACATTTACTTCGCAAAGTTTTCAAGCACTTAACTAACAAAAACACATTATAAACCACTTGACTGTCACAATGTTTACGTCAACGACAATGACGCGCTTCTATATATTTTTTTTTAAATTGCCCGTTTTAGGTTAATAGTTTTTGGCATGGTTCGAATCGACTACTGTCAGGCACAGAGGTAAAAATTGCCTAACGATTTAGAACCGTATGTAAAGTAAAAATAAGGTTTGAATTTGCTGATACGAGGTGGGACGTTTTCGTCCCGGCGGGACACAACGGATATTTCCGATCGGTTGGAATTCCAACCAGTCGGGGCTTTAGAGGTGCAGGGGTGTGGTGGTACTCTTCTTCAAAAAGGGTGACAATGCCCGGCTGAAGAATTATAGGCCCATCTCACTTCTAAGCCATGTCTACAAGTTGTTTTCTAGAGTCATCACGAATCGTCTCGCGCGCAGGTTTGACGATTTCCAGCCACCCGAACAAGCCGGTTTCCGAAAAGGCTATAGCACCGTAGACCACATACATACGCTGCGGCAAGTTATACAGAAGACCGAAGAGTATAACCTGCCTCTCTGTTTAGCGTTTGTGGACTACGAGAAAGCCTTCGATTCGATCGAGACCTGGGCTGTACTGCAGTCTCTCCAACGGTGCCAAATCGACTATCGGTACATCGAGGTGTTGAAGTGTTTGTACAAAAACGCCACCATGTCAGTCCGACTTCAGGACCAAGTCTCGGAACCTATCCTCCTGCAGCGAGGTGTGAGACAGGGAGACGTCATATCTCCGAAACTGTTTACCGCTGCACTGGAGGATGTCTTCAAGGTTCTGGACTGGAGAGGGCTAGGCATCAACGTCAATGGCGAGTACATCACTCACCTTCGGTTTGCCGACGACATAGTGGTCATGGCTGAGACCATGGAGGACCTCAGTACAATGCTCGATGACCTCAGTAGATCTTCCGGAAGAGTGGGTCTTAAAATGAACATGGACAAAACCAAGGTCATGTTGAATGCCCATGTCACACCCACTCCTATCAAGATCGGAGACTCTACACTCGAAGTTGTAGACGATTATGTGTACCTGGGACAAACAGTCCAGTTAGGTAGGTCTAACTTCGAGAAAGAGGTCAATCGTCGAATCCGACTCGGCTGGGCAGCGTTCGGGAAGTTGCGCGGTATCGCCGGTATCTTCTCGTCCAACCTACCGCAGTGTCTCAAGACGAAAGTCTATGACCAGTGTGTGTTGCCAGTGATTACATACGGGACCGAAACGTGGTTGCTTACAATGGGCCTCATCAGAAGGCTTAAAGTCACCCAAAGAACAATGGAGAGGGCTATGCTCGGAGTTTCCTTGCGCGATCGAATCAGAAATGAAGACATCCGCAAGAGAACCAAGGTTACCGACGTAGCCCGAAGAATTGCCAAACTTAAGTGGCAGTGGGCAGGGCACATTGCTCGCAGAACGGATGGCCGATGGGGCCGAAAAGTTCTGGAGTGGCGACCGCGAACCGGAAGACGTTGCGTTGGAAGGCCTCCCACTAAGTGGACCGATGACCTGGTGTAGGTTGCGGGAATCCGCTGGATGCGAGTCGCACGGGACCGTTCAATGTGGCGACACTTGGGAGAGGCCTATGTCCAGCAGTGGACGTCTTTCGGCTGAAATGATGATGATGAGGATGACACACACACACACACACAGCATACGGCATTTTGTTACGTGACGCGTGACGATTTCTACTAATTCGCACTCCCCGTAAGCCGCGTTAACGGAATTACGTTCCAAAAAAAACAAATTTTTCATGATAAAAAAAAAAACTGATTTTTGTTGAAAAAAAAAAATCGAGTTCGATCGATCGAGTTTATAGGTCTCGGCTCCTGAACGACCTGAAAATAATGGTGTATAATTAATTAATAATTAATAAGTATATATTCTGATACAAGTTACGTTTTATTTCGTACCTTTTTTCATTTTCATGAAATTGAATCCCAATGGGTCGATTTAACCACGATAGTTTTTTCCCGTGGTAAACTGGCCCGCGCATTCGGGCGAGTTTTCCACTACTGTTTTTAATCCGTGTAAACTGGGCCGCGGACCAGAGGCCAGTTTCCCCCTAAGCCGTTCCTACGCCTAACCAATAACATTAATTTCGAAGTGAAAAACGTTAAAACTTAAATAATTGGTACCTGATTTAATTTTTTTAAGTACGCCTTAATACAATACCTAATCGTATTTCTGTTGAATACCTACTAGTTAACAAGATTTTTTTGTATTTTGACGGTCCTAAGCCCGTTAAAGTACGAAGGAAAAATTAGAATTGTAAATTACATATGTACCGTACGTCGTAGCGTTAGGGGCGCACATTTTGCGCCATTTGTCGCGAGCCGTTTTGAGTAGCAAATAATGCGCCGCACCGTACGGGGGCGGATTTTTATAAACGTGTACATTGCATTTTTGCTATGTCCCACAACTTTCGTTTTTTTTTTACGATAACTACCATCATTTGATAGCTTAAAAATTATATTTATTCATATTAATAATATAATTAATGTAAAGCAACTGATTGAATTTTAATATTTTTTTTAAATAACTCTTAATTATTGACCTATTGATATAAAAAAAGTCAAGAACTGATAGAGAAGATGAAAGCCAGGGAAGAAATTTTAGAATATTCTCTGAAGCAGTCACTGTTTTAGTGACTGCTTCAGAGAATATTCTAAAATTTCTCTAAACGAAGACTCGAAATGAAAAATGGATAATAAAGAGAATAGTAAATAATGAAAGGATTGTACGCGCTAGAAAGAAGGTTTATGTTGCCAAATTGTTAGGCCTTAAGGGAAGAATTCGACAGCGAAAAGTTACCTTAAAAAATATTTAGTTAAAAAAGAATAACAAGTTTCTATTTACGCGATGATATAAGCAGATGCACTGCTGGCAAAAGAGAATGCCGCACGGAAAAAATATATAAAAATATCTAAGAAAAAAGAACAGATACGTTACCTTACCGATACATTTAGCAATCTATATAAAATATACAAATCTGAAGGTGGTAAATACGGCTTAGCCACATTCTACAAATATAAGCCTTTTTATGTATTAACTCCGGGTATACAAAAAAGAGATACTTGTTTATGCATAAAACATGCAAATTTCGATTTTTTATTGCAAGCACTACTCAAACAGAAAATATAACAATATTTTCTGTTTGAGTAGTGCTTGCAATTAAAAATTGTTAAACGGCAAAAGACGTATTAATGTCTTTGAGTTGTAACTTGAAGTCATATTTATGCATGTACGGAAATTGTAACGACTGCAATAATTTTAAGTTGGATTATACAGAAAGTCCATTAAATTTGAAAGTTAAATGGATACAATGGGGGCGTCAAAACTATGAATACAAGAAAACAGAAAATGGAGAGCAAAAGACAGTCGTCACAAAAAAAACTGTTAAAATGTTTAAGAAAGGCACTGTTCGTGCTTTGTTCGAATTATTTGAAACGAGCATCCCCCAATTTAAACAACATTATTTTACATCGAAAAATCAGTCTGAAAAGTACCAACAATGTATTACCTCATTAAATGAAGACGAGGCCCTAATACTGTGCGATTTTTCTGAAAATTATACATGCAAGATGGCTAATGAAATCCAATCAATGCACTTTGGCGCATCTAAACATCAAATAACCCTACATACAGGTAATTTTTATGTCACTTGTGTTTAATCAGTTATTGGAAACAAGCTGGCACCCAGTTAAGGGCTTAAACTGAACATGATTATTAACAAATATTTTTTATTACGTAGAATAAAAAAGGTTATGTTCACAAATTAGCTGTTCCTTACACGGAGAGGTCATTGGCATCAAGATTTTATTTATACCTACCTATCTTAGGTTTTATAGATTATTCTAGATTTTTATTTAAATTTATTTTATTACATTACAGTGATGGTTTATTGGAAAAATGAAAGTCAATCCTTCTGCACAATTACGGACAACAATTGTCACGAACCTGCTGCGATATGGACTCATCTTCAAATGCAATGATGGCTACACGCATTTCGATTATATATGTACCAATTGTTTAGCAAAATAAAGTTCTTCAGGATTTTTTATTTTGTATAAGTGTAGGTATTTATATTTCTTAAGTTAACAGTTTTTAATTCAACTAAGTAGAGGTATATTTGTATAATTTTGTTATTGTTTCAGGTAAAAGTTCTTTGAACTTTAATATCACGAGGTACAAGAAAAATACCAATCATGGTAATAAATTATAATTTGGACATAGATAAGTTTTTGACTAAAAATAATTAGTAATAATTAGTAGTTTTTGACTAGAAACATAATTATTATCTGGCACACAGGATATACCTTTGCATTTTACCAGTATTATGGAAACTGAAGAGTTGATTATGTTCCTGAGCAGCATATTCTTTTAGTGCAAATATTGTGAATACACACGCATAATCTAGTAAAGATTATGCGTGTGTGAAGTAAATTTTAAATTTTGCATTTTTTTTTTTGTTACGACAGTGGAGGCTGTTCTGTTGGCACTACTAAACTAAACATGGTACAAAACCGTTTGACAGGAGTAAACTAACTTTAGGTTTAGACCTGTCAGATTATTTACATAGTGCCAACAGAACAGGCGCCAATGTTGATTAACTTTTATTTCACACCACCTGCTCGAAAATGTCAAATTATATGTCAAGCAACCTTAACCTAAAGTGAGTCATTAGTGGCCGGGGGGCACAGCCGGTCAATAATGTTGTACTGGATTTCATTATGACCCGCTGGTCATTAATGTGATTTGAATTAGGAATCTCACATGCTCAGCTAAATTGGCAGTATAGTACTAACAAACACCCTTTGGTGCCAGAAAGAGGAAAGCTATTTTCGATACTAAGGGTATCGCGTGGATGATATTCTCGATTTCCTACAAAATCATAACGACTGCTTCTTCACATCGTTGCCATGTTTTCGGAGACATAATATTGTAAGAATAATTAGATAACGACGAACCATTTTTTAAAGGAATGGAATAACATTAAAACTGGCATTAATAATGACAAATACCGTACCGCGCCGTAATACCGTAATAGTAATTGGCTGTAGTGTAACATTAGTTCATTATTCTTACTGTTTGTTTATTTAATAAATACTTTGTTTTTCGTACTATGGCTATTATTTTCTCACAGTAGGTGTAAAAAGTAGAGTATCCTCCTCTGGGCTAAAGGTGTCTTTGCCTTGGGCTAGCTTGAATCCCTCGCTGCATTCAGGATTCTTGTATTAACTCCCTCGCTTCGCTCGTGAGTTACCCGAATCCTTCATAATTGCGCTCGAGATTCAATATGACACCCGTGACATAAGACACAACTTTAGCCCCTCGGTGCATAATCTATTATTATTTACATAATATAGGTAAGTACAAACATCAAAAAAAGTTTGAGATCACTTTGAAAAATCGAAACCTTTATTGTTACGGTAGATTTTATTATGATTTCTTCTTCTTTTTATATTCTTTATTTAAAAATATAGATTTAGAATATAAAATAATAAAACAGGTCAATTGTTTATCCATATACAAGGGCTTTCAGTCCTAGCTTACGCTCATTCAGTAATCTGATTTAGTCAATTTTAACGGATTTAAAATACTTTTTCGCAGAAAGTTGTGATTGAAAAAATGCCAAGAGTATCAAAAATTTTAAGAGCAAGAATAGTAACTTTGAGGGAAGAAGGATACACCACGAGAGAAATAGCAAGCAAAGTTGCTATATCCCAATCCTGTGTAATGACCACGTTGCAGAGGTACCAAGGGATGGGTAATTTAGCTGACCGACCCCGCAGTGGTCGCCTAACTGTTTTGACTACTGCCCAAAAGCGCTATATTAGATTGCTGGCAGCCCGTGACCCAACAATCAACGCTACTAAAATAAAAGCAGAAGTTCGGGCCGCCTCTGGGCTTAAAATTGGCACTCAGACCATTCGGAATTGCTTGCACAAGGCTGGATTACGAGCACGGAGGTCTTGGCGAGCTCCTCTGAATTCCCAGCAACGTCAACGACGGACATTGTAGTGGGCTAGGCTTCGGCAAGATGAAGAAGTAAACATTTGGCATAACTGTCTCTTCGTTGACGAATCGCGAATCAGTACTCATCCAGATAACCGACGTGTTCGTGACTGGAGAAGACCTCCTGGTCTTCCTGGTCTTAGCCTTTCACGGTCTCCTGACCGTGAAAGGCTAAGAACTGCCACTGGAACAGTTTAGCAAGGCGGGAAATCGGTGTCCTTTTGGGGTGGTATTATGATTGGAGCTAGAACGCTTTTGATCCCGTATCGAGGCTTCATGACAGCAGACATGTATAGAGCAGATGCTATTGATGGAATTGTCAGACCATTCCGAGTAAACCATGGGCACCAATTTGTACTGGTCAATGATAATGCGCCTGCCCATCGAGCTCAACGAGTCAATGCTGCTCTTCGAGAATACGACATCACAAGGTTAGACTGGCCTGCCGGCTCGCCTGACTTAAACCCAATAGAGCACGCGTGGTATGCTCTTAAGCGAGCTGTTTGTAACCATCAGCCACGTCCCCAAACTTGGTACCTATTTACTACCTCGCTAAACCTCGGTAGTAAAACTATCTCGTATATAATGGGTAATTTTAGCCCCTTGTATTACAATGTACTATTATAAAGCTGGTCAGTCGATTTAAAAGTTATCTGGTGAGCACATTTTTAGTCATTAGTAGGGGAGACCGGGTAGACTTCGGACACGGGGAGACAATGGACACGTTCAATTTGCCGCTATTATTCACGTTCATTCAATCTTGTCTATGGTCGATATGTTGGCAAGCCCGTGATTATTGGTTTGAATCAGTTAGTTGACAGTTCGTCGCTGGAAAAACGTTGGTGAAGTTGAAAAAACGTTTTTTTTTTTATTCTGATGTAAAATTTTCGATAGCCAGTGGGTGGTTTATTTGTTATTTACAATCATATTAAGAGTGTTTTCTGTTTTTATTCATAAGGATTACCTGGGGATATTTGAAAACGTAAGTATTTATAAATTTCAAATATTTTTCTAACAATTTATTGATATTTTTAAATCCTCACTACCGAGGTAGACTTTGGACAGAGGTGTCCGAAGTCTCCCATTGTGTCCGTAGTCTCCCCGTTTTAATATTTTGCTTAAAGGTCCTATTGCTTTTTGTTACAGTTAGGAGGATATACAGGTTAAAAGATGCCCAGGCATTATAAGAAAAAAACTAACCGCACATTTTCTCCTGAGGCACTAAGAAAAGCCATAATAGATGTACGATCCAAAAAATTTAGCATCAGGAAGAGTGCGGCTGAACATGGTGTTAGCAAATCAAGACTTTTTGATTATTTTAAAAAGAATAAAGGTGAGGATAACATTGAGTCTGTTGATTTAACAAATAATTTCAGAAAAAGCCAAGTTTTTCCATTAATCCTCCATACATGGAAGCTGCTTTGGCTGAATATTTAATTAAATGCTTAACAATGTTTCATGGTCTCACACCTAAAGCTACTAGACGCTTAGCTTATGAGTATGCAGAGAGAAATAATGTAAAGTATCCGCCAAAATGGAAAGAAACCAAATCTGCAGGACCTGATTGGTTCTCATCATTTTTAAAACGTCACCCTACCCTTTCAATACGGACACCTGAAGCCACGAGTCTTGCATGAATGACGAGTTTCAATAGAACAACTGTAGCAGAATTTCAAAACAAGCTTAAAGATGTAACACGGTTTAATTTCACACCAACCCAGATTTATAATCTGGATGAAACCGGGATAACCACAGTGCAGCGTGTTCCAAAAGTCATTACTCAAAAAGGGCAACATCAAGTAGGACAAGTGACCTCGCGAGAAAGAGGAGAGCTGGTAACACAGGTAGGAATCATAAGTGCAGCTGGTCATGCCTTACCACCGGTTTGGATATTTCCACGTCACCGCTTTGACAAAAGGAAAATGATGCAAGGTATTCCAGATATTGCAGGTCTTGGTTTGGTTTACCCTTCTGGCTGGATGACAAGTGAATTTTTTTTGAAGGTGTCGGAATATTTTGCTCGGAATGTGCATTGGTCTATAGAAAACAAGGTCTTGTTAATCATGGACAACCATGAATCCCATCTATCAGTGGATGGATTAAATTTTCTGCAAAACAAATGGGATCATCATTCTTACCCTGCCACCACACACGTCAAATAAGCTGCAACCACTGGATCGCACTGTGTTTGGGCCATTTAAGACTTTTTACAACAGTGGTTTGGATTGTTGATGTTGATGTTAGCTCACCCTGGGCAAACTATTAGCATTTATGACATCCCACAAATTAGTCTTCTAGCTTGGGATAGAGCTGCCAATCCTATGAATGTAAAATCTTGTTTCAGATGTACAGGTATTTGGCCCTTTGATAGAAATATATTTACGGATGTAGATTTCTTATCATCCTATGTGACAGATTGACCGGAGACTGATCAATCATTAGATTGATCAGTCTCCGGTCAATCTGTCACATAGGCACGAACATTATCGTGCACAATCTCAAAACATTGATGATGAATGTGTCTCACCTTCAGTGATTGGACAACTGTTTGCATCAGATCGGTTGGATGATGATGGCAATGATGCACAAACACTAGCGATTCCTACAGTTTACAGGACCCCATCAAGAACCCCATCAATTTCCTCAGTTCATAGTGCTGATGGTAATATCGACATGCCATCAACTAGTTCCAATGTTCCAGTTCCAGAAACAACCCGAAACTATAATAAAAAAATAATTGTCAATGATCTCTCAGATCGTTCAGATGATGATGAGAATTATGAGCTAACATCAGCAATTCTCACAGCTCAGAGAACCCCATCAAAAACTCCATCAATTATCTCGGCTCATAGTGCTGATCTTAATATTGACGTGCCATCAACTTCGAATGTCCCAGGATCATCTACAAACAAACATAAAGCAATAATTAATAAAGACTATATCTCAACTTCGCCAAGTCGACAAAGGTCCATCGATTCATTTGTTTCCCTGGAGCAAATTAGTCCTTTTCCGAAAGCAGCTCCACGGAAATCGAACATGAATAATCGAGGACGACGTAAAGGAAAATGTATGATAGCCACTGATACCCCTGAAAAGGAAGCACTTGAAGCTGCAAAAAAGCAAGAATGACAAAGACGGTTAAGAAGAAGGTTTTGAAAGAAAAAAGTTGAAAAAGAAAACGATTACCCAAGTAACATCATCAGATGAGTCAACAGACCAACACATTTCTTCTAATGACAGTACATACGACATTGATGATGAAGAATTAGATGACAACAATGCTGATACTTCTAATGTGCCTGAAGGGAGGTTTATAATTGTTAAAGTCTATGGATTTGGAAAAAAATCAGGCCGTAACTATGCAGCAAAGATTGTAAAAATAACGGCAGGTGGTTATAATGTCGAGTTTTATAAAAGGAAAATGCCTTCTAATAGATTTATACGAACGAATGAAGAAGAAGCATTCGTCACCTATGAGGATGTAGTGCTCGTATTGCCAGTTCCTTCAGAAGACAAGAGGCCTCGCTTTCAGGGCATGATATATTTACATTGCAATTTGGATGAGTACCAACTACAGTATTGGTTGATATTGAAATATTTAAAACAATACATGTGGGCCATCTAATTTCGTTATGTGCAATTAACCGTCTGTGTAAAACAATAAAGTGTTAGTCTGTTGAAGCTACTCTGTGTTAGTCTGTTGAAGCTACTCTGTGTTTTTATAGGTTATGGGCCCAGTCTCATATTTCGCGATAAAAAGTTGGTTTTTCGATCTACAAATTGTAAAATATCGTATTCTCAGTAGTTACTCGTTTGTGGACTGTATCCTATGACCAGATTTGTTCAGATTAAGAACTGCTGTATAGTGTGAAAATCGTTTTACAAAGTTAACGTTCTTGAACAATGGCCGCCAGTTACATTGTAAATGTACCGAAGCTCAAGGGTCGAGAAAACTACGATGAGTGGGCGTTTGCCGCTGAGAATTTTCTCATCCTAGAAGGAGTGGACATCAATGTGAAGCCAGCTGCCGTTCCTCCAGCCATTGATGCGCAGAAGGCAAAAGCGAAGCTGATTATGACCATCGACTCATCGCTTTATGTTCATATCAAGGACGAGAAAACTGTTTATGATGTGTGGGAACGTCTAAAATCACTATTCGATGACTCGGGATTTCAAAGGAAGATCAGTTTGCTACGAAATCTTATTTCTATCAGATTAGCATCACACATAACACACACACAACACAAACGACACAAAAACACAACACACACATACATAAACATAACATAAACACAAACACGCGGGACATAAATTACGAGGAACAGGTTTTCAAATTACTGATGAATGGATTGGATGCTTGTTATTAGCGGGATTAACTGAAAAATTCGCCCCGATGATAATGGCCATAGAGCATTCGGGAATGACCGTGAGTACAGACGTCATCAAATCAAAATTATTAGATATGAGTGCAGAGGTAAAATTATATTAGAACTTAATTAGCAAATACATATAATTTATTGTTTTTAGATTATTTCAATAAGAAGAGATATTGGTTGATATTGAAATATTTAAAACAATACATGTGGCGCCATCTAATTTCATTATGTGCAATTAACCGTCTGTGTAAAACAATAAAGTGTTAGTCTGTTGAAGCTACTCTGTTTTAATATACAGTAGTGTTTTTTAAATAATGTGTATATTTTATGTCCAAACTCTCCCCTAGATATGTCCTAAGTAGGGCTTGCATTCGAATAGTCGAATATTCGAATAGAAATTTTGCGATATTCGAATATTCTAGTGGTGACAGACGGAGCAAGTGTGATGTGTGCTATGGGTCGACCATTGCCTCCGTACCATCAATTATGTTTTGCACACAGCATCCAATGTGCAGTGTTGGATGTAATTTACAAAAAGACACAAAATGCCCAAGAGGAAGAATGGGAAGGATCTACAGAAGACACAGGGGCGACAGGACAGGATGATGACTCTGACAGTGATGAAGAAGAAGGTGGATTTGTAGTTGGGACAGGAAGACAATTGAACAGAAACCAATATGTATACGGGGATGTACTGATACTGATACTGTTAGCCTGCGTCATCCCACTGCTGGGCAAAGGCCTCTCCCCATGACTTCCAGTTTTCTCTATCCAGGGCTAATGTGGACCACTGGTCGTTGGTTTTATGGTGTAGGGTTCCAGGGATTCCTCAAACTAATAAAAGTTGATAACATATAATAGGATATTATTAAGTTAGTAAGTAAGTAAGTATATTGTTAACAAATAAGTCAGCTGGTTTTGAGAAGTAGTTAAATTTAGTTGGACTTTGGTATTTTAAGTCATAAATATAGTTTTAATATTAAAATAAGTAATATCTCATAGTAAGCTTGTGTAATTCTGTTTGTTTCATGTTAATAACAAGAAGGGCAGTTATTTCTGTTTATTTTCTTTAACTTCCTTTGTTTTTTTTTTTTTTTTTTTTTGGTTTGATGAAAAGAGGGGGATAGACGTAATATACTACAGGTACTTAAAATTTTTATTTTTCAGTAATTTTGTTGTTTAAAAGAGGGAGATGTAATAGATATACAATTTATAGGGCAACACCAGTCCTGTCAAAATGACAGCAGCTCTAGCAGCTTCCGTGTCCGCAAGAGCATTATACATAAGAACAAGACGTGTGTAATTAATAAAACTAGTTAATATCTTTAATCGCTTCTTATTTAAAACATCTAAACATTACATCATTACGTCTGCCGCATGCCCAGTGAGCTGTGGGCCAAAATAGCCACTTTCTGGAGCCCTGACGGGGATGTAAATCTAAAAAATGTTATAAAGTGAGAAAAATTGTTATTTTTTTTAGGAAATCACCTACCAAGATTGAGTGTTTCTATAACGACCTTCCAGAAGAACAGAAAAAAATGGGCTTGATCCTAGACTGTAAAACTAGGTGGAGTAGCTTGGCTAATATGATCACGAGGTTTTTGATACTAAAAGAGCCTATCATGAAGACTCTTATTGATTTAAAGAACGAAATCACATTTAGTTCCTCTGAGCTAGCTTTACTACAAGAATTGTCCACTTCTCTCAATATTGTAAAGGTAACAGTCGAGGCGTTGTGCCAAGAAAATGCAAATCTGATTGATGCAGAAACAGCTCTACAATTTATGGTTGCGAATCTTCAAGCTGCAAACAGTTTTATAAGTAATCAGCTACTCCAGGCTCTGAAGAAATATAACTGAGAGACGCTTACTAGATCTGGTGTGTACGTTAAAATATCTACACAATCCCAGAATATATTACGCAGAGACACCTCCGGATATTTTCCCATCTCCAGGAAACGACACGATTGCTAAAGTTATAACTGAAATTAACGTTAGATACTTTAGTCAAATACAAGACATTGATGATAATGAAGACAGATCCTTATTTGATCACCAGCAGCAGTGACAGCGACAAAATGAAGCAATTCAGGAAACTGCAATAAACTTCAAGGAAGAACTACAAAAAAAGATCGATGACACCATTTTAGCAACTTCTTCTATATCTACCGCAAATTTATCATGCAGAGAAGAGTTGGAAACGTCAATTCTAATGCAAATGGCGCTATTTGATAGAGGAGGTCCTAGACAAGTAAATTTGAGCCAAGCATACGACTTTCTGCAGTGTATACCACCAACAAGTGTAGAGTGTGAAAGGGTGTTTTCTTCCAGCAAATATATTTGCAACCATCTAAGATGTGCCCTAAACGATGATTCCATGGATGCGCTAAGTTTCCTTAGGTCTCACTTCCAGGGAAAACGTTAAAGGACAAAGGTTTATGATAAGATTAAAAACGTCCTGTATTTTTTTGTACTAATTGTAGCGTGCTACTTAGATCTGATCTCGTGATTTTTATTTTTGTTATCACTAAGATTTAATGTTAAATTATAAATATCACACATTATTAGTGTCATATTGTCAATTTAACATTAGGAAAACGATTTTACATCAAAGGTTTAATTGCTTTACTTGTTATTGTTTTGTTTGATTTTATTATATTATTACAATACTCATAACTGATTTTATAAGACTGTGTTGTGTTTGTGTCCAGGGTGGAAAAACCAAATAAGATTATTTTATTTTGATGAATCTAGTTTGTTTTAAGATAATTTTAAGCATTACTTACTTGTTATTGTTTTGTTTGATTTAATTATATTATTACAATACTCATAACTGATTTTATAAGACTGTGTTGTGTTTGTGTCCAGGGTGGAAAAACCAAATAAGATTATTTTATTTTGATAAATATTGTTTGTTTTAAAATATTTTAAGCACTTGTTTCTACATTCCAATTTTTGCGAATATTATATTAGAATAACATTTATAGTGTATTGATACATATTCAGTATATTATTAAGTTGACCATAAAAATTCTTCCAAAAAAAAAATACAAAAACGTAACTGCAAGCAGTTATGCCTATTTCAATGTTAGCTGTTCTAATAACAGAACACAATAAGACTGCGTTAAAATAATATTATGTTGATTTAAAGAATTAAGACTATTTAGAAATTAAAGCACTTGATTTCTATAAAACTTTACTTTAGTTTGACAGGAAAAATGTAGATTTTCAATAACCCTAAGGGAAATTTATTCAGATCAACTTATGTCAAAATCGTCCGAAGTCTACCCGGTCTCCCCTACCATTCTAGTACAATAGATGTCGCTGCATCTTACATTTAATGATTAGTTCTTCTTGAACACTTTAAATTTGTATATTTTCTGATAGAATTAACCGAATTATACGATGAAATAAAAACAAAATAATACCTCAAGATACGCACAATTTTTATGTATAAAAGTTATCTGTATTGGTTTCGTATATTTTACGTGATGCTTGATCATCGAAACAGATAAACAGACAAAAATTCCAAAAATGCTGGAAATGAGTTCTTGAGTTCTGGAATGAGAAAAACAGCTCTGAGGTATGCATTAAGAACAGCTGAACAGCTCAGTAAGAGTTAATATCACTGAAATGTTTCGGCACTAATGTTTATATCGCACTTTGGGACTTAGTTTAATGAAAAAACTGTGTAACACTGTACTTTTACTCTGTACACACATTTGACACATTACAGAGGTATAAAAAAATGGAATCGAGTGTTGCCACATAAGCACACTAAATTATGATAAAATTATCTTATGTCATAGACATATACTCAAAATGAAGCGGATACCGTTCATAGTTTAATAGAGAAAGAGATAAAGAAAAATCTTAAATCTGGGCCCATTTACAGCCCCAATTTGAATTAAAAATGCTAAGAATAGTAAATCCGCTATAAATATACACGAACTAACCTTTGATTCCTTCGGTGATACTAAACTATTGGAGGAAGAATGGAGATATAATTTTAACACAAATATGGATGGACAAACAATAATTGGAATAATATAAAAGAATTTTGGCTTTGTTTCCTGGACTCTTGATTTACCTACCTTGCGATACGGCAATATTTTTAAGATGGCTCACAAAATCTGTTGTGTTCCGGGCTGTGCAGTCTCTTATGTAACTTGATGTATTAATTGTATTATCCTCATATTTTATTCTATGAAAATAATCTAATGTAAATGAGCAAACTATTAGAAGCAAGTGAAACCATCAAATTATTCATCCTCGTCGATCACGTTATCTTTACTGTATTTCGTGCAAAATTTTGTGATAATCATAAAATTTCAGTAGAAATGCATACCTCAGAATAATCCAAAACATAGCGAAGAGATTTTTTTCAGCTACTGCCGGGCAAAACAACTCTCTCGTGCTGTTGGAACATGGTTTGAGAACGCAAGGTTGCCCCTTACAGTCATTTTCCAAATGATGTATGCCTTTAGTGAGGGACTGACATACCATCAAACTCAAAAGGAATTGACATGCGATGATGGTCCGGTAGTCTCTACAAGAACTGTGGCGGACTGGTCCAGTTACTGCCGGGAGACTGTCACAATTTATGAGCTGGAGAATCAAATTGCCCAAGGGAAGATAGGTGGCCCCAATAAAGTTGTCCAAATTGACGAATAAAAATTTGGAAAAAGAAAATATAATCGTGGTCGACATATCGAGGGCCATTGGGTTATTGGCATGATAGAAGACGGCAGTGATGATTTGCGGCTGGAGGTGTGTCCCGATAATGATAGGTCTGCGGAAATGTTGGTGCCGCTAATAAAAAAACAAGTTGAGGAAGGTTCCATCATTCATACAGACTATTGGAGAGCATATCTGAGCCTTCCTCAAAATGGCTATATACATAAACGGGTCAACCATAGCGACCCGACTAATAAGTTTGTGGCACCAGATGGGACACACACTCAAAGTATAGAGAGCCAGTGGAGGGGACAAAAATTCAGACAGCAACAAAACAAACAAAATTTTACACAATGGTTGTGCGAGTACACATGGAGGAGGAGAAACATGATCGAACATTTGGATCCATTTAAGAAATTAATTAATGCTATTAAAATGTTTATATATTTAATAGCATTATAGACATATATAAACGACCCGAATGGCGCAGCGGTAGTGAGGCTGCCGCTGTTCTTAGGGTCCCGGGTTCGAATCCCGGTCGGAGCAAATATGTGTGCGATGAGCATGGACGTAAGTCATGAATGTTTATATGTATAGTAAGTATGTATTTACAAACAAAAAAGTATCTATGTAGTATATCAACGATCTGGTGTCCACGACACAAGCCTCGTTGCTTAGTGTGGCACTAGATGGCGCTGTGTGTAATGTCCAGCAATATTTATTTATTATTATTTATTTATAAATATGATTAGTATAAGAATGATAATATTCCTTCTGTTTTGTTCTAACTATCCGAGAAATACCCTAACCTAACCTCAAAATTTTAACCACGGATATCTCCGTAACCATGAGGTTCCGTGGGGTGGGGTTGGTACAGGGGGGGTAGGCAAACGACATCACGACGACGGACGGCTCGTTGTATGTCGCCTTGAACGTTATGCCCGTTGTGCAATTAATGTGCCTACTAAACTAGCTAAGTATACATTTCTATGTAAGATTTGTTATCTATATTTAAACTATATACCCGTTGCACTAATTTCATTTCCTCTACCGCAAATTTACCTAAAATGCTTTCACAATTATGATCAGATATTACAAAGTTTATATTGTACTCTTTATTCTTATACATCCATTTTAAAACACATGATCCAAGAATAGGTAATAAACTTCCACAATAAGACATCGCTTTCGGTTTAGACGGGCTCAATTCGTGTAACGTAAGACCTAGCTTTATATAATTATCTTTAGATATAACATTCAGATCGGCACCGGTATCCAATTTGAAAAGATGTTTTTTCATGTTATTTATATGTATTAAAGTCTCATACCATTTGTCCACGGTTCGTGAATCGTTCAGAGCACCCACAGAGGAGATAAAGTACAGGTCATCGTCTCCCTCCTCCTGTACCGAATACACCTTGCTTGATCTGTTCGCCGTACACATTTTCCTATAATGACCCTTATTACCGCACAAAAAGCACTTCACATTTCTCGCCAGACATCTAAATCCACCATTACAATACGCACTGGAGCAGGCCGCGCACGCACTATCACGCGCAGGCTGCGAGGTCCCCGCTGCGTCGCCGCTGCCGGCGGCCGCCTGCGGGGCGCGCGCACCGAGCCCGCGGCCGCGCTCGCCGTCGCCGGCCCCGCGCCAGCGCTGCTGTGCCCAGCCGCCGCCGCCGCCGCCGCTGCCCTGCGCGCCTCGCCGAGTTCCTCGCGAGCTCCACACGGCATCCACCGACGCGCCTTTTGACTCACACTTTACGCCTTCTATATTACGGCTCTCCTCATTAGATATTTCATTCGATTGGCATATGACAATAGCCTTTTTGAGTGTGAGCTGTTCACTACGTAGTAACCTGTCACGCACGGTACTTTCTCGTACGCCACACACGATCCGATCGCGAATCAGGCCGTCTTCCAACTGGTCGAACTCACACTGCTGGCTCAAGAGTTTCAAAGCTGTGACGTACTCGTCGATACTCTCCCCGTCCTCTTGGTTCCTCGTAAAAAATTTAAACCTCACCATAGTAGTATTGGGTTTTGTTCCAAAATGGGTGTTGAATTTTTCTATGAGTTTTTCGATGTCATCACGGTCACTTTCACTACTGAATTTAAACGTGAGGAATATGTCGTAGTCTTCGGAACCGATTAAGTTTATAAGTAGACTGGCCTGCATATCTTTAGACTCTTTATAAACTCCTGATGCCTTGAGAAATACTTGAAATTGCTTGAGCCATTTCCGCCACGCTTCAGCGCGTTTCGCTGGACCTCCTTCCAATGATAATTCAGCCGGCGGTCGCGCATGTTCCAAGGTCTCGTTTTAAATTTAACACTTCGTAGTTTTATTTACGCTTTTTAACTGTAAAACGATCACTTTATACTATTTTATCGCAATATTTTCCGATCACCGCTGTCACCACGAAGTGAAACGACAATGGCTGCGTACAGACTTCTTTATTTATATCAGAAACCTAACTACCCACATGCATTAATTACTTGCATTCACAAGATAATACAACACCTCCCACCCTCACCCTTGTAGTGTGTAAGTAATAGTAAGCATGTATGTAGACAGCCTTATTTAAAGTGCTTCTACAGCCATATTGATTTATAATAAATTGTAAGTAACACACATAACATCAACACACATTAAACCACCATGAAACCAACCAGACGTATCATTTCAACTCTTCCAACCTAGCGACCTGATCACGCTACATGGCGAGCCTGCCCGTCCTCATGTCACTGTAATTACCATACTGCAACGACCCTGATAGTCCTCATGCCACTCTACCATACTGCAACAACTCTGCCAGTCCACGTGCCACGTACCTACTGCAACGACCCTGCCAGTCCTCGTGTCACACAACAACGACCTTCAACCTTTATCTATTTTTGGAACGTCGCACCGACATTCGAGATATTTGCAATTTGAGACATCGAAAGACAATGGGAACTACGAAAGCAAGAAGCAAGTAGTTATTGCGCAGTCAGCAACAGGAAGCATAAGTGAGCGCGAAACACCTTCAGGCGAACAACATTCTCCTGTCCATAATATGCGCCTGTATGCTGTTGGCGGTACTGATCGGATTCTTCCACCCGTACAAGCGATGCCACACTAACTGGATGCAGAAGCAGCTGAGGAGTGATGCTTTGGAGCGAGTCCTGTCCCGTGTCAGCTACCGACGTTGCAAGGAACTCAGAGAGCGCAAGAATCCAGAAACTAATGCGTAAGCAAGCGTGACCAACAAGTAAGTTGTAACTAATACCCACGCGCGTCTCAATCTCTTTTATAAAATATATGCATTATTGAGTAAATTTACCGACTTGAATTGTGTAGTTTTGATGTAAAGTTGAGGAATCTAATATCAAATTATTGGATTGGATCATGACTTCATGAGTAAAGAATTTGAATTATCAGATATTTATAAGCAATTAAAACTTTGTACGGATACTATTTCTAAGTTAGGTCCTGCACGAAGAGTAGGTAGTAATTATGACAATAAGATTATAAAAGATAAGACCTTATATGTGTCGTTTAAAAATATTTTAAGTAGTTTGCCTAATGAAGTGTCTAAAGAATTATTATTTCTCTGTTCATGCATAAACAGATGGTATGATATAATCTTGAAATTTGAGTTGGAATCTGGCATGAGTAGTGGTCAAACTCAAAATAAATTAGCAACAATGCCAGTAACAGGTGAAAAGTATAATTTAAAGACGGCTGTAAGCCTATTGCCTAAAATGTCTGGTGATGAAGCGGTAAGCAACGAATTAGTGTCTGCGATTGAATTGTATGACTCAATGCTCGATGATGGTGATGAGGTGACATTAATAAATATTGTTTTAAAGAGTCGATTAACAAGTGGAGCAAAAATGCGGTTAGCTACTTCTTATACTATATATCTATATATAAAACGCGTACAAATAAAGAACTCATCGAAAGTGTTTCATCCACCAAGTTTCTGAACGCACCCTTTTGACGTTTCAGTTGTCAGTGCGATGACGTTTGCTTGTCAGTGCAATATTGGTTGGAAATTTGGTTCCATTGTCTTGTTTTTTTGGTGCACGCTGCTTTCGTGTAATTATTGATTGAAACTTTGAGTTAATTTTAATCCGATACCATCTTGATCGGTGTTTGATATTTTGTTGATAATTGAGTGAAAATTGAGAAATCTCGCCATTTTGGGTCATGACCGCGAGTAATTTGTTGGTTAAGTACCTAGCCGGCTTTGTCATTTGGACGCCGGTAATTTCCTAAATTCAGTGCTGGACTATTCTACATCCCCGATTGGGTTAGTAAACCGGGATAAAATTCAGTTGAACATTGGTGAAAAGTGCCACGTGTGGGATCTGAAGGTTTGATCCGGGAGTCGACGGTACGAGCCGCGCGCGTCCTTTGGAACCGTCGAATCTTACATGACTTCACATACACCACACAAACCACAGATATACTTACACCCCACCCAGATAAGACGTGACCAGGACTGCGTCACATCACCGGTACCAACGTGATGGTGAGTGTATCTAATAGGTGTTTTCCATTTGTCGATTGGACAAATATTATTTAATTAGGGCTCCGCGTAATCGCGGACATCGTGAGTCTGTTGATGCAGTCTCACACAGAAAGTATAGCTAAATATATTGCTAAAAATAAATCGAGTGATTTTGCCCCTCGGCCTCTACATACCACCACACCTTATAAAAGGTATAAGAAATAACTCGCTTAACAAGGATTTGATATATGTAAAAAACGGTAAGAGAAAAACTGCAAAACGTGGCCTAAACTAACAGACCAGCATGTTTTGAAGAAGATGAAGGTTAAATGTGAAACTCAGGTGTTCAGCAAATCTGTTGCTGTCACTATGGGGTATCTAGCAGGTGAGCTTTAAATTACATAAAAACTAAATATTTTTTAGCTGGGTATTGATTACAAACTTAATATTTACCAACTATTGTTCATAGAACATTATTGATAAGCAAAATCAGCTTATAATATTCCGACTTCTGGAACATAGGCCACATTATTGATCATTTTATTTTACTGCGATATCATTTGTTTGGTTTTCACTTGTGTACTTTGTTAGCATTTAATAGATGGATTAAATCTATACTTACTAATATTATAAAGAGGTAACATTTGTTTGTAAGTTTGTATATTTGTATGTTTGTTTGTGGGGGTAATGAACGAATGAATCTCCGGAAATAATGAACCGATTTCAAAAATTTTTTCACCTTTAGAAAGCTACATTCACCCTAAGTAACATAGGCTATTTTATTCCCGTACTCCCACGGGAACGGGAACTACGCAGGTGAAACCGCGGTACGTCCGCTAGTTTAATATAAGTTAAGACTATGATTGTTATACTATATGACAATTTTATTTTTTCAGAAAAAATAATTTTGCCTGAAGAAGCTAAAGCTACAGCTGAAGTTTAGTTTAGTTTTTTTTTGATGACCTCTTCGACTCTCCTAATGAAAGTTATGAAAATTCACAAAAGCGATCAGGAAAATTGCTTTTGCACTCAATGACACCAAATACGACTCACTTTAAATTCTGGAAAGAAGCCAAGTCACTAATGAAATAATGAAATTTGTGAAATCAAAATCAATCAAAATCAAAGCATTTATTTCAAGTAAGCCAGTTACAGGCACTTTTGAATTGACGAAAAAAAGATGAAAATTAAATGTAGCTACAGTCCCAGTCACAAGACATAAAAACTGTGAAAGTACTGTAGTTGCCCAATCCCTAGCGTAGATCTCTATGGAGAACGGGCAAGAAACTCCATGGACACTCTTTTAAATCAGAATATTGTTACAAAAACTTGGTTACATCATTCACGTTGAGATGGTATATTATGTGAGAACAATGTAGCAAGATGTGCACGGTAAAAGTGTCCACAGCAAAAACAGACAAACAAAAAAAAATACAATTCTAAATAATTCATTCAAATAAGCCATGGCAACCAAGAGATGACCAGTCACAACTGACAGCGCCAGTTCACGGACATGACGCATGGATCAACACCATTCAACTCAACCATTTTGAAGGGAACTAAATGATACGACACATGCGCCACCATCAGCGAGACAATTGAGTGAGCATGACATACTCCAAACCGCCAGGGCACATTCAAGTCAATAAAAGACGTAGGTTTCCAGTGAATGATAGCTTTTTAGTACATAGTACTCACACAATATGGGCTATGCATTTATATAATACTAAAGAGATTGAATCTATACAATGCAAAGATAGTTGTACAATCTTCAGCAGCTCCAACAATACAATTTAATGCTATCAATTCATGCGCCCCTGTCCTTGTGGAGCAGGACCAGCATTGAGCCAAGCATTTTTATCAGCGATATAATCGCTCAACTTGTAATATGCTTTCTTACATAGTGTGCGTTTAATGCATGTTTTAAATTTCGTCTCATTCAGTTCAAGAATTTCTAGTACTGTAATTATGTCTGTCACCTCTTTTACCAAAAAGGTGCAGATTTTTTCTGACGTACATTATGTTTTCGTAGATGTATTGACAATGTACCGTCATGATGCCAATATCCTTAAACAGTTCCCTTAGAGAATCGCGCCTACGAAGATTATATACGGCTCTGATGGCTGTTTTCTGCAGAATAAATATAGACTCAATATCTGCAGCCCGTCCCCACAGCAAAATGCCATAAGACATTATACTATGAAAGTAACACACTCTACAGTCTAGCGGTATCTACATCAGTATACTGACGGATTTTACTAATGCATAGGCTGCTGAACTTAGCCTCCCCGCAAGAGATGTCAAATGAGAACCCCACTGTAGCCTTGAATCAAGCGTAATCCCCAGGAAAACCGTTTTATCTACGAATTCAAGTTTCCTTTATTCAATATTATATCGCAATCACTACTTTTAACATTCGGTAAAGCAAATCTTATGCATTTGTTTTTTTTTTCATTTAATACCAAATTGTTTGCTGTGAACCAATTTTGGACCTGAAGTAGGGCATTATTCACGTCATCTAGATTTTGGGCCCGCCTATTTATCTTAAAAAATAGGGAAGTGTCATCAGCAAATAACACCATATTTTAAGGTTGGTTTTTCAGTAAATAGGGTAGATCATTTATATATACTATAAAGAGGAAAGGACCTAATATTGAGCCTTGTGGAACCCCCATTTTTACTTTTAACCCCTGTGAATTAACACCATTTATTTGAACATGTTGTTGTCTATCATTCTGTTGTTGTCTATCATTCTGACTAAAGATACTGGATAATTAGTCTAGAAAATATTGAATATTTGACCAATAAATTGTTCCAGGAGAACAATTGTAAATATATATGGCTCAGACATTTAAATCAGGACCCATTGGAAAACTTTCTGGTTGTATTCGTAGCCACGGGGCAAGAAACACTAACCCCAAGAGTGCAGGCTTTGAAAATTCCTTTGCTGCTCTACTAATAAATAATTTAAATAGCGTGCACTCCACAGGTGCTAATTGCGAATAAGACATGTGCAATGACAGTATGTTTCATACCTTAGGCCGATTAGTTTTTAATAATAAACCATCTTGTGCTCCTCTGGAAATTGATTTTGATCTAATTATGAATAGTGATCATATTGAATTTTAAAAACAAAATTCAAGATGCTTAGATTAAAGCTCAAATTTCTTATGTGACAGCATGTCTTTAAAAAATTAAAAATTATATTTAGAAATTGTAAAATATGCAATGCTTGTTTTTTTTCGAAAAATAAGAATAATGAGGATTACATTACACAAAAAGTCTCGCTCGGGCAGCCGAACGGTGTGCGCGCGCGCCTGTTGCCCCTACCTACCGGTTAATTTGCGAACAGCTGGCACGTAAAGTTGCTTATCAGAGTTGACGCGTATAATGTGATCGAATAACAATGCCGTGCGAGTGCAACTTAGTTGTTAACGAAGTACTGGCCTTTATGGCTACGAAATGTGATGGAATGGACGATTTGAGTGTCATAAAAATATGCAGCTCCTGGTTCTCCGAAGAAGAAATCGAAGTTGCAAAGGTGCTTATCTGTGAGGCGACAAATACCAAAAAGATCGCGCGTAAAGGCGAGAAGAAACATGTTAATAATATTTCCGACATAATAAAGATACTGAGTGAAACCAAAGCCGAAAAATTACCCGTCTTTGTTGCTAAAGATTTGAATAGAGTACCCCCCGTTACATTCGATCATTTGGATGTTACTAGTATTTTAAAAACTATGGCCGTTATGAAGACTGAAATACTGACGTTGAAGCACACGTTACATGAGGAGGTCACAAGACTAAATGACGAAGTAAGTTCACTGAAAAATACCAGCAAGCATGACCAAACTGAAAGACGAGTATTATCCGTTAGACAAGATCGATCGCAGAGACTCTCAAGCTTACCCACTAGTCAGACACTGGCAAATAATGCAACGACGTGGGCTGTGCTGCCTGAAAAAGCACCCGAACTAGGGATTGAGATGGAAGGACAAGCAGTAAGTTATGGAAGCCCGATGACCGCACCCACACCAGACGGACCAAGTTTTTCCAAAGTCACGAGAGGAGGGCAGAAACGTACACTAGACGAGCGAGGTGTGCATGACGACAACGACGACGGTTTCCAAATAGTTAGTTACAAGCGGAAAAGGCCCCGAATCGCCGAACAGCTGATCACAGATAATGTTCAGAGTAGTGCACAAAGGAGAAATATTGTGAGAAATAGAAGAGGAACCAAGATAAGTGAGAAGTTAAAGGCTGCTGATCATATAGTGTGGATCTATGTATCAAGGTTTCAGAATGACTGCACCGAAAAGGACCTTGAAACGTACATGTGTGAGAATGGGCAATCGGTGTTTACTGTGGAACAGTTAAAACCAAAAAACCCCACAAATTTTTCATCATTTAAGATTGCTGTTGAAAAGAAAAGTTTAGAAGTTATCCTAAAAGAGGATTTTTGGCCATCCGGAATAGTATTCAGAACGTTTAAAACCAAAACATAATGGACCAACACAACATTACGACAACTATAAAAATGGCGACTTTTAACTGTAAAAGTATTAAAAGAAGTATGACATATGTAAAAGAGTTATGTAATAAGTATGACATTGTATCGCTTCAAGAAACCTGGTTGCTGCCGGATGACATAGACTTTCTCAGTCAAATACATAGAGACTTCTTGTACTATGGCGTGTCTGCGATGGATACTACAGCGGGGCCTGTACGAGGAAGACCGTATGGAGGTGTAGCAATCCTATGGCGGAGAAGTTTATTCCAGAAGGTGGTACCAATACGCTGTGAATCAAAGCGTATAGCCGCTGTGCGCCTGCATCTACCGGACCGGTGCGCTGTGGTTATGTCAGTGTATATGCCTACCGACTGTATAGACAATCTACCGTTGTTTACCGAGTGTTTAGGAGTAATAAACTCGATAGTGCAGGACTGTGAAGACGAGTGTGTGTTCATGTTAGGTGATTATAATGCAAACATTGGCAGCTTGTTTGGAAGGGACTTGTTAAGGTACTGTAAAGACCAGAATTGGACTTGTGCGGACATTAATTACTTGGGTGAGTCATCTGACACTTACACATTTCTCAGTGACGCACACGGTACAACAAGTTGGCTAGACCATTGTGTAGTTACATCTGCCGGTTGGGACACTATTTCTAATGTTTATGTTCTTAATGAAGTAAATTGGTCGGATCATTTCCCACTCGTAATTGAATGTGATTTTAATGTTATAAGACGTAAGATTGTAACTCAACAGCCAATTAATAACACAATATCGCTTAATAACAGAAATAAGACGCAACTCTCTGAGTACAGTCGTTTATGTGACGAATATTTGTATTATATTGACAGTGACACATATAAATATTGTAAGGGGTCATCGTGTAGTGATCCTAGATGCTATGGTTTAATTGATAAATACCATCATGATTTAGTACAGGCCATTACAAATGCAGCTAGTAATTCGCATTCGCATGCAAAATTCTCAAAAAAATGTAAAACTATTGTGGGTTGGAATAATCACGTGAAAGCATTACATGCAACTGCCCGGGATGCTTTTCATAATTGGTCGCTGCATGGTAGGCCGACGCATGGGCTCGTATTCGAGAACATGCATAATAGCAGGAAAATGTTTAAGAATAAGTTACGATGGTGTCAACAACACCAAGAGCAATTAAAAATGGATGTTATTGCGCAACAAAGAGCCTCCCGTGATTTTAAACAATTTTGGAAATCAACAAATAATTTATCACACAAACCGAGTCGCGCGCTAAGTGTTAATGGCATTGAGGAACCAAAACAAATCGCGGAGGAGTTTGTCGCGCAATTTAAAACAGGTTTTGGTTACGAGCCGTGTGATACAGGTGTCGGCTGTTGTGCGCCGGCGGCGACTAATCAGCTGAGTGTCGCTGTAACACCAGATATGGTGTGGGAGTGTGTGCGTGGAATGAAACGCGGTAAGTCGCCGGGGCACGATGGTCTGACGCTGGATCATATTCTTCTAGGAGGTCCTCAGTTAGCCGAAAAACTATCTGTGCTGTACGACTTATTTCTGAGGCACAGTTATTTGCCGAAAAGTTTTATGAAAACTGTAGTAATGCCACTCGTTAAAGATAAAAAAGGTAATATATCGGATATTAATAACTATAGACCTATTTCATTAGCAACTGTGTTTTCTAAAATATTTGAAAGGTTATTGCACCCACATCTATCGAAAAACATAAAGTTACACAATGCGCAATTTGGTTTTCGTCCAAATCTTTCGACTGATACCGCCATATTCTCATTAAAGAAGACGGTTCAATACTATTTGGATAGAAAAACAAATATTTATGCCTGTTTTCTTGACTTAAGTCGTGCTTTTGACTCTGTAAATTACAATGTCCTGTGGAATAAGATGTTCAACGCAGGTATACCACCTGAAGTGATTAATGTCATGAGATACTGGTATGAGGGTCAAACCAATGTTGTAAAGTGGGGAGAAAGTATATCCGGTGAATATACCCTCAATTCCGGAGTGAGACAGGGTGGTTTGACATCCCCTACAATATTTAATTTATATGTTAACGACTTGATAGAGGAGCTGAGCAGAGCCGGTGTCGGCTGTTCTATTGATAACGTGTCTGTAAACAATCTCAGTTACGCGGACGATATGGTTCTGCTCGGCCCCTCTGTCAAGGCGTTGCAAAAGCTACTGAACATCTGTGAAGTGTACGCTAGTAAGCATGGTCTCAAATACAACGTTAAGAAAACGGAATTGATGGTATTTAGATATGATAATAGTTCATTACCTACGCCTGATATATCATTGTGTAACACCAAACTAAAAGTTGTTAAGAGTTTTAAATATCTTGGTCATATCGTAACGGATAAACTGCGAGACGATGAGGATTTAGAAAGACAGAGGAGAATGTTGGCAGCGAAAAGTAATATGCTTGCTCGGCGATTCGCTAAATGTAACAATCAAGTTAAAGTCACTCTGTTCAATGCGTACTGTCGGTCGCTTTACACTGGACACCTCTGGTACAAGCACACACAACGCGCATATAATACCCTACGTGTGCAATACAACAACGCATTTAGATGTATATTTGGGCTACCGTGGAGGTGTAGTGCGTCCGGTATGTTTGCGGAGAACAGAGTAGATGATTTCTATGCCGTGTTAAGAAAAGCGAGGGCCTCCTTTATGAGCCGTGTACATGATTCTGACAATGGAATATTGAGAGCCATCTACGAAGCTAATTATTTCTTTGTATATGGCTGTCAATATTCCTGCTAACAATTTTAATACATATTATTATTTATTATTAATTTTAATTTTATTTTAATTGCATTTTATTCTAATTGTATCTTCAGTATGGGTGTCTTGCCTGAATTAAATGAATTTTATTTATTTATTTTATTATTTATTTTATTACAAATGCGAGATTACTCCCTAGAAAATAAATGTTTGTCATCACTGAAGAATTTTTTAACAACGAAATCAGCAACAATGTAGACTGTACTTTTAATTGTACACGGTATACTTACTTTATATTGTGAAGTTTTATAACTCGTTAAATTAACAAGAGATGGCGCTGCAACTGAAAAGTCTGACTGATTACTCTATCCCTATTTATTCAATGTACTTTGTGGTTGTGAATACTACTGATTACGCATTTGGATTGATTTTTTATTATTTTACGTCTGATTTATCGACTCCACTCTACTATAACAATGGAACCAAGCTTTGTTAAGGCAAATAGCTCAAATTTGCCCAGAATTGATGTATTAATGTTGGGCGATTTCTTCGCAACAACTAAAGAATTTTGCTCGTTTGAGTATAGAAACGTGAAAACTTCCTTGTAAGTAAATTTGGTATTTATCTTTACCCTTTATAATCAAACTCGTTTTGAACTCACGCGAGTTTCTTTTATTTTCTTTTACAATAAACTTGTCATTGTTTATTTTTGAGGTTAGCTCTCCCTCACAGCTTGTAAGTTGCTATTTTAGAGTTACTACCATGTTAATACCCGATAAAACGAGTAAATTTCTGTAACTAAAAAGCACCTACTATAGTCTGCGCCAGATGCTTATCTGGCGCAGACTATGGGAATTAAAGGTCATTGCTCTTTCCTTAATTTCTCTGCGTAGGTACCCCGACAATACATTATGAATCGTTTTTTATTACTAGAAAAAGTCAAGGATCACGATAAAGGTAGTTTCGGGACAAGTTTATGTCATTATTTCTGTTTTAGGAATTATGTATTTGAATAAATGTATGCGGGTTAATGACCTTTATTCCCTACTTATCTGACGCAGACTATAGTACTAGTAGTATGTTTCCTTATAGTAAACACCTCAAATCTGATAAATCACCAAGTCAATGTCTGTATGTATTTGTACTAATTAATTTCAATTATTTCAGGTCTTCAAGACCATCATATGGAGATGATGCAACCAGTTATGTTCAACTGAAACGGGAAGGAAACATTTGTACAGTTAAGTGCAAGGTTTGCCCAGAGCATAAAGTTCATGCAAAACTATATGCTGTTACATTCATGGTTGATGAATATAAAGAAAAAGTAATATCAATTGAATGCCATGATTGTGTTGCTGCCCAGGGCGGATGTATGCATGGCGCTGCTTACGTGGATCCATAAACGAAGCGAAGAACGTTCGTGCACAGAAGTTCGTTGTTACTGGCGGAAATCAAAGCTATCAAGAGTACGCACTACCTTGAAATTTATATCTGCAAAAGATTTATCTAAAGGTAGCCCTATATAGCCTTCTAACTCCACAGTTCTTGAAAAATTTTTAGAAAAAGGAAAAAAGAGAAAACTTGACAACAGCGAGCTACTTAAGTATCAACAAGATTATAATTGTAATAAACTGCTTAGCGTCTCAATGCACCAACTTGTGCTTACATATAAGGAAGAGTGTTGTGACTTATTTTTAAGTAAGTAAAATTAATTTGACTATTGATCTTATTAACATGATTGAAACTAAAACCAGGGACCAATTCAAAAATAACCTTTGGTTCGAACTGAGGTACGACAGGGTAACAGCAGGAAGGAGACATGCATTACTATATTGGCGCAAGAGCTTCGGGAAAAGGGATGGGTACGACTGTGCAATATCCCTTTCCCTGGAGGGATATCTAACCACATGTTGGTATTTGACAAGAGGACCTGTGCCACCTTACATAGGAGCCCTCACACGGGTGCGAGCTAAAAGACAACCTCTTCAAGAAATGGAATCATACAGCTTTACTCAGGCCTTATCTCAAGCTTTGCAATTGCGGTCATGGGTAAAGGGAGATGAGGGGCTGACAGCACTTCTGGACATCATAATCCAAGAGAAAACAGATGCTAGCAGGGAGGACCTGGACAGAAGTACGTCATATGTATACTCTGGGTCATTAACTCACAGGCTTCCCTGTCCTACAATGAGTAAAGGTGGCCAGAGTAATAGTACCAGCAACTTAGCATCTCACATCAAAATCTCCTCAAGCACAGCAACAGCATACGCCAAGAAGGGAGAAGGTTACACCACCTGTTTCCAGTCTGTATTCTTATATGGTATTGCATCTCTTAACATCATATACCACAAGTATGGATCATTGCCGGATCGCATGGCAATAGTGATAACAAAGGGATGTTGCACATGGACTATCCCTCCTGAGGTATTTTGCTTGAACGAGTCATTGTATCAAGAAGTTCTCATCCCTATTGCTATTCTTCATATCAAGCCCTCCGAAGATACTATATTACCTTACACTCCCTGATCAATTACAGTTGAAGAATCTTATGCATCTCTCATGGCCTACTAGTTTGCAGTTTGGATCCTTAACAGAAGAGACTCAACGCGATATCTACATTGGAGCACAGAGCCGTGGGAGATACCCTGACGCCCCCGTTTGTCAATTTGTCTGGAATGTATAGATTGGACATTCACAGATTCTTTCCCATCTTCTATCCTTAATCCTTAGTGGGCTAATGCATGCCTTCTATCATACAGTGTACTCTGTGCCTTCTGTGTTCTGACACATGCATCATCCCTATAGACCTCCAGGACCGAGCTGTATGGCACATGGCTATATCTGACTTGCGATCCACAATACTGGATAAGGGTATTCTCCAATTGATTAATGACACCACCATATTACTGCCTGAAGAGACAAAGCACATATTTTCTCGCTGGTATAGATCAATTGACCATGGACTACGTAGAAGAGTGGATCCAACCCTCCTGCAAACCATGAACCCAGGCCCTCTCAGGGACCTATTGGAGAGAGCTGTCTCCAGATCATGTTTGCCTGCCTTAAGATGGCCCCCAATGGCAAAATCAAAGCAGGAGAGCATGGAAGCTATAAGGAAAGCTCCTAGACCTAGACATAAACCACTTAGAGAGGTGGGTATCTGATGTGTATGCGCATTCACACATTTGTTATACGGTGTCATGTGTCAGTGTAACCCTTTCGGCCTCTTCCCAAGCCAGTAATAAACTAGCGATCAAAGACGACACTCGTTTCATTATATCCGCACTACCACCCACAACGCATAAACATATCATTGGCGACGAGGTGTAAGAAGGAGTACCTACACGTTTATAAAATGAATGCGTTTCTCGAAAATCTCTCTTCATTTGACCATAAAACAAGTGAATGGCAAATATACAAGAGTAAATTAACCCAGTTTTTCAAGATTAACAGCGTTAAGGACGAGTTGAATCGAATACAGTCAGTATCATAGAGTACAGTTTTAGATAAACCGGTGGAGATAGAAGCGGGTACTGCGGCTGCAACTAGCGTTGAACCTGACAGGGACCAGATTTCAACGGATGTTGTGAACCGAGAATATGCACGGCAGTCATTAAGTAACGCATTAGAGAACCTGGCTCCTCAAGCCTCAGCAGCTGCAAAGGATTCAGCAGTCATGCATGAGCCACGTGCACATTCTCACCAGAAAAGATAATGACTATTCTGTATTTTACTAGTAGATTTGTAATTTAGTTGAAAATGCAGAGGAAGTATAATAAAAAAATTAAAGTGATTTTATCGTATGTAAATAAGTCAACAAAATAAATACTATAATTTATTGTACCAAATCGACATTCGACATTATCGACCATTACTAGTAATTCTATCTCGTTCTCCCATACATACTTTCTTTTTCTGCCCCCCCTGTCGTAACTCCATAATCTTCGGCTTATTATATAACCTAGCTCCCTACAAAACAAAATAATGTCATCAAGCATTGAACGATTTTCTATTCTATACGAAATTAAACGAGTGATAATGATATTTTCCCATCTCGCTCACGCGCACGCATTTTCTATTACTTGCTCTATGAATCACTCGGTTTGCGTCGGCATACCAGAGTCCTAATATAGGCGGGCTGGCTAGTGACATCATGACGTTTATTTTGCATAGAAATTTAGCTGCCAAAAAGCCGATAGCGCCTACGGGTTATTTTAAAGCAATATGTTGTTGAAGAGCGAATTTTTGTTGATTGAGTACGAGTAGGCGTTTCGTGATGCTTGTAAAAAAGTACTGATTGTGCCATTTTTAGGGTTCCGTACCCAAAGGGTAAAAACGGAACCCTATTACTAAGACTTTGCTGTCTGTCCGTCTGTCTGTCACCAGGCTGTATCTCATGAACCGTGACAGCTAGACAGTTGAAATTTTCACAGATGATGTATTTCTGTTGCCGCTATAACAACAAATACTAAAAACAGAATAAAATTAATATTTAAGGGGGGCTCCCATACAACAAACGTGATTTTTTTGCCGTTTTGTCTAATGTATAGATAATGGTACGGAACCCTTCGTGCGCGAGTCCGACTCGCACTTGGCCGGTTTTTCAATTACGGTAGAGAGTGGTGGTGGTGTTCCAAACTTCTGAAGGTAAGCCGGTGGGAATCGAGTTGTTAGGTGCCTTCGCCTCTGCCAGATATACACCGCAGATCTTCTTGTCAACAAAACAATAATACCCAGCCTAGAACACTTGCCCCATGAATATGATGGCCAGGCGCATAGAACGAACCATGGTAGGTTTCCAACCAAGCCTCCACGTCAGAGCAACAATGTCATCATGCAATATATAGAGAGAGAGGTGGTTAATGTGCGAGAAATAATAGACACTGTGGCATCAGGTCAAGTTCCTAAGAATTGGAAGGTTACAGTGGGAGTTGCAAAGGAAAGACAAATGAAAAAGAGGAAAGCGAGGTTTTTGGGGAAGCTGACCCTCGAGATGATGAACATAAAACACGTCTTTAAGTTCATTCCTCACCAAACAATGACCAAGTCAGAAGATGATTTATTTTAACACTTGTTGAAGATATCGGAAACCTCATCAACTGATGAGGGAGGAGCCGTCTTTATGTTAATGGATTTCTCCAGCTGGTGCACGAGCTTCAGACATGAAGGTGTAACCCTTGCATTTGAGGGACTGGATATGCTTCTGGGTGTGGAAAATGTGATGGCCTAGTATGTGTGTGAGCCCAGTATATAACGTGGTTCCAGGAGACTCTGTTAGACCTATGTATCAAAGCAGGCATCACACTAAAATTAGAAGAGACATGGGTCTCATCATCACTGCTTGAATACGGCAGAGAATTTTATTTAAGGGAGCCCAGGTTAGCTCAGCCCTGAAACGTGTATCTAGGATGGCAAGTGAGGCAAACCAAACAATACCTTCTTTCAATGGAGACATAGCAGGTGTTTTCTCGGCGGGTATGGGAGCAGCACAGAAGGAACATCTGCCTATACATAGTGGCACTTTTGTTCGTTCCGAGAACCCTGGGTGGATGGCCCATTACTCTGTTTGCCAACATCTGCACACATGCAGTACAGGATCCTCTTACCTGTGCCATTCACCTTGTAAAGACCATTATGAAGTCACATAGCCATCGGGAGCAACCACTCTCATGAAGAAATCTGAATCTACCATTTTAATCAAAGACTCCCAATCGCTGCCGCTCATAATGCCTAGACAACCCGAAAATTATCTAAAGAACAAGATAGCGGAAGGACTACCAGCACTTACGAAGAACAGAGAGTTGAAACCTCTATTTACCCCCAAGGTAGAGGTGCAGAAGAGGCAGCTTGTTGATGATTTGATGGCTATAAGGCCTTGCAACTCTAAATTGTTGTCTAAACTTATGACCCTGTCAAATGTGGGGATACAAGAGGACCTTATAAGCAAATTCTCGAGCACAAGGTCAATCCAGAATGTTGCGTGTAGAGAGTGGATCGCGGAGATCGATGCTGTCCGTTTAACGCGTGCATCACGGCTCCGAAGGTCCGAATTTACCTCAGTTCGATGTCTAGACGACTTCCGTTCCTGGCGGGGTGTTGTGCTCGGTAGAGCAGCGTCGTGCTGTGATCTGTTGAGACTCAGTCCTACGCCAGGAAAACCTAGAACAATCTTACCTCGAGGGTCAGCTTCCCAAAAAACCTCGCTGGCCTCTTTTTCATTTCTTTCCTTTGCGGGCTATATGTAACCGTCCAATTCTTAGGAACTTGACCTGATGCCACAGTGTATATTATTTCTTGCACATTAAACTACTCTCTATCTATATACTGCATGATGAAATTGTTGCTCTGACGTGGAGGCTTGGTTGGAAACCTACCATGGTTCGTTCTATGCGCCTTGCCATCATATTCATGGTGCCAGTGTTCTAGGCTGGGTATTATAGCTTTGTCAGCGAGAAGGTCTGCGGTGTATATTTGGTAATCAAATTCTAATCATGGCATGTCATGGGTGTGGTGGACGGCATGTCTCGCGGCCCAAACCCTCGGTATAGTGAGCGCCATAGGAAGCCCATCTTTCGCAGGGCAGTCATCTCCAGTCGGCGCTCCACAACGGAGAAATGGAGTATATGTTCAACAACTGAGAGAATCCTCAAATACTTAAGAAGGAACATGTGCAACTTAAGAGGGATACGCGAGGTGTCACCTTCCTGCGGTCCGACCAGTTCATACGTTGGGCTTTATTACATGTAAGCCAGCAATATAAGTCTTCTCCAGCCGGTACTGAACTCTCTCGCCACATGAAAGTAGCTATTGAGGCAACAGATTTGGGATCTTAGGATTACTGCGGTGTCTCGGTTCAAGAACCCCCCTTGAGGCCAACCCCCCTTATTGAGACAAGTGTACACAATCAAGAAGAGTTTCTCTGCCATTACAAGAATGTATCACCTTTAGTGAGAACCACACGGCTCAATACGAGTTCTTTGGTTGCTAAGAAAAATGCTTCGGTAATCTGCTTGTCGTATGGGTATCCGATCAGTTTGCCTATGTTATAACCGATAGACATTTCCTAGCTGTGAGAGACTGTATAAATGCTTGGTTCTCTGCTCTTTCATATGTTTTAGTATCACCAAGAAAGTACCCTTCCTATAATACCTACAATGAGGTGGCCAATGTTATCTACGCAGTTTTACATGACATAAGTGTTTATAAGGATGATGCATACGACATATTGAAAAGTTGGCAGCCCCTTGTTATTGCAACCATCCTAAAAGATGTTGAGGGGGATCCTCACTTCTTAGAGTCGCTACAAGAGGAAGCAGGTAAGTCTACTCACTCTTTGCTGGTGAAAATTGCGACCCGTCGTATTACGACATCTATAGATGGTCACATAGCCTTGGAGTTAACTGGTCTAAGTGTTTTGGTCATCTCGAGATAGTGAGAATGGGACCATCCTTAAGTCGGGGTTAGAGGAAGTCACAGAGGATATAAATTATTATAAACAGAAGCGACAAGACTAAACTCAAACGATAAAACCAAACTCAAAAAATGAGTAAAAGTTTAGTAAAAAATATATAAATTGAAAACTCATTTGTCACGCGTTTTGGGATTAAAGACTGGTATTAAAATATGTAAGAAAATACCTAAAACCTAAAAGTAACATTCTTCGAAACAAAATAAGTTCATTTTACCAACAAGACGATGTCAGCCGTGCCAGTGCCGGCAAAAGAGAATGTGAAACATTTAAAAAGTGTAAAAATAAAACATTACTTGCTAGAGTCATTCAGGGACTAGCACAAAAAGTACATAAGCAAAAATGGTCCAGTAAGTTCGACCACTTTTAAAAGGTACAGACCCTTTTATGTAGTTTTCTCATTTTCCTCGGATAAAAGCACTCAAAGCACGCCAACATGCAATTTATGGCTTATTTGTTTAAATCTTGTGGCGTTATAAACACAAATAATCTCAATGAAATCATCTCCAAAAAACGTTTGTTATATGCAGTTCAATGATTGTATGTACGGCACGTGTGACAATTGCTCAAATAAATCCATAAAGGAACAGGCTGAAAATGACGGACTAATTACTAGGATGATGTACATTCTCAAAGACCTTGAATATACTGATAAACGTTCCTACAGCGAATTGCGAAAGGACTATCTATAGTGAAAATTCAAAATTCTGTTGGGAAAAGTAGGAGAACATGTCTTCGCACCGCGGTGGCGAGCGCCAGCGCACGTGCCTTCGGAGCGAGCGCTCACTGGAGGTGACTCACGTGCACGACCGATAAGCCACCGTCATTTATAAATGTGCGGAACAAAATATTCCACACCGACGAGTTATAAAGTGAAATTTTTATAGTAAATTGTTGACTGTGAAGACCCCAGGGGGTCTCGTAACCCCCGGAAAATGTAAGAAATAGAGTGATAATTAGTGTGAGATTATTAAATCAAAAACAGTGTAAAATGTTTTCCAAGAACAATAATGTAACTTTTGTAAATTTACAGTGAAATGGACACGGACCCGAATAATTCGGGATCAGATAGCGAAATAGTGAAGGACAAAGTGAAATCAGTGAAAGTAGATTTATCTGACTTTAATATAAACATAGTACGGTGCTGGAAATGTGAAGGTACCTTCTAGATGGATACTCCCCTGTGGGGTATAAATCAAATGAACACTACGAAGATTCAGTGCAAAATATGTATGAAATCCTTTCTTATCAAGGCTGCGGTTAAAGTAGAGCCAAAATATGATAACGGTATACAAAAACTAACTAGCGACCGGTGTCATGTATCAGTTGTAAAATAAATAAAGAATTGACTATCATACCCATCGAGACCTTCACATCCGAGGAGTGGTTCATCTGTAAGTGCGGCAAAAACCAGTTTGCACTCATTGAATTCTTTTGCCAAAGCAAACAACTCCCTTTGGCTGCCAGAAGATCAAGGAAAAAGAATAAGCGCGGAAGCAAAGTGATTAAAAACATCGAAGCCTCTAGAACGCCTCTTGCCCCGAGTACCTATGTGATTGTGAGCCAGCAACTCCCACAAGCACCGCTGCAGGTGCACGGAGTGAGGTTAGAAATGAGTGTCGGCACTCCAGACCCTACCACCGTCCGGCAAGGTCTGCCTACTCGAGCGATCGTAGACAAAGTACAGACTACGCTGGACGCGTGGAAAATTCCCGTTCAACCGCCGCCTATCGTAGACAAGCCTAAACTACAAAAACAAGCGAGCGACGACAACCGCACTGCGCAAGTTAATCAAGCGACGTATCAACAGGTAACTACAGGAACCAAAAGACAGCGTACAGGCGCATCCAGATCTTCACAAAAAAGTGAAAAAGCACCGGTAAGAAAAACCTCAAACAGAGGAAGAAAAAGAGGCAGCACGCGTATTCTATCTGATACGCCAGAAAAGTTGGGCATAGAAAATGAGTCGAAAGAGCGTCAGGCAAAAAAGGAAAATAAAATCCAAGCTGAGGCTATAAAACGTGAAGAGGAACCTAAAGTGAACGCAGGAAAACGTAACGTCAGACTCTTAACTGTTATTCTACTTCAATAGCCTTCCTAATGATGTTAGATAACTTTATTGTCTATCGGTTAGTCGAAACGCAACTTATGTTCAGTTTAAAATAAAGTTTTCATGAGCCTATACAAAAGTGTGGGATCATTTATCTCCAGTTTCCCCTAGACAAGATACAGAGCGACAACTTCACTATTTCAGTAGTGTTTTCATCTGGAATTAACTAATAGATCAACTGAAACAAGAACTAAACATGATGCAAATGAATCGTTACCTTCGTGTCATGCCATGACACCGGCTCATTTATCTATCCTACATGGTTAATCCAAATCTGCCCCAAAAAAAATAATTATTTAACTGCTATGTACAGTTGCTTCTTCCGCTGGGGTCCAAAGAATATTTTCGGCATTCAATTTGGTGCACAGCGAAATAAGAAATAGATTCTTAAGCTTCTAAAATCATACCTGACAGATTACAATTTACGGAAATCTCTAGAATATGTCCTAAAACTAAATTAGAAACCACATATACCTCTGAACCAAGGTACATAAAATATGGCGTGCCTCAAGGTAGTGTTCTGGGACCACCGCTTTTCCTGATATATATAAATGACCTCCCAAAATTCCGATCACATTTCCGATCCAACATAAGTATCGTTTCAAAGAAGTACATTACTTTCATTAAGTTTCAGTAATTACTGATTCTAGACAAAACCAAACATCTATTAAGCCCGATGAATATGACTTTCTTCAGCTCAATACATACAAAAAAGGAGATCAAGTCATAAAGGAAAGGTCACGGTTTTTAAAAATTATATAGAATCATTATTAAAATCCGAAAAACAGTTGTCCGACTTGACGTAATACAATTAAGTAATCGATTAGAGTCCTACAAGTCCCTTGCAAATGAGTTCAATAAAAACCAGTCCCTCATCGACGACATTATTGGGGTTTCAGACAAACAGCTGAAAAAGCGGGAGCAATTTGAAACGGAATATCAATATCAACTTGCGCTCGCCATCCAACTGCAGCGAGACAATGAAACTGCCTGCGTTCACCGGTCTGTAAAAACTCCAACTGCCGGTGAATCAGCAACTAAAGCATTATTTAAATTACCCACTGATCTTCCACACTTCTCAGAGGAATATCAGAATTGGCTCGAATACGGAGACACCTTTGAATCACTCATACACAAAAACAAATCAATAGATAACATTCAAAAGTTTCACTTTTTGCGTGCATCTCTGCACGGTGAAGCATCAGAAATGATTAAATCATTAGAAATGTCATCAGACAATTACCGGGTAGCTTGGGAACTCATCACAGACAGGTACAATAACACGCCTCAACTGATACACAATCACCTACACGCATTAATCAGTATAAAACATTGAAAAAGAATCCGCAACAGCACATTACTCACGCACATTACTCAGACACAGTAAACAAAAGTTTACACCGCAACCGCAATCGCACGCAACTTATTTATAATATTCTTATTAGATTTTATTATACTTTTTTAGGGTTCCGTACCCAAAGGGTAAAAACGGAACCCTATTACTAAGATTTCGCTGTCTGTCCGTCTGTCTGTCACCAGGCTGTATGTCATGAACCGTGACAGCTAGACAGTTGAAATTTTCACAGATGATGTATTTCTGTTGCCGCTATAACAATAAATACTAAATATAGTCAATGGTACGGAACCTTTCGTGTGCGAGTCCGACTCGCACTTGGCCGGTTTTTATTTTTTTTCATCATACAGTCCACTCTTTTATTTATCTGGGCCTATCTAATTTTCCTTGTTCATTAAAATGACAGTGCGTTTTTTAAAAAGTGATTTGATTCTTTGTGATGTTTTAAAAAATACTTAACTATTTAAATGTTGTGTTTTTATTTCCGATTTAAATCAAATAAACAGTTTTTTTTTATCATGATTTTTATCAACCCTGTTGCCGCGCTTGATGAGGATTATTTTTGCGTAGAAAAAAACAGTAATTATATTTATGAGTTCTTGATGACGCCGATGCGGCGAATGGCTCGGGCCATTCGTCGTTTGTTGTGGGCAGAAAATGATGAGTAAGTATCAATATCTGAATGAATATTTCACGTAATCAATATTGTATTCATTATGTACTTATTATTATTTTAAATGTAGTGTTCATGCAATTATTACTATTTGGAACAACACTATTCGCGTGGCGCGTCACTAGCGCGCGTCGCCGCGAGCGACTGATTTCCGGACTTCCGGTATATTGTGCAACACGGGTCGCGGTGCGCAGCGCACGCGTCACATCTAATTATTCGACTTGCGAAGCAGCCATTTTTGATTACTCATTATTGAAAATCTATAAATTAGCGAACAGTTGTCGTCAAGTTATTGTGTAACCTATGAGTTGTGCTTTTAGCAGATTTTGATTTGGAAAGTTATTGTTATTTTGCCACCACGCTGCGTGGAGCGGTTGCGCGAACATTTTGGTGGCCCATGAGGGGAAGGAGCCACTACCACAACTTGTGAATGAAGAGAAGCTAATCACATCACATCACCGTATCGAAACTGTTAGGGATAAATTACCCGATACTCATAACATGTAACATTATAAGTGTATGTGATTTATGATCTATGGTCACTCCTCCCTTCTCTCTGCTACCTTGTACCGATTAATGTGTGGTTTCCATGTAAGCTAATTATTAAATATTAATTACTACAAAAGTCTTCTATTTACTGCTTCACTGCCCTCATATATACCTAATAGGTTATGGGCTACTCAAAAAAAAAGTGAGGGCAAAGTTACAAGCACGAATAACAACAATATAATAATTTGAGAAGCGTGCACGAACGAACGTGAACGATCAATATGGCTTCCGTTCAAGAAAAATTTCCCCAATTGAAACCAGATAATTTCAACAATTGGATATTCAGAGTTCAATGCATACTGGACGAAAAACAATTATTACATACCATAAAAATGGATGAATCAAAAATTAAACATGAAGACGAAGAATTCATGAAAGCAAATGCTAAAGCAAAAAGCATCATTGTTCAATGCGTTCCAGATAAATACTTGAATATTATAAAGTCATGCGAAACCGCAAAGGACATGATAAACATCCTCAAAAATATGTTCGAAAGAAAAAGTATAATTTCAATAATTCACTTACGAAGAAAATTATTAAACTTGAAACAAAAACCTGATGAAAAATTGGAAGACTACTTTGAAAAGTTTGAAACTATTGTAAGGGAATTAGAATGTAATCAAGAAAAACTAAGTGACAGAGATAAAATTGCTTGCTTGTTAACGGGTCTAGATACCAAATATGATACAGTAATAACTGCCATCGAATGCAACAGTGATATGTCAGGCATCACTCCAGACCTGAAATTAGATTTTGTGAAGCAACGTCTCCTAGATGAAGAATTAAAAATCTCTGAGAAGAACAGTCATCATCTGCCTAGCCTTTTCCCAACTATGTTGGGGTCGGCTTCCAGTCTAACCGGATGCAGCTGAATACCAGTATTTTACATGGAGCGATTGCCTATCTGACCTCCACAACCCAGTTAGTACCGGGTAATACGATACCCCTTGGTAAGACTGGTTGTCAGACTTTTTTCAGAATCTCTGAGAAGAACAGTACTACAGCAAATACTGAAACGGCTTTCTACACTTGTAACATATGTAACAAACAAGGGCATACAGCAAAATACTGCAGATCAAGTCGAGGTCATCATAGAGGAAGAGCACGAGCTAGAGGATATAGAGGTCACCGTGGGTCGCAACCTCAACAGCATCCCAGACAGGAGAACTCATCAGAAACTAATGTAGCTGTAAGTCAAAGTGCATTTACATTTATTTCCACAATTAACTACAATAATAATGTTAATGAGAATAACAATAATTGTGAGATTAATTGGATTATAGATTCAGGCTGTACAGAGCATTTAATTAATGAAAAATATGAAGAATACATGTATAATATTCAAAAACTTCAAACGCCATTAAAAATATATGTTGCCAATGGTGATTATATTTTAAGTGAAAAGAAAGGTTCTATTAAAATGTCTTATAGAAATTCTGAAATTAATTTAGAAGCATTAATTGTACAAAAATTAACCTTTAATCTACTTTCAGTAAAACAGTTGGTAAACAAAAATTATAATGTGAATTTTAACAGAAATAATGTAATTATTAAAAAGCATAATACTAAAAACTATGTAAAAGGAATGCTTGAAGGTAAATTGTTCAAATTGAAATTAGAGGTATGTCTCAGTGTTTCTTGTAATAGCGCCTCATCTTCAAAAGATTTGTGGCATAAAAGGCTTGGTCATCTAAATAGAAGAAGTTTACACGTTATGGGATTACCAGTCAGCGACACAACATGTACACCCTGCATGTTAGGTAAATCTACAAGGTTACCCTTTGTTCCTGTAAAGAGACCGAGATCAACATGTATAGGTGAGTTATTACATACAGATATTGCTGGTCCGTGTCGAATACCTGGAATTAATGGTGAGTTATATTATCAAGTTATTATTGATGATTATTCGCATTTTTGTGTAACATTTGTGCTGAAAAATAAAAGTGAAGCTACTCAAAATGTCATAAATTATATAAAACAATTTGAAACACAAACAAATACTAAAGTTAAAAATATTAGGTGTGATAATGGTCGTGAATTTAAAAATCATATATTAGAGAATTTTTGTAAACAAAAAGGAATAATAATCCAATATACTCAACCTTATTCGCCTCAACAAAACGGAGTATCGGAGCGAATGAACCGTACCCTGTATAATAGGACTCGCACACTTTTGTTGGAAACTGGACTTCCAAAGCATTTATGGTGTGAAGCTATAGCATGTTCTACCTATCAGCTTAATCGTTGTCCATCATCTGCTATAAACTATAAAACTCCTGCAGAAATAATGTATGGTAAAAAGGATTTATCAAAATTAAGAGTATTTGGAAGTAAGTCATGGGTAGTAACAATGCCAAAAGGAGATAAACTTGATCAAAGAGCAAAATAAATTCATATGTTAGGATATTCCCCTAATGGATATCGCCTGTGGAATCCTGAAACAAATAAAATATTAGTATCACGTGATGTAAGAATGAATGAAGATGATATAACCTACAAAGAAAATGAAAAAGTAAAATATTATGAGCATGAAGAAGATGAAGAAGAAGAACAGGAGAAAAATGTAAAAGCAAATAAAGATAAAAAAGGAAAAGAAATAGAGAAGAATAGAGAAGAAAAACAACTTGAAATTAATAGAGAAGAACAAGAATCTGAAACAGATAGAGAGGAACATGAAAACACAGAAGTTCAAACGATTACACATGAACAGCAAAGAAAATCAGAAAGAAACAAAAAGTTACCTCAATACCTACAAGATTATATTCTAGAAGATCAAGAAGATATATCAAACATTGCATACTGTTTACTAGTGGACTCGGATCCATTAACGTATACACAAGCTATAAACAAAGGAGAAGAATGGAAGAAAGCAATAGAAGTAGAACTCAAATCACTGGAAGAATTGGATACATGGACAGAAGCAGATCTACCAAAAAGTGAAAAAGCTATTGATACTAGATGGGTATTCCGAACAAAACAAGATGGTAAGAAAAAGGCTAGATTAGTGGCCAAAGGATTTCAAATAAACAATGCATACAATGTATATTCACCAGTAGCAAGAATGTCTACAATTCGAATAATGTTTAGCTATGCAGTACAAGAAAATTTACCAATGAAACAGTTGGATGTACCAACAGCTTTTTTAAACGGTCAACTGAATGATGATATTTATATAAAACCACCAGAAGGAGTAACAGTACAAAAAGGAAAAGTGTTAAAGCTCAACAAAGCTTTATATGGACTTAGAGAAGCTCCAAAATGCTGGAACAACAGATTTCATAAATATATAACCAAACAAGGATATCAACAATCTAAATTTGATTTTTGTTTATACATCAAAGATAAAACTTTACTTCTAATATGGGTTGATGATATTTTGATTATAGGAAAAGTTAAAGAAACTTTGGAAATAATAGAAAAACTAAAAGAAGAATTTAAAATAAGAAATTTAGGAGAAGTAAAAGAGTATCTTGGAATGGAAATTATCAGAGAAAAAGGAAAACTTCAGATAAGTCAACGAAAATTAATAGAAAAAGTCTTACAAAAATTTGCAATGCAAGATTGTAAAGGTGTACAGACGCCTATGGAACATGGAATGTCATTATCAGATGAGGAAATTATAACCAATGTACCATATCGTGAATTAATAGGTTGTCTTACATATATTTCTACTACTTCAAGACCAGATATTACTTTTACCACATCATATCTCAGTAAGTATTTAGATAAGCCAACTAAAACTTTGTGGATAGCAGCCAAGAGGGTATTAAGATACCTTAAGCAAACTTCAAGTAAGTACCTAACATATACAAAGTCAGAAGATAAACAGACATCTCTAGTAGCCTACGCCGACGCAGATTGGGCGAGCGACAAAGAAGACAGGAAAAGTGTAAGTGGTTGCGCTATTTATCATAATAATAATTTAGTCTCATGGTTCTCTAAAAAGCAGCAAACAGTTTCATTATCTTCAGCAGAAGCTGAGTATATAGCAGCCGCAATGGTATCTTCTGAACTACTATATCTAAAAGGTATACTCACAAATTTTAATTGTCTCACAGATACATACCTTTTGATAGATAACCAAAGTGCCATACAAATGATTGAATGTAACGAAAATGGTAAAAGAACAAAACTCATAGACATAAAATTTCATTTTATTAAAGATTGTATAAATAAAAATATGTTTACTGTTTCTTATGTGCCAACCAATGAAAATGTTGCAGATATTTTTACTAAGCCATTGTTATCACTGGTTATCACGACCTATAAAAATATTTTGAATGATCGAAGACATAATCTTACCACTGAACATTTGGAACAATACTTGATTGTTAATGTTTACAAAAATATTAAATAATGTCTACTGTATCGATTAACATCTATCAATGGATAGTTTTCTATAAATGTATGCTGATTTTTTAATAAAAAATATAAAACTTAATAGTTTTTTTATTTTATCAAATAACAATAAATTAAAAAGATACATACATAATAAAGTAAAACATAAATAAGACAAGTATTTACTAACAAAATACTTAAATCTAAAGGTATAATATTTACAAAACAAAAAAAACTCATTTAATGTTGCATATTCTGTCAGTTTTCGTGCATATTTTAGGCATTTTTCATGCATATTTGCATGCATATTTCAAGCTTTTTATGTTGCATATTATCCGGTCTCTAGTTATCAGTAAAACATAATTATTTTGTAAGTAAACTTAAGATTACACTGTAAACAATATTTATACTAAATATTGAGAGGGGGTGTTAGGGATAAATTACCCGATACTCATAACATGTAACATTATAAGTGTATGTGATTTATGATCTATGGTCACTCCTCCTTTCTCTCTGCTACCTTGTACCGATTAATGTGTGGTTTCCATGTAAGCTAATTATTAAATATTAATTACTACAAAAGTCTTCTATTTACTGCTTCACTGCCCTCATATATACCTAATAGAAACAATAGACGTGTTGCAACCACACAAGCAACTGAAGACCTGAAGTACCTACGCTGAGCGCGAGGTGCAGCAGCAGACCAAAAAGAGCGCGAAACACATCGCCCTACATGGTCACGCCACTGGAGTCTACAAGCGAATCACGACCTTATCTCGTTGTATTAAGGTGCAAGATTCCATAACCGAAGCAAGATACCAGTTACCTACCTACATCTACGCGGAGCAGCGAGATAACCTGGGTGGTCTGGATTAGACCTAATTCATGTTACCGGACTGTTTACGAGTTACGACGGAGCGACCAACAACCGGCGGGAAGCGGCAACCGTGTTCTACCGTCGAGTCGCCGACTGATATACCTACTTACCTACGTAGTGAATGTTGGAAACATTAAATTGTCTATTGCCTTTAAGTAATTTTTGTTATCTGTGCTATTCTATTATAAAAGTTTGTATATCTATGGCCCCTCTCAAATAAACTACGAACCTGAGCACACGCATTTTTATATTAAAAATCCTCAAATTGCTCCTACACGAACAATAAACCAAAAACCACCTAATCCAAACCTATACATGGTCCAGCGAACCGCCCTTCGTGTTTGTGCCAAGGATTTCAACGAAAAAATTGCGTCGATTTTGAGGTCAGGTTAGTGGTAACCGATTAGCATTCCAATCGGGTTGCCATTTTCCGCCGCTTCAAACCGGCTGCGTCGGTACAGCAGTGCTGCGCCGTGCTGCGATAAAACGATAGGTATGATGTTGAGAAGCTGTATGATATCACAGAACGGCCAAAGACGTTTAGCTCAGCGGACAATATAAAAGGTGGCCAGGTAAGATGAGTGATTGTGAATGTTGATTGTATATGTGTGTGATAGCTGTCAATAATACTGCGTAGTACCCTTACGAATACTAGGTCATGTGTTATTAAACGCTATGTAAAGCGCTGTTTTGTAAAAAAAAATATGTTTTTTTTTAAATTGTTTTGTGTTTTAAAAATAAGAACATGTACCACATTCAAACTGTAAATTTTTAAGGTAGTGAAAATTAAATCTTAACTGTTTCAAATGGTACCTACATAGTGTTGAGTGTGAAATTGCAGAATCAAGTTCGGGAAAACAGAGGAAACGGTACTTCCATCTCGGATTATGGCGTCTGCTGACTCGATTGAGTCAGCATGTCACACACGTCACATGTGCTGCTGGCATTAAGCTAATGTGTCGATTGAAAACTAAAGAAGTTTACACTGAGTTTCCTATTTCAGATTACTGAGGAAGTTTACATTTGTGTACCTTGTAATGAACTCCTCATGAGAAGCTTAAACCAGCAATTAACAACAAGCTTCGATGGTGCTCAAGCCTCAGGGTCATATCAACCAGGTTGAAGACAAGTGTGCAGTCTTGTGGACGGTCAACTCTTAATCGTCAAAGCCATTCTATTGTTTTTGATAATCCTTCAGAAGAGCAAAGATAGATAAATGCTGCCTACAAACAAGAATTGCACCACGTTAGGTATTTATGTTTCTATTTTGATTATTATTTCCTCGTGTAATACTTTGTACTGTAACTCTAGATAATTTCTCTGTTTGTCTTTTAAAAATAATAATTATTGCTTTTTGTTAATATTAACAATACCTGAAATTAATTCAATGTTTTCTTTCGTAGATATCATAATATGATAGAATATGCCATTCATGCTGGATGAGTTGTAAGCGTGCTGCCATACGTGTTGAGCACGTTGAAGAAGCTCGTTGAGCTTCTATTACTGAAGAAGTTGACATTGAAACAGGTGGCTCTGAGCTAATCACTATGGAACCAGTTAGTGAAAGTCTAGAAGTGCCTTCTGAAGTTGTATCTAACATAACATTGGAAATTATAGACGGGAAGAAAATACTGCTTCTCAAAGCCTTTTCCCTCAATGTGCCAATATTAATCTGCACAATATGGCTGAATCATTCAGAGCTACGATACTCAGTACGAATATCATATCCCTGTGCACAGCCGCGTCTACACTGAAAAAAATGCACTTCAATCAAGTGACTTTTTAGCTTGATTGACGATATCTTGTTTAGATTAATCAAAATCTTGGTTAAGTTGATCATCACGACATGATTGCAGCAATACTAGTTCAAATGATTGAACGCTCAAACAAGTTTCTTGATTACCGCTATCATGACATCATTTAACTGTAACAAAGTAAGTTAGTTGTGTCAGTCAAACATTTTGATTACTTCAATAAAGATCATTGAAACTTTATTAAGTTGATTTGACTTGATAGCATCTATCATTGCAATTATTTGTATTAATCATACAACTTGATCAAATCTTAAGCTAAATGTTTGCGCTAAATAAGTTCCTTGGTTGTGTTTATCAAATACATCATACAAACAAACTACATGACCACTTGATCGCAACTATCACGTAAGGTGTTCGCCCTAATAAAGGTAAGTGTTTGCCCTGAACAAGAAGCTTGTTTGTCCTAATCAAGTCTCTTAGTTGTATCTATCAAACACATTAGTCAAAATACTCCATAACAACTTGATTGCGGCTATCAAGTAGGGTGTTCACCCTAAAATAGTAGAGTGTTTGCTCAAAACAAGTAGCTTAATTGCTCTAACCAAGTTTAAATGATAAATTCAATCAAGTAGCTTAGTTCACCTTAATAAAGGTGTGTGTTTGCCCTAAACAAGAAGCTTGTTTGCCCCAATCAACCTTCTTGGTTGTATCTATCAAATACATCAGTCAAAATACCCCATAACAACTTGATTGCGGCTATCAAGTATGGTGTTCACTCTAAAAAAGAAGAGTGTTTGCTCAAAACAAGTCGCTTAATTGCTCTAACTAAGTTTAAATGATAAATTCAATCAAGTAGCTTAGTTCACCTTAATAAAGGTGCGTGTTTGCCCTAAACAAGAAGCTTGTTTTGCCCGAATCAAGTCTCTTAGTTGTATTTATCAAATACATCAGTCAAAATATTCCAACACAACTTGATTGCAGCTATCAAGTAAGGTGTTTACCCTAATAAAGGTGCGTGTTTGCTCTGAACAAGAAGCTTGTTTGCCGTAATCAACCTTCTTGGTTGTATCTATCAAATACATCATTAAAAATACTCCAACACGTCTTGATTACAGCTATCAAGTAAGGTGTTACCTTAATAAAGGTGAGTGTTAGCCCTGAACAAGAAGCTTGTTTCTCCCAATCAAGTCTCTTACTGCGGGTTTCCACCAAAAAAATATATTAGCCAATCAAAGCCGTTCTTAGGTGTTTTGCGCCAATCATATGGCACTATTGCATAACCTAATGAATTTGGTTCCCGCTTTTGCCATAAGACTTCAGAGTGTTGCCATATATACAGATTTCTCCGTATTTATACAGATTTACGATGTGTGGTACAGATTAGCACTGAATACAGATTTTTATACAGAATTTTCTAACTCTATTGATTAAATTACCGTATTCTACTAAAAACTGAACTTAGCAAAATAAATGACAATGTATTACATGCAATCGCCGAGCCTCCCCCCGCACCGCATGCCATTGCACCAAACTAGATGGACCAGCATGGCCCATTAACTTCATTTAAGAATTATTGTAAACAAAAATTCATCTTATGATGTTGCAAACTTGCGTTCAACCATTCAAATGCTAATGTCCCGCGGGTAACATAGTACAAACTTTTATTTAATTTAATATTGATTGTATTTTGTAAACCACTAAGGCATCTAAAAAACGCAGAGAGTGATGCAAAAGTTTAATCGGAACTGGATATTAGATAGTAATTAACTGACGTGTTCTGTAACTATCACCCACTCACTTGGATATGATATTAGAGGTGGCCGAATCTTTCTTCTGTTTGCATCGTTAGAAAATCGTGAGTTGAACCTTGAATAATGTGGTGAGTTCTTTACTTCTTGTATTTTTAACTTTTGTTTTTAAAGGCTTATTTTCAAATATTATAAATCAATAAATGCGACTACTTTGAGGGCTATCATAATTATGTAGAACGACGTTGTGGAGTTGCGCGTTTTTTTTTTTTTTTTGCAATCATTATTTCGTGGCCAACCCATCCTGATGGACCCCTGCACGCCGCTGATGATGATTTATATTCTATTTTGGTTAATTTGATATACAGTTATAATACAGATTAAAATATCATACAGATTTTATACAGATTTTAGCAGTTTCTACTACAGATAAAAGGTTCAAGGCATCTGGCAACACACTGGTGACTCTAGTTGTATCTCTATGACGCGTCGCTACTCAGTGTTGCCGGGATTGGCATTAAGCAGTCAAACTCGAAATATTCAGAAACTGAATCTGCACTAATAATAATCAATATATAAAACAACATACGAATCAAAATCAATACGAAGTCCTGACTGACTGAATGATTGACAATTTGACATAGACACACAGCAGACGCTGATCGTAGATACTTATTTATCGCAACGAATTGGATCGCGACATTCCTGGTAGTTTAATAACGCACTGGTGGCAACACTTTCTTTTTACCGCCGCCGCTGGCCGCAGGCGCCGTGTTTTCTTGTTCTTACATTTTCAGTGAAAAACTTTGATTGAATTAATCTAGACACAACACACTAGATTTAATTTGAGTGTTGTGACCTGATACCTGTTACCTGATATGTAAGTCTTTGTCTTTCAATTAACAATTTGCTATGGGTTTGTGATGCATCCTAAAACTAAAATTATTTTGTTTAGCGTGCATGCTTGCGGTGCTTTAAAATGGACGAAGTTTTAGAGCTTTTAACAACTTGGGGCCTCTCTGAGCTTGCAGTCACGTTTTCAGGTACATAAATTCACATCTATATTCTAACCTAACTTAGCATATTATAATTTTTTTCACTGTGTCTGACACATTGTCACACTTCGTTATTCGTGTAGCGTACTCGTCTTATGCCACATAAATGCGAATAGAGCCTCCACACTTCGTCGTATTCGGCAAAAATAGACGAATATGCGAACACGAATAGCGAAGTGTGCGAACAACAGTTTTATGATGATGTATTTTCATTGCGCGTTTTGCTGCGAATGCTGTGATACTGTACTACAGTACAGTACTAATGCGCTACAGCGCATTAGGGATGTTCGTAGATAAGCGCACTGGTGACTTCCACCAGACCACATCCCTGATGGGGCTGGATGCGCGGGGGCATCAACTGCCACCTAACCATTGTTGCAGCAGACATTATGTGTAAGACACACAACACATTAGTTAGGCCAAACTCTCTCCAAGTGGCCAAAACGCCTATGTTTTGTTTTAGATTATTTATTTAAGGTTTTTTGTTTACTAACACACTTTAAATACATAGTATACATTTGGATTGGTAGGCACGCTATACCCACAAAAAAAAACTGGATTAACCTGTTGGTATGCATGAACCTAGTTGAGAGACCATGTTATGTATAACTAGTTAATCATGTTAGTAGCCCCCCATAGGTTAGTTGGTAGCAGCGCTGCCTTCTGCGCTGTGAGCGGTTGGTTCGAAACCTACCGAGAACAAATATTTGTTTGATGAACATTGATGTTTGTTCGCTGCCTGGGTGCTAATATAATATTATATGTCATTTAACTAATATTTATTTACAAAATAAAATCTATTATACCAACTTCCTGTTTCCCATAGTACAGTGGGATACGCATCAAACTATTCACTCCTTGCTTTTATGTACTTGTAGTATGCATTATTTTTCCTTTGCCTTGTGTAACTTGATGAACTTGACATGTGTCCGTCTGTAAAAGTTTTGCTTAGTTTGGTGTTGATAGTGATGTGTGAAATATCCACCAAAATATTTATTTTATTATTTTTTTTTTTTAAATTTGAACGAGTGAAGAAAGAAATAGATATTTTTAGTGATTTTTATGAAATGCAACAAAAACTTAGTTTAATTGCCATACCAAGTTAGTAGGGGGTAGTCAGAGGCAAGTCCAAACATTATGTTCTGCGTTGGACATTCCACACATCACTATTTAGTCCCAAACTTAGTACAGATTGTAATATGGGTTATATACCCATTTATCCATATATTTATATATAAAACAAAGTCGTGCTAGGACTCGTACACATTTAGGCCCATTTTTACTGGATCTGTTTTAACGGATCAGAATTGGACCAGAGCAACATGATTACTAAATCCGGAATACATACTGTTTTGTGTGTAAACTCGCTCATACAACTACATACGCCATCAAATAACGGACCTGTAAAACGGATCGCTATGTGTATGAGCCCTCAGTTACACCACTTATAACTCAAGAACGGCTGGACCAATTTTTATGATTTTTGTATTTTTGGATTTATCTTCGTCCGGAATAGGATAATAAGTAATAAAATTAATGTCAATCAATAAAAAACAAAAAACAGTCAAAACATCAGTGTAGCCGTTCATTTTTTAATTTCGTGAGTTTGTCAGGGGGTAGGGGGGTGCAGGTTGTGGGTGGTAGTTGGTAGACACAGTCACTGCTCAACGAAGTGGGCACGGGTCAGCTTGTTATATATAAAAAAAGGTAATAATTTTCTGATTAATTTTACTAATACTTATTATTGTACACTTTGAGATAATGAAATTACTCTGGAGGCATTAGCGGCCCTTACGCCAGACACTATTAAAGAACTCGTTCCCAAAGTAGGCCAACGAGTGCTGTTTCTACGTTGCTGGAGGGTGTGGTTCGCGGAATATGTAGGCAAAGAGCCTACAGATAATGCGAGTATTGTAGTAAGTGACAATAACATTGTATTGATTACTTTTTTGATTAAGTAAGCCTTAATGAAGTCTGATAATTTGTTTTGTTGTTTCAGAGCCTTGACATCTCAGCCACAGCCCTGGAAGTGTTTAATGAAAAGCAAAGCATTGATACAGGGGTTGTGTATGACTTAACACCTGCATTCTCACTGCCAGGTAGTCCATCAACACAATCGCAAACTACACAGGACAGTGGTGTAAGTATTCATTTGAGTACGTAATTATCTAATTTTTTAAATGTCGTGATGGCCCAGAGGTTAAGGCCTCGCCTCCCATGTTCATACGTGGGCGACGCCGCGAGGTGCAACCTGAGGCCGCCGTGGTGACTTGTCTCTACTAATGCAAATGGTAGACTGCAGGAGGAGGCGGGAGGTGGGTGCACGCGGCTAATGTATAATTAAAACCAATAAGTGTTTTGTTTTTAACTGAAATTTATAGCAACTGAATTTTATTTTTATAGATATTGCAGACTCTACTCGCAGAAAACTTAGAGACAGCAGGTCTGCTAGTTCATGGAGGTGACAGTCTTCCTGGGGACAGTGCTCGAAATCTCTTAGCTTCTGTTATAGCAAAAGAAATTCTACAAAAATTTCAAAACACATCAATTCGGGGTGAATTATAATACAAGTGGTGCTCTGAAATAAAAAAACTCTTCCCTGGGGAGAGGTCAACCACATATTATATTCCAGCCTGCAAAACAGCAAATGGTAACACTCTACAGGCGAGAGGCAAGCTTGTAAACCAGATCCTTAACACCCGGAAACGCTTTCAAAGGCATGGAGTGTTAGCTGTAAAGGCAAAAAAAAGCAGGGAGTCAAGTCCATTAAATTCAACATATTCTTGCCCATCACCAAGGCCGCTACCTGCAACGTTTTATAGCGAGCCTGATGAAATCAACACTTCTACTTCTGTTGAGGAGGATTTAACGTGGCTTAAACATTCATCTGATCCATGGTACATAGTTGAGGAAAAATGGAAACGAACTTGTGAACATAGAATCCGAAATTTACATGCTGGTGAAACAGGGCCGACCATCGAAAAATATGTTGATGATTTTCCAGCACTGAAAACGCCATTAGGTTATTGTTTGGTAAGTGTTTATAATTATTTACTCACATTACCTGTTATTTTGGATGAAATGTGTTTATCAAAAACTTTTTTCAAGTCTTTTTAAGGTTCTGTACCCAAAGGGTAAAACCCCCGTTTTACCCTTTGGGTACAGAACCCTAAAAAGACTTTAAAAAAGTTTTTAGGGTCCTATTAAGAAGACTCCGTTGTCTGTCTGCTTGTCCGTTTGTCACCAGGCAGACAGTTGAAATTTTCACAGATGATATATTTCTGTAGCCGCTATAACAACAAATACTCAAAAACAGAATAAAATAAATATTTAAGGTGGCTTGCTCGCTTTTGCTCGATATTGATAATGGCAACAGGCAGACACTTGAAATATTCACAGAATATTGAGTTATATTATTCACTTTAAAAATAAATAATTAAAATAAAATTAATATAAGGGACACGAAACGTTTTTTTTTTCATTTTTGCCGTTTTTATAGAAAATGGTAAGGAACCCTTCGTGCGCGTGTCCGACTTGCACTCGCACTTGGCCGGTTTTTTATTTATTGTTTTTTCCTTGTTTTCCCACGTTAACGATAATAAGTAATTGTGCATTTGAGTTTGTTACATTAAAATTTTTTGAGTTATGTAGTTATTAAAACATAAAAATTTGTTTGTTTTAGTTTTTTATTTAATATGTTTTTTTCAATTGATTTGTCTTTAAAGTCGACAGTACGATTTTTCGGATACTTAGTGTACCCCTTAACCGTAAAAGGTAGGAATGTCCACCAATATTTATGTGCTTATTTATTTGTAGTTGGAGCATGATTTTGAAGTTGCCTATCCAAACCACACCAAAAAGTTGTTATTAAATTTCCCACTGTTGAAGACAAACATCATCGGATTGCTAAAACAGAGAAAAACCTAATTTAATTTTGTACGGAAATTGCTGAACTTGCCGATCGTAAGTGTATTTTTTTTTACAAAAGGAAAGAGTATATCGCGGTTCTTCAAAAGGTTTAAAATCTAGTTGATTAAGTAATGACAGATATGACAATTTGTTTTATTCTATTTATTATTATTTTTATTTATTTATTTTAGATCCCGATGAAGAAGTTACAAATATAGTGGCATTTATGGCCATACCGCTCCTTCTTCGCTCATCTGTGAGTTTTTCTGGCAAAAGAAAGACAAATAAAGCTTGGAAGCCAACGAAAGTGGAGGCACGTGACGCTTTCATGACCCATATAAGGAATAATGCAATACAAGAAACTATACACAGGAGGAAACAGAAACTCACGGATAAAGGTTTTTCGCCACAGCCATTTTGCATGATTGTAGGCCCTTCTTTAACGGAAATAACCACTTTCTTGGTTGTTGTAAATGATTGCGCTGTATACGAAAGAACAAATATATTAGAGGCTGTTGATACCTGTTTCAAAGTTATATGGGCTTTGAATGCTGAATATTCGTTTTATATGCAACATGGTACTTCATTCAACGAGGACTGTATAAAATCACATCACAGTTTGATAAAGGATCGACTGCTGCTGAGTCATTGCTTAGCGATTGTAAAATAGCGTTGTAATTATTTAGGTACGTACCTACTTAAAATGGTTAAATGTTTCGTATGTAGATCAGAATTATTAAATTTTGCTGCACTTAAATTCCATTTTAGCAGTATTCATAGCAAAAAAGACCTCAAAATATATGTATGCATAGAAAATGACTGTGGTAGAAAATTTCAATTGTTGAACTCTTTTAGACGTCATTTCTTTCGGGAGCATAACTCTGATTCCGAAGTCGGTATAATACCAATTCAACTGCCACACCAGAATACTACTTATTCGCCCAGAGAGTCGATACCTGAGTTAGATGTTCAGGTGGATGTTGCCGTTACTGACGCAGTTGCAAATAAAGATTATTTTGAAAATTCTGCTTCAGTTGTAGCTGATGCTTCTTTTAGTATTGAAACTACAGTTGAAAAATCATTGTCAATTTTTATAGCAAGTCTTTATGCTAATCCACTTTTACCTAGAAATGCTGTACAGGCGATAATAAACGGATTTGAAGAGTTTTCGTCAAATTCTATTGTACCAGCTTTTAGGGAGCGCCTTGAATTATTGTCCGCAGAAAATTACATTTCTTCTGCCAGTATCAATACATTGACAAACAATCTTTTGCCACTTATTACTTTACCCTGGAATCAATTTAATACTGAACATAAACGCCTACAATACTTTAATAACATAGATACTTATATTAAACCACAAGAAGTCATAATTGGTCAGAGGTTTGACAGTGTAAAACGAGCTGGTGTAACGCGTTTGGTACCTGTTGCATGCAAGCAACATTTTATTCCCCTTCGTCATGTCCTAAAAAAATTTTTCAGTTTGGAAAATATTCTATCGGAAACCTTGAACTACATGACTTGTCTCATAAATAATCAGTCAAATGCTGCTGTTGAAAATTTTATCCAGGGCTCATTTTGGCAGAGCAGACTAAAAGAGCGCTCAAATAAAACTGTTATTCCGTTTTTTTCGACGATTATGAGACTGGTAATGTATTAGGGAGTCGTTCAGGTCAACATAAATTAGGGGCTGTATACGCGTCCATTCCTTGTCTTTCACCTACCCGTTCTTCTATACTAAACAATATTTTTCTCACCTTGTTATTTCATTCCTCAGACAGAGCATTATTTGGTAATAAGGTAATTTTTCGATGTATCATCGATGAATGTAATTATCTTAGCGAAGCCGGTATACATTTTGACATACCTGGATACAAAGGTACCATCTATTTTGAGCTTGGGCTAATTATTGGGGATAATCTAGGTATCCACTCGATGACAGGTTTCGTAGAAAGTTTTTCAGCCAATTTCGCGTGCAGAATATGTAAAACCAGAAAAGAGGTCATGAAAAGTCAATGTTGGGAAGATGTAACATTGCTTCGTACTTCGACAAATTATGAATCGGATTTACTTACCAACAATGTTGCAGAAACTGGTATCAAGGAAAGATGTATTTGGCTTGACGTCAAAGGTTTCGATTTGTTTAATCAGGTCGGTGTCGACTGCATGCATGATATATTAGAAGGGGTTGCCAAGTATGTGATGAACTTTGTTCTTCTTCAGTACATTCGACATTTCAAACTTTTTTCATTATTTGTTCTCAATGAACGATTACAAGCTTTTGCGTATGGCCCTGATAGTAAAAATCAACCGTGTTCTTTGAGCATGGACCACTTAATTCAAGGAAACGTTCGTTTCTCCGCTTCAGAGATGCTGACTTTCCTAAGATACTTTGGGTTACTAGTCGGAGAGTTAGTTCCTAGAGGAGACGACACTTGGGCTTTATATCTACAACTAAGAAAGGTACTTGAAATAGTTTTATGTACAGCATTTGCTAAAGGTACTGACGAATTGTTGCAGTCCACAATTGCTGAGCTTAATCAGATGTACATGTCAGTTACCCATGTTAATTTAAAACCAAAGTTTCATCATATGGTTCACTACCATTCTGCTCTTAAAAAGTATGGTCCTCTAGTGTCTTTATGGTCAATGAGATTCGAAGCGAAGCATAGAATTTCTAAAATAGCCGCTAGCGGCTATTTTAGAAATTTATTTTTTTATTTTTTTTTGATTTCTGCGATTGCAAGAAGCTCTAGAGCTTCTTGCAATCGCAGAAATATTACATTGTCGTTAAGTATGAAACATCAACTTAATCTAAATGCAATTTTTATACGTGGAAAATTGAGTGATATTCTTAAATCTGGACCGGTTAAACTTGTGTTATCTTTCAAAGTCAGATACTTACAAACTCTCTTGCGATTGTGTCCCAACAAAACTATCACCAAAGTAACTTGGGCTACTGTATCTTCGACACGCTACACTGAGGGCACTATACTAGTGAACTCTACAAACAATGATTTGTTGGTTACTTTTTTAAAAGTAAAAAGCATATATTTATATGATTCCACTAGTCTGATTTTTGAGGGAACTTTATTTCGGACTGTGAGTTTTGACGATCATTTGTTTGCCTATGAGGTTGAAGAACCTGAAGCAACAATAATGGTTGTACTGTTCTACAATACGCTAGTTTCTCCGATACCTTGTAATATTAATGTCCTTATGTCTGGGAAAACATATATAACAGTTCGTAGTCCGCTTTAAAATAAAACAATATAATTTAGTATAGTAGGTATGAGGTTTAGCTTTTTCTTCTTTTCCTTTTGTTCTTTCCTTGGTTTTTAGGGATTCTCAGGGATTGTATTTTTTGTACAGGTTTGTAGGAATACCTCGAAGGGGTTTTTATGTCTTCGTATAAAAGAGTTTAACAATTGAAATTTTTTACCTTAAGTGGGATAACATTTGAATTACCTGAAACTTCTATAATAAAATAAGTAATAATATAACACGGTGTTTTCGTAGGAGATTTCATAAAAAAAATATTGGTTGGTGTGTTAGTCCCGTAGCTCACTTAAGGTGTCCTGTTGGTCATTCTGATCCAACAGGGATAGCAAGGCATAAACCAGCTGTAGGGAGACTACCTGTCAACCCTCGGCTGATGAAATAGGCTAGGGATTCACGCTTGATTTTCGATTTCATCTCGATCTCTCATTAACTTGTTCCGTAACTCACCTAAGGTGACCTGTTAACTACCCTAACTTCAATCAAACAAAGTTTTACTGAAAATGTATGAACAATAAAAACGCGTGCGTAGCGGCTGGCGGCTGCGACTTTTGACGGTTTAAAAGTTATAGCTGATTTACAGGTTAACTCAGGCTTATCGTTCTAAATAAATGTAGACTTGTTCTAATTAAAATATAATAAGGGTAGTGAAAGTCAGATTTTATCTGTAACGCACTGTTTGTATAAAAATAAAAATACCGTAAGGGGCCGCCTCCACGAGTGAAAGAATCGCGGCGATTCAACGTATTTCTCTAGCTCGTGGAGGCAGCCCCTTAGGGCCGGCTCACACCAGAATGGCAGTGGCGCGGCGAGCACTTTCAGTGTAAACAATTTTAAACTTTTTCTACATAAATAAAAGACCCAACGCTCGAAAAGGGCGCGTGGCCGCCCGTGGCGCCGCGCACCTTTTCAGCACTGCGCTGCTGCCATTCTGGTGTGAGCCGGCCCTAAGTGTTTTGAAGATTTTGGCACCGTCTCTTTATGTTCTTACTTCGCGACGCAGTCTGTAACCTAAGTGAAGGGTGGACCAAATAGTGAAGGAATATTATCCAAGAAAATAAATTCACACCCAGGAATATTTGAAAAAAAAATTACTCAAATAGAATTTAAGGTGTAGCCTTGAATTCTATTTTAATTTTTTTTTGGGCGTCACTGTTTTGTCCACTCTTGGTTTTTTGTTAACTTAATTAAATACTAGATTTGAATGCGAAGAAACAGTAATATTATTTTTCAGTTTTTTATTTGGTATCAGTAACTGTAATACCTTATTAAGTGTGTTTAGTATTATTATGTAGGACTGGCTGTCTAATTAATCTTAATTGCGTTATTTTCATATAAGAGTACATACACAATATATAACTTAGGTTTATCGTTCTAAACAAAATTTTGGCTAGTTATAATGTAAATTTAATTTAAGGGTAATAAAAGTAAGATTTTATCTGTAGCTCACTGTTTATTTAAAATTAAAAAATACCGTAAGTGTTTTGAAGATTTTCGCCACATAATGTCTTCAATATACCTATTCTAATCTAACAATATATTACTATGATTGTATAATAATTGTATCGTTTTATTTAATTTTCCCAACTGTAGCTTATCAAACTTTTTAGGAGATAGGTAGGTTACCTAACAATTTTTGACATATTTCTCATTGGGTTTATAAAGATAATCTTGTGTGCTCCGAACAAGTTAGATTAATGTACCAATCACGTGAAACTTGTTTTCTAATTTCACACAATACTAAATCAACATTCGGTATTACAAAACAATAATACCGAATGCTGAGCTAGCATTATGCGACATTATAAACCAAGTTTCACTTGATTGGTACATTAATCTAATTTGTTTGGAGAAGCCAAGATTATCTTTATAACCCCAAACAAGAAACATGATTAAATATATCAAGAGTCTTGTTTAGGGCAAACAAGCTACTTGGTAAGTATAAACATGCCACTTCATTAGGGTAAACAAGCTACATAATAAAGGCAAACAAGCAACTTGGTAAGTATTAACAAGACACTTTGTTAGGGCAAACAAGCTACTTGGTAAGTATAAACAAGCAACTTTATTAGGGTAAACAAACTACTTGGTAAGTATAAACAACCCACTTTATTGTGGTGAACAAGCTACTTGGTTAGTATAAACAAGCCACCTTATTAGGGCAAACCAGCTACTTGGTAAGTATAAACAAGCAACTTTATTAGGGTGAACAAGCTACTTGGTGCGTTTTAACAAGCTACTTTATTAGGGTGAACAAGCTACTTTATTAGGGTGAACAAACTACTTGGTAAGTATAAACAACCCACTTTATTGTGGTGAACAAGCTACTTGGTTAGTATAAACAAGCCACCTTATTAGGGCAAACCAGCTACTTGGTAAGTATAAACAAGCAACTTTATTAGGGTGAACAAGCAACTTTATTAGTGTGTAGCTTGTAGTTAGATGGTAGCTGATGAGGTGCTGGTATGTTGGTGCCGAGGAAGATGATGAAATAAATAATTCAGACAAGTAATAAATGAAACGTCTATATTGTACCGTGTCGCAGATGGAAGGGAATAGTGTTGCCACTATTTACATATTGGTTTACATTTAATGTTGGTGTTGCAAATTAAGAATTAAAATATCCAACATGCTGCGGCCTCACACAGTTAGCAATGAACTTACAAAAAGTTACATAAAATTAAATTGAACTTACAAGTTAACATTTGGTTTTTTTTAGACTATATAAAAACTAGAGCTTAAATTAACATACACAATACAGTACAGTACAATCTATACATACATTGTAGTTTTAATATAATATTATGACTTATTATTTAACATTATCAGTTAGAGAAATATCTAAGAACTATCATCGTATTCTATAGGTAATAGACAGATTTTATTGATGGCCCGGGAATGAGTTTTCCCATTTGGGGTCCTAACCTCCACTGCCCTAATTTTGCCATCATGTCCTGGAAACAAATTAACAATTCGAGCCATAGGCCACGACATGGGAGGAGTATTGTCCTCTTTTAAAATGACTAAATCGCCTAGTTTGACATTACATATATTATCACGCCACTTAGGTCTATTTTGTAACAAATTTAAATAATATTGATGCCACACTTTCCAAAATGACTGTTTCAGAGAATTACACAGTTGCCAAAACTTAAGCCTATTTTGTGGAATGTTACAGACATTATTTTCAGGATACATTGACATTGCAGTACCTATAATAAAGTGACCGGGTGTTAGATAGCAATAATCATCAGTGTTTGAAGATAAAGGTAAGAGCGGTCGAGAATTAAGCACTGCTTCTATTTCAATTAATACTGTATTAAGTTGTTCATAGGTTAAAACAGTTTTTTGCAATATTCTTTTTAAGTGAAACTTTGTACTCTTTACTGCCGCTTCCCAGAGCCCCCCAAATGTAGGCGAGTAACATGGTATAAAGCGAAATTGTATGCCACGCTCGGCGGTAAATCTTTGAACTTGCATTTGGTGGTTCTGAGAAGTTTGCAGTTTGTAGAGTTCGACTAATTGACTCCTTGCACATTTAAATGTGCTTGCATTGTCGCAGTGAATTTCGGTGGGCAACCCTCGTCTAGAGATAAATCTCCTCAAGCACGCAAGAAAGGATTCCGTGGTCAAGTCTGACGCAAGTTCTAAGTGCACGGCTTTTGTCGCGAAACATACGTATACACAGATATACCCTTTACCTATTAATGATCGTCTTACGCGAGAGAGTTTTACATCAATTGGCCCAGCGAAATCCACGCCGACCTTCTCAAATGGGCGGCTGGTAGCTGTTACACGTGCAGCCGGCAAGGAGCCCATTAGTTGCTTGGCTACTGAGGCCTTTTGTCTGAAACACACAATACATTTGTGAGTTATTTTCTTAACTTCTAATAATCCATTAACAATCCAAAACCTTTGGTTAAGATGCGAGAGTAAAAGCTTAGGCCCTGCGTGCAGTAGCCTCTCATGTTCACACCTTATAAGCAAGCTAGTAATTGAAGAGCCTTTGGGCAGTATGACAGGATGCTTTTGTGAATAAGCGATATTAGCATAATGCAGTCTACCCCCAACACGCAATAGACCTTGGCTGTCGATAAAGGAATGCAATTCGGATAGGTTACCTTTCAAATTGTTATTACTGCTTATTGCTTTGATTTCAGATTTAAAATATATATTTTGTTCATGCTTAATTATTAACATTAATGCACGATCCAACTCAGAAGCTTGCAAAAAGTTTGTATTTATTTTAACTTTATTTTTATTAATATTGTTTAAAAATCGCAATATGTATGCTAATAGCCTTACTATTTTATTTAAATTAGAGTAATTATAAAAGCGCTTGAACACATAATCAAGCGGATTTGGATTTTGGCATACCAAGTTACTGGAAAGAGCTAAGCAGGGTTCCACTGAGAGCGAATCAGCGAGAGTGCTGGAAGCAGGAAAGTTGTACTCACTGTTTTGCAGAAACTTTGGGCCATTCCACCAAATATCGCAGCTACTCAGCTCATTTGGGTTGACACCTCTGCTAATAAGATCAGCAGGATTGTCATTTGTGTTGACATAATGCCAACTACATCCAGCTGTGTTTTGACGAATTACACTTACTCTGTTCGATATGTATGCCTGAAGCTTTGTTAGCTCTGTATTTAGCCATGCAAGGACAATTTGTGAGTCTCTGAATAAACAGACATGCCTTATGTTAATTTTAACTTTAAGTGTATTATGAGTCCGCAAAATTAATTTCGATAGCAATAGGGCAGCATTCAGTTCAAGCCTTGGCACGGTCATGCCTTTCTTTTGAATAGGGTTGATTCGCGATTTGGAACAGAGTAGATGCAATTTTGTCATACCTGATTGGTTTGTGAGTCGTAGGTACACACAGCATCCGTAGGCTGTCTTACTTGAAGCATCTGCAAAGCCGATTAAATCTGCTGAGTCTGCTTCTGAAATTCTAATGTTCCTATCTAAAAGCATTGGCTGCATTGCAGCTAAATTATTGGTAAATTGAAACCATTCTTGCTGAACATTTGCAGGTGGACTGTCATTCCAACCTGTGTTCAGTAGCCATAATTTTTGCATTATCGCCTTTGCTGTGACTACAATTGGGCTCACAAATCCCATTGGGTCATAGAACCTACCTATATAACTAAGTATGCTCCTTTTTGTAACCTTATTCCTATTGAATGGTTCTGGAGTAGAGATTATGAAGTGATCATCCTTTACATTTATTTGAAGTCCTAAGGCTTTCATGTTATAATCACCCTTTTGTAATTCTAAACTATCAAAGTGCCTATCGTTTAATGGTATATTGTTCAACACATTCTCATCATTTGATGACCATTTATGAGTATGGAAACTACCTAATTTAAGCAAATCACGAAGCTGGTCTCTGGCAGCTATAGTAGTTTCTAAGTTATTATTACAGTAGATAATATCATCAACATATAGATTATTTTTGATAATAGATGATGCTAGTGGATATGATTTTTCATATCTATTTGCTAGCTCATCTACGCAGCGAGTTGCTAAATAACTAGAACCTTTCAAGCCATATGTAACCGTATCTAACCTTATACACTTGACTGGCTGGTCAGGATTGTCCCTCCACAAAATATTTTGAAGGGTAGTGTACTGAGGATCTACTTTAATGTTTCTGAACATACGCTTGATGTCCGCTGTAAATGTATATCTACCTAAGCGGAATAATAAAATTATATCAAATAAATCTTTTTGAACCACAGGTCCATTGAGTTGTAAATCATTTAATGAAACCTTCTTGTTGGTTCTCATTGAACCATCAAAGACTGTTCGAAGCTTTGTGGTTTTACTATTGTTATTAATAACTGCATGGTGTGGTAGAAAATACACTGCATGCTTATTTAAGTCAACCAATTCTATATCAATATAATGACCATGACCAAGAGATAGATATTCATGAATGAAATTTTTGTATTGCATGAATAAATCAGGATCAGTATGCAATCTCTTTTCCAAATTTAAAAACCTTTTTAATGCTAAGTGAAATGATTCACCAAGAGTATCGTTTACATCTGATAAGGGTAATTTTAAAGGCATAGGAACCACAAATTGATTATCAATTAATTTAACTGAACTTTGAAAAATATGTTCGCAAAGCTCTTGCTCAGATGTTTGCTCAGTAAATATTTCTGGAACTTTTTCATTGGTCCAAAACTGGGCAAGTGTCTCATTGAGACCTAATTCACATTTTAATACTACTCTATTACATGTCTGTTGAGATACCTTGGGTGGCAGATTTCCTCCTACAATGTGACCGAAGTATGTGTTAAAGATGTGTAGTTGTGTGTTACTAGGCTGCTGCAGTGGACGAGTAGAATTCCAGGACCGAGCTGATAACTGCTTGCTGTGTCTTGACAGGCTGATGCTTGTGCACTGCTCGTCCGGTAACAGGGTCTGGAAAAACACATCAGCACCTAATAACATATGTATTTCACTAGGCACATTAAATTGGTCATCTGCCAATCTAATGTTGGGCGGTATTATAAAACTAGAGAGATCAAATTTATTCTGAGGTAATTTGCATGTTACCTCTTTTACCACATGACAAGTTACCATTGTCTTGAATGGTGAATTTATTGAATGGATTTCAATGGGAATGCTATACTTTACATTACTTTTTTCATTAGTAATTCCAACAATACAGGTATTATTTTGCAAGGGCGTTAAACCTAACAGCTGAACAACTTTTGCAGTTATAAAAGAAACCTGAGATCCGCTGTCCAGTAACGCCTTGATAATGTATTCTGTGCCGTTCCTTGCTACAACTTTAATTCGAGCTGTAGGTAGAAGCACATTATTATTAACATTACTTGATAAGGTGACAGCTGGTGGGGTTTCACCTGAATTGCAGTGGAGCAGAGTGTTATGAGACTTCTTGCACTCTGAGCACCGAAAGTGAAACTTACATTTGCCACCATGCATACCTAAACAAATCACACACAGTTTTTGTTCTTTGGCAAACGTCAGTCTATCGTTTGCTGGCAATAGCTGAAATTTTTTACATTTATATAATTTATGGTCATTTAACTTACAGAAGATGCATGTTGCTCCTGCTGTGGCGACTGCTGTTACCTTGGTTGACTGCTGTTGCAAGTGAAGACCCTGTCCAGCATTTTCCAATGCCAGAGCTCGTTTCTCAATATATTGCAGGAAATCTTCTAGGTTAGGTTGTATACTGGGATCTCGGTCTAGCTGATAAGCTCGTGCAGTAATTCCATCTAATTTACGGGAAAGAACACATAACAAAATTGCATCCCAGTATATGACATTAGAGTCAAGGTTTTTAATTGCAGCTAATTGTTGCCTAATACATGACACAAAGTCCCTCAAACTACTAGCTGTTGACTTAACAATACTACTTAAATCTAAAATGTTGCATAGGTGATCATTTAGAATCTTATATTTATTATTGTAGCGATCTCTCAATAGTTTGCGAGCTTCATTATAGCTTTCTGGGGTTAAACTTAAATCTTTTATCAAATTGTATGGTTCACCTTTCAAAAACGACCTCAAATAATAAAACTTTTGAATATGGTCAAGACTACTGTCATTGTGAATCAATGAATCGAACAAATTAATAAATGGTACGTATTCTGTGAATGTACCATCAAATGTTTTTATACAAATTGGTGGTAATTTTGTTTTATGTGTGGTTGCATCAGAATACGTTGAGGAGCCGGAGGGGCTTGCATTTTCATGAGTCTTAATTTTCCCGTTCAATGACGCCAAGATTCTAAAATAGTTATTTTCAATTTGCTCGACGTTTTCCTTGTCTGCATTATCAAGATATAGAATATCTTTGCAAAGAGATTCGTAATCACGGAAAGCACTTACGAGTCGGTCACGTTTGGTGACCAGCTCATCACAATCTATTTTACTTAGATCTGAAATCTCAACGAAATTATGTAACCTTGTTATCGTACCTTTAACATACCCTCTTGAGGCGATTTTACGTTTGAGTTCTTCCTCCATTTCTAAATAATAAGCACTTCTTAGTAGGTATCACAACTTATATGCTAAACACAACACTTTATTGTTTCGTTTTCATGCGCGTGGACTACGGATTTTGAAGAGTCGATCGAATGCCACAAAATGGTGGCGTGGTGCGATTTCTTGTGCGTCACTCTTGCTGTGCGTCACTCTTGCTGTCCCTTTTGCGCTCGTACGTAATTCAGCTTCTGTTCCGCTCGGCGGCGTGCGCAGATCGCGTTCCAGGCGCGTAAACTCGTTCAAATGTACAAATGGTGTATTATGGTGTATGATATTGCGATACGTGCCGTCTCGCTTGTTCTTGCGGAATACCTTTTGTTGTGCCTGCAGCTGTACTCTTCACTCACACCTGCAGAGGTGTCTCCGGCGACGGCGGCAAATGCGATCGATGAAATTGATGATATAGATATGTTCTGGGCTTTTTCTTGGAGAATGTTGCTGGAGTCGAATCGATATATTTGCGATTTTCTTGCGACGACCAGGCCAAGAACCATGCAGAGCCCGCGTTGCCAACCAAAATGGCTGCGACACGGCAGAGAATAAAACTTGCCAAACCTCTTGTTTGCTTCTTCCGCAGCACGGCTGTTTCTCCGCGAAGGACCAATGTGTAGCTTGTAGTTAGATGGTAGCTGATGAGGTGCTGGTATGTTGGTGCCGAGGAAGATGATGAAATAAATAATTCAGACAAGTAATAAATGAAACGTCTATATTGTACCGTGTCGCAGATGGAAGGGAATAGTGTTGCCACTATTTACATATTGGTTTACATTTAATGTTGGTGTTGCAAATTAAGAATTAAAATATCCAACAATTAGGGTGAACAAGCTACTTGGTTAGTATAAACAAGCCACTTTATAAGGGCAAACAAGCTACTTGGTAAGTATAAACAAGCAACTTTATTAGGGTGAACGAGTTACTTGGTAAGTATAAACAAGCCACTTTATTAGGGTGAACAAGCTACTTGTTAAGTATAAACAACCCACTTTATTAGGGTGAACAAGCTACTTGGTTAGTATAAACAATCCACTTTATTAGGGTGAACAAGCTACTTGTTTAGGCCAAGCAAGTTGCTTGATAACATCAGAGTTTTAGGGTTTATAGACTAGGTACTAGGTCAAATTTATCATTTAAACTTGTTAAGGACAAACATGCTACTTAGTTCGAGCAAACAAGTAAACCAAGAAAAAATAATACTTTATGAATCCAAACAAGCAACTTGATAAAAGCAATCACATCATCTTGTTTAAGGCAATCTACTTATTGTGTATGTGTGCGTGTATATGGTACACTGAATAAACTTGGTTGGAGCAACTATGTTTTGACTTGATTGCTGTAAAAGTTTTGTGATAACTCCAATCAAGATCCCGTTTTAAATCTCAATCAAATAAAAGTAGTAGCTGTGATCATTGTGCTTGATAGGCTCAGATGCAAACAAGTTACTTAATCAATCTAAACAAAATCTTGATTGTGGCAACTACTTTTTTTTTCAGTGTATACAGAACATGGACTGAGTAATGAGTGCAATAATCTATATGATTCGAGTAGTAGCATGAGAACATTTACTTCACAACAAGTAGAACACATTTTTTGTTAACGCTTTCAAGCCCTACCTTAATTTCACAAATGTAGAAGCCATTTAAGAAATTGAAGATAATATATTTTTCTTTTGGAATGGAAGGCCACCACTTTTATGATTTGCTTTGAAAATCAGCAGTGCATTTGGTATGAAACCGTCCTCTCCGCCGGCATGAACTATGATTAAACGATTTCCTTTAGAAGTTGGTTTCTTCAAACCAGAAGTGCTGCCATCTGAATAAGATTTCGAAGAAATGTGAGTCGTGTCTATATATTTATGTTTCGTCGGTATAAACAGCTGGCTGGCCCCGAATGCGATTTGTTAAGGAGGTAAATTTCTTAGCCGTCGGCCATGCCTTTGGGGTATTCCACGGCACAAACAAACCATCGGACAAACCTATGGGTTGCTGCTCAACAGCATAAAACCTTAACGCACCTGCTTTTATTAGTCCATAATACATACCATACGTACCTAACAATGATTAACACTGCTCTGCTGTGGGTAACGTTCGGAACGACGTTCGGTAGCATGGAAGCTAATTTCGCAATAAAATATTTCAGACTGTCAAATAGAAGACACTATCTCCATAACTGAGCATGAAGTTAATAAGGCCATCGGCGTTCCTCATTTACAAAGCCCAACACATTTAGAAATACCATCTAAGCAAACCTTGGCCCAAACATTGGACCAACCATTGGAACCAACATTAACCCAAACATGGGTGCCACCTCCTGGGCCAACCTTGGAGCAAACATTGGGGCAAACCTCAAACGAGGTAATCACTGCAGAAAATAAAGAACCTACTCTATACAAAGACCTGCTAGACATTCTTGGCGAAGATCCCACCTGCGCAGTGTCATATGGACCAAATATCCACAAGGAACTGGCCAGCCGACTACAACATGTCGCGACGTCTGGGCTTACCAAGGAAACCAGGACAGAATTGCAGCAGCGTTACCTATTGCTCGCAAATGCTATACTTCTTGGCGCTCCCGCAATGAATCCCGAAATAAAGGCAGCCCTGCCTGAAACATTAGCCAACCGGGACAAAGCAATAGACATGAAACAAAAACTTCTAGTTTCTGCCATCTCCTGTATAGCATCAGTCCCAAGACAAAAACACTGAGCTGTGTAAAGAGTAGACGCAAACAAATTGCTTTGTGATTTACAGCATTCTGATTCCATTACCAGAAGAATTTTTAGTACTTCAGTGCTTAAAAAAGATGTCAAGACGTAAATAATAAATACAAAAATTTATAAACTGTCAAAGGCATTTGATTTGGTTACACATGAAATATTATTACAAAAACTAGAGACTATCGGTATAAGAGGACTACCCCTTCAGTGGATATCGTCGTATTTAACTAACAGACAACAGAGAGTCACTGCCACGAAACTTAATGAAAGTTGGGACATGACAGAATATTCGTCTGATTATATATGTATAAAACGCGGCGTCCCCCAGGGTAGCATATTGGGCACTATCTTATTTCTACTCTACATAAACGACATTGTTAATGTAACCAATCATAAATGCTTTCTTTTTGCCGATGACATTTCCATAATTGTGACTACCGATAAAAAATATAAATCAATTACAGATCATGAAGCGGACATAAATGAAACTATAGACAATTTAATTAACTGGTTAAATAATAATAATTTATCTATTAATCTTAACAAATCAATATATATACAATTCAATGAATCTTATAATAATACATTTAATTTTAAAATGGACATTCCAAAACTTACACAAGTGGCACAAACAAAGTTTTTAGGAGTAGTAATTGACGAACATTTAGACTGGAAAGCACATGTTGATACTGTATGAAATAAATTTGTCTATGCTTTGAGACAAATAAAAAAAGTCACTAATATAAAAACGGCTGTGATGTCATATCGCGCATATGTTGAGTCCTCACTACGCTATGGACTAATGATGTGGGGAAATAGTACTGACCACAATAGAGCATTTGTCGCCCAAAAGAAATGTTTACGAGCTCTTTATGAGATTCCATCTGACGAATCATGTCAACCAATATTTAAAGAGCTTGGTTTGCTACCGTTACCTTCATTATATGTATATGAAGCATGCATGTTCGTTCAAAAGCACAAAGAATTGTTTAAAACAGCAGAGGAAGTAAGCTCTCGTAGTCCGCGTGACCAATACAGACTTGTGCTAGATGTGCTGCCTCGATCAGCGAAATATAATAAAAACTCTGTGGCTTTGTGTGTACGTCTCTATAATAAATTACCAAAAATGTTTAAAACTTTAAATTGTAAATTATTTAAAATCCAATTATATAAATGGCTCAATAGTAATAATTTCTATTGCATTAATGATTTTTTTAACATGAAATCATAATATATCTTTAGTAAATAAGTTTGCATGCTTTAGTATTAAGCAAAACATGTCTGATCTAATGTTTTTCTGTAACACCTTGTATACCATGTTTTATGCAAATAAAATATCTTATCTTATCTTATCTTATCTTATAAATTCCTGTTTAGCGAAAATCTACCCGATACTCTCAGAACTGCAAAAACAGTATCAAAATCCAGCGTGGAAATAAAAAAATATGCCAATAGAAATAAACAGCCACAGCCGTCGACATCCAAGGCAAGTAATTTAAACTCGGAAGCGCCCGGCAGCTGCGACCCGGAAACTGCCGCCGGTGACAACGCAAAAAACCCGGCCGCTTTCTACTCGACAGAGTCAGCACGCCAGATCATCCAGAACGTCATGGAAAACCAGCCGTCATCAGCGATAGAAGAGGTACAGTACGCGGGTCGATTATCTAATTATTATTACAACCGATGGTCTTGTATCACTAATGATAAAACAATCCTGTCATGGAGTCGTGGCTATAAACTGAACTTCTCCGAACCTGTACAACAAAATTCTACTCCAGTGGTTCCAAACTACTCACTTAATGAGTCTGCTCAATACGAAGCAGCAATATCTGATCTTTTTCGTATCGGTGCAGTATCGACTTGCGAGCCTTGTCAAGATCAATTTATCTCTGGCATATTTTTAAGACCAAAGCCAAATGGCAAGATGCGTTTCATACTCAACCTAAAAAACCTAAACATATTATATATCGTCACTAACCACTTCAAATTAGATGATTTACGCACTGTTCTAAACTTAATTTCAAAAGATTGCCTAATGGATCTAAAAGATGCCTACTTTTTAGTTAAAATACATGAAGACTCAAGAAAATATTTACGTTTTATGTTTAAAAACACAATTTATGAATTTAACGCCTTACCATTTGGCTTGTATACGGCTCCTTACATTGTCACCAAGATGTTGAGACCTGTACCTCTACCATGAGTTGTCATCGAAAAATTACTTGCTAGCGTTGAAGTCGCCAGCATGCTAACGCGGATGGAATAGATTTCGATTATGCTTGCACCATGAGATTTACGGAGTCTTACGTAGGCGCTAAGGTAAGCTCGATAGATCGTTTCGTCTAGCTAACTTCACTCCACTCGCTGCTACTTGTTTTGTTTCTTTCTTTCCCACTAATAAGAAGAGAGAACAGCTCTTAAGCTCAAAATGTACTGTTATCGCTATGCTAAAAATGTTAAGACAGTCAATATCACAAATAAACCGACTAAATAGAAAAGTTGACGGTTAGTAGACTACTTATGGTATTTAGTGGTTTTTGAATTTGTATTCCTTATATTATGTCAAGGTCGTCTATTCAATTTTTAATTTTGTTTGGTGGCGTTGTCACAATAGCTGTGTACTGCGTTCTGTGGTTCAAAACAACAATAGATTCTAACAGATTATTGAATACAATGAGGACCAGTGTCTCACAGTTTCAATTGTTGGTGGAGTTCATGGAAATGTATGTTTCAACTTTCTATTCAATTTGTTGTTTGGATTGATAATAAGTAATTAATTTTAATTAATAATTTACCTTTTAATAAATTATGTTTTCTAATATTACTTATACTTAGAAGTAAAAATTAAATTGTTTAATTTGCAGAAAATATCCAAAAAGTTTTAAAATTTTAGTAATCAGTAAAAAAATCGTTTCATCAATTCGCGCCACTATTAAAGCACTTTTACAAGAATCATTATTTTTCTTTTGTTAATTTCAAAATTTAAATTTGGAACGTAAATAATCATGCCAGGATGCTTCAAATAACATGCCAATACATCGTCAAATTAATAAAACCTCTTTCTTGTTCTTCTTCATTGAAGTAGAGAAAAAAATCTAAAGTGCCCGTTTTTTTGCAAAAGAGTTTATATTGAAATTTATAATAATATTATATTTTCTTCACAATTCATTTCATAATAAATACAACAAAAACTTGACTAGGACTTCCTATTAATAATGATGTATGTGGAACTTGCGACAATTAATCGATAAGTTTTTCCAAGTAACTTTGTAGGATATGACAGATCCGACTAAATACAATGAACCCAATACCGCTATGAAAGTTATTTCTGACTTTTTACATATTTAGAAAAGGAAAAATAATATTACATTACTATGCACATAAGCTTTTAAACGTAGATAAATTCATAGATTTTTTTGTAAACCTAACTTGTATATTTTAAAAAATACAAGCAATTTAAACTTTGACGCGCTCTTCTGTAAAATTGCTGATTTGCAGATCGTACATTGTTAATAGGGACAGGCGATACACCTCCTTTGAAATTAAATATATTCTGTATTTCTTCTAATAAAAGTTGGCAACCCACACCCACACCCAAAAACTTTATTCAAATGATATTCAAATATTGATGGATCCCCGGGTTTGACAAAAGATGCTATTAAAATGTTAAAAGTTAAAAGAAATGGATCAGACAATAATTAGATCCATTAAGTAGGCGTTGACGTAGTGTCATTGACGTTTGATGGCCACAGATCTAATTTATCAGCCATGGAAGGGTTGGGTTGGCAATTTAAAAACCCAAAAGAGCTAAAGACAACATTTAAACATCCATGTGCTGATAGTAGCAGTATTCTTAGACTTCTGCTATATGTTAAAATTAATCAGAAATCATTTTGAGTCAAAGGAAGTGTTTCTATATAAAGACGATGAAATTAAATGGGTATTTGTAAAAAAGCTGCCCGAATTACAAGAAGAAACTGGTTTGCATCTTGCTTACCACAAAAAAACATATTCAATTCAGAAACTCCATAATGAATGTTAAGTTAGCAACCCAGCTTCTTAGCAGCAGTGTTTCTGTAGCAGTAGAATTTTGTAGAAAAGAGCTAAAGGTGCCCGACTTTTTAGAAAGCAAAGCAACAGAAAGAATCATAACTGGTTATGATTAATATTTTTGATACGTTCAATTCTAGGAACTTACAGGCACACGTTTACAAGCATCCATTATTTTCCGGAAATAAAAATGAAGGTCTAAAAAATCCAATTCATTACCGAAATTTGTTGCTTTTTTGTTGCTAAAAAAATTTCTTTTTTGCTCCAATCGATCGCGAAAAATCGGCAATAACGCTAACTTTTCATTGAGATAGTGTGGAAATCACTGGATGTGAAATGATCGATCAAGCGAATAGGGGTCAATTTGTTGCTGAAAGATGCTAGAGAAAAAAAAAATGTTTATTTAACTATGCCAAAATAAATAATGTCCACGCCAGCTTAACTCGACTTTTCCGTGGAAAAACTATAGTGAAAAATTGTTGCTGCTCATACTGTAACTTGTTTTAGCATAGAGAGTCAGCAATAAAATAAAAATCGAAAGTCGGATTAGTTTGGAGATCGGTTAGAGATGAATTTGGGTTTGATCGCTTTCCAGCATCCAGTAGTTCGGTGGAAAGTGACTTTAATATACTTAAAAATTCATTTTTAAAAACTGAAGTAACACTAATGCGTGTGGATGAGAACGTTGCAAAGTATATAAAATATTTGAACGGTCGATTAAAACTAATCAAACTGCTGTTAGTGAAAATGAAGTTGAAGATTTAGATACTAGCAGTCTGCATGATACGGATATTGAAAATAATTTATGTCCTGCTTGCGCTAATGGTGACCGCCCGACAGGCATCCATAAATGCTTTATATAATAATAATACAATATAGGTACATTAAAGAGGTATCAATACAAAATACCTAACAACATTAATTATACTGTGCGAGACTGGTGCCTAAGCTAGACGTGATGTCTGTATTTCAGGACACCAGAGCTATATATGCTATAAACCAGTCCATAATTTGGACGAATGCTCTGACCCACTGAAGATAGAAGGATTCGGACAAAAAAGGATTTGTTTAACTTGTAAAAAGGCATGAAACATTGAAGTTATCATTGAATCTCGTCAAAAACAAAATGAGCGAAATCAAACGCTAAAATTACCGCCGACAAAAAAACAAACTCCACCATTAGAATTAAATGATTCAAAAACTGAGACGCCAGAACCAAAAAAATTGAGAAGTATTATGGCAAAAAGTTTAAGAGAAGAATTACAAATCCAAGGGGAAAAAAATAGTTATTTTGAGAAATGGTTCTTGTGATAATTTAAATCCAATAAATATCAACGGTAACGGTAGAGTGACTGCTCTCTACACATGCGCTTTTGATAATGTTTATCACTTACTAGCTGCTGTAATTTGCGATTGGCCACAGTTCCGGGTTAAAGTGAGTATTATATTCAAAACTATAATCTTATAAAAAATATATAAAATATCTAAATATATATATGTATAAATATATAATATATCTTATTATAAAATTAGCATAATTTAATTAACATAATTTTCAACAAGTTGAACAGCAAAGGATCTCAAATGGAATGTTTGATTTCGCCCTTAAAACGCTGAACAAAGGCATCACTGCAGCATCATATAGGAATCGTGCAAAGTTCCATTACGACTTTATCGAACACAAACCACAAGCAGATGGATCAGTTTATTAGAATGTGAAACCACTGTAGAGAATATTATCACGAAAATGTTTCAAGACACGCCAAGCATTGTAGCACAATCAAATGTAATACATGCCAACAAAAACGTCAAAGAAATGTTATTGCACCCGTGATCTACCCGTCTAACATGAGTCAAGACGATATTGACTTGAGCAGTTTGGAAAATTTATCGATGAAGACACCATGCAATGCAAAAGAATGTAAAGGACTTACAGAAACGTCTGTTTCTTCCTTAGGTAACAATATTAAGACAGCATTACTTTAAAAAAAATTGAAAATCTAATAATATACGACTAGTGACGCTCATTTACTTTTAAACAAGTGATATAATAATCTAGTATCAATTTAAAACTGCTGCGCATGTTTTACGATTGGAGAGCCAATCGGCGCAACGCACTCCCCAAGACATTCTTATTACTTCTGCGCAATAACGGTCAGCGCTAGAGTTACGTGCCGCGATCTGTACAGTCTGATACTGAAAAAATTGGGTGATGGGATTCTACGCGGGTAATTCCTAAAATGGGAAAATTCCCGGAAATAGTCCCATTGAACCCACCCAATGGGTATTTATTCGGGTATTTATATTTTCATGATCAAAGAACTTTTTTTTTATCAAAATACATGTTTTTATGATGTATTTTGATAAAAAATTGTTCACAACACAACAGCGCCGCATTTTGCAAAACAATAAACAAAGAAAATTTGAATTTGGCGCCAGCATTGAAGCTTTGTTTGAACGTACGCGCCGGCGGTTGGGGCGGTTCGTGGTGTTTTTTGATTATTGCATTTTACCTACCTGGTAAAGGTAGGCAAAGGTGGCCATGTTTAGTATTCACTTGAGTATCGTATTTTGCGGACGTGTTTTATGTGTTATAATACAACAATTCTGGTGTTTTGTGTTGAAACTTGATTGCTGTGTTGACTGAGGTAGATAGTATGATCATGACCTTGAAAGAATACTGTGCAGTTGGCTGGGACAACATTTCGAATAAAATTATTAAAAGATTCAAGGACATTTTGGTACCACCACTGACCTATATTTTCCGCATTTGTTTATCTTCTGAGCATTTCCCAGAGTGTCTCAAAAAAGCTGTAATTATCCCTGTATATAAATCAGACAGCAAAGAGCAAGTGACAAATTATAGACCTATTTCTTTACTACCTTCTATGTCAAAAATATTGGAGAAAATAATAAACAAAAGGTTGTTGAAATATTTGGAAGATAAATCTATTCTGTCTGAAAGGCAGTTTGGATTTAGACCTAAAGTTTCAACTGCCGATGCGGTACATCATCTGACTGACTATCTAGCGCAAGAACTTGACAAGGGTAACCACACAGTAGGAATTTTCCTGGACCTCGCCAAAGCTTTTGACACAGTTTCCATTCCAATTCTATTGCGCAAGCTTGAGATCATGGGTGTAAGAGGTACCCAATTGAAAATATTCAAAAGTTATTTAGAAGATCGTTCCCAGTGCGTAAAGATTGGCGATGTACTCAGCGCTGTTCAAAAAAACACATTTTTTGGTGTTCCCCAAGGAAGTATTCTAGCGCCCACCCTTTTTTTGATCTATAGGTATAAATGACCTTTGCAATCTAAAGCTAGAGCGTGGTACTATCATAACTTACGCTGACGATACTGCTTTACTTTTTTCGGCTGACAAGCAGCAACAGCAACAGCTTTACAAGCATGCGCAACACAGATTTAATATTGTAAATAAATGGCTTCAAACTAACTCACTAACTCTAAATGCCGAGAAGACAAACTACATAAAGTTTTCGATGCGCAAGCATGTATCCAATATCCCCTCAGCGTTGCATGCTCATTGTTGCCCAGTCCCTGCAGATAGCCAGTGTCTGTGTCCCAATATTAAGAAGACTAATAAAATAAAATACCTGGGTATTATAATAGACGAAACCCTTTCATTCAAACAACATATGGAAGCTCTAAATAATAGAATTCGTAAACTGATATGTATTAAAAAAACTACGATTTATAACAGATCCAAAAATACTTAGGCAAGTATATTTTGCTCTATGTCAGTCAATTCTGACTTACTGCATCACTTCATGGGGTGGGGCGAGTAAAACTCTGTTATTGCCCATTGAAAGAGCTCAAAGAGCTATTCTCAAGGTGGCTACTTGCCGCCCTTTCCTTTTCCCCACTAACCTCCTGTATAAATCTTGTGAAGTACTAACAGTTCGACAGTTATTTATTATGAGCACTGTACTAAAACAACACGCATCACTTCCATACAGCACTGATTTCACTAAAAAAAGACGGAAAGATATAGTTTGGCTTACCCGACAAATCAGTCAAATGCACATTTTGTTCAAAAATATACCGAGTATCCATTGTAACCAAAATGGGTAAGCACTTGCTAAAGTGTACTAAATGTCCGCTGGTTATAAGAAATGAGTTATCGAAAAGCTGTGAAGAAACATCGTTAATAGTAGCAAATACAACGAACTCTGAAACCTCAACACCCAATGACGCTACTCTGTTGCTCGAATTTACTGAAGAAAAAAAGCGAAGACTTGCAAAGTTGCTTTCAAAGGCAATTTATGTTACTGGCGCGCCTCTGTCTATGGTGGAATATCCTCTGTGGAGAGAGTTTTTTGAGGAACTACAGCCACTGTTCGAACTGCCAACACGAAAAGCTGTGTCCACAACACATTTAGAAACAATTTACAATGAAATGGAACGAGAAATAACTGAAGAATTGAAGTCGACTAACAATTTACATCTTCAGTGCGATGGATGGACTAACCGACGGAACGAGGGTATTATTAATTTTGTTATTGCAAAACCTGAACCCGTTTTTGTGAAAGGTTTAGCTACAAGTAGCCACCGTCACACTGCCGAATACCTAAGTGAAGAAATTCAACAAGTAATGAGAACTTACGGAACGTATAAATTTGTGACATTAATAATAAATAAAATAATAAATATAATGAAAGAAGATGCTATACAAGCCTTCATTTCAGTTGCCGTCGATGTAATCAAATCTGTAAAAAATAGTCAAATACTGCGGGCGTTATTCAAACAGATAATTGCAGAAAAAGGTTCTGGCGAGCAACTAAAATTGCCCAGCAAGACACGTTGGGGCAGTTACTTTCATGCTGTGCGTAGTTTGCGAAATAGCAAAGCAGCTCAGCAATGCTTGGCAGTACATGAAGATGCAATAATGATCCCAGCTGATATTAAAGCGAATTTACTAGATGAAGAATTTTGGAAAATGATCGACAAATCTACGGCTGTTTTAGAGCCAATAACATATTACATATTTAAACTACGAAATTTACCACAACCAAGTTTTGGTTCTTTTCCAAATAGCTTGACACGACTTTCTCCAAAAGTTTGGACCAATACAGATCTGTTTTTGGAATGGCTGGAGTTTTTCTCTAGAAAGATTCCTTCAGCTAGGCCGTATTTGCTCATAATGGATTGACATGCCAGTCACGTTTCCCCGAATGTTTTAGCTTATGCTCAATCTAACAAGATCATAATATTCACAACACCATCACCTATGCCCGTTTTCACCAGTAGCAAAATTTAAGTGTCTCCTAAACAAGTATAAGGGGCACCTAACGCAAGTTTTGATTTCGCCAACGGTTACGCCCCACATATTTTTAGGTTATTTTGTGACCGATCAAGATTACTCTTATTTGACGAGATAAAAATGGATAGTGATCACGATCTATATGAAACTTTAGAATCTAGTCAATCACCGCTTGGTGTATGCTTACACAAGATTCAATTTTGAGATACAGTTGAACTCCTTCGCCACATTCCATATCGTCGTACATTTTAAAGATAACTAAACCCCATCGTTGCCACGAAGACCACAAAATGTCTTAACACTTACAGATAGTGTTCCAATTTTGTTCTCATCTAGAGTATCAATATTAGAAAGCAAATATCTGCACTTACAGCAACTAAAAAACGTCATTCCTGGTGATTGTCATCAGTCTTATCATAACTTAAATAAGTTATTTTTAATTTTATAAATTCATATAGACTGTTCTTATTATTTTGCTTTGAACACAACTCAGTCTCACTCAGTTTCACTCACTTCTTTGACTAAATTACAAATATATAACAGTAGCATTCCATATCTATTCGTTCACGAATAATTTTCTTGCCCGTAAAAGGTTTAAAAAAGTTAAAGATGAATTATGAAGAACCCAATAAATTATTAACTTAATCTTATTGACTTCCACCAGTAGCTAAATCAGCCGGCGGACCATACTGCTTCAAACAACCGCCACATTTAAGCGCTTAAGTGGACTTATGGGAATTGTTTAGCTTCTGCGAACTGCCACAGAATATGAGGCAAGCAAACAACACAACATTTGTGGATATTTAAAATAGGTAGTCTACGTGTCGGTCAGCTCACCATGCAACAACTTGAACTCCTGGATCGGCGTTGAGTACTACTGACTGGCCCATTTGCAGATGGCGAATACGTGCGCATATTCCCTACAACAAAACAGGTGAATGAGTATAATGCAACAATGACAAGCGAACTCGCTAAAATGTCGGATGTATGACGTGATGGCAGCAGATATGTCCGTGGAAGCCAAAACCTACGGACAGGGACCGCCAAAACCCGAAATTGTACCTTCTGACCCCAATAAAACAGGAGGTATTGTTCCACTCCTGAAAATTGGCATCGGGTCGAGAGAATGTTGCGGAAAAATAATAACGTTGGACACGGCTTGGTAAATGGTGCCATAGGAGTCATTTCGTTCGAAAATTCGAATCTACGCCGTGACCAACTTGAACCTGAAGAATTACCACAAGCCGTCTTTGTCGAATTCGATGACAAAACCATACGTGGCAACACAGTCGGTTTGGGTGTAAAGATTAAGCCCAGCACTGTCGAATTCGATGCGTTACGGGGTCAAGGATAAGTCGAGCGGCGCATGCTACCACTCATATTATGTTGGGCCGTGACAGTACACAAGCAGCAAGGGACGACACTGGACAGAGCCGTCGTAGATCTAGGCGCTAAAATATTTGCCAAAGGCCAAGCTTATGTCGCGCTTAGTCGCGTGAGACAGCTTGGCTTGGCAATTGGAAAACTTATCCACGAGCCACATGACAAAAGGTATATCTAAGGCGATCTATGTAGTTCCGCATTGGCCGTTGGTCAACATATTATTTTATCACTAAATATAGTATAAAATAAAAAATAAAAAAACAAATAATTAAAAAATAAATAAGAAAACACGCCTGCCATGTTAAAAAATTTACTAAAAAGTAAAAAAAAATACTAACAAATTAACCGCCATTGTACCCAAAAATGGAAAAGATAAAAACCAACATTTTATGCGACATTATATGCGGCCAAGGCCAAACATTTATTATTTTTGCAATTATATATATCACGGCAGGGAAAGCTTAGAGGAACACTCTGCCCAAATATTGGCGCCATCCGCCGCCAATCTGCCATGGTCTTTCAGTCTCTACTTCTCTAGCCATCACATCGCCACCTACAATAGGCATGATGACAGTAATTGAAAATTACTAAAATATTGTATTTATTTAATAAGACTTGAATTGTGGAATACTAAACACGCATTATTTTTATTATTAAGAGCGGGATTGATAAATTATACGATAATTAAAATCTACAAAATTCCTATGTCCGCCATATTAAGTTGAACACCAATCACAGCGCATGACGTCACTTTTAATAACACGCGGGAAATTTAGGTAAACAAATGGTCGAATTTCTGTGGTTTTGTGATTTATCTTATGATACACGGATCATGGAACAAGGGTATATAGTAAGGCAAACAGTGCTAAATTGCCTAAAATCGATGTGATGATGTTGGGAGTTTTTTTTTGCAACAAATACTTTTGTTCAGCAGAATTTAGAAACGTAAAAACTTTCTTGTACCTAAGTACTTACTTGATATTATGTTGTGAGCGCCCAATCGTGCTACGAATTTAGAAAAAAAATGTAAAAATGCCATCGTCCGTGTTCAGAAAGTGTACCAATTATGATACTAAAGTAAATAAAACATAAGGGATCTCATACCACATGTAACTGCACAATATACTTTGATTTATTAATATTTTTCATTAAAAAAATGATCACAGTGATGGGGAGAACAGTGCCTTTCGGCTTCGTTAAGAGGTGTTTTACACCCTTTACAACCGTCTTTAATTGAAAATTGGGTAAAATCTAACTTGAACATATTATTTCGAATAAATATTTACATAATTACTTAAAAACTAAGTAAGTAAGTTTTTCATTTATATTCCTAATATTCTGATAATGGAGGATAAAAAAGAAAGAGATGGGAAACGCATTTTTGTCGTGAGTACGACAAGGAAGCTTGCACTACAGACAGAACAGCACTATCTGTCTCTTTTTTTCTTATTGGTTTTATCGAGCTATCCCTTTTGTTTTTATTCCCATTTGAAATGTAGAACGAATGAAAAGTGTGTTGCCGCTCCTGCGCGGAACATTTTTTTCGGTGGTTTTGTAGGTGTATAACATATCTGTTTATTAGAATATCATTGTGTACGTACCTTTATTAATACTACAACACATTTTATAAATGTAATAGTCTATGTAATAATATACTATGTAATAATATACCGCCAGCTAAATGGTTACTTGGTAAAATTATCAAAAAATATCCTGGACCTGATAATGTAACCCGAGTTGTTTTTGTAAAGTGTAAAACCGGTGAATATAAGCGTCCCATGAGCAAAATTTGTATTTTAACTAAATGAAATCTGTTTAATTTTTATTAAAAATGTTGTTAAAATCGATTTAAATTGTTTTCAAAGTCAGAGTTTATTTTACCTACCTATCAAAATGGAGTTTCAAAAAGCCAATGTATTTCTGTTATATATTGTACTATGATGAGTTCTCCCAAACCTACTCTTTACCTGCATCATTATGTTCAGTTGAGCTATTTACTAATCACCTACTTACAAAACCTGTACAGGTACAGGTTGTTCTGTTATTCATTCATGTGTTTTTTTTGTTATTATTATTAAGATTTTGAGAGGAATGTTTTTGTTTTAAGATTGTATTTACACTTGTTATTTGTGTTAAGTTTTTTTTCATTTTTCGAGTATAAGTGTAGTTAAAGAACTATGTTCTTTGGCGGGCGGAATGTCCAAATAGATTAGCGTTTTGTATACTGAGCCTATAGTTATGTTTAAGTAGTAGCTAATATAGCTATCTATACATGTATATTTTACAGTCCACTATGTTTTGTCTCAGTTGCGAATAAACCTGCATACTAAATACACGTTGTTTTCTTCAAAAAATCCCGGCAAACAAAAGTCAACCTTATATGTTCTACACTCAGCGAGCGACGCTATAAAAAGATAAAAAGAATATTACTGACCTGGCCATTGGGCCGCGCATTAATTTATACTCCATTGGCAATAATGGCAAAAATACATCCAGTGCAAGCGTACAACCAGTTTCCGGAGGCGATTAACATGATTAAAGCTGAGCTCCTTTCAAGACAAGAGGCTTCTGAAATACTGAAAGCAGAAGGTAACAACACAGAGATTGCCTCAACCCCAAGCAGCTCGTGGGCCTCTAAAAGAAGCCACAGCCCAGACGCGCCTGCTACTGCCGCTAAAGAATCAAAGATGAGTGACTTCATGGAAAAACAAAACCTCATCTTAGAAAAACTCTGCATGTTAGCACAAACTACGAATGAAAATGTCAGACTGATGATCAATCGAGATGATCAAGCCCATTCTTCGTGTTCAGCTCAGGGCCTATTGTCCCCAAGTATGCACTCCAATTATAGCGAAGATGAAGAGCCCTCAGCACCAGAAGATAGTTGGAATGCACCACCTATTATCACAGATCCACTAGGATGTGCTAATGCAAACGAACTGGAAATTTCCGAGGAACCACTGCAGGATTTCATCCCGGGAACGGAAGAGACCGAAGCCAAGGTCACAAAAGCCGACGAAACGTATGTGAAACAAGGGATTGACTGCCAGAGGTTTAATTCTGAAAGTTGGCAAAAAATTCGTTATGCTCATTATAATACACTGTAAACGGGTATTTTCGCGAATTTTTACCTTTAATATAAGCCCAACGTTTCGACCGGATTGCACCAGCCGTGTTCGCGGGAAGACTGAAGTATTGGAGGTACCGCCACAGCAAAGCTAAGGTGTTCATTCAACTACCCTCACTTGATCTTCATAAATGTTAATTTCGGAAAATCACAACAGCTTCAGTGTCCACGACCCGTCCGACGTTTAGAGAAAGACGAACACTACCGGGGACTACGACACAAATCAGAGAAAGATCTCAACAGAACTACCAGGGTAAAAACTAGGCTAATCGAAAGCTGGAAAGGCCTCGATTTCAAACAAAACGCGCCCCCATTAAACAAAATAGGAATAAAAGGTTCTAAATTTCGTGCAGGGCAGGTTAGTAAAAAACGTCACGTTTGGGAAACACTAGGGGCACCGAAGAATATTTTATCAATATTATCATGCTACCGGATCCCATTTGTAAGCGTTCCACCATCATACAGATTTAGTAAAAACACCTGCCAACGTTATCAAACAAAAACTTCCAAAGAAATGTCACAAGAAATAGAAAAAATGTTGGATTCAGACGCCGCTCAAAAGTGCTCCCACAAATCGGGCTTCTTATCGCCCTTATTTCTGCGTCAGAAATCTGATGGATCGAACCGCCCTATATTTGATTTAAGAAATTTGAATAACTTTTTGAAACCTCAAAATATTCGGCTGATTACTCATTTCAAAATACCGTTTAGTTTGAATACGTCAGATTTCATGACAAAATTAGATTTGTCACAAGCATATTTCCACATCCCCATTTCTAACACACACCGCAGATTCCTAGCTTTTGCTTATGACAACAATATTTACGAAATGACATGTTTGCCGTTCGGGCTGGCCACTGCCCCATACACTTTCGCAAATATATCTAATTGGCTGGCTAATTATTTCAGGAAAGAAGACATCAGAATTATTGTGTATCTGGACGATTTTTTTAATTATGCACACGAATCAGCACGTTTTATTACAGCAGACTCAACATGTACTGCGATGTCTGGTAGACCTGGGATGGTGTGTCAACTTAAAAAAGTCGATTACAACTCCGACAAGAGTAATAGAATATTTAGGAATAATATGGAAGATAGGACAAAACCTCAAATGCCTCCCAGGATCCAAAACACAAAAAATTTTAACACTATTAGAAGACACATTGAAGAAAAACTGGTGGACGTGGCACAAAGCAAAAGTTATCCTAGGAAACATCAACTTTGCGTCATTTGTTGTTCCCTTGGGAAGACTTCATTGCAGGCAAATCCAAAGACAAGCAAATTTGCTCCCAGAGGACGACAGAAACAAGAAATACAGCCTTCCACAATGCGTCGGGAAGGAGCTTCAGTGGTGGCTAGATCATGTCGATCAGACATCACCGATTCATCACAGAGACCCCTCAGTATTTATTACAACCGATGCATCAGATCAAGGATGGGGAGCCACAGTAAACGACAGGAGCCTAAGCGGCACTTGGACCACCGATCAAGTACCTTGGCACAGCAACCGAAAGGAGCTATGGACATTAAAGATGGTTCATCAAAAAGTGGCACATCTTTACAGATATCAAACAGTCTTAGCTCAAACGGACAACAGATTCGTGGCAGCATACATCGCCAAAGAAGAGGGAAAAAAGTATTTAAAACTACTACAGTTGACGACAAATATTCTGGAAATTGCACATCAACATCAAATATACCTTGTAGTCCGCTACTTGCCAGGAAGATACAACCTGCTGGCCGATAGCCTACGAGATTTCGCCAAGCACCAGAATGGACACTGTCGAAGCAGTTGATACAAATAATATTCAACAAGTGGGGCACACCATCAATAGACCATTTCGCGAGCTCTCACTCAGCAGTTGTAAAACGATATGTGAGCGAAGATGCACGAGATCAGATATGTGCTTTCGTGAACGCCTTCGGCAGAACATGGCATTACGACCTCGGTTGGCTCTTTCCCCCACCGTCACTGATACCACGAGTGTTACGACACTTGGAGAAGAGCACGGGAACATACTTATTCGTGGTCCCAAATTGGGAAAAGACCTTTTGGAAAGCGGAATTGAAACAGCGGGCACCAAGTCCCCCATTTACGATCCACAACTTGCGACAGCACCTTACGGACCTGAAAACGGGGAGACCCCCACCAGAAGTGGAAAAGCTGTTTTTGCAGGTATGGAGGGTTCAGGCTGGGCCAGTTTAGTGGAGACCTGGCATGAAGAAAATAAAATACTCCTAGGGTCCACATGGCGCAAATCAACTTTGAGGACATATAAGATTGCCTGGGAAAGGTGGCGTGTATGGTCCAGAGGAAAGTGCCAAATTGATAACCCCAAACCTGATGACCTCTCAAAATTCATTTGCTACTTGCACAGTGATGTCAAATTGGCACCTAGCACTATAGCCGTGCACAAATCTGTAGTTGCCACTTTTGCAAACCCTGAAAAATCGGAAGCCTTAGCCAAACACCCATTAGTTAAGCAAACAATGAAAGCTATATATATAGGAGGTTGGCAGTTTAATTGAATATCTACAACATTATTCCATCGATGTTGATAGCTTATTTCAAATATCGCGTCATGTCACGGCACTTTTATTACTATCCACGGGAAGAAGGATACATGACCTAACTTTATTGGATATAAGCCCGGAATTTTTCGAAAATAATGGCGATCATGTGATATTCTGGTCCAGATTTGGATCTAAAACTGACTCGGCTACCCACCGACAATCCGGGTGGCGCTTATCAAATGAAGGACCGGAAAGATTAAAGCCTGTCCTATGGATTCAACAACTAATTAACATATCACATGAGCGAAGAAGAGCTAGACAAAACTTAAACAGCCTGTTTATCACAACTAGAGGACAAGTAAATGCAGCTTCTCGAACAATTATAGCTGGATGGATCAGGACTCTTTTCCGGGAGGCCAACATTCAAGACTCCCCCGGCAGTTTTAGAGCTGCAGTGAACTCTGACATGTGGATTAACAGAAACATTAACATTGACGAAGTGTTAAGAAAAGGTAATTGGAAAAGTAGAGACACATTCCTTAAATATTACTTTAAAGAGCAATTAACCAATCGAAATAGGGATTTAGGCGGTGCAAATCTTACTGATTTATTTTCACCAGTGTGATTTTTCTCCTCATGAATGGAGGTAATAAATTAAAAGCTTGAAGAAAAGCGATATATTAAGATTCAATAATTATGTTATACTAGGAAGAAAAATTATGTTTTGTTTTCTTTGATCTCATTTGTTTTACTAAAAATAAACATTTTTGCAAAATTGGAAAGTTTTCTTATTTATTACAGAACATAATGAACCATAAAGCTACACCCTAATTGCTTTTCAATCTATAACCCGATCACAGCACGTCATGTAGCGCCGGCAGAAAATAAACACATCTCAAGGTGGGTCTAGCGTAGCTCGGACACCTAAATAGCACCGTTATCCCCCCGAAGGGTAGAAAACGGATATTTAGGTTCCAGCGTAGCTAGACCCACCACTTTAGGCCTTGCCGGCTTGAGAGAGAGTACTGAAGAACAAGCGAAGCGATCGCTCGGCGCAACATGGCGGCGGGCGTGCTGTGGTGGGGGGGAGACGCGCGCGGGGTGTAGGTAGGATAGGAATTTAGTGTTGTCACACGCGAAAATCCAAGGGGTAATCTCAAAGTGGGTATAGCTACGCTGGAACCTAAATATCCGTTTTCTACCCATCGGGGGGAAAACGGTGCTATTAAAACAAACCGAATAGGTTTAGTAGCATGATAAAAGTATTTTATTTATTTATTTATTTATGTACACACAAAATACTTAACAGGACATTACATTAAGATAGAAGAGCACAAAGGTACTGCTTATTTCATAAGAAATCTCTTCCAGCAGACCTGCGAGAGGAAAGTTGGATTAGAAATGTAGACACAGTGTGTAGAAAATACAAAACAGGAAATGTAAAATAAAACTTAAAACAAAATATAACTAGGTATATGAAATAAACATACATACAAATACATACACATATAAAAAAATGCTCGTATAGTAAATATTTACCTATAATATACATACATATATAAACATATACATATACATATGTAAGTATGTGTTTGAAATGCACTTTTGTAATATTGTTTTTAAATTGAACCGTAAGTATGTTTATTTGTTTCGTTTCTTCGTTTATGGTCTTCCAGAGCACCCTATGGCGATGACGCTGTAAGCTACGTACAACTTAAACGCGAAGGAAATCTGTGCACAGTGATAGGAAAAATCTGCTCAGAACTAGTGCATGCCAAGTTGTATGCAGTAACTTTATTAATGGATGAACAGCAAGAGAGAGTAAATTCAGTCGAATGTCATGATTGTGTAGCTTCACTAGGAGGCTGCAAATACGCCATAGCTTTTCTGATGTGGATGCATCGCAGAAGCGTAGAGCCATCCTGTAGGTACATCTATCGAGTGTTATTGGATTAAATCCAAACTTTCCAGAGTTGGGACTACCTACGAACATAAATAACTTATTTGGGGTTTGTATTGATGCGTTCCCACACTGCGGGACCGCACAACACCTGTACTTTTTAATAATCGCAATTCGCAAATTATTAATTGTTATCTTGACGTACGAAACCTCTAGCTTTGCTGTGTTGACGTTTTGCAATAGTCAGGTGTGACATCACCAGCGACGCCACGACACTAGCGAGCGTTTCGGTGGGAATTTTAAATCGAAAAACTAAAATGTTCCTTTTTAACTATTAAACCTTAACTGTGGCCAAAAATATGATATTGATTTTTAATAATTTACGTTTTCGAACATTATAGGACAGTTTTTCAAAATTTGTCATCATGCCTATTCTTCATTGTTGATAGATAGGTAGGTGGGTATTTGAAATCACACACAACACTTGACTCAAATTCCAAACGTTTATTTCTATTAAACCATTTAGGTACAGAAACTGATTAACTTTCTAGAGTTGAGTCGTCCATTCGCAAATTATTATGGTTGAGGAGAAGAATGGATGAAGAAACTCCTCACACTATTTTAAATTGTATTACAGATCGTCGTTGATAGTCCAATACCGCGTAACTAACATTATTCAAAACCGCGTATGTACAAAAAAAGTAAAAGAGATATTTCGCGGCTGTAGGTTACTGATTGTGATTGGCGTCAACCTGTATGACAATTTTTTGCATCTACCAATAGGAAGAGGAGTACTTTAAAAATAACAATACCGTGGATCGTTCGACGAACAAGTTACGACACGAAAACCGCGTATTCGCGACAATCTGTATTAGTGTGTGCAGTGTTTATGTGACGCTCCGAGAAAAAAATCTTTTTATATGCAATTACTGGATTATTTTTAATGTAAGTATGTCACACGTATTCTATACTACACACATCAAAAGTATCTAGGGATCAACATATATTTTTGCAATAACTTTTCTCCTGATTGATATTAATTAAAATTTTCTTTAAGGATTCATCAAATAAAGTGTTTTCGTTTGTCACAGTAACGATAAACCAAGTCACCTTTGCATTAATAAAGAAATTTGCCATTTTCCTAATAAAGGGATTTTTGACATTTGAACCACTAACATTAAAGTTCGAAAAAATGACTGAAAACACAGTTTTCTTTAAAATTTTATTGGGTAACTTAAACAATTAATAATCCGTGTTTCTACCGCGAACACTAACAACACAAGAACATCGGTTTGGCATACTCAAAATGAGTTCATCCAAATCACGCTGTGGAATGGCCGCCCATGTTCGTTGCAACAACAAAAAAAGGTCTTCTTGCGACTGGATACCCTCCATATTCGGCAGAGCTCTTCTCTGTAGCATATCCCATGCATGCTCAATCGGGTTCAAGTCTGGCGACTGAGCAGGCCAGGGCAGGACATTGATGTTAGCTGCGGCGAGAGTCTGTCTTACAACTCTTGCGGTGTGCGGTCGTGCATTATCATGCATTAACTGAAATAAGGGACCGATTTGCACTTGTAGAGGAACGATGACGTCTGATACAATCGTCTCAGCATAAATTTGAGCGTTGAGGTTGCCTCTGATCCAAATCAACTCAGTTCTTCCGCCGATCCAAATACCCACCCATACTATGATGGTTCCACCACTATAAGGATGGACTTCCTGGCAGGATTTTAATCGCTGTTGGCGTCCAGGGGTTCTCCAGTGTCGTATACGTCTTGTATCCGGTCTCATACCAAAACGAGACTCATCAGAAAAGCACACGAAACGCCATTGTTCTTCTGCCCAATTTCTGTGTTCAAGAGCCCATTGATATCGAATCCTACGATTGTGCATTGCTATAGGTGGTACCCGTAGCGGTCTTCGGGAATGAAGGTTCACTTCATGCAAGCGGTTTCTGACTGTTTGGTCGCTAATTAAGTTCCCTGAAGAGTGATGAAGCCTCACGGCTAACATCATGGCGGTTATTGTTGGAGCTCTTCGAGTTAAGATTTGAATGTATCGGTCTTGTCTCCGTGTGGTGCAGCGATACCGTCCTCCATGGCGCTCAGCCACGGTACCAGTGCTTCGGTAACGTGTCCAAAGTCGACTGATAACACTCTGACTTGTATTCAGAGCTAAAGCTACAGTACGTTGCCGGGAACCAGCTTCTATCATTCCCACGGCTCTGAGCATTTCTTCCCTGCTTAAATGACGTCGCCGCTCCATAATAACGTTGGTTTTAATCAGTAGTAGGGAAACAGTAGCACTAATAATGTCTTCAATGCGTTGTATGTTTTTATAGGGAAAATATTGACAGCTTATTTTCATCTTTTACTCGAATTTGATTGAGAGTTCCTGATTCAAATTATGAAATGCACCAAAAAGGATCCATATAAATTTATAAAATCATAAATTTATTACAAAGCCACATCTCAATCTCAAGAAATCCGCATAAAAATGCTTGATCCCTAGACACTTTTGATGTGTGTATATTTTAAACAAAATTAGATCCTTTTTTACTCTAAAATTGTGTGATTTCTATTGTAAAAGTACTTCTAATTTTTACGTTGTTCTTACGCAGTTTTAATAAAATCCTTTTTGTTTGGTTTCGTACTGCCGCGGTTTTATTTTACTTATTTTATTTTTATGATACTACGTTACCTATCATAATTATAATAAAGTAATAATTAAATTTAAATAAGCTTGTATATTATGGTTGTTTTATGACGTATTTACCAGGATGGTTTTTTAAAAACTCAATGAATAATAGGTCTATTTTTTTGCAGTGATAGCAGTAAAAATTAGGATTCACAATGGCTGAAGATGAAAACGGGACACAAGATAGTTCTATGATGTATTTAGAGGGTGCTGATATTAATGATGACGTTACGACGTTACAAAAACTTCAACAGCGGCGACTGGAACTACTTAAGAAGAAAAAACAAATATTAGAAATACAAAGATCCAATTTAATTGAACTAACCCCATTTGTCCAACCGGCATGTCCCGCACCTGTCGGTGATACTGTAAGTACAGCTGATTTCACTACTGTAGGAAACGATAGCTACAATGTTGAATCTGCATTGGACAATACTACTGTTAGCGATACACCTATGGTAGATCTAAATATCGAAATTGCTCAGCCAAATGAAAGTTTTAATTTTGGATCCGATGACTCTGTGGCAGACCCATCTTATGTTCCTCTTTCGGATATCACCAACGTGCAGCCTTTAGAACCTTGATGTCGATTGGTTTCCTGTTTTTTTGGTTTTTATTTTTTATCCAATTCTGACGTTCAGCTTTACGTTTTCTGATTCTGTATGCACCTGCCACTTCTGGCTCAATATTCCTCAATATTGAGCCAGAAGTGGCAGGTGCATACAGAATCAGAAAACGTAAAGCTGAACGTCAGAATTGGATAAAAAATAAAAACCAAAAAAATAGGATGTTAGGAAAAGAATACATGGGGTATAAAAAAAATGATACGAAGTACGTCCAAAATGCCCCAAAACCTAAAAGAATTTTAGGTCCTAAATGTAATTCGCCATTGTGTCTGCACAGCAAAACGCTGTTTTGTGCCCAAATTAGTGAAGAAGAAAGACGAGAAATATTTGAAACTTTTTGGTCCAGATCGTGGAAAGAGAAGAAGGTATTTGTATGTTCTATGACGGACATAAAGAAAACTCAGAGGAAAATATCGGAAAATATTATCTCTCGGCGTCTTCATAGTAAGGAGTATCACCTGCACGTAAATGGCATAAAAAAAAGAGTTTGTCTCAAAACATTTCTTTCTACACTTGGCATCAAGGAATGGACTGTCCGTTATTGGCTAGGAGATAAAAATCAAACACGGCCTAATAACGAAATTTCAAATATTTTGCACTAACACTGAGACTAAAAGACATTCCGTAAAAAGTTACCTAAATAATTTACCTAAGTTACCATCGCATTACTGTCGCCAATCTAGTACAAAACAATATCTAGAACTCTAACTCTGTGCTCTACAGAATGTACGTAGAATATTGTACAGCATCAAACTCCGTGCCGGCCGCATCACGAAAGCTCTTTAATGACGTCTTTGAAGAGGAGAATATAGGGCTATACCAACCAAAGAAAGACGCATGTGATTTCTCTTCCTCATATAAGGCTGGTAATGTAGAAGAAGGAGCCTACCAACAGCATGTTGAAGCCAAAAATTTAGCGCGAGAAGAAAAGAAAAGAGATAAAGAGAGGGCAAAACTAAAAATAATCCACGCTATTACTGCGGACTTGCAGGCGGTGAAATTGTGCCTTCTTTGAACGCTAGTGCGCTGTATTTTAAAACGAAGTTAGCAGTACATCATTTTACGGTTTACGACCTCGGAACAGACCATGTCGATTGTTATTGGTTTGACGAGACAGCTTGCGATCTAAAAGCAGCCACGTATGCATCTTTTTATGCTGATTATATTACAAAATTGTTAGAAAGAGACCCAAAAGATATTATCATTTGGAGTGATGGATGCACAGCGCAAAATAGAAATAGTGTACTATCAAATACACTCCTTCTATTAGCAATGGAGAAGAACGTGACTAAAACCCAAAAGTATTTAGAAAAAGGCCACACGCAGATGGAGGTGGACTCAGTACATTATTTTATTGAAAGAAAATTAAAAAACGTCGAGATTTTTTTACCCTCACAGTATGCATCCATAACAAAAGAAGCTAGGAGAAGACCATTTCCATACACTGTCATCCAACCAGACTACACGTTCTTCAAAGATTACAGCGCTAAAAAATACCAAATATACGACTCGATAAGACCTGGACGAGGGGTCGGTGATGGCTGTGTTGTTGATCTTCGCGTTCTAAAGTACAACCCTAATGGAACAATTGAATACAAAAATCATTTTGAAGCAGATTTTAGCCCCCTACCTCGGAGGGCTAAAAATATTTCTTCACCTTTATTCAGCATTCCTCCACTTTATTCGTCGAAACTACCTATTCAGGAAACAAAATATGAACACTTGCAACAACTGAAAAGTGTCATACCCCGTGATTGTCACGCATTTTATGATAATTTGCCGTTTAAAAAGAGATAGTAATTTTAGTCAAGTTTGTTTTTGTTGGGAATGATTGTAAGCTTAACTTTTTCAATAGATCTCATTAGTGTTTGTTAACGGTAAAGATTTATATATATATATATCACGGCAGGGAAAGCCTAGAGGAACACTGTCCCAATATTGGCGCCATCCGCCACCATTTATTGTCTTTCAGTCATCTATCACATCGACTTGCGATACGATTCTTCATTGTTGGTAGATAGGTAGGTGGGTACTGGGTAGTTGAAATCACACACAGCACTTGACTCGAACTCCAAACGTTTATTTCTATTAAACCATTTAGGTACACTCTCATTTTCACAATAATCATTCACTTCACTAAACAGTAAACACTTATAATTACTTAGCATTTCAATTGTTTTGCTAATCTTAGGGTAACGTGACTGCCCGTTGCTCAAGCGTCCATTCTTCTGTGTGGGCGGAAGTCCTCCACACAGTACAGGTAACTCATTACATAATAAGTTCATTAAAACTTACAAACAATACTAGAGTAATTCATAATTAATCATTTTAATAATTAAACAATACCAATATTCACAAATGCAAAGGTTTTATCAAGTTAAAGCTAATTAGTTGCTTCAATACTTTTTACAACAATATTCAATCTTTTAAAACCATTTCCGGCAAATCAAAGTATTTAGTACAAAGAACACCTACGAAGTCTTTCACTAATAAATTGTTCTGTAAAATAATCTTGTTACTTTTTAGTTTGTAATTTAGTTAGATAATCTGATTTAACTGTAGTTTCAAATTATTAATTGATTTATTGATCAAATCGTATTCGGCCTGTAGTGTTGCCTCATAAAAATCTTGTGTCAAAATGAACAATAATAATTACAAATCCAATGTCATAAAATACTTACTTATCATAATTTTAACTATAGATTTAGCTAAAGACTTACTGAGTCTTTAGCTAGACTTTTGTTTAATAAATTACTATTTGAAACTGTTCGATTCAATATCAAACATAAATATATTTTGTAAATTATTTAATAATCGATTTTATTTTAGTCGGTTTTAATTGTCTGTGGTAAATATTTAATTTGTAATTTTCATATTGGCAACATCGCCACTTTTTGGGTTTTTTCTTCTTGACTCTGCACCATTGTAAGATCCACACAGATCCCAGTGCTTTAATTAATAAAATACATTTCTGCCCTAATCAACACAGCATTTTTATTGTACATGCTGTTTGTGGTCCTTCTGACATTCAGTGAGTGTTTTTTTGTTAAATTTGCACTGATTCGGCAAGTTTGGCCGGCGTGGTCGTGCGCCGACAGTGTCGATTGCACGGCGGAATTTCACCCAAATTGGGTGATATCAGTCTACTTCAGCGAAGGAAAACGCACAATTTGCGTTTATTGAGCGTCATCAGCATTCCAAAGAAGAAAAAACGAAGAAATTCGGCGGATTTGCTGAATTTGGTATATGGATGCAAAAGTACCCACTATACCGAAATTGTGAAAAATTCAACATCGACGAGTTATTGCTGCCGGTTACGTCACTCGACTTTGACATTACTAATGTCAATTGAGTTTGGCATTTCAACGTTGACAGCTGACGTTTTACCTGTTCCCGCTATTGTTGTGATCCGAAGTAAACAATGTTTACGAAGTGCTAAAAAGTTTGTGTTTTAGTTATAAAACGATATTTCTGATAAAAAGTGAAGTGATAGTGCGATTGTTTAGGGTTTCAGCTATCCAAATGGCGGATTTAAAGAAGCTTAAGTTAATACGCACACAGTGTAAGGCTACACTAACTCGGATCGAGAACTATGTGAACGACCCCATAATTTTGGCATCTGCTACGGTAGATCTTCTTGCGGCACGCAAGGAGAAGCTGATGTCGGCGTTAAAGCAGTACGAGAGTGTCCAACTGGATATCCTAAGTGAGGATGACAAAGATACAGAAGATGTGGGACAATTTGAGGACAGATATTTCACAGTATTGGCGAAGATAAATGTGACTATAAAGGTAACTTCCAAAACTGAGTAGTTTCAGACAACATGTGTTTCTAGTTCTAAATTACCCACTGTTGAAATCCCCACATTTGACGGTAAAGACTTTACCAAGTTTAAACCATTTCATGACCTCTTTAAAGCAGTGATTGACAATAATAATTCGTTGACGGATGTCCAAAAACTATTCTATTTAAGAAAATACCTTCTAGATGAAGCGTTGGCAATTATAATAAACTTGCCACTTATCAATAAATCATATAAAGAAGCGTTACAATTATTAGAGAAACGATATCATGATCCAACACGGTTGATTTTTGGTCATTTAGATATAGTATTGGACATGCCGTCAATGCAGAAATGTACTGCATCTGGTCTACGGGCCTTAATTTCCAATTTAAATCAGCAATTACATGCGTTAAAAAATTTAGAGGAACCTGTTGAACACTGGGATCATATAATCATTTGTGTACTATATAAGAAAATAGACCCCTATACTAAAAGGGCATTTAATTTAGAGCGGGATATTAATAAGGTTCCGACTCTTAAAGAATTTATTAACTTCCTCGAGAAGCGTGCTATGGCGCTGGAGGATACAGTTCCATTTAAAATTAATTCTAAATCTGCAATGCAGGTTGCAAATGTATCTTCACAGGCACAAAGTTTGTGCAAGTTTTGTGATAAAAAAGATCATGCTATTTTTAAATGTCCCAAATTTAAGATGGTCCCTATAGAGACTCGTCTGTCCTTTGTAAAGGATAATAAATTATGCTCCACTTGTTTGCGAGCACATGGAGACAAAATCTGCAATTATAAATTTAAATGTAAAGTTTGTAAAAGCTCACATAATTCATTATTGCATAGTGAAGATAAAAAGGAAGAGGCTCCTGTATCATTATTATCCAATGATAATAATACTTCACCATGCAATGTTTTATTACCTACTATTATGGTAAAAGTCTCTGACAAATATGGTCGAGACATTCAGGTTCGGGCATTGCTCGATAGTGGCAGCCAAGCCTCATTTGTGACCAACTCTTTAGTAAATAAATTAGGGTTGACACCCACCTTGCAGGAAACCAATATTATTGGGGTAGGCAATAGGGCCACCAAATTAAATAAAGTTGTTAGTTTTTGTATTAATTCATGTCAACATGAAAATATTAAATTCAATATTAACTGTCATATTGTTGAAAAAATAACTACACCTCTGCCGCAGCAATTTATTGATATTACTAAGTTAAATATTCCCAAGGAAATTCAGCTATCAGATAATAACTTCAACATTCCATTGGAAATATCAATATTGTTGGGTGCAGATATTTATTTCAATTCATTGTTGAATAGTTGTTTTAAAATTCTAGATGGTCCTACATTGCAAAATACTGTATTTGGTTATGTTGTCGCCGGCAGGGTGAGTGTTTGTAATCAGACTTTATACTACAATATAGTATCTAATATGGCTATCTGTGATGAAACCAAGTTAGAAAATGTGATGGAAAAGTTTTGGTTATCTGAGAGTTTTCCTGAGCCTGTAGCCATGGCATCAGATGAATTTCAAAGGGCAGAAGCTAGTTTTAAACAGTCTATACTGTTAAAGGATAACACATTTCATGTTGATTTACCTCTAGTCACCCCTAAAAATGAGTTACAACTTGGAGATTCGTTCTCAGTTGCTTGGCAGCGGTTTTTATCTTTAGAAAGGAAACTTAAACAAAATCCTGCGTTATTTTTACAGTATAAGGAGTTCATTGACCTGTATGTCGCGATGGGACATGCTAAGGAAGTAGATATCAATTCATATGATATTAATTGTGGCTCTGTTTACTTTCTAGCCCATCATGCTGTATTCAATGAGGAGAGCAAGACCACGAAGTTGCGAACGGTTTTTGATGGTGGTATGCAAAGTAAAAATAAGATCTCATTGAACGATGTAATGCTGAAAGGGCCGGTGGTGCAAAGTGAGCTCTTTGATATCCTTCTTTTATTTCAGTCATACTTGTACATTTTAATATGTGACATTGAAAAAATGTTTCGATGTGTTTTTATAAATCCAGACCATAGAAGTCTTCAGAACATTTTGTGGAGGGATGACCCAGGTAAGCCTATAGCTTGCTTGCAGTTACAAACCGTAACTTATGGTATGAAAGCCTCTACCTTTTTGGCCACCCGATGCTTGATAGAGTTAGCAAATAGGTATGGAGATAGGTATCCTCTTGCTGCTAATGCTATGTTTAAAAATACGTATGTCGATGATGTACTATCTGGGTGTGATGATGTAGAGCAGCTCTCCTTTATGAGAGACCAATTGGTAGAGCTACTTAAGTTAGGTAATTTTAGGTTGCATAAATGGTGCTCAAACTTACCTTCTGTTCTGGAGAGTATTCCTGTGGAGCGTAGATTCTTTGATGATGTAGATCTCAATAATGATAATGTTGTCAAAATGCTAGGACTAAAATATGATGTTAATTTAGATCATTTTCACTTTCAAACCCCACATTGTGAGGACAATTTAAATACCAAAAGAAAGGTACTTAGTTATATTGGTAGAATTTTTGACCCCTTGGGTCTAATAGGTCCAATTATTGTTGGGGCCAAATTAATAATGCAGAAAATATGGTCTGCAAAAATTGAGTGGGATACCATCCTACCACACACCTATTTACAGCTGTGGACAAAGTTTATTGCTGATTTAAAATTAATGGACAAAATATCAGTTCCTAGATCCATACAGTGCCATGATTCTTCCATAATAGAATTAGTAGGCTATGCTGACGCCTCACTGAAGGCATTTGGTTGCTGCCTCTACCTTAGAGTTGTTAAAAAGGATGGTACCGTAAATAGTAATATTTTATGCTCGAAATCCCGTGTAGCTCCTCTATCGCGAAAGCTGACAATACCTCAGCTAGAGCTGAACAGCGCTTTATTGCTGGCACAGCTGGTACATAGAGTGAGCAAGGTACTTACCTCTAGATTCTCTCACGCGGTTTTCTTGTACACCGATTCACAGATAGTGTTGGCCTGGATAGCATCTCATAAAATAAAGGCTAATACCTATGTAAATAATAGAGTTAAACAAATTGTTTCATTAACTAATAAATCCTCTTGGTTTCATGTGAAGTCGGCTGATAATCCCGCTGACCTGCTCTCGCGTGGTGTAGAGCCGCAAGGCTTGCGGAGTAGAGCTCTATGGTGGCATGGTGCGCCAGGGTTAGCGGATCCAACTTACCAGCATGGAATCCATGTCCTCGACAATTTCGAGGAACCAGAAATTCTGGACCAAGAGCCAATCCCTTGCTTTGCACATAGTGTAGAGCCAGTGGATTTTGAATTTTTTAATAAGTTTTCTAATTTAAATAAACTTCAAGCCGTCATTGCATACATCTATAGATTTTATAATAATATTTCCAAAAAACACATAACTAAAGACTCTGCATTGAGTGCTAATGAATTGCACCATGCGTTATTAATAATCATTCGTTGTGTTCAAAAATATTATTTTGCGGAAGAAATTAATCTATTATTAGCTGATAAAAAAGTAAAGTCAAACATAGCTAGTTTGTCTCCCTTTATTGATGCCTTCGGTATTCTTCGTGTTGGCGGTAGGTTGCAGAATGCAGGCATTCCACTAGATAAGATGCACCCTGCTATTCTCCCTAAGAGTTGTCATATCACTTCATTGATAATTGAAAGAGAGCACCTCAGATTGTTGCATGCTGGCTCTAGATTAGTACTCAGTTCGCTCTCACAGAGGTTTTGGATAATAAGTGGCATTAGGGAGGTCAAAAAGGTAGTACACCGTTGTTTAAAATGCATTCGTTTGAAGGCAGAAACTGCAAAGCAACTTATGGGCTCTCTACCTACAGCTAGAGTCACCGTTACCAGGCCTTTTCAGTATGTTGGCATTGATTTTTGCGGTCCATTTAGTATGAAAATTGCTAGGATTCGAAAACCGCTCGTAACTAAAGGGTATATTGCACTCTATGTTTGTTTTGCTACTAAGGCAATACATTTAGAAGTAGTATCAGACTTAACTACTGAAAATTTCTTAGCATGTTTTAATCGCTTTATTTCTAGGCGAGGCATGCCTACAAAGGTTTTTTGCGATAATGCAAAAACATTTAAAGGAGCACAAAATCAATTAAATGAGCTTTAAAAGTTGCATAATTCAAAGACTCATAAGGAGTCAGTTTATAAATTTTGTAAAAATAATTATATTCAGTTTATGTTTATACCTAGCTATTCACCTCAATTTGGAGGGCTATGGGAAGCAGGTGTTAAGAGCGTCAAGCACCACCTTAAAAGAGTTGTTGGTAACTTGTGCTTGACTTATGAAGAATTCAACACGGTTGCAGTTCAGATAGAAGGTGTGTTGAACTCCCGGCCCCTGCTTTCCCTAGACCCTAGGAAAGGAACATATTTAACGCCTAGACACTTCCTTATTGGGACTGCTTTGACTAGTTACCCCGAGGTAGACCTGACGGAAATTCCGTCACATCGTTTAAAATTTTGGAAGCTAGTTACAAAATTAAAGCAAGACTTTTGGAAAACTTGGGTATCGGATTACCTAACACAATTGCAAAGCCGTCCCAAGTGGAAATATAATGTTCCCAATTTGAAAGAAGATGATCTTGTTTTGATAAAAAATGTAAATTCATCTCCTCTAGAGTGGCCACTGGCTCGCATTGTAAAAGTGTTTCCTGGCAATGACAAAAATGTAAGAGTTGCTGAAGTTAAATGTAAGAACAAAACTTTTGTAAGGTCTATTTCAAAATTGTGTCCTCTTCCTATTGTTTAAAATTATTCTAATTATCTTATGCTTAAACCTACGGTATTATTTTTGTTTGACTAAAGAATTGGTTTTCCTAAAACTGTACCTACGTCTAACTTTCACATTGCTGTAGATGTGCTTTTCCATAATTTATTTAGGCCATAATAATATACCCACCTACTTCATAGGTCCTTTTTAGACATAAGTTAGTTATTAAGCAATATTACTTTAGACGTAATTTAGTTGTTATATTGTTTTCATCTCTACCGTTCTTTGATTAATAGAGTAAGGCGTAAACATTTTCAGTCAGTTTGCTTATTGTTTTTTTTTTGGTTGTATAGAGCTACTGCAGACTATAGATTGTTCTATGTTTGTATACTTATAATTTAAAGTAAAATTCATTTTGTTTATAACTCTATGTACTTGTGTATTTTCTTAAAGTTTATTTGGGTTTTAATGACTCTTTGTATAATTTCTCGCCCGCGCAACTATGTTCGATTCAATATCAAACATAAATATATTTTGTAAATTATTTAATAATCGATTTTATTTTAGTCGGTTTTAATTGTCTGTGGTAAATATTTAATTTGTAATTTTCATATTGGCAACATCGCCACTTTTTGGTTTTTTCTTCTTGACTCTGCACCATTGTAAGATCCACACAGATCCCAGTGCTTTAATTAATAAAATACATTTCTGCCCTAATCAACACAGCATTTTTATTGTACAGAAACCACGAACTATCTAAGTGCTAGTTACGCCAATAGATGGCGCTTAACTCATTTGTCAAGTGATGTAATAACTGTACCACGAAGCAGAGATGGCAGGTTCATGGAATAGAATTATGAGTGTTAATAATTAGATTAAATCTTAGCAGATAGAGCCTCTTGCGGCGACACGGCCATTCTGATCGGCGGTGCGCGCTCTGCACCTGCCGTCGCCGTCAGTATGTGGAGTTTCGTGGTTGTTATCTGAAATAGTGGAGATGGTACTCCCTTAATTCTCCTAAAATTTTTTGTCCGAAAATCATTATCCATAAAACGTTTGCTATAAACTTCAGTAACCATAATGTTTAAAATCCCGAAATTTTGTTTTACATAATTATATTTATTTCTAAAACTGTTTTGTCATAATACCGAATACTATAATAATTGAATCTTCTAATTTTACATGCCATAAAGTCAAATGTCATAAGCATTTTATTACATAATGTGTATTATTCCGAATGTTCATAAAAGTATAATGAAATTTTTAGTCCTAAAACATTTGCTAAAAATTAGGTTTTAGTGACAGAAACGAATCGCTGTAAATCCGACCCCACGCAGTCTTGTCTGCCCTACCCCTAGAGTGTAATTTAAAATCGCGTAGGCGCGGAGGGGCGAGGCGGCCCGCGAGTTGAGGAGCAGGTGGTTGTAACACTCGCCGCCGCTGCTGAGGCTGGCCGGCGACGCCGGCCAGCAAGCCGAAGCTGCGGTGGTGAGCGTTAAACACATCTGCGACGATAAACTCGCGTGGGGCTGCCGGAGCCCCGCAGTGCCGGAGCCGTGACAGAAACCATGCCTGCTGCATGTTGTTTGCTTGCTCGCTTGCATGCTGCATGCTTGCTTGCATACTGTATGCGTGCTTGCATGCTGCATGGTTGCTGCAAGCTTGTTGCATGCTTGCTGAATGCTTGCTGCATGCTTGCTGCATGCTTGCTGCATGCATGGTGTATGTTTGTTTGCATGTTTGCATACAGGGAAACATAAAATCCATATGATTATGTTCATACTCAACTGTTTTATAATGATTGGCGGTTTGATTGATTGATTTTCTGCCTTTTAGTGACTACCGATATCAAATGTATGCCAGAAGATTCTAACTGTGATCTTTCTGCGATATGATAGTTCTACTTTTTAATTCTTACAAATTTCATAAGAGCAATATTGTATAAAAAATAAAAATGTGTTGTGTTGAGAGAAGTTCATAGCATAGCAAAAGCTAAGTAATACTTAACCTGTAGTTACCCGTAATTACAGACCCACTTAAAAACACAATGTTCTGTCACCTTTTGGGAACGTCTGGGAACATACCGGTTTGTTTTAAAAATATTATTAAGACCAAAATATTTTTTTTTTTTAATTTAGGATTTATAACCATTATTGAAAACGGTTTTATGTCTTTTGTATATTATTGATTATAATATTTATGACAAACGGGTTTAGGGCATATTGTATTTAGGGATTTCAATTTTATGGCATGTGATATTATGTGATATTAGGTTCGGGTAAGTTATCATTCGGACAAATGATGATTAGGACAAAAAAAGTTATGGCACTTTAAATTATGAATAAAAAAGTTAGGTAATACAATAGAGAACCAGTGGAGATAAATTTTGTCGGCAGATTATTGTTGCTTTTATTATTATCCTACAATGTTCATTGAATTGTAAGATTTGGTAATAGAAAGTGTCAGTCAACATAGAAAGCTAGTTATAGATCAGGCATCTATTCAGTTTTCATTGTATTCAAAATTAAATGCGTTTATGTATCACCTAGACATACACACAGTCACAGAGTTAATCTGCTTGAAATTTTTATTTAATCTTTTAGTAGTGTTTAGATTGAAGCTGGTATGAGCTGCTAACTGAATAAAATGTTGTAGCCTGAATTATCAAATAACATTAATTGAATTGAGGTTATTGATTTTGTTTAATCAGCTAACAGCTGAATAAAATATTGTTGCTTCAATTGTCCAACAATATTCGTTGAATTGTTGTTTAGTATCAGTTAGTTTGCAAGCAGTTTTGCAACTTGTATTTGAGTTTGTTGATGCTAAAAGCTATTTGTTAAAAATAACAGCTTGGTATGAGTTTGGGTTTTTAATTATCTTCAGAACCTTGTAATAGATCTACTGTCTACTAGATTTGTCTTAAATAAAATTATTGATTGCTTTAGATAGTCTGTAATTTGTATTTGTTAAGTGTAGTGTAAGTAGCATGTTTTTATTTGTTCATTCTCATGGGAAGGTAATGCTCTGTGATAGACACAAAGTCTTGGATTTGACAGGATAAAAGGATAGGATCAGGAACACCGCTCTGTGATAGACACAAAGTCTTTGATTTGACAGGATTAAAGGGTAAGGAGTTTAGGACCATTGCTCCGTGACAGGCACGAAGTCTTTGATTTGACAGGATATAAGGAACCAGGCTCTGGGCGTTAGTACGCCGTGGACCCAGCAGGATAACATGAGAGTATTGTTTATCAGTTGCCTCCACGGCTGCTGATAGGATCATTAGTAGTGTTCATTATCAGTGGCCTCCACGGCTGCTGATAGGATTGTTTGTAATTTGTTGTGTTCATTATCAAGTACCTCCACGGCACTGACAGTATTTGTTTGATTTGTTGTGAGTGTTTGTATTACTCATTGAGCTTGTTGTTTCCTCCACGGATACCAATAGCTTGTGAGTTTTTTATTTTTTATTTTATTAGTTACTGTTAGGAGTACTAATATTTTGTTATTATTTTTGTAAATAGTTGCTTACAACTGGCAGGATTATAAAAACTAAAATAATCAATGTGGAAACATGTTACTCAATACACATGAGCATCATGTAGGTAAGTTGATTGGGCTATTGTATTAAGTCTTTTGTTGTAACACTGTAGGTATCAGTGGGGAAGTGTAAGAAGTAGTTTGAAAACTCCTCACCTTTTATGTTAGTTTATGATGTGAGGACACTGTAACAGTCATCCCTGGTTGGCTGTTCTCATGCTGTTCCCCATTTTATAGCTCCATAGCTGGCGACACGGTCATCTGTTCACCAGGCTGTAGTCCTTGAAGTTGTTAGTTTTTTAAATTGTTCATTGAGTCACATTTTTAAGTGACCTTGCTCCATTATCATTTGCTGGGGTAGCGGTTAATTGATGTCATCACTATCTTGGAGTGACTGGGTGCATAGAGTTGCTCTCAATTTCTTTGATAAAACATATCATTTCTTCTATGATAAGACAATTGCCTGGAACCTGAAATGTGAAAAGTCATGCAGGTAAATAACATAACATCACGCCTATTGTTCCTGAAAGGTTAGGCAGAGGTATACCTAATAGTATGCCAACATTTATTTTGAAGTCCCATGTAATAGGGGGCAAGCCTTATTGTCATCAACCAGGCACAAATCTGGACTCTGTGCCTGCTACAGAGAAATTCCTAATGGAAAAACCCAACAACACTTTGCCTGACCTGGGAATCGAACCCAGGGCCTTATGCTCAACAGTCACGCTTGCAGCCACTAGACCAACAAGGCAGTCAGTGCAGGTAAATATTAATAATAGTGTAATGTCTACACTAACAGTGAAGTGTGTGTGTTTAGTTCCCTTCAATATGGTTGAGTTGAATGGCGCCGGTACATGCGTCATGTCTGTGAACGGGCGCTGTCAGTTGGGACTGGTCATCTCTTAGCTGCCAAGGTTCATTTTAATTACTTTATTCATACATTTTTAATCTAATCTTTCACTCTGGATGCTCTTAGTGTGCACGTCTTTCTACATCGTTCTCACATTTATGTATAATCTCAAAATTAATGATGTAACCAAGATTTTGTAACAATATTTTGATTTTAAAAGAGTGTCCATGGAGTTTCTTGCCCATTCTTCTCCATAGAGATCTACGCTAGGGAATGGGCAACTACAGTACTTTCTCAAGTTATTATGCCTTGTGACTGGGACTGTAGCTTTGATTTTCTTTTTTGTATTTTTGACTTTCAAAAGTGCCGTAATGGTCTAATTGAAATAAATGCTTTGAGTTTGAGTTTGAGTTTGTAGGTACATAACATCACACCTGCAATCCCTGAGGGGTTAGGCAGAAGTGAAAATAATAAATCCACACTTTGCCTAAGCCTCTAGTTTAGCGATATGGCTATTTGCCATTCATATGATTGTCTGGCTTGCTACTGAGAAATTCCTGATGGAAAAACCCAATAACACTGCCAGGCCTGGGAATCGAATCCAGGTCCTCATGCTTTAATAACAGGGCTCATGACCACTGGACCAACAAAGCAGTCCTACTATTTTTTTAAATTATTTGGAGTGATAAGTTTTATAGTCGGTAATAAGTTGTTTTGAAATAGTTGTTTACTTAGATTAAGTTAATTAAACTAAGATGGGAAAGTTAAACTGATCAGAACTACTTTAAAAACACTGTTGGTTGTGTAGTTGCACTGACAAAACATTCACATTTTATTAACACATCGAAAGCTTTGCTTCGTTGATATCACACGCTAAGATTTCATTGTCATAACTTGTTGAACTGAAATTTGTTTGACATTTCATAAGTCGTCTTGTTTTATAAATCAGTTTCATAACAAAGTGTTTTTGTATGAATCTTGCAACATGTTGTCCAATACAAATGTTTTCAAATTTGCATAATTGTTTGAAAAGCCCTCAACGTTGCACTTAACGCAAACAATATCTGATTGTGAGGTATAAACTTATAAGTGTGAATGAAAAGTCAATAACAACATCTTAAATTTGTTACTACTCATTTATCTAATTACTTAGTAGTAATTAAAAAAGTTAATTCATGATTTTAGTTTCTGACACATCATTACTGGTTATATTTCAAAAACCATTGATTGCTTATTGAGTGAGTTAAATGGAGTGTTTTTATTTCACTTCCACAGGTGTCAAGTTACCATAACCAGCATGGGATGTGTTAAGTAATAATGTTATCTGTAAAAATTCTCTACAGTAACAAAATACTAAAATAAATGAAACAAAATACTTCCCGGGATTGATGATCCATTAGCAGGTTTATTTATTGATAATTATGCTTTCCCGGAGTCCAACCTTTGTTTATTCTGCTTCGGTCATTCTGTGCTGTACATGTTGGCAATTTTGAGTGCAATAAATGAAGTTTTCCATCACAACTTCATTCTTTGTTTACCAATATAAATTGCATTTTCAGAATGTGTTCTTATGATTTGTTTTGGGTCAAGTGTTGCAATAAATTATCATGTTGGTATCTGTCAGCCACTTGGATGAAAATGCAGCCAACTCTTTGGCTATCTTAGTCTTCCTAAGTATCTTCTTGTCTATCAGTTCATTGCCACTTAACACTGTATATTGGCTGTGGCAGCATAATAAGTCGCTCTCTCTTGAAAAGCTTCGTGGTGACCACTTCGGTGAAAAATTCTTTGCCATGCCGTCGGCCATGGTCACGAAAGCAAGAGTTCTAGTTCGGTAGTTGCTTGTAATTGTTCTGGATGTCCGGCACTGTGAGCAGCGCGCAAGAGCTATCACCTCTTCTGATATCACGGCAGGGAAAGCCTAGAGGAACACTGTCCCAATATTGGCGCCATCCGCCACCATTTATTGTCTTTCAGTCATCTATCACATCGACTTGCGATACGATTCTTCATTGTTGGTAGATAGGTAGGTGGGTACTGGGTAGTTGAAATCACACACAGCACTTGACTCGAACTCCAAACGTTTATTTCTATTAAACCATTTAGGTACACTCTCATTTTCACAATAATCATTCACTTCACTAAACAGTAAACACTTATAATTACTTAGCATTTCAATTGTTTTGCTAATCTTAGGATAACGTGACTGCCCGTTGCTCAAGCGTCCATTCTTCTGTGTGGGCGGAAGTCCTCCACACAGTACAGGTAACTCATTACATAATAAGTTCATTAAAACTTACAAACAATACTAGAGTAATTCATAATTAATCATTTTAATAATTAAACAATACCAATATTCACAAATGCAAAGGTTTTATCAAGTTAAAGCTAATTAGTTGCTTCAATACTTTTTACAACAATATTCAATCTTTTAAAACCATTTCCGGCAAATCAAAGTATTTAGTACAAAGAACACCTACGAAGTCTTTCACTAATAAATTGTTCTGTAAAATAATCTTGTTACTTTTTAGTTTGAAATTTAGTTAGATAATCTGATTTAACTGTAGTTTCAAATTATTAATTGATTTATTGATCAAATCGTATTCGGCCTGTAGTGTTGCCTCATAAAAATCTTGTGTCAAAATGAACAATAATAATTACAAATCCAATGTCATAAAATACTTACTTATCATAATTTTAACTATAGATTTAGCTAAAGACTTACTGAGTCTTTAGCTAGACTTTTGTTTAATAAATTACTATTTGAAACCACGAACTATCTAAGTGCTAGTTACGCCAATAGATGGCGCTTAACTCATTTGTCAAGTGATGTAATAACTGTACCACGAAGCAGAGATGGCAGGTTCATGGAATAGAATTATGAGTGTTAATAATTAGATTAAATCTTAGCAGATAGAGCCTCTTGCGGCGACATATATATGTCGGGGTGGTCAGGATTTATTTTGCTAGGCTCGAGCTTATGTGACCGTGTAAAAACTTTGATTCTAAATTAACGGTAGAAAAGTTTAGGGAATGTTTCAGTAGATTTGGTTTGCCTAAATTTGTTGTGACAGATAATGCTGCTACCTTCTGTAGTAAAGAGTTTTCAGAATTTCTAAGTAAGAATGGTATTCACCATGAAACATCTCCTCCATTTCACCCAGCTACGAATGGTTTTGCAGAAAATGCTGTAAGAAATTTTAAGTCATCTTTGTTAAAATCATTGAAAGATAGAAATAATTATAATATATCTTTTGAAACATTAATGAACAGATATCTTTTTCATTATAGAAATTCAATTCATGTAACTACAGGTATGACACCATCTGAATTAATGTTTCAAAGAAAACTAAGAACTAGATTTGACTTGTTAATACATAATAAGAAAAATAGAAATAAAATGATAGTAGAGGGGAAAAGGAAGGAAGAGTTTGTAGAAGGAGATATTGTGTACTGTAGAGATTATAGATATCCTAATAAAAAAAAAATTGTTAAAGCTAGAATAGATGAGGTATTAGGCAAGAGAACTTATTTGTGTAAAACTGAAGATAATTTAATTTGGAAAAGACATGTAGATCAGATTATTCGTGCATCAGATAACTTGTTTCCTAACCCTATTCAAAGTAACTTTAAAGATAATGATGTGTCATTGTCATCACCTATTCAGGAATACTTACCACCTATTGTACAAGAAAATGATAATTCTGTAAATTTACCTAGTCAGAAAAATGTACCACCTATTGAGTCTGCATATATGAGTTCTGACACTGCAAGGTCAGAGATTGCAAATCCTGTAAAAAGTTGTGCTAATAAAGATTTAGTGTTAATGGATGCAGAAAGTAAGAAAGTAGCTGATGAGACAGTAGGAATAAGACAATCGACTAGGATTAGGAAACCACCCCAGCGTTTAAACTTGTGAGGGGAATATTGATGTGTATCGGAACATAATAATTTGTATAATATTGAGATAAGTGTGGCAACACTCTCTTCCGCTCTATGCTTGCTGTACCCATGTTGCGTGTGTAAAAGAATTAAACAGTTTAATGGATAATATGGTATTTACATTAATTGGACACCTATTCCCGTGTTCCTGAGGGCCAGGACACGACAAGGCGTGAGGACACCACAGTTACTACATTTTATCAGATTTTGAGGTGATAACTGTCAGTCTTGAGATATCTAAAAGATGGTCGAAGCTAATTATATACTTATTACCTAGGCACTTACTATCTACTACTACACTTAATAAGAGTGATGGGCAAAATATTCGTAAATTTTGGTCATGTTCCATGTGTCTAAGTTTGCGACAAGACTTGTTAATAATTTCTCACCTTTCTTACACCAGAACATGCAATTGATGGCGAAACACTTCAAATGCTATCGGAGGAAGATATAAAGGAGCTTATACCAGTAATAGGACACAGGGCCAAATTAAAAGCACAGTTAAAATTATTAAAGGATATTATGTTAGATGCGCACGCAGTAAGTGCCTATTATACCTAATTAAATAATTAATTTAATTATCCTTCCTATTGTGTTACTTTTAAGTAACTTCATGATCCCTACCAGCTTACACACATTATATAGGTAGCTATCAATGTACATACAAAATAATCTTTCTTTTACAAATGGAATATAACAATACGGCCTAATCTTAAGTATTTTTTTTTGTTTCTCAATTGATTTTTTTCTGCAGGAAACTCATACTAGGGACAACACGGCATCTACATCCGACACATTTAATATTGAAGAACTGCCAATTCTAACCGATTCAACTTTATTTTCCTTACCTGAATCCATCTTGGAAATTGAAGAAACTACTAATACATGTGTGAGTTATTTTTTGTTGTTGTGTATTTGGGGGGAGGGGGGGGGAGAGGTAGCGGGACAGTTTTGAGGAGCAATTCAGATCTATTTAAAACAGATTAATTACCTATGCCTAATTGTAGTACATATTTAAGTATGTCTACCACATTATTTAAAACAAGGTTCCAGATTTGGGTTCCTAGGCTTAGAATGACCTAGGTACCTATACATTTTTCTTGAAACTACTAGATTGTTACCGACAAACAAGACGTGATTACATAAAATCTGGTGTCATATTATCTGGAAAAACATCTCTAAAAATTCAACGTAGCTCCTCAGCACTCTCATCACATTCTAGCGAACCAGGATCACCACTTCCCAGTAGTAGTAGACAAGAAGCAATCGAGCTATTGCAAGATAATAGTGATGATGATATTCAAGAAAAAATGTTATGGTTAAAAAACTGCTTAGATCCTTGGACTACAGTGGAGTTGTATTGGCAAATAACAACTAAAGACAGGCTAAATCTTCTGGCATCAAGTGCTATTTCTATTGATAAGTATTTTGAAGAATTTAAGGCACTGAAACAGCCAGGAGGCATATTCCTGGTAAGCAGTTCTGAGATAGTATAATTACTTACCTATATTAGTAATAATAATACTAATTCATAATTCTGATATCTATCACACTATAATCACAAATTATATTATAAATCCGAAATGTGTGTATGATTAAAACGAGGTACCTCTGTAACCGATGTGCAGATTTAAATCTAAATACCTACTTTTGTCTTTTTGCAGCTATTGAAGGACTTCAAGGTGTTGTATCCGGACTCGGATGAGAAATTAAAAAATAATTGGCAATTGATAAAACACAAAGTTATTGAATACGCAAGAAATAAAAGGGATGGAGTTCCAAAAGGCATCATAGACAACATTAACGGTACATTTCCTTTTACTTAGTTATGAGTTTTTTTATAATTCTATTAATTTGGTGTAAGTACTGGGTAGTGTCAATAGACTATACCTATAGATATAGATTTGGGACTCGCTTTATCTTAATTAAATGTTTGTTTTTAATAGATTTTATCAAATTCAATATTTAGTTAATAATTTGATTGTTAAGTAAGTACCTACATATTTTACTTATATATTTGTTTTTCCAGAAAATAATGAAGAGGCAACGGAACTAGCTGCATTTATGGTCATACCATTTTTGATGAGCACTAACACCATAATTAGACCAAAAAAAGGGAAGCGACAACAGTGGCGACCTTCCAAACAGGAAGTACTCGACGCTTTTATCACCCACGTTAAAAGTGCAGCTGAGGTTGAAGAGACCATTACCAGAAGAAGAGACAAACTACAAGAATTAGACCTGCATTTACAGCCATTTATCATGGTCGTTGGATCATCGCTGAAGGAGACTTTTGCTCGATATGTGGTCCTCAACAATATGCGATATGAGGTAACATCCATACTAGACGCAGTTGACGCGTGCTTTAAAATAATATTTGTTTTAAATGCACAATACCCATCGGAATCTAGGTATGTATGGCAATTCATACAAAAAACTCTGTTTGGTTTAAACACTAAATATGAAAAAATATATACAACTGTGAACGTATTAATAACGGATCTCAACATTGAACAATAGTAATAAGAATAATTACTTCTACAATTATTATTAAAACAGGACACTAACTAAATGCCCAAGTGTTTTCTGTGTTTGAGAGATTTTAATAATTATTTCAAATCTCTTTTCCCACTTTGCTATAACCCATGAAATACATACTTTTTCGGTATACCTTTGCATAGAAAACGGCTGTACACGTTCATTTCACTTGAAAAAGTCCTTTCGCAAGCATTTACTTAGACAACACACTAACAAACCTTCCAATAATGACACTAATTCGAATAATTTTATTTTTCCTTGTGAAAATATTCAAGATACAAATTCATTTTCTCAACCACCACTGAGTACTATTGAGTTGGTTGATAATAGTTCAAGAAGTTCAGTTTTATGCTCTCGTGTTGCTGAAACTTCACATGTTTCTGATTCGGATAATTATTCTCTTCAACTTTTTATATCATCGCTTTATGCAAATCCACTAATACCCAGAAAATCAGTTCAAGATATTGTGGTGGGGATGAACAAATATATGTGCAACACTTTGACTCCGAATCTAAACTAAGTTTTTTCAAATATAGTTAAAAACGTAGAAGAGGGTAATGACATAACACCTCTTAGAGAACAGCTGTTGTCAAACATACGTTCTCCATTTGAACAGTATAATACAGAACATAAGAGATTCCAGGCTTTTCAAAGACAAGGAACTTACATCCCTCCGACAGAAGTAGTAATAGGTCAAAGAATGTCTACTGTCACTAAAGGTGGTGTTGTTAGATCGGTATCTTTGCAATGTATAGAGCAAGTTATTCCCCTTCGATTTGTGCTACATAATTATTTTTCACTTAAAGGTTACCTTACCTTAGATTAGGTAACCTTAGATTACATTAACGGTTTACCAAAGTCAGAAAATTGTATTAGTAATTTTATACAAGGTAGTTTTTGGGTTAACGAACTTAAACGATTTGGAAACAAGGTTGCGTTTCCCCTATTTTTATTTTTCGACGATTACGAAAGTGGCAATGTGCTTGGTAGTCACTCCGGTATACACAAATTAGGAGCTGTATATTCATGTTTTGTGTGTGCAATGCCATCACCGTATTTTCGTTACAATTTTACTATTTAATAGATATAAAGTGTTCATAATGATATTAACAATAGTTTTATCATTTAGGTGAATGTATTGTGATAAATATTTGTAATTGACCTTCACGAAAAAGGTAAACACTTTTTATTGGTAAGTGCAAAAACTGCTACTACTGAGACTTCTTTTTTTCGATTATTTTATTTTATTTTATTTGGGTGGCTTACAGCTAACAATACAAACAATTATAATGATACAAACAACGAAAAGCCATTTACAAGCCTCCACAGTTAGCAATAAACAATGTTGCACAAACTAATAACTAAGCTATAACTAAGCATAACATACTAACAAAGAATAGGACCAAAATACTATTAAATATAACTAATGAATTATACATTTTCAGAAACAACAATGTTTTTAGACAAGGCAGTACTAATTGTCGCTAAGCTGCTTGCAAACAAATCAATTGATGGATGTTCGTTCATTACAATTTAGTTAAATGCTTTGATTGAACGCAGCAAAAAAGAATTGCTACGGTAAACTGTACGAGCGTAAGGTGCACGAAGAAGATTTCTCATGCGAGAATGGCGTGGCGGCACATTCAGGGACAGCTTAGAAAGAAGTTCAGGACACTCGATCCTTGATTGTGCTATTTTCACTAGGAACCGTATGTCTGATATATTTCTCCGAGTTACAAGTGGAAGTAAGTGAAATCGTACGCATCGTTCCTTGTAACTCAGTTAAGGGATTTTAAATTTATAACCTAAGTATCGCGTGAATTTCCTTTGTATTCGTTCCAATCTGCCTGAATGCACTGCATAATTCGGATTCCAAATTTGACTACCATATTCGAGATGACTGCGGACGTAGGCACAATACAGAATTTTCAGGGTTTTCATTCTTTTAAACGAATTGGCATTACGGATAATGAATCCCAGGGCTTGGGACGCTTTTTTGGCAATATGGTCAATATGACACTCGAAGGTGAGCTTACTGTCTAGAACAACACCAAGGTCTCTGGTGCCATGGGTTCGAGATAAAGGCTGATTTGCGATTGAGTAATTAAATATTATTGATAAGTTCTTCCGGGTATTCAGTAGAGTTATTGCGTTTAATTACGTAAAACTAAATATACAATAATAAATTTGATGGGGAATGCTAAATATTCTATACAATGGTTGTGAAGCAGCATAGTTATGTTTGCAGTAATCGGATTACAAGGATATGTCTAAAGAAGCCGGCCGGCCGGCCGGCCATTTTTTCTTTGTGTGTCAATACAAATACTATTATTTAAAATGACAGTAATAATAAATAACCGGAAACGCGATAATTGTTTTCTATTTCCTATTCCGGACTTCCGGTTCGAAATCTCAATTGTAAAATATTTAGTCACGTGTTGTGGTGTTGAGTGTATTTCAACGCAGTGTTCCGTGCTGCTAGAGAAAAATAATGGGGAAGAGAAAGAGTTCCGATGACGCTGATGCAATAAAGAAAAAGATCAAAAAACTACAGAAGAAATTAAAGGAAAAGGAAGAGGATGAACTGGGGACTCCGCCGCCGCCGCCATTATCCCCAGCCAAATCACGAACTCCGTCGCCAGTGGAGTTTGCTGTACTCCCTGAGCCTGGACCTACTGCTGAACCTGACATTGAAATTCCAGGTGTGTATTCGAGCAATATTCCATAAGAAATTACTAACTCCCTACACCAACTATCAGCAGCTTTAAACGCTTGGGTGGCATGTTGCTACAGGTAAAATACCTACAACTGCTATTCTTGTTGATTCTAGCGACATATGCGCTATCACGAGGGGTACAAAAGCAAAGGCACCACTGTCCATTTTTTATCAAAACGTAACTAATGATGCCATCTATTAGATCTTTTTGTAAACTTTAATAACATTCTGATGATTTCAAAGCAATGTTCCCACTGTCCCATAGAAAAACACGTTTTAAAACTATGTTAAGGTGCAAAAACGCTACTGTCCAAAAACATTCAATTACAAGAACGCCATTGTCCACATCAGCCAATCACAAGACGCTAACATTTCGATAAACAATATGGCCGCTGATGAGTTTTGTATGACAAATCGCTGCTGTATTTTATTGAGTTTAAAGCTTAATTAATTGGAAAAACGTTTGAAAAATGGAGGAAAATGTTCAAGAGTGTTTACCGGAAAAGGCAAGAAAACGGAGAAGAGCACCGGGAACCTGGAAACGTGCGAAAGCAAAGGAAGAAAGGTAAGCATGTTTGTACCGTCAGATCAAAAATCGTATTTGAATATTTTTTGTCGTTATGATTCGATATTATTATTTTGTCAATTTAGTGTACTTGTAGATAGAAAATAATAGTTTCAGTGGTTGTATTTTAATATTTTATTTAACTTTTTACGCGGTAATATATCCGTCAATAAATATGAACGAAGATATTAACCGACTTCAAAAGAGACTCGACTAATATTGTGGACCTATTTTCAAATTTTGTTTTGATTAAAAGCCTATTTTTAGTTTTAGAAAAATGTGCTTAATATTTTTGATGGATTTTATTTTAGTTTTTTTCTAAATATCGGACCGAGGATCATTGATCACGAAGTAGTTTAATTCAGTTTAACCGTGATTATCATACATGAGGATTTTACTTTAGATATATATTTAACCCAAATCGTTTTCTTTATAGGTACTCGGCCAAAATGCCCCCTGGTTTACCTACTTGTAATCACGGACCAAACGACAAAAAATTTCATTGTCAAAAATTAAGTCTCTTAGACATTTCACATTTTCACGATCAATTTTACAAAACTAAAAATAAAAAAGACCAGGATGCCTTCATTCTTAAACACTGTAAAGTAAAAAAAGCTGTCAGACGCCGCCCTCGAGTTGGACTACGAAAACCAACGCAAAATACTACAACACTATTTGTACGTAAAAGGAACAAGGTCGCACTGTTACGAGTTTGCCAGAAAACATTTGTTCACATCTTGAATATTACAGTTCAGAGAGTAAGAACTGTTTCTCGAACTTTTGCTATCACAGGATCAGTTGTTAAGGAAAACAGAGGCGGCGATCATACTTCTGCAAAAAACTTGCATAAATTAAGGGCTGTCAAGCAATTTATTGAATCGTTTCAATGCTTAGAGTCCCATTACTGTCGCTCCTCAGTCATAAGAAAATATTTACCGTCTACTTTAAATATTAGGAAGATGTGGAAAATGTACATAAATCAGTGCAGCGACGACAGTAAAGTTCGCGAATGTTATTTCAGGGCAATATTCAATAGGTGCTATAATTTGGGTTTTGGGAGCCCCCGAACAGATACCTGTTCAAAATGCACCGAATTACATGAAAAAATTAAGACGTCTACAGACACAGCACAAAAAGCGAACCTAATGGCTGAAAAAAAGAGTGCATATTTTAAAGGCGAAAGCGTTTTATCGCTTACTAAAGGAAGTAAGAGAAGACATGGTTGTCTTCTCGTTTGACTGCCAGAAAAACCAAGTCTTGCCAAAAATACCCGATCAGGCAGCTTACTACAGCCGCCAACTGTACATATACAATTTTGCAATTGTTAAATCAGTACCTGAGAATACTTTAGGTAAAGAAACTGTCACATTATACACCTGGACAGAAGACGAGCACCGTAAAGGAGCAAATGAGATTGCATCTGCAGTGTACCACAGACTACAGACTACAATTTTTAGTCAAAATATTAATACCATAAGATTGGTAGCTGATGGGTGTGGTGCCCAAAACAAAAATTCCATTATGGTTGGTATGTGTGCCACCTGGCTAAGTCGAGCACCGCCCCATATTAAAAAAATTGAATTGATTTTTCCTATACCAGGACACTCTTTTATTCCACCTGACAGAGTATTCGGCCTTATAGAAAAAGAAATAAAGCACATGGAGAACATAGTACAGCCAGAGGAGTATATTGAAGTCTATAAAAATTATGGGACTGTTATCCATTTTGATAATGTTATGGACTGGAAATCAGCTTTAAATGGTGTGATACGTCCTCCAGCGAATTGGCATTTTCAATTCGCTCAAATGAAAAAGTTTTTCTTGAGGAGAAATAGCAGCAATAATGTCTTTGTACAAGGTGAACCAAATTATAATGTTGAAGCAGGCTGTTACAAGTCCATTTTAAAAAGAGGAAAGTCATTTTTAGATGTCAGACCCAATCAAATAAATAAACATAATGTATTAGTCAAACAAGCAAAACTGCATGACGTGGATAATCTATTGACTAAACACTATGGCTCAGAATGGAAAGATAGGAGTGATTTAAGCTATTACAAACAGGCGATGACAAGATCAGTTGAAATGAGAACTGAAGGAATTGAAGAATATGAGCAAGAAATGTGCGAAATTGCAGTCCCAGAGTCGGAAATGAGTATTTAAATAAGCAGATTTAAGTGGTATTGTTTTTTTTTTTTTAATAAAAACTATTTCATTTTCTAACGTTTTTTTTTTAATCTAAATAATGGCAAACATGAGCTCCTACATGACGTCATGGGTTGCCGCCAAAAAACTTTCAAAACGTTAACAACGTTTTTGCTAACCTTACCTCCATAATGACGTCAGACTACTCAAATGCAAAACTGCCACTGTCCAAACCTTTAGATGCATACTTACCACAGTCCATTACTATGATGCAAATTCGCCACTGTCCTAATGATTTTGTTTTGTTTGCGTTATAATGCTATGTGTATGTGTAAATTACATTGCAGAATAAGAAATAAATTACATTAAACACAGCAAAACAAGTATAGTTAAATTGTTAATTTACAAACCCGAAGCACTACACTAACAACTTTATTTGACCCACTCCTACTCCATGGACAGTGGTACCTTTGCTTTTATACCCCTCAGTCATTAGCGGATAGACATTGTCATTTCACTAAAAAGTGTTATCACATAGGTGGATAGACAGTCAATATCCTTACAAAATATTTGTGTCCCAAGACTTAAGCGCTACCACGAGTGGGTAGACAAAGTCTATATATATGTTATTGTGCTACCACATAGCGGGTAGACTACCATATTATTGAGTAGAAATTTACTCATTTAATATTCTGGCAAATTACAGATGAGGATGAGATTCCCAGTGAGTTTCTGGAAGCATTGGGACCTGAAGGTGTTTATCTTGAAGAAGCGGGACAGCCAATACACCAGCAACTGGCCGCAATAATCTTAGGAACTGTATATAAACTATGAATTTTCTGTAATGTGATAGATGAGGCTTTCCACTATTATGCATTATGAAATGTATGTCTAAAGATGACTTCTGATTCTAACTGTAAAATTTCTGAAATATGATAGTTCTGCCTTTTAATGACTATCGCTATGAAATTTATGCCAAAAGATGATTCTGACTGTGAACTTTCTGCGATAAGATGGTTCTACATTTAATTCTTATGCATAAGAAATGTATGCCTAAAATTGATTCTGACTTACAAAATTACGAGGTTTGAATGTATGATGAATGAGTGTCTGCCAAATGATTTTCTGCGAAATGAAGTTTATGCTATCCGCTGTTATCGAAAATAATATTATGACATAAAGAGTTCTGCTATAAACGGTATTATACAAAAAATATAACAAACAAAACTGGGAGCACGCAATAGCGATGCGTAAATAGGAAATATTGTAGTGCATCCATAACGATAATCGTTTTATAGGATGCGACAAGTCATTCATGCCAACGATAAAAAAAAAAACATTTAATACTTGGAAACGGACACTAAAGCAAGCAGTATGTGAAAACCTAGGTCCAATACAACAAATGTATGAAAACGAAATTTTAAGAACAGGCTTGCGTACCTGCGTTCAATACAATTAAAGATACGTTGTACAGAGCGCGAAAGAAATTCCTCAATACAGATTTTTGGTATGATGATGATGGAAGTTCGTAATATATGCATTTGTTTGAGGTCTTTTCTCTTCTGGTTTCTGTAATTGAATAATTAATACTATCATGGAGCTCAAGTATTTACATGTAGGTAATTTATATAAATCGTCATATTGTTGATGATAGACGATTTATGTATACGTATACAGGGTGTAAAAGATCTCATCACGAAGCCGTCAACCAAGCGTTCTGTAACTAAGTAACTTTATGCAAAAATGATTGCTGGGAAACTACTTTTTTTTTTTTGGGGTGAAAAATAATGTTTTGTGGTAGACCTCAATGTAACGCACTCAAAACATTGTGCTGATGGATGGATTGAATAGTACGGGGGTCGTGGAGGTGTTTAAAGTAAAAATCTTACATTAAAAACTTGTATTTAAAAAAAAACTTGTCAAAATGTTGGAACTTTGATCCCCAATATCTCCATAACTAGAAGGTTCCCAGGTATGGTGTAGAACAAAAAAATGATCGCAATAACGGAGAGAACAAGTGCCTTTCGGCTTCGTTAAGAGGTGTTTTACACCCTTTATATTGGAAGATTTTAATGTTATATACATATGAAGGTCCCCAATGCAAGGCCTTATGTGAAGATAGTGTAGACTTAAAGATTTTTAATATATAGGTAATAATGACAAACAATAGCCTTAGATACGATGAAATAGAGAGTGACGTCACGGACAGTGTACGATACGCACCAGCTGTTCATGTTTTGACTTGTAAATAATATAAAAACATCAATATTCCGCGCTAAGTACGTATTCGGATGTGCTAAGTAGTCTGATTTTCGTGTGTGATCGTTTGTGGGACTGACTTGATTGGTTTAGTGGTGTAATTTATGAAAAAAACAATCGTAAATCTGGTTTTTTATTTGAAAAAACGGGGTTGTTTGCGATTTTTTGTGGTCACTGGTACCCCCAAGTGGTGACTTTTGACTCGGATCTTCGGCGGCGGCGGTGACAGACCGGTGTCAATAATATCTGCGCCGCAAGTGCCATCTAGCGCCGTCGGACTGAACTGAGAGGGCGACGCCATCTGGCTGCTCCTAGTTGTACCGCTATGGTAAAGTGTGCAGCTTGCGGAAGATTCCTTTCGGCAAAAGGGGGCGCTACGTGTAGTAACACGGCGTGCCATAATAGATTTCATCTTGCTTGCTTGCCGCTGCCCGAACAGTCACAGATAAGCAGCGACTGGCTGTGCCCAGAGTGCAGGAAGAGGTTGCCCAGAAGTATTAGTGGCGCCACACTCCCCAGGGACGGTGATACCTCTGCATTACCTTCGGCGGCGCCGGAAGTAGCGTCATCAGCGCCGGCGGCTGCGGTAGGGGTGGCTTCGTCTGCGGTAGCAGCTCCGGTTGTGGCGGTGTCGTCGGTGGCAGCTCCAGCTGCTGTCCGTGGCGGTATGGTTGTGTCACCTGTTGCGGTGGCTAAGGATTCTGAGGCTAAGCCCCCTGCTACGGTGGCTAAGGTGCTGTCCCGGGCTGGGAGCGAACAGGCGACTGACGGGGAATCCTCCTCACTGGAAACCCAGCCAACCCTCCGCGAAGAAATCAGGCTCTTCCGCTCAGAACTGCGTGAGGTCAGGGATGAGATGCGAGAGTTCCGTCGCGAAATGGCTGGCTTGCACTCGTCGATGGGAGCTTGTAGTGAACGGGTCGACAGCCTGGAGGCTAGACTCGAGGCCCTGGAAACCAGGCAAAGTGCCGCCCTGCCTGACGCCAAAGTAAACCAGCTGGAGCGGATTGTGACGCAGCTGCAGTTAGAGCTCAACGACCGCGAGCAGGACTTGCTTGGCGCCGACTTGGAGATTGCCAACATCCCTGAGGTCCCGGGTGAGAATGTGCTCCACACTGTTGGGCTAGTGGCGGCGAAGCTTGGTGTGGGTCTCGATGAGCGGGACATAGTGTTTGCGCAACGAGTAGGCCTAAGGTCTGACCGTGAGCCGCAGACGGCGGGCGCGGCGAGTCCGGCCGGAGGAGCGGGCCCGGCAGGAGCAGGGGCTGCACCGGCGCGAGCTCGGCGCATCGTGGTGCGCCTGACGCGTCGCGGGCTGCGCGACGATCTGTTGAAAAGCGCGCGCGTGCGCCGTGGCGCCACCACCACGGACCTCGGCCTCTCTGCGCCTTCACGTCGCATCTACGTGAACGAGAGACTCACCAAAGCTAATAAGCAGCTGTTTTACCGTGTGCGTGAGGCTGGCAGCCGTCTCGGGTGGAAGTATACGTGGACGAAATTCGGCCGCATCCTGGCTAAGCAGGGTGAAGGCAAGCCCACCTACTGCATCCGCTTGGAGGAGGACTTTGCCCGGGTTTTTGGTCGTGAGGTGTCTGCTGAAAATCAGGTGTAACAGTTCTGTCGCATTTGTATCTCACGTAGGATATCTTTTTTCTAAATCACTATTTACTACCTATTAGTGTATATCAGTTTTTAAGCTTATTCCGTGCATTCCGTGCAAGGTCAGCTCTCTTCCTGTCTCAGTATAATATCATGATTGTGTTCTGGGGCCCAGATGCCCAATCATTCTTTATATATTATGTACATTATTTATATATGATAACACAGCTTTTCATTTATACCTTTACAGTGCTAACTATTCTATGTATGTTTTTACAAACGACATTATATTCTACACACCTTATAATATGTTCACAACATTTTTTATTTTTTTTCTGTGCTTCATACTTTAAACGATTTACATCATACATTATGCCAAATGAATATTCTATATTTCTAACTCTAGTTACAAATGAACAAGACTAAAAATCTTAAAGTTGGTTTTTTCAACGCGGGGTCGTTGGCTTCACGCCATGACGAATTTCTTGCCGCTATGGAAAGTCTCGAGGTGGATATTATGGCCATAAATGAGACTTGGCTCAGGCAGGGTGAGGAAGGACGTGCGCCGACAGTCCCGGGCTACCGGCTGCGGCATGTGCCGCGACCGGCCAGCGTGCGCGGAGGACGGGGGGGCGGCGTGGGCTTCTACCTGCGCCGCGGAGTGCGCGTGCGCGCCTTGCCGCACCCACCAACGTCGCAAGTCGAACAGATGTGGCTGAGACTCAACATCAATACGCAATCAGTTATCGTTGGCACTGCATACAGACCGCCGTGGCTTGATGTGAATGTTTTTCTGGATGCGATCACTGATTCTCTTTCCTCTTTTGCCAATGCGGACAAGGTTCTCCTAGTGGGTGACTTCAACATTAATGTTTTAAACCCCTCTGACAACAAAACAAAGCTTCTAAATAACTTTTTACATTGTTGCAAGCTTAGACAAATTGTTACTGAGCCGACTCATTTTACAGACCATAGCGAAACTTTAATTGATGTTGCGTGCACTGACGCCCGCGTGTGTGGGCACTCAGTTTCACACATACCCGAACTCGGTCAGCACGCAATTATAAGCATAGAATTAAATTTTAAAGTAGAGAAGCCTATCCCGCACTGGATTACATATAGACCGCTTAAAGATGTTGTCCCTGAACTTTTTAATGATGACTTAAACAAAATTGACTGGGAACATATTGAAAGTCTTGAAGATGTGAACTCAATGGTTGAAACTTTTAATCAATACATTTTGGCGCTGTTTGATTTGCATGCACCCATTAAAAAAGTTTTAATGAAAGAAAAGTCACTTCCGTGGATAACCTACACTGTAAAGGAAATGATGAAGCTGCGTGACAAGTGTCATGTAAAGTCTAAAGCTACAAAATCGGATAATCATAGAAAATCTTATACAGAGTTAAAATACCTAAAGTCTGTTTTTTAATCTCGTAGACTAAATTGACACATGCAAATGTCAAATTTACAAATAATGTTGCCAGCTCTTTTGTGCAGTGTTGTACCTACGATACCGGTTTGTTGAATCGTAACTTTTTATCTATAATAGACGAATTTTTATATATTTAATTCAAAGTTTTATATTTAAAATTCACGTACGTACACACGGCTGCACGACGTGCTACAAACTGCATGACTTCTGATATATACGAAAACTGGTTAAAAAATATTTTTCCGAAATTAAAAGAAAACGCAGTACTTGTAATAGATAATGCTCCATATCACACCAGGAAACTGGAATCGTTACCTACTTCTAGTTGGCGAAAAGGGCAAATCCATGATTGGCTAAAATCAAAAAATATTTCATATGACGAGACAATGTTAAAGCCCGAATTAAATTAAATTGCCCGAAAGCACAAAAAAGCCCATGAAAGGTATGTCGTCGACGAGATGGCTGCTGAACGGGGTGTCACTGTTTTGCGACTGCCCCCTTACCACTGCGAGCTAAACCCGATTGAGTTGGTCTGGGCTCAAGTAAAGGGGCATGTCGCTAAAAATAATAAAACATTCAAAATGAATGAAGTACGAAGCCTTTTTGAAGAAGGGCTTCGTCAAGTGACCCCACAGCGGTGGAAAGACTGTGTAGTCCATGTAATTAAAATTGAAGATGAAATGTGTCATCTGGGCCATATAACCGACGACATTACTGAAAGCTTTATTATAGAAAACAGGTCAAAAGGAACAACAGGTCAGGTGGGAATCAGGTTTAAATAAACCTAGATCGGGCAGGTCGCTAGCAAACATTTGTGAATTCCACATTATCGTTTCTTGCAACTGTTAAATATATTTTTAGTTATAGTTTACTATTATGCATTAATTATACCATTGTTTTAGAAATAACACTACTGCACATAAATGTACATTTTTGTAATACTTTTATAAATAAATTATTCTTATTCTATTCTTATAGAAGTAGGTGGCGATTCTGATGATTCAGAATATTCCTCAGACATGGAGTCATTATCTGAATCAGATTAACGCGAATACCTGTAATTAAGTTATGTAATTAAAAATATATGTTTTACATTATTAATTTTGTATTATTACGTTTTAAATAAGTACCTACACATTATTTCAGGATAAACACATTATTTCAGGATAACTTATTGTAAAAAAAACGATACTTGATTTTATTAACGCTAAGTTTCGGTTGTGCCACATCACTATTTAAGAATTGCAATAAACTGACAACACTCGTAATGTCAGTTTAGTCTACGAGATTAAAAAACAGACTTTAGTAAGAACGGCAATTGAGACCGAGAAGTGCGCATATTTTAAAACTTATATCAATAATAACATTACAAAGCACCCATCATCTGTCAAAACCCTAATAGGGATCTGTTACCGTGTTTGTCCGACCCCTAATAGGGGCGCTTTTTTCTTTGCGTTAGTTTGACATAAATAGATGGTGAAACTTGTACCTATCTCGCTCAAACTTGCACAGAGTCTAGAGGAATGAATAAGACAGACATTTTGCCTCAGTTCAACAACGAACGACGCTTCTAACTGACCAAAAAACCGGTCCCCAGTTGAGAGTTGAGGCGCGCGCCAACAGGTCGTGACAGACGCGAATAAAAAATGTTCTGAGTGCTATTAGTGTGCTAAATAGTGCTTTGTGTGGTGTTGTGTTGTGTTTTCATCATGCCTGGGTAAGTAATTAACATTTTTGAATGTAGAAACCGTCTAATTGTTAGAGATTTCGGCCAGAAATAGTCATTTAAAAAAAACCGTTCAAGAGACGCTGATACATTTCGCGGTATTTTGGCACTAATTATTGATAGAAATGCAAACTATGGATAAAGTGTGTTCTTTGTGTATCGTATTATATATATTAGGCGTTTAACTTTAATAATATCGTATTTGGTTGTGTTCAATTCAAAATTCTAATTACGTAAAACTTTCGTGAGCCGCGGCTTGCCGCTGGCCCAATCATAGAGCCGGATTTTGAATGCCGTCGACGCGCTTGACCAATCAGCGCCGTTGTTTACTAGATTTTTTAGTGAAATTGTTCGTTTTGATTATTGATTTTAATTAATGTTTTTGTTAGACAGCATGCATTTTTTATACGCCTAATGTTTTGTAAATATCTTCAACATGTGGAATGTTATATTATATTTCAAACTGAGGCAACAGAATATAAACTGTGATGCAATGTTTGAGTGGGTGTTTTTACGCCTGTTTTTAAGTGTCTGCTTTGTTTATTTTATACTAATTAACTAATAACTTGTAACAGCTGACACTCTTTCGGTGTCAAGTATGTGAACCAAACATTATTATAAAAGTGTAACTCAAGCCAGTTAGCTTCGAGCTTTCTGAGAATTGAAGCGTAAACAAACCCATTCTTTTGTTTAGAATCCGGCACTCGTAAATGACGTCATGTTTTGTTAGGCTTGTGAGATGAAAAAAATATACTACGGGCTGTATTCTTTTGATTGATTTATGTGACTTCATGTGTACTAGTAGAAAAAAAACAATAACTTTTTGAAACAACGGTTTACTTTTTTTATTAAAATGACCTTTACACAAGAAACTGGTAAAAATCCCTAACACTGAACACACATTACAATTACTAATACATCACAAGGCAAAACTATACTAAACCATACATAACCTGTTAGTTAATTTAATGACGATTCCAATGATATAACTGGTAGCGAGCTAACTAACGTAATTTCGGAGATATTGTCGTTTTAATCAGGCGTGCCGAATCGTAAATAATTGAAATATTTTTGGACATAAGTGGTAAATAAAAATTGCGTCCGTGGACGAATGGGGGGTTATGGAGTCATATCAAGTCCACAATTATTAACACAAAAAAATCAGAGCACAGTCTGCCGCACTTCTGTAACAATCCAGATACTATTAACCAGCACTTCCTGGATGTTCCTGGCAGTGGAGAGGTTGCTACTGCAGACTTAACATATTTTGAACAACATCGGCACAGTGACGGTAACTTCCAGCTTGAGCCTGTTCAGGAGGAAGCTGTGCTGAGAATCCTGCGTAGTCTCGGATCCAACGCGCAGGGCTCTGACCGGATATCTCTGGAGATGCTGATGTTGACTTTCCCTCGTGCTCTTTCAGTCATTACAGCTATCATCAACAGATCCATCGTAACTGCTTCCTTTCCGGATCTGTGGAAAATGGCAATTGTCAGACCTATCCCTAAGGTTCCCAACCTATCCAATGTGAGGGATCTCCGCCCTATCAGCCTGCTCCCTTGTTTATCCAAAATTTTGGAAAGGGTTGTCTCTAACCAGCTAAGGGCATATCTGGAGAACAATGGTATTTTACCTCAGGCACAATCCGGATTTCGTAGAGGCCACAGCACAACAACTGCCCTACTGGATGTGGTTGGGAACATCCTTGAGGCCAGAGACCAGGGAAAGGGTACCCTCCTTGTCCTTCTAGATTTTTCACGTGCTTTTGACTCGATCAACACCTCGCTTCTTCTCGCCAAACTGACTTATTATGGGTGTAACGTCGAAACAGTAAAATGGTTTGAGAGTTACCTCACTAATCGCTCGCAATTCGTCCAGGTGTCAAGTGACAATGGAGATACTATGTCCTCTATTCCGAAGCACGTGAGCAGGGGTGTACCGCAGGGATCGATCCTTGGCCCACTCCTTTTCATCTTGTACAGTGCTGACATTATCAAATGTTTGATCAACACCAGGTTCCATCTGTACGCTGATGATCTGCAGATGTACCTCCCTTTCGGCACCCAGGACACTGCTGAAACAGTAAAAAGCATAAATGAAGATCTGGAGAGAATCTCTGATTGGTCCAGAAGAAACTCCCTGGTTCTAAATCCAACTAAGTCCAAATATCTTGTGATGGGATCCAGAGTTTTTCTTAACAAAATGCTAACTTGCAACCTGGACCTCAGGATTGATGGTTGTGGTATTGAAAGGGTTCTGGAAGCTCGTAACCTTGGGGTAGTTTTTGATGGGCAGCTGAACTTTGAAACGCACATTCTGGAGGCCGTGCGCAACTGCTTCTACCGACTCAAGCTTTTGTATCGTGTCCGTCCCTACATAAGTGTGGATATGCGAGTCATGCTTTGTGAATCACTAGTCCTATCCAAGCTGAACTACGCTGACACAGTGTATGGGGCTTGCATTCTCGGTAGAAGTCAGAAGCTAATCCAGCGGGTACAGAATGCGTGTGCAAGGTTCTGTTACAATGTGCCCCCTAGAACCCACATCACTCCATTTTTGAATAGGGGTAATTTGATGAGAATGTCAGCGCGGAGAAAGCTTCACCTGGCTACCCTACTTTTTGGCACTATTCTCACAAAAAAGCCAGATTATTTATACAAAAAACTGTGTTGGTCGCGTGATATTAACAAAATAAAAACCAGAGCATCATCATACCTGATGTTGGCCTCCTCCCACAGAACTGCCGCATTCCGTGGTAGTTTCAAATTTGCTGCCAGTCGCTGCTGGAACGACCTCCCGCCACCTTTTCGTGCTCTAAAAACAGTTGGTACTTTTAGAATTAAATTCAAACGATATTTACTCGAACAACAAAAGGATTCTGCTGATTGACTTACTTTGTTCTGCACGCAGTTCGCATTGGTGACCGGAGCATCTGGTATATTTATTACTACTGTTATTATTTATCTTGCACTGTGGATAATACTTTACATTCTAGTGTCTGGCAGTGAATCCTCGATACCTGGTTGCACCTAAAATGCTGTTAATTGTGATTGGGTCAGTCGTTGTCACCTATTCCTTTCGGTAGCTTACGCACTACTTGGTAATTATTTTTTGTCCACATAAACTTGAATTTTGTTTCTAGCCTCAAGATAAATTATTTTATACGATCACTGCACACTATCTGTTTATATTACTAGTAATATTGTCAATATTGATTCATGATTGATTTATTGTTTTGGTTTTTCTTTGCTGACACAGATGATATATTACACTATCTCTCTATGAACAAATGTCTGCGTCCGCGTCTCTGTCAGTGTTGCCATGCAACCATGCATAGACAAACCGTGGTGACGTGGGGTGTACATTAAATTATATTTTTATTCTGTTCTTTAACCTATACTTATTACACATTAAATATTTATATTTATTTATTATTATAATTTGTATTATAAATTTATATTCGTATATGACCGTGGCATCACTCTGGGACCTATCAGAATACCAGCGCTGTGACATTTTTATTTTTTTAAATGTCACAGCAATTTGCTGAGATAGGAGCCTTTTGGCCTTGCACAGGACCATTATGATTGTTTTTTTTTTCTCTTGTTTACTTTTTTATATAATTTTGTAATTTCTATTGTATCTTTTTGTTTCTGTTTATCCTGTGTGAGTCAATAAATACTTTTCTTTCTTTCTTTCTTTCAAGTATATATTTCAAAGCAGGGGCAGCTGTTCATTTATCTTCGTCGTTTACAGAAGTACAAAACTAAATTCAAGAGCATTATCATTGTCCTCAACTTATCGTCATTTTGCTAAGCTTGAAAATCATTTTTTTCACATTACATCATTATCCTCACAATGGTTAAAAACATGAACACGGAACATGACTATTAATACTATTAAAAAAATATGAGCGATGCACGCAGGTTTTCAAGAATCCACAAAATTTACTCAAAAATAATACTTTCTGGAGTTGCGCATCAAACAGTCATCGAAATCAGGTACTGAAGTAAAAATGTATAAATGTGAAAGACGTGTGCGAGAATTTAGAACCAGTCCAGCAAATTTTTGAGATTAATCCACATAACATACGGAAAACAATTTGGTTTGAAGAGGATGAAAAGTACATAAATTGGATACCGTCTTGTTTTTCACTTAAAAGTGCTTTGTATCGTGAACGAAAAAAGTTCCTTGATGTCAAGAAAATAGTTTTTAAAAGTTTAAAAGAAGTTACAATTCCAAAAACTTTTTGTCTAAATTAAAGTAAATCAGAGGATAGTCAAACACCAGTTATCTGACTGTAGTGTTTTATTTCATGAGTACTTTATTTAACTAAAAAGTTAGTTCGGACCCTTGGCTACGTTTGCCAGTGTTTACAGAAAGATCCCAGCGGCATTGCTAGGTTTCTAACAAATCATAAACAAAACTTTCTTAATGAAAACATTCCAATAAATACGACCGAGTAGCTTGAATCGATAGGTTTAGATAGTACAGTATCACACAACAATTATTTATTATTTCACATCAGCTCTTTGTAAAACATTGCTCGGACTTCGAAAAGAAAGAGACTATCTTTGTCCTTTTCACACTTAGGATCATAGCTCACGCACGTACTGCGTGGACGTCTTTTGTTTGCGTGCGGCCAGCGGGCAGTGATGCCAAATTAGCGCTTTCAGCGCCAGATCTAGCGCTTTTTTTGTTCAATAGCGCGTTCTAGCGCCCAGCGCTAAATCTAGCGCTTTTTGAAATCATATTATGATATGCACAATTATCTTGCAGCAATGGGTTCACAAGGATGACACAAATTTTGGAGTGAAGTAAAGGACTCAAGAGATGCCGCGGTGACGTGTCCATACAAAGAAATATTCTTCTTGGCAACAAAAGTGTTTTCATTACCACATTTACCACACTCTAATGCTGACATTGAAAGAGTGTTCAGCACCATGAATGTTGTAAAAAATGTTGCGAAATTCCTTAGGCCTTGAAAAAAATAAATAAATAAATAAATGCCATTTTGCATGTTCGCTCTAGACTTTCTTTTAAAAAAAGTAACTGCGCAAACTATCAACTTCCAAACGACGTGTTGAGGAAAATTTCATCTTCAGATAAATACAAATTCAAGTCCAAAACTGATCAAGACCAACCATCTACTTAAGTAATTTATAACTCTGCTAACCGCTAACCGGCACTATTTTTTTTCTTAGGTGACCTCTGTTAGCGATCCAAAAACAGCAGAGCCCTCGAAAAAGCTGTCTATGTCCAGTTTCCTTAAAAGAACTCACTGACTAGTCGCCTCCAGGTCCAGGACCCAAAATCTCTAATAAATGGGTACATTCTGTCATTTAGTTGTGATATTTTTCATCTATCACATTTTTCTTGGAGATATGGTACGGTGGCCAGCACATCAAGCTATCACCTGCCACAATCTGTCAAATATAAAATTTCTGTGATTTCAACTTTATCACCAAAATGTAACAGTTCAAGGACGATTGGGAAAATGGCCACTATATGAAGTTTTTAAAATATAACTTATTACAAAATTTGTAAAAATTTGTAACATTAAAAATTTATTCTGCCCCCGATAGTAAAAAGGACGTATCTAAATTTTTTTCCAAAATTGAGTTGAATATATTGCCGGAATGAGGAAAAAAAGACGAATCTGCAGATATATATTTTTTTTTTATCTCATTTAGTTCTCTCATTTTGTGCTCATCTTCATTATTATTTAACTTTAACTAAGATGAAAGGACACATTTTGAAGGAAGTAAAATGAAAAGACGTATTTGCGTAGATGAGTCTAATTTTTCAATGAATAATTCTGCCGTCATAAGGAAAAAAGGCACAACTAACATTTTTTCCGAAATTGAGTTATTTACATAATCGGAATCAGAAAAGAAAGACCCATCTGCCAATATTTTTTGTACAATTTTAGGAACAAGATAAACACAAATACCGTAAGCTCAAAAGGCACAACTGAGCTACTTTTTAAGTTTTTGTACGTAAAAAGAGCACATCTCACTTATAGTACGTTAAAAGGTCACATATGCATAGATGCAGCTTTTATTTCTTCACAATAAATATAATTTATTTACTTGAAAAGGCATAATTGTCCTGCGTTTAATATTAAAGGCTTATGTGGTAGATGTGCTCTTTCATTTAAAGTTTACTAATACTAGACCTTGACATTTAATTTAAAAGAAAAGTCACAACTAGCAGTTATGCCTTTACTACCAAAAATCTTTGACTAGAGGTGAAGTGAGGGGGTCGAGGTACGAAGCGAATCCCGCCAGTTATGCCTGACGAGTCTCAGCGAGTTCACGCTTGTCTGTGCTGCGCTGGTAAGATTATGTTTTTGTTACTTATTTGCATGCTTTTATTATAACTTCTTTTGTGACACATTAATAAGAATTTATTAGTGTTTATATACGAATTTTTCGAGTGATTAATTGCAATTTAGTTAATATGACGAAATTTTTAGTAGGTACTTTGTAACGTTGTAGAAACTCAGAATAGTTTCTACCGTTACTTTGTAAACATAACCTATTCAACACTTTAATTAAGTTAAATGTCAAAACAAACGCCACAGAGTATACATACTCATTGGGCCGTTCAATTACTAAACGACTAAAATTAGCTGTTTTTACCAGTGCTGTGCGCGCGTTACGTGTATCTGATCGAATGAGTGAAGACTTGTCTATGCGTAAACACGCCAGTATAAATGTCACGGACTCGCGGTGACGAGTCCTTTTTTTGGAAATATTCTGCTCCCAGTGACTAGACGCGTTCTCTCATCGGAAATTAAATTTCTAGAAGTATTCGCGATCTAGAATATTCGGGCTTAAAGCAGGCAGCTTTAATTTTTGTAATTAACCTAACTCTTTTCGTTTTGTGTCTACGTAAACCCCATACTGGGTAAGTGTTGAACAGCAATTCACGTTCTCATATTTTGTGTATCACTAGCTACGTGGTCTCAACATGTGAGCCACTTTCTATCACCGTTTTTGCTATGCACATTCAAATGCTTAATATGTATATGCATAATCTTGTAGCCTTCAGCCGAGTGTGTTTGACATTTTTCATGACACTCATAATGTGCAAATCATGTCGTGCTTACCACCACCATCATGTAAACTCCGTACTGATTGTGACTACCACACATCACCTTCATTGGCGCACGGGTATTTCTCGCTTTGCTTTTGCCTTGGTGTCACAATCAGCGGGGATGACTGCTAGCCATTCCGTGACACGCTGGACGTTATTTTCCAGGGTTCAAGATTCCGGCTGACAGTCAGGATTTCGGCTGACAACCGTTTTACCGGCATCCAATTTGCCGCGGGCTCCGCAGCGGGTACCCTTTACCTGCGTGGCCGCGTCGAAATTCTACGGGTCGGCGCGATCATCTGCCGTCCGTCACCCTACCTGGCGTCTGCAGCGTGGCACACCGCTACGGTCATCGTCACGCCGGGCTGAGCCAGGAGAGTACCGTGCAAACCCCCCGGGCGGGCTTGGAAAACTTGTGACCATAAACCTACCCACACCCGTTTAGTTTATTAATATATTTTTATGTTGACCTGGGTCCGTGGTTTTCTTTTATTTACCCCCACGGACACCCTTTCCGTCACAACTTTATCGTAAATGAATACGAAACGCGCATTGTCAACTGGTTTCAACCCGTGATTTCACTCACATGGTATCAAAAAAACGTTGCCTGTGTTTGTAAAACGTCTCTTATGTGCCCGTACATATTCTGCCCGTGTTTTTTTTTTATTATTATTATTATATTTTTTTTTTTTAACAATACTACAAAATAAACTTTATTCTTTTTTCAGCAATATGCAATCACGAAGCGCAAAATTAGTTAGTGCTGCTTTACGCAACAATAATTCTGTAGCTGAATGGTCTCCCGCGCCGTCAACAAGTGGCGTTCAAAACTCGGTGCAAGCATCAAGCTCGGAGCATGTTGTGGTGCCGCACTCTGTGTTAGATACAGAGTCCGATTTTGATTCTGATGACTCAGTATTGGATAAAAATTACGAAGTACCAAAAGTACGGGAAAAAAGCAGTTCTAGTGATAGTTCTGATTCAGAAGACTTTATACCATGTTCGCAGCCAATTCCAGGAAGAACAATTTTAGAATCATCGGAAGAATCAGATGAAGGTACAAACCATGTTCAACTGACTAAGAAAGGAACTATTAGAAAGCGTAAAACTTATAACGTTAGCATAAAGGATCGAAAGAGACTAAAGACGGAGGAAAAAATAAAAACAAAATATTTTGTAAAACCTGGATGCCGCGAGGATGTCTGCAAAAAAAAGTGTTCAGCACGCTTTTCAGAAGAGTATCGCAAAGCAGTGAATAGCAATTTTCGAAAAATGACATGGATGGAACAAAAATGCTTCTTTTTGTGTCATACTGGTCAAAGAAAACCGGATAGACCGAAGAACAGAGAAAATGATGACAAAGAAGGTAAACATTACATACGATCTAAAACCATATCATATTTTTTGACAGATGAAAATGGTGACAAAGTTCCTGTATGCAAAACTTTTTTCCTAACCACCCTAGGCTACAACCAAAATAATTGTAAGGCTGTAAGAAATATTCTTGATAGTAATAAATTGTACCCAGAATCCCTCATTGATGGTCGCGGCCACAACCCAAATCCAAGAAAAATCGATAGTACTAAAATCATGGAGCATATAATGTCATTCCGTCCTGCTGTGTCTCATTACAGGCGCGAACACGCCCCTAACAAAAAGTATTTGCCTTCTGATCTCAGTATTCGAATAATGTATGACCATTACTGTGAAAATGCGCCTGAAACCAAAGTATCGTACGGTTTTTACAGAAAAATTGTAAAAGAACTTAATATCTCATTTGCCAAGTTAGGCCACGAGGAGTGTGAGTTATGTGAAAAATTTACAATTCATAACCCTAACTCAGAAATTAGGCACAGAGGTTGTCAAGCATGTAAACGTTACGAAGAACATCACGAAAAGCATATTTTAGCTCGCAAAAAGTACGAAGAAGATGCTGATAACCAGACTCAGAAAAAGAATACTGCCGACACTCTTATTTTTGCCGTAGACCTGGAAAAAGTTATTATGTTACCCCGTATGGAGGAATTCAAAACAGTGATGTTCTGCCCGCGGCTTATTGTTTTCAACCAGAGTTTTGTACCGATAGGAGACAAAAAAATACACGAAGTTGGTCACACTTTAGCCGTTTTGTGGCACGAAGGAACGTCTGGCAGAAAAAAAGAGGACATTGTAAGTTGCTTCAGGGCTTTTTTTATAGAAAACCGAGACCTAAAGCACGTAATTTTGTGGCTTGATAACTGTGCAGCACAAAATAAAAATTGGACGCTTTATTCATATTTGATATATTTGGTAAACTCTGCCGAAGTTAGTTTTGAAAGCATTACTTTGCGCTATTTGGAAGTTGGTCATACATTCATGGCTGCTGATGAATTCCACCACAGAGTGGAACGATCTCTTAAAACAAAAAAAACGTATATACGACTTTGAGGATTTCTGCAAAGCTGTATCTGATACTGGCTCTCGCACAATAGTAAAGAAGATGATTATTCAAGACTTTTTTGATTTTGAAGACTGCTCCTCGACATTTAAATTGAAAAATTCCAGCCCTCGAGCTTACTTGATTGGAATTGCCGAGGCTAATTTTCGCAGGGGATTCAATTCATTATTTTACAAAAATAGCCGTGATATTGATGAGTACTTTGAATTAGATTTCCTTAAGTTAAAAAATCTCAAACAAGGGATTCCAGCACCACGCCAAAAACTTGCTCCGAGGGGTATTACGAGTGAAAGAAAATCCGCTATACTCACTAAACTTGGTCCACTTATGCCTAATAATAGAAGGAATTTTTGGGCAACCTTACCCGTAAATGATAGCTCAGCTGATCTGACTCATACTCACGAAGACTGATTATTTTTTTAGTTTACTCATTTCGACCAAAGTTCTAGTTATAAGTGCATAGATGATTGAACACTTTAAATCCAAGGAAGGGTTTTTTTTTATTTTTGAAATAGTTTTTGTTTATTTTATTTTGATAAATGTTGTCTAAAGAACATGGCCAGAATTGTGATAACCTTAAAAGTTAAGTGCCTTAACAAATATTATTAACCTTAATATTTTTTTTTTGTTAGAAGCTGATTAAGTTTCCTTACTGTGATTAAAAAAAAAAGTTAATTTGTTAAATTACAGTTAATAATTTTATATTTTTTTTAATGATTCCTTGATGACTCAAGGAATCAATTGAGACGAAAATTTTTGTAACCTTATTAAAATAAAAGTTTAATAAATATCCCCTAATTGTTTTTTTACCGGTTTTTTGGATAATTGTTAAATTAAAAAGGCACATTTTAATAAATGTGCCCTTTCACTGTATTATTTCATATTTTTTCACAATTATGTCAGAATGAAAAGTCACAACTGGTTAGTTATGCCCTCTATTCGTAATATTAATAAATTTACTTCATTTTTTATGCTACGTTGAAAGAGAAAATGTTGATTAATTAATAAATGACAATAAAATTAAAACTTATATTTCAATAATCGTATAGGAATAGTAAAAATGAATTTATTTTAATTCATCTATTTTCGTAAAATAATATTATAGTCTATATTTTTCGCCAAAACCAATAAAATTTTTAAACTCTATTTTCTCCATATTTATAAAATGTTAGATGTGCCTTTTTTCATTATGACGGCAGAATTACTTTGACCGACAAGTAAAAAGGCGCATCTATTCATTGAATTCCGCGTGTGACAATGAAAAGACGTAACTGGCTGTTGCGCCTTTCAATCCATTTGAAAATTAGGGTAATACTAGGTGAAAAGGACCTATTTACCACTTGCGTCTTTTCAATGTAGTACACCACTACTGTCACTAGACGTATGTGGTAGATGCGTTATATTTTCCTGTGGAACTAAATTATTTAACAATCAATACTTAATAAAAAAGACGCAAGTAGAAGTGCCTTTTCTACTTCGTTTCGATATATGCAAAGAGACGCGGGGGGAAGGGAAGAACGCTTCAGTTGCGCCTGAGCGGCTGTCAAGGTTGGGCGTTGCGTCCTTGTCGGTGCCGCACTGCGCGCCGCTCGTGAGCAACATTTTCGGGTGTGGAGGATTTTCACAGGTAATGATAATTTATAACAAAGTTATACTGTATTCTTTTAGGTATTTAACTAAATGTAAACAACCATTAAATACTTATTTCATGTGCATGGTTTTAGTTCTTCTAAATAAAATTAAATGATAACTACTTTGAGATACTATGACTTAATTTCATAATGTTTGTTTATGGCAAATATTTCGTTGCCAAATAACTTAAAACGTCCAATTAAATGTCTGTTTGTGACAGTTCTTTGTTTACCTTTAGCTAAGCGCCTAAAGGAATAGAGTTTAGGTCTTAGTTTACACGTATTTTCGGTATAACTTACGTCGCTATAAAACTACGGTGACGATGAACGTGTTATAATATAACGTATATAGAGTTTAGGTCTTAGTTTACACGTATTTTCGGTATAACTTACGTCGCTATAAAACTACGGTGACTATGAACGTGTTATAATATAACGTATATCTACTTATGCTTCTTGGTTTGGTTTGCTTTCACGCTTCAGATAATGAGTCGTTTTTATTAAATTAGGGACGTAATGTAAAATTATGAAGCATATTAATCAGTATTAAACAAAATTATACATGTTTATATTTTTTTTTTAGATAAAACTAAAGATGAAGAAGGGTCGTGGTTATGACTTAATTTGAAGAGCTTTATCTAACAACACAATCGATCACGCTTGCAACAGTAATGATTCTGAATTGCTGAGAAGTCCGGCTACTTTGATCGGCAATTTTGGTACCGGCGAGCAAACTAGTTGCAGCTTTAACTCCGCCATCAACAGCCTACGTGCCAGTCCGGTCAACGAAGCTTGTTGTAGCAATAGTACCGCCAACGGCAGCATTAGCGTCAGTCCCATCAATCAAGCTTGTTGTAGCAGAGCTAATACCATCAGTGACAACATTGGTGATGGCAACAATCTAAAAGAAAACTCCAACGATAGTAGCAGCAGCAGTTCATCTTCAGGAACTGAATTTGATTCGGATGATTCGGTTAAAGATAAAGATTATGTTCCACTTCAAAAAAAGAATACAGGATATCCGTAACTATACTTGATTCAGACTCTGAAAACGATGTTATACAGAATTCACAGCCGTTGAATAATGTACGTATATCCGAGTCATCAGAAGATGACGAGCTGGAGTCAAACATTCAGGAACACCACAACGTCGAACTTCAACTCACCAAGAAAGGAACGATAAGAAAACGAAAACATTATGAAACAAAACTGTGTGAGCGGCAGAAAATTATGAAGAACTTAAAAAATGAATCCAAATACTACGTTAAACCAGGCTGTGGTGAAAATTGTAGTAGGAAATGCTCAATTAACACGTTGAACGCCGCCGTGGAGGTCAACATATGAGCGACACTGTAATAGCCGATAGGGCCAGGAGAAAATTCGTAAATATGTAAAATTTTACACAATGTTTTTATTGCATTATTGGAGCGGAAATATGCTAAAACTTAGTTATTGGTTACAAAAAAATCATTTTAGTGTTTAAATTTGCTATAATTTGAGTGTCACTCATATGTCGTCCCCCGTGGCCCATGCGAAGAGAAAATCGCATGTCCGTTAGCGGGGGCCGCGCGGGTCACGGTGTCGAGCACCGCCGCCCGCGCCCCCGCACCCGCGTACTTGCAGCCCACGAGTTTAGAGTGTTTATGTCGTTTAGTGCGTGTTTAGTGTCACATTGAACGCGATACGCTCATAACGCTATTTGGTTTTTGCTAATTTTATATAGGTATTCATACTGCGTTCATATTATAAAGATGGATGATTTCGGAGATTTTGAGATAAGTCAAGAAGACTTATCACACATAGACAATTTAGAAATAAATTTACTCAACAACAGTTTTCACGTCAGCTCGGAAGAGGAAGATCAGCCCGCTTAGCATGAACGCCATAGACACGAAAGAGAATCGACAAATCTTTTGTTCATCTGTCATTTTGTCGATTTAATGACAGATGAACAAAAGATTTGTCGATTCTCTTTCGTGTCTACGGCGTTCATGCTAAGCGGGCTGGACGATCAACCAGTTTGCCGTGGTCGTCGCCGTGTAATGGTTTTTGAAAGTGATGAAAGTGAGTTGGACCAGCTACAAATTGCTTTGAATACTATGAGTACTCCGTCGACATCTGCACGTACATGGACGCAACCAGCAGGTAATCAGCGACAAATTATTGCTTTCACTGAGATTCCTGGTTTTCCTTTTAATCTCCGCTCTGCTATGATTAACAAATCGCCAGTTAATTTTTACTGCCTTTTGGTGTCAGACGAATTTTTTGAGAAAATAGTGTATGATACTAACGAGTTTGCTTTACACAAAATAACTGCACGAGAAGCTTCAAAGTCAGCACGCATACGCAATTGGTCGCCTACTAATGTTGATGAAATGAAAAACTTTTTTGGTTTGATATTATTTATGGGATTGGTGAAGCTTCCAAAAATGAGTGACTATTGGTCCAAGGACGAAATAATAGGACACGCTTTTGCACGAAAAATAATGTCTCGGAACAGGTTTGAGCTGTTATTACAAATGTTACACTTTTTTAAAGAAGATGATGCTCACAAGACTGATCGATTACATCGCATTCGAACCCTTCTGGACCTAATGAACGAAAATTTTAAGAATTATTACACTCCTGGCGAAGATCTGTGCATTGATGAGAGTGTCGTACCATTTCGGGGAAGAATTATTTTCAGACAGTACAATAAACAGAAACGACATAAATATGGTGTGAAGGAATTTAAACTATGCACGTTACCTGGATATAACCTCTTTACCGAGCGCGAAAAAAATATTTGAATACACTAGACTTGCTAGTACATAATAATACTGAAACAGTTCCAATACCACAAAGTTTAGCAAAAAAGTTTTTAGTATGTGAAGATGGCAGTACGGAAAAAAATATAATTTTTGCCAGCACCATCGTTAAAAAAATAATGAGAACGCCAGGTTCATACTATGCCGATGGGACGTTTAAATCAGCTCCAAAACCTTTTTATCAAATGTTTGTATTGCACAGGGATTTGGCATCGGATGAAAATACTACAAACATAGTACCGGTTATATACGCCCTCTTACCAAACAAATCGGAACAAACATATATGCGCCTATTTAGTCTCATAAAAGAGAATGTACAGATCCAAATTAAAACTTTCAAATCGGATTATGAAATTGCCATCATGAACGCAGTTTCGGCGGTTTTTCCGCAGGCTAGAGTGACTGGTTGTTATCATCACTTCAATGCAGCGATTTGGAAATATTCAAAAAAAACTAAATTGAATAAATCAAGAGCTGGTCGTAACGTGACTAGAATGAGTGCCATTCTTCCTTTGGTGCCGGCAAATCATATACCAGGCGCATGGAATTATATTTTAGAAACGGCGCCAAATACATCAGAGATGAGGCGTTTTCGCAGTTATTTCGAGTCTACCTGGTATCCCAGAAAATCACCGTTAATATTAAGCTGCGCTGGCCAACGCCATAGAACCACCAATGCTCTAGAAGGATGGCACCGACGTGTAAATAGCCTTATACCAAAGAATCCATTTTTTTTTTTTTATATAAGATAAAAAAAGAAAGCAAATACTGGGATGGCCGTATACAGGATTCACTATTTAAGCAGACCAACCGCAGAATAAGGCTCAGAGATATTGAGTTCGATAGAAAATATGCAAGATATTTAAAACAATTACAAGGAAATCATCTCACAATTCAACAATTTTTAAAGAAATTGATATTTTTGAGACTTGCTTTATTTAATTGAATTTCTTTCTAAATTTGATAATAGTTTAACGATTAATTATCAGTCTGTATCTGACTATTGAAATCCTATTGAATTACTGTGTACTTGAACGTATTAGTTCTAATTAAAGTTATTTTTTATTGTTTTTTATAAAATGTTGATAATATATAACTATATTTCATTTCAAATTCCTTTTCTAATAAAATATTGACGAAAGAGTTGATACCACAAAGTAATTAAAATAAAAAATTTGATTATTATATTGTTTTTTATTTTTTAGTTGGGTTATATATAACGCTTAATTCTAAGAATGGGGGACATTTTGGGAAAGCGGCATTTTGGGAAAGGGACATTTTGGGAAAGAGACATTTTGGGAAAGGGACATTTTGGGAAAGGGACATTTTGGGAAAGGGACATTATGGGAAGTTGACATTTTGGTACCAGGAGACATTTTGGGAAGTTGACATTCTGAGCCTCAACGAATGCTTAATTGAAACGAGGCGAATATATTGCCATAGAGAGTACTGATGGAATAACTCTATTAAAATGGAAAGACAAAAGGGACGTTTACGTTCTTTCTACCAAGCATTCCACCCGCTTCCAATCCGTCACGAAGCGAGGTAAAACCACTTTGAAGCCTAAAATCATACTAGATTATAACAAGGCGAAAGGAGCCGTCGATTTATCTGACCAGATGGCCGCATATTCGACACCTTTGAGAAAATCCGTCAAATGGTACAAAAAAGTGGCCATAAATTTGCTTCTAAACACGGCCGTTGTTAATGCTTTAATATTGTACAAGACTGTTACTGGGAAAAACATGCAAGTAGTTGAATTCAGGAAAGAGATATTGAAGGGTTTATTGTCAAAAAAGGAAGAACAACCAATAGAAACCTTGAGGCCAAGACGTATAAAGCACAAGCTCACGAAAAAAGAAGGCACCGCCAAAAATAATCGTCGTACATGTCAATATTGTTACAAACATAACGTTGAGATAATGGGAAGGGCTTTGGCAAAAAAAAGACCAAAAAGGTCATTTTGTGAAACATGCCCAAATAAACCATTCGCACATCGGCAACAAGAGAGTCACAACACATAAAAATACGAAATTGAGATAAGTATGCCATAAGAAAGGCAATCGCAAACTTTATCTGCAAAAAAAGCGTCATAATTATAGTGCGATTCTTTGCCGAGAGATGGCATTTAATACCCTTTTTCACCGAGCCACTTTCCTACCTTTTGTAGCGTAAACAGTGTCACATCACAGTTGATACAGAACGGACGTGCATCTAGTGTGTGTAGTACTGTCATAACCTGTGTAACAACCCTATTACGGTAAGTAATTTTCATATAATTGCTTAATTTCGGCAAAAAGACAGTCACATCAGTGAGTGAGTGACCATATTTTTGAATTATTCTCACTAAGTATTTTCAAATTAGAGAATAGAACTGTCACATCATGTGAAATGACTATATTGTTGAGTTATTCTCATTAACTATTATAAAATTAGAAAATAGAACAGTCACATCATGAGAAATGACACTGTTCTTGCTTTAGCATTAGTTGATACCGATTTATTATATGGGTAGAAGTGTTATAACATGTGATATAACTGTATTACCGAATAAGACAAGCATTTAATTGGGTAATATTTAATATTGTGTCTCTAATTCTGCTTTATATAGTGTTTATAATTATCTTAGGACGCATTGCAACTGTTACAACTATGCGTTTTTACTTTAATAGGACAAAATGAAGCGGAATTCAAGAAGAGCGGAGTTGATGATTGATTTAGTTTTACGCGATGGCACTCCAGAAGTAGCCGTTGGCTTGGATGAATCTGAAACTTTTAAAGAAAATATCAACAATACCAACACACTTTCTGATATTGACGATGGTAAGTGACAGTATTTTTTTTAAATACCTACGTACTTACAAAGTTTTACTTAATTAATGTTCTCTTTACATCAATTTTCAGCACCTGCATCTACAAGTTTTAAACAATAAGACGAATACTCAATTAATGAGGATGGTGGGTGTAAGTATAAATTGTTTATTTTACTTTTGTTATTTTTATTATGATTATGTAAAACTATTAAGAATTGTAATGAAACTAACACTTACATGTTTTAATTTCCATTTACCATGCCAGAAGAAGCTACAACTCCTTCAAATGAAGATGATTTCATCGAGGATAGTGATGATAGCGTCAAAGATCCCGATTTTGTTATTGGTTGTGGTATGCTCAGGAGATTTTTTTGTAATAGTCAGGATGAAGAATTAACTGGTAACTTACTTTCTGAATCTAGAAGTATACTACAGCAGGAAGTGCATCAAAATAATCCCGATTTGAATATCGATATTACTTTACCTAATTTAAATTCTGAAAATATTCCTAATTCTGATCCAATTCAAAATCTAATACGACTGGATACTAATTATGACTCCGATGCGTCTTCTTTAAACTCATCTTCTAGCTCCAATTCGTCCTCAAGCTCTAATTCATCTTCTGGTTCAAGCTCCACTACTTCGCGTTCAAACTCCGCTATATTACCATCAAGCTCAACGGCCAATCTCTCATCCCCGCCGATCGCAGTTTCTCTTCAAGGCGAAAGGGGAACAGAATCCAATCATCAGTCTAATCCATCTAGTCCAATCAGTAGCTTAATTAATAACGAAACAAATACAGTAAAAAAAGGGAAAAAGCGTTTATGTCGAAGAGAAGAGTGGTTGAGTAATAAAACTAAAAAAGTTAGGAATTTAGGTGAGGCGTATATTTCAAGAACCAGAAACAAGAAAGGTTATTGAAGATAATGAAAGACGCACCGACAACAATATTTTATAAAACATCATTTAATCAAACAGAGTTCTTGACACCTGAGTGATATCGAAAAAAAATTTGGGCGAGATAAATTTGAAACCAGCCTACAGAACAAACCCTAAAATAAAACCAAACAAAATAAATGACCTAATAAGTTAGGTTGAAAGTAACCACATTCCTCAATTCTATGCGTCGTTTTACAGATCTCTTAATAACAATTAATTTGTTTGAAAATTTGCTTATTTGAAGACTGTTGATTCTATGTTCCTATTAATTATAAAAAAGTAACTATCTTATTTTACATAGAAATAATTTAATTAGTGATTTCCATTTTTGTTTTCGGTTTGATTTTTATAATTTTGTTATTACACCAACGGTGTTTTTTCTAATACTTTGCTATTTACTCTTGATTGTTTTGATACCTTATTTGTTTCTATTGTAACTAATAGTAACTGCCTACAAAGATATTAATATTACCTACCTGATTAATTAAAAAAAAACAATAAATATTATTAACTAATAAAAGTGTTTCATTTCATGAAATCTTTGACCATTTTGTCGAAAAAAGTGACACATTAGAGGAATTTAAAAGTAAAAAATTAATATAAAATGAAAATAATATCTTCAGATTTTAATTTCCATAAAAATATAATAGAGCATTAAATAGACTTCTTAAATATATATTAAGTTCTCCGATATACTCTCTCAGCTTTTTTTAAATGGAATTATAAGCTCAAAAAAAAAGTAAATCGTGATTTCCCAAAAACTACATTTATTGTGTTGTGACACTCTCGTTGCCGATGTGCGAATATCTCTGTTACGACTGTTTTCATCAAGTTCATTAGAATAATTTTGTGATGTAAGTTTAAGTTTACCTGGCATTGATCTCAAATTAAGTCTGATTTTGCATGTGTTCCTCATAAAAATAAATATATAAATGAATAACTAATACTATTTTGTTTTTTATTTAGTACACATATACCTACATATTATCCTATTATCGACCAAATGGTGACCCCCATGGCCCTAATGGAAAAACGAAGAAAACGCACTGGCGTTCAACGTGTTAAATTTTCGGAAAGTCAAAGAAGCTCATTAAATATATTGTTTCGTAATATGACTTGAAAGGAACAAACATACTTCATTAAAGGTAACACTTCTCAGAATAACCCAGAGAGGCGTACAACTAATAGTTCAGACCCAAGACGTTTAAAGACTGTTCATTACTTCTTCTCAAACGAAAACGGAGAAAAACTCAGTGTTTGCAAGGTTTTTTTTTTAACTACACTAGGATTTAACAAGTCTAACGATAAAGCTGTTCGAAATGCTATTAAGTCTGTAAACCATGAAGAACCGAAGGACAAGAGAGGCACAAACCCTAATCCTAAAAAGATAGATAACACGAATATAATTGAGCACATTCATTTCATCCTTCCCTATCACATTACAGACGAGAACATGCACCTAACAGAAAATATTTACCTTCCGATATAAATATGCGAGACATGTACATTGACTTTTGTGCGAAATATAATATAACAAATAATCTTACCCAAGACGGTACTGTATCCTATGATCACTATCGAAAAGTTGTTAAATCACTGAACATATCTTTTGCTAAATTAGGCAATGAGGAGTGCGAGACCTGTGAAAAATATAAATTTCACAACCCTAATACTGAAATAAGACATCGTTCCTGCACTGAGTGCATGAATTACGAAAATGATAACAAACGTTATACTCTGGCAAGAGAAAAGTATAATGAGGATAAGAATCTTCAAACGACCTTTGGCACAAACAGTGACGTTATGTACTACTCCGCTGACCTGGAAAAGGTGATCATGCTTCCACGAATTGACACCTTCAAAACAATGATATTTTGCCCGAGGCTGATAGCGTTCAATGAAAGTTTCGTTCCTCTCGGTGATAAAAAAAGTAGCAGCTCAAGAGAGACATTGGCATGTATATGGCACGAAGCTATTCAAGGCCGAAAGAAAGATGATATTGTCAGCTGTTTTCGGGCTTTCTTTTTGCATAACCGAGATAAATGATAAATGATAAATGATGTTTATTTTGCAAGTAGGTTTTTACAAACACTTTTACACGTCATTTTTTAAAACTAGATGGGGCCGGTGTTTCGTACCTGACTACTCTGAGAAGAAACAGCCGAAACAAACTCAGAGGTCATAGTCTCTTTTAAAGTCCAGACAATCTTGCTCAATTCACATGAGGACTATGCAGATTAGTGTCTGAGATGGTCTTTTGAAGAAAGAACCATACAGATTTGAGTAGACCTGTCCAGTCAGTGCAAGCATTTGTCAGTTAACGTGTAGCTCGACTTATAACTCAAGGAGCTCAACGAAACGACGAACAATACCAAAGAAAGGACATTTGGGAAGGTCGCTTATAGTACTCAAACTGCCAGACAGTTGTGGGAAAAAAACAAACAAAAAATAAAAAATGTGACCCACATGGTCCCCACATTCACAATAATCAAATAAAATTAATAACAAATTATTTTCAAATGAATGTAAGTAAAAAAAAACACACAAAAATCATTAAATGTCGCAATGATAATAAAAAAATAAAATAAAAAAGTAAAATACTTAAAAAAATAAGTATTCATGTCAAATCAGTAAATGTCACATAAAACAATAAAAAATAAAAAAATAAAAGTAAAATAATAAAATACATGTCAAAAAAAAATTCAATGTCAGAGTGTATAAAAGAAAGGAATCAATAATAAACAAGCGAAGTCCGAAATTTCGACATTCATGGAGCAAATTTCATTGGAGCAGTTTAATTTTAAAATATTAATCCCAAGCTTTTTTATCTTCAAGATAGTGATTAACATGATAGTAGGCTTTCAGGCACAGCTTCCGTTTTATAAACGATTTGAATTTATTTAGGCTTAGTGCTTGAATTTGGCTCGGAAGTTTATTGTAAAAGCGTATACATTGGCATCTGAACGTACCTCCTATTTTTTTGAGCCTCGTTGCAGGAACAACAAATTTGTGTTTGTTCCTCGTGTTTATGTTGTGGATATCACTGTATTTTTTAAATAAATTAATATTTTTGTGGGCGTACAAAAGGTTTTCATAAATAAACTGAGAGGGCACAGTAAGAATATTAGTCTCTTTAAATTTTTCTCTGAGGGAGTATCTGGGACTTAATTTATAAATTGAACGAATTGCCCTTTTTTGCAAAACAAATATTGTCTGAATATCGGCGGCATTGCCCCACAAGAGAATACCGTACGACATCACGCTATGGAAATAACTAAAGTAAACTAAACGGGCTGTCTCTAAGTCAGTTAAATCACGAATTCTTCTAACGGCGAATGCTGCAGAGCTAAGTTTCTTCGACAGTTTGTCTATATGCGGGCCCCACTGAAGCTTGGCATCCAAAGTTATGCCTAAGAAGACTGTGCTATCTTCCGCTTTTAGCTCTTCATCCTTAATTAGTACAGTAGTTTCCACTTGTCTTACATGGGGTATCGTAAACTTAATACACTTAGTTTTTTTCTCATTTAGGAGTAGATTATTAACATTAAACCAATTAACGACTTTCGCCAGGGCGCTATTAACATCATCCGTAACTAACTGCTGACGTTTGAGTTTAAATAAAAGAGAAGTGTCGTCTGCAAACAATACTATGTCATGATTATCCTTTATGAGGTAAGGCAAGTCATTTATATAAATAAGAAACAAAAATGGACCAAGAATTGAGCCCTGGGGTACCCCCATTCTTACTACGGATCCGGGAGATCTTTTCCCTTTAACATCAACTCTCTGAATCCTGTCACTCAAATATGAAATAAGAAGAGCCAGGGAGGCGTTACGGATTCCGTAGTGGTGTAGTTTCCTGATTAATGTTTCATGAAGAACACAATCGAAAGCTTTAGATAAATCGCAAAAAATGCCCAAAGCATCGCATTTGTCCTCCCAGGCATTATAAATGTGTCCTAAAAGTTCAACACCGGCATCAGTAGTTGAACGACCCCTTGTAAAACCAAACTGTTTTTTATGTAATAACTTATATTTATTGAAAAAACTTTGCATTTGTGCCAAAATTAATTTTTCAAAAATTTTACTAAAGGTGGGTAGTACTGAAATGGGTCTATAATTAGTGGGGTCTGATGTACTACCCGATTTAAACAATGGTATTATTTTACTATATTTCATTAGATCAGGAAACTCACCACGGTCAATACAATCGTTAAATATTACAGCTAATGAAGGAGCTACAATGTTTATAATGGATTTAGCAACTTCCACAGAATGACCCCATAGATCGGCGGTCTTTTTAACATTTAAGGTGTGAAAAGTTTTAATTATATCTTTACAGGTGACATATTCAAATTTAAATTCGGAATCACAGACTGAAACGTTTTCCCTTAGTAAAGACTCGGCAGCAGCAGGTGACGAGTTTAGCGATTTAGTAGTCGATACGGGAATATCCGCAAAGAAATTTTCAAAGGCTGTGGCAACTTGAGTGTCTGAATTTAAAATTTTATCGCCAATAGCAAGGCTGTAGTCACTGTTTCGGTTGCAAGACTTTCCCGTTTCGCTATTAATAATATTCCATGTCATTCTAATAACATTACTACTATTTTTAATTTTTGAACTCAAGTAACGTGACTTTGCTATAAAACAAACTTTTTTAAATATTTTAGAATAATTTTTAACATACAACTTAAATTCTCCAGTGTTTATATAGGTCCGCTCTGCATACAGCTCATAAAGTCGTTTTCGACTCTTATGAATACCAATAGTGGCCCAGTCGTTGAAGGAAGCGTTACTATTAACCGAGATTGTCTTAGGAATAAATGTGGTATTAAATTGTGTGCAATACATACTGAAAAAATCGTTATAATGTTGATTGGGATCATCATTAGTTGACAGTAGTGGTAATTTAGACAAAAGTTTAGTTTTAAAGGTTTCCAGGCGAGTTTTAGTTTTTGGATTAACAATGATATCCTTTTTAGTGACTTTCTTGCTTACATTAGGAATTGTGATCAATTGCCCACAATGATCAGAATCTAATAAGTTAATAATTTCTTTGTGGGTAGGTATAACATCTGTGTAAATATTATCTAGGCAAGTGGCACTAGTTGGTGTTATTCTAGTGGGCTCCAGAAATTTGTTTTCAAGATTGTATGAATGAAACAGGCTTAACATTTTAGTACTTAACCCAGAACTTTCTAACAAATTAATATTAAAATCACCGCTAATAATTATAGACTTCTTAGAATTACAAATTTTATGCAACACTTCATCCATTACCTTTTCAAAACAATCATACAATCCTGAAGGAGGTCTATACACACTTAATATGATAAACTGCTCCAACTCTATACAGGCTATTTCAACTGTTCGCTCAACAGATAAGCTTACAATATCCTTGCGGTCTTTAAACTTAAGCTGATTATTTACTAGGATTAATGCGCCGCCATGTATAGCATTTACCCTGCTGAATGAACTACCAACCTGGTGATTACTAAAATTGAAAATTAATTGGTGACATTTGAGCCAATGTTCCGTTATACAAAGAATATCTATGCAATTACAATTCATGAAAAGTTCTACTTCTAATTCTTTGTTCAAAAATCCTTGAATATTTTGATGAACCAGGTTGATACTATTAAAATTCTCAAAACATTCGCCTGATTTACTATCTGGCTTCCTTATATTGCAAGAGGTTGCCTCTGTTGTCGAAATTGCTAATTTAAATGATTCTCTGATTCATTCATTGTTGACAAACTATTGGTAGAGTAATTTAGGCTAATATTGCATTGATCAACAGAGGCAACTTGATTAGCCAAGTTCTTGGCTGTAATAGAAAAATAATAAGATAGCGACACAGCTACTTGTCTTTTACAATAGTTTGTCAGATAGCACCTGTCTACAAGATATCTATGTTTTGTCAAATAAAAATTGTTGCCAATATAATTGTTGATGTCAAGTAAATGAAATGAATTATTATTGAATGTCAAATTATGCAATGTCATATTAATATTATATCTATAGTCATTTTCTTCCTGTGGCAAACTTTTACTATAAGGAAATGTAAACAACACAATTTTTCTTAAATTTAAGTTTGACAAAGTTCTATAATACTGGAGCAATTCTCCTTTGTTCACTTTTCCTCTATTACCTATCAAAATTAATAATATGGTGTCCTGGTTAAACTTACATTTAATAATTTCTTTCATAATATGATATAAAGAACATCCTGGCATACAATTGTTTATTACGGAGTGTCCTGGATATTCATCAGTTAACAAATTACCTAGGTCTTTTCCAATCTCATCACAAAAGATTACTATGTCATTATTTACACTTTGTTTATATTGCTTATGGGAACTATTCATAGGAGTATGCAAATCAACACATGGCTGCGGTAAGGTGGTATTACATGTTGTCAATGAATGGTCTGGTGTATTTACATGTGAAGTTGTTTGACAGTGCTCACAGTTGTTGGTTTGTGAGTTTACCAAATCATTCATCGCCAACACATATTCCCTCATAACATGTTCAGAGGTATTATATTTGCTAGTCATTGAACTTAGCTTCTCTTGTAGGTGATCAAGTTTGGATTGCAGGTGTTCTGTGTCAATTTTGTACCTCCTAGTGCTTTGCTCCAAATTAGATGAATATATATCTAATTGTTTTAATACATTTAGTCTTTCTCTATTCAATTTCACATTTTTAATGAAATATTTCTGCCTTTTAACCATTTTTTGTGTTTTTACTATATATTTATTGATTTTAATGTATTTTTTAATTTTATTTTTACTGGTGACTGCCCTCACTGAACTACATAAATTGGAATTATCCTCACCTGTCAAATCTATAGCGAGGGAGGATTTGGTGGCAGAAACCACAGACGGGGCAATAGGTACCAATTCACTGAACAGACTTTGATTCAGCGAGGCAATGATGTTATGATTGGTAGTCTTAAGTTCTGTTATTTGACTTCTAGCCTCATGTAGCTGCTGTTCTAATTGACGTTTATGATTAAGAGTTTGTTCGTACTCTGCGCTACACTGGCTGAACCCGTCCACAATAACTTGGAGCCTATCCCGGTCTTCTATGGCGTCAGTGTATTGAATGTATAGCTGACCCATTTCCTTTTTTAAATTTCTATTTATTTCATGGGCTTCAAAGAGAACCCTTTCATTGTCATCCAATTCCCTACTTAGTTGATCACAGGACTGCTTAGACGCCTTTAATTCGCTCAGAGCCAGTTTAAGTTCTTCCTGGCGAGCGTGGGCGGAACGAGTCATAGTCATGATTGTGTTAGGAAAAGGATAAGAAATGAAACTGGAAGAGAGTAGGTAACTGTGGCAGCAGGTTTAAGATAATAAAGATAGTTTGAAAGGAAAATAAATTAATAAATTCAGCCTTGCGAGTCCTGTCACCAAACCAAGCAAGGTTATGTTTACGTTCCAAAGATAATTAATATAGGAAGGAACCGAATTAAAAGGTGAACTAATTAATTGCTGGTGAAGATAAAGCACGTAAACAATATTAGCCAGTAGAATTTAAAGTATTGTACCTGATATCAAGATGACAATGCAAAAATTCCTTGAGCCGGTAACTGTCACTGATTCACATTATATTTTAACACTTAATTTGTACTGGTTACGTGAAACTAACACAAAATACACATTAATAAGCTTTTTACTTGATGAGTAATTGGAAATATGCTTAAAAAACAAAGAAATTTAATAATTAAAGTTAAAAATCTAAGGACAATTTAAAATCAGCTGTTAGCTGTAGTGTTGCCACAGCACCACCACTAGATGTGAAACATATCACTCTGTGGCTTGACAATTGCGCTGCGCAGAACAAAAATTGGACCTTATTATCATACCTTTTGTTTTTAATCAACTCTACACACGTCAACCTAGACACAATCACCCTCAGATACTTTGAAGTTGGGCATACTTTCATGTCCGCGGATGAGTTTCACCACCAGGTCGAACGTTCTATGAAGCGAAAGAAAAAAATCTATGACTTCGAGGATTTCCATCGTGCGGTGGCAGACACCAACCGTAAGATCACAGTTAAAGATATGGGTGTCAGTGACTTTTATACATTTGGGGATTGCTCATCTTCATATAAGTTGCAACATGGACATGGATCATCTTTAAGAAGATCACAACCTGGAGCAGCCCGAGCCTACCTTAGTGACATGTGTGAGGTTGTATTCCAAAGAGACCGAACTTCAGTTGCCTACAGAACGTATTTTGATGCAGAACCGATGGATCTTGACTTTCTGAGAGTAAAAAATATTAAGATTGGGATACCTGCGCCGGTAATCAAAAACTACTACCGAGGAATAAAGCAAGAACGTAAAGATGAGATACTTCAAAAGTTAAGTCCTCTAATGCCCGAGAATAGGAGGGCATTCTGGAATTATCTGCCCGTTAATGATGACGCAGTCAATTTGATAACTGAATACGACGAATAGTTAAAGAAACTTTTTTTGTGTAAAAACTTTTTTTTTAGAATGTTTATGATGTTTTAAATGTTTTTTTTTTAAGTTTTGCTACCTACTTTTAAATTAAGTTGGACTTATTTTTGTGTGTCGGGAAGACAGACCTTTTTTATTTTGTTTATTGATGGTTGCTGTAACAGAGTGCCTAACTTATATATACTGATCTCTTTGTAAACATTTAGATGTTCTTTTTGGCGCTAGAAGAGCCGTTTTGTTACCTTTTTTAATTGATAAGGAATTTTTGACTGATTTAGACTGTTTATTGTATCTAGTAGCCATAAGGTTTATGGGCACAAGGTAACTAAGTTCCTAACGTAGGTACAGGGTTCTAATTTTTACCAATAAGATAATTATTATTATTATATTATATTATTCAAGATAATTATGTGGTTCCTGAGAGTAACAGAGTGCCTATTAATTACGTATAGATACAGATCTCTTTGTAAATATTTGTGTCATTTTGGGCGCTAGAAGACCCGTTTTTGATACTTTTACATTGTTGTGAAATTTTTGACTGATTAAGACTGTTTATTGTAGTAATCATAAGACTTAAGGGGCACAAGGTGATAAGCTCCTAATGTCAGGGTTCTAATTGTTACTATTTAAGATATTTGTGGATTCGTTTTTAATTTTGTGATTGTGCCATAACTAATATTTCCATTTTTGATATAATTGTACCACTCCGTTCATAAATAAATGTTGATTATGTACCCAATTAAAGTGACTCTGATTTAATACTAAAATCAACCACCAATTTGAATGATGTTTATAACTTCAAAAACACTGTTTGCTTTGGCTTTGCCAAAAATCCTTTTATTGTTGACACATATTCATAGGTGATAGATACTCCATTTTTTTTATTTTTTTTTCCTAGCCTGTACTGTCCCACTGCTGGGCAAAGGCCTCCCCCAATTCCTTCCATTTGCTCTTTTCCAGTGCCTCCTCGGACCAACTAACCAACATACAACTATACAACATACAACTAACATACAACTAACCAACATACTCCATTAAATCCTATTAATTGAATAGCCGCAACAGCTAAGGTACTAAGGATGAAAGTCGTAAATAATAAAATGCGCCTTTTATTCTTAAACTTAGTAATATGAAAATAGCTGTTGTAGTTGGCGAATTGGGTTTATTCCCATCTCGGCACCTTCCCATCTCGGCACCCATGAATTTATTTATCTTGTCTACGAAAAATTCCCATTTCGGCACCCTCTCATGAATCATTTTAAGGTACACAAAAAGAAACGGAAACACAGTATCAGTATAGTAAGTAAATCAACTTTATTATTTATTAAATCATTTTTGTTTCTTTTTAAATTACCATTTTCACAGACAAGCCCTTGAATCGCTTTTTAGAGGCTCCATTATCTCTGCCTTGGCAGTAACATAACACATTTTAAAATATATGAAAAATTCACGGTTCGTAGGAATAATTGTTTTAAAATCTTTCCAGCAATTGTGTAAAAACCTATTACAAAAATCAACAGTTATTATGTACAATTAACGTTTAATCAGTATAACCGGGACGTAGGCAAAAGGGCGTCCATACTTTGAGGACTTTCATACTGGTACTAAATGATACGAGTAGGCTTGATTACGCGTTCACTGTACAGTCATAGCAATTAGCTGATCCCCCTTTGCAATTCTTTTATATTTTATTTACTTCGCTCAAATAAATAAAATATAAAATAATTGCAAAGGGGGTCAGCTAAATGCTATAACTCGCTGTACATTCATTTTGCTTTTGTACATAGTATTGATGACCTGCGTTTAGAAGTACCTTTTGGCCACGTTGGGACTTCACATAATTTAGCACTGATCTCCCATTACTTGGTCCTGCACTCATTATTATTTCGTAACTCACTTGAACTTAAAACGTGACGATCCGTTTATCTCTAAAAAACTAGAAATACTGATAAAATGACTGAAGAGTAAACACATGCATAACGAATGTAATTGTACATTAAACTGGCTTGGCACCGGCCGCATTGCTAATTGTCTCTATCTCGTTCTTTCTTTTGTTAGTTTGCGCTATTGTCTAATTATACTATCTGGACTGAGCACTTCTAATTTAGTATTACACAAAAATGAACCACAATGTGCAGTCGTTAGGTTTACTTTGGTTTGACTGTCTTAACCGAGGCGAAAGAGATAGCCAGAAAATATGACATTTACTTGCTTACTTATTACTAGCGTATTTTTTTTTAAATCCCATTTTTTTTAATCCCATCCCAAAATATATTTTACTTGGTCCACTAAACACTAAAAATTTAAAATTTAACTTATTTTATAGGTACTTTTTGGTTCTCTTTTTAGTTTTGAGTCAATTTGATTTACTCACAATACTGATACAGTGTTTCCATTTTTTGATGATTGTACTTAGCAACGACTAATGACGGAGTGCCGAGATGGGAATTTTTCGTAAAGATGATAAATTAATTCATGGGTGCCGAGATGGAAAGGTGCCGAGATGGGACTAAACCGCGAATTGTGGAGATGAAACCATTGCAGACGAAAATTAAATATTTACGAACGGAATTGTGCCGTTTACGCAAAAAAGGCAAGTCCTTTACCGAACGATTGGCTAATGCAGAAAAAAATATCCAAAGACCTTGCATTTCAACGTATTACCAAACAGATGACAAAACCAGCACAGTTGTTCATAAAAATGCAACTCCAATCAACAAAGAAGCCTAAGGGTAGGCGTTTCTCAATAGAGGAGAAAATCTTATCTTTGTCCCTGTTTAAAAAGAGCCCTAAGGGCCGATTGTTCAATCAACGAATAACTGAACAAATAACTACCTAGCAAATTAACTTACCTGACTCATAAAAGGACAAATAAAATTGTTGCATTTTTCAATGGCCAGAGAGCAAGCTAATAGTTATCTGTGGAATTTAGTTACCAACTTCACTGTAATATTGTGGGAGCGTGAAACACGCATACGGTGTAATGTGTGTTAGAAAAGGATAGCAAATGTTTTGACATTCGTTTATTTGACGTTTCTTAATAACCTCTAAATTTTCCGTGGTGCATTCTGAGTGTGCATCCCGTGCATCTTTTATTTCTTTTTCTCGTGTGTGGTGATTTTGTAGTTGGTTTATTGTCAGTTGTTAGGTATTATTTTCCTAATAATGGAATCGAAGAAAAGAGAGCGCTCTGCTAATTTCAATGCTGCTGAAGTAGAATTGCTCGTTAGTCTAGTCGACAAGCACAAACATATTGTGGAAAACAAGAAGACTGATGCGGTCACTAATAAAGACAAAGATGCGGCTTGGAAAAAAATTGAGAGTTCTTTTAACTCATGTGGAATATCGAGTAGTATTCGAACATGGAAGACATTAAAGTTAAAGTATGAAGGTATAAAAAAAAGTACCAAAAAGAAGTCCTCTGTGCAACGGCAGGAGATGTATAGAACTGGTGGAGGGCCTTCAAATGCTCCAGATTTCAACGAAGTTGAAGAAAAGGTGCTGAGCATTTGCTCTAATATTACTGGCCTGGAAGCGCGTCACGACAGTGATATTATTACATGTAGGTATTCATTATTATCTTGAAAAACATTTGGAATTCATCCTAGTTTCTTATAATCTGTTTACATAAAACTTCAATTTTTTAATATTACTTTATATTGATTTCCAGTACCAACGATTTCTGTCCATGACAACATTGTGCTGAATGCAATTGACATGAACTCTGTGGAATTAGAGATAAATTCTACTGAAAATAATGAAGTACAGAGCAATACCCATGCCGATATTATAATACCAGGTCAGTATCCTGTTTTTTTCTTATTCTACTCGCAAACAGATAGTCTATCCTATTCACATTGTCGTAACACACGTTACAACAGCTGCAATAGCCAATTTCTAGCAGGTGCAAACAGCTTACCTATACTAACTTATATGTAACATTTTAATTTAATGTTGTTATTAATTTAATTATTTTAGAAATGAACGAGTCAATAGTCCTGGAAAGAAATGAAGAGGATAATAAATATCAAACAGGTACTATTCTACTTTTGCAATAAATAATATTGGAGAAAGTAGCGTGTTGCAAAATTATGAACACCAGTGTTGTAAACCATCATTCATAACTTTGCAGATTCTACAAGAAATAAAATAATAGGTGTGATATTAATATTGTTTGTGAATTGTTTGTTTATTTGAACTTATGATTTCAGAAAATAAATGGGTAAAATGGCATCCAAAGGCCCTGAAAAAAAAGGTGTCAGCTATATTAAAACCAGATACAGTTACAAAAGCAAGTGTTACCGGCAGGCTGGATAAATTAAGTGCAGCCCGATTGGAACTGGTTCAGTTGCAAATGGAGACTGCCATAAAGCAACAACAGTTCATTGAAGATGAACACAAACTTAAAATGATACATCTTGCTAATGATGAGGCAAGAAAGCAAGAAATTCATGATGTAATTCTACAAAAAATAAGAAACACAGGACCGGTTTTCAATGGTAATGCATATAATATGTAAAAGAAAATAAAGACTTGTTGAAAGTAAAATTTGTTTAATTTTGAAGTAATAAGCTTAATTCAGTAATTTAGATAATCAAGGAACTGAAATATTCTAGCACAATGTTTCTAGTCATGATGGGGGCAAACATTGGTTGTGGTGGAACATTTACTTCTGGATCCTCCGGCGGTTCCTCTTCATTTTTCCTTCTTGCCAAGTTGTGTAATACTGCACAAGCTACAATTACATCTTGTGCTAGTGGAAGCTTACATCTTAAACCAATGCTTAAAACTGGGAAGCGTCGTTTCCACACACCAAAGCATCTCTCTATTACATTTCGTGTTCGTATTTGTGACTCATTATACAAACTCTGAGTTGGTGTATTTGGTTCTTGAAAAGGAGTCAATAGGTAATTGTTTTGTTCATAACCACTATCACCAAGTACAATTCCATTGCCAAATTCACCGTTCCCAAAATGAAATTTAGCCGATGAATTTGCAAATATCATGCTGTCATGGCTGGAGCCGGGCCAACGTGCTACTATATCTTGAAATAGCAAATCTGCTGAACACATTGCCTGAACATTAAAGGAAAAAAAGCCTTTTCTGTTTCGAAATTCCTCTGCTGTGTTTCCACCAGGCGACTGAATCCTAATGTGGGTGCAATCTATGGCTGAGATCACTCTAGGAAATCTGGCTATTTTATAGAATTCTTCCTGAGTTTTTCTTATTTCTTCACTACCTCTTGGCAACTGAATGAATGTTGGCCTCAAAGATGCTATGGCTTCAGCAACTTTTTTTATAATACGGCACATAGTGGAGCTATGTATGCCTCCAAAATCTCCAACAGTGATGTAAAAACTTCCAGTGGCAAAGAATCGTAGGGAAATAAGTAGTTGCAACATGGGTGAGATACATTGGTTCCTGAAACAATAATAAAGTGTTGGTAAGTGTTTTATAGCTGTTATGGACACTAACAGAACTGTATTTTGTTTATGTACTTATGTACCTACTTAGATCACTATTAATTATTGTAAAAACTAGCTGAAACTTACCTTTGTGTTTCGTGCTTAATTTTATCACTTATCAGGGGAAGCAAATATAGTACAGATTATTTTAAAAGTCTGAAACGGCGATGAAATTCTTTTGAATCCCACATAGCAAACTGGTCGGGTCTTGGTCTGATTACTCTTTGTTTCCTTTCAGTATTTATATATTCATACAAGAAAGCCTCTTCTTCAATTGCCAGATCATCAATAGTATCAAAAATCTCCATAATTTTGATATTACTTTGGAAAAAGAAAAAATAACCTCAAATTAAACGTCTTGTATCTATTGAATTAACGTTTATCTGGCCGTCAAAGAAGCAGATAGATTTATTTGTCAGATACGGCCGTTATTGAGCAGATAGAGCCTATCTGACGATTGAAAAATGCAATATTTTCCTATCTGTCTAATAAGTACTATCTAACTGTTTATCTGAGGATTGAAAAATCGGCCCTAAGTGTTACAGAGTTGAGTAATTATTTCACACTGCCATCTGCAAAGGCAATGAAATGCCTACTTAGTGAAATAAAAGTGTCTCCCGGAATTAATCCAATAATATTCGAACGAATAAAAAGTACACTGCAGCATAAAGATACTTCCGACCGCTTGTGCAGCCTTATCTTTGACGAAATGTCAATAACGCCTTAGATAAACTACAACGTACATAAAGATCAATTAGAAGGTTTTGCATCCAACCAAGATAACAAGTTCTCAGACCATCACTGCAAGTACGTAGCAATCGATAACGATCGAATCGATAATTCTGACTTTTCGATTGGTTAAAAACTCATTTTATCGAGAATAACTGTCAGACTTATCGAATCGTATCGAATCGAGTGCTACGTACTTGCACTGCATGTTCTTGTTTTTATGGTTAAGGGCATTAAGCGTAGTTTTAAGCAACCGATAGCATACTATTTCACGAATTCTTGAAATAAAATAGAATTAAAAACAATTATTAAAACTGTAATTCAACAATGCATTAAGTCGGGGTTAGTATTTTTTTGCACCGTGTGTGACCAAAGCCAGACTAATGTTGGTGCCATCACAGAATTGGTCAATGACACAAAAGCCAGTTTTTTAAGACAGCAAAAAGAGTGGCGTAGTGATTTAATACGCATAAAGGGCCATAACATCATTCCACTTTTTGACACACCACACTTAATAAAAGGTATTAGAAATAATTTAATTACTAAAGACCTTATATATTTTATAGGCAATGAAAAAAAAAAATTAAATGGGACTATTACCAAATGGTATATGTAGCAGATAAGATGTATGGAGAGCTGCGGTTGCTAAACAAAATAACAGAAGAGCATATTAATCCATTAAAAATAAATAAAATGCGTGTAAAATCTGCTACACAATTATTAAGCCATAGTGTTGCTGTCGTAACAAACCATTTAACGGCTAGAGGAGATCTTCCTGAGGAATGCCGTCAATTAATAGACTTTACTATTTTAATAGATAATCTGTTTGATTCGTTAAATGTGAGTAGTTTCTCCATACCAGACGGTAAAATTTTTAAAGGGCCTGTAAAAAGGAATTCGCCTCACCATGAGTTGTGGCAAAAAGCCAAAAATATACTAAAAAGTGTCAAATATCTAAAGAAAAATAAAGTTGGTGATAAAGTAGATACAATTGACGGAGACAGTTGTGCCATCAATAACAAATTTAATTAAAACTATAGAGGGAATGGAATCTCTATGGAAAGTGTTGTCTAATAAATCGACTTGCCCGAAGAATAAAGTTACATGTAACCATCCATCCATCTGCCTAGCCTTTTCCCAACTTAGTTGGGGTCGGCTTCCAGTTTTACCGGATGCAGCTGAATACCAGTATTTTATATGGAGCGACTGCCTATCTGACCTCCACAACCCAGTTAAAGTTACATGTAACCATGTGACGAAATAGCTTTTATTACATTTTCTACCTTATTCTACTGTTTTCTATGTGATATTTTTTTTATAATTTTTTATACACCATTTCGGAAGATTTTAATTGAAACAACGAAACACTCGCAGCACGTTCCCCCGAACAAGGTTACATTGTTACGTCCGCCGCCAGCCATGTTGCAAGAGCACGCGAGCGCCGCGTCCCGTCGTCAGTCGCGCCACTGTTCATTGCTAGGCGGATGCGTGTTGCGCGATTCGCAAAATTTTGCGCTGAAGTGTTATTTCTAGTTTTTATTCTTGAATGCTATATAAAATGTACAATACCAGATCGAGACGACTTGTAAACTTAGCACTGAGTCCTCAAAAAGTGGATAATTCCCTGCAAAATGAAACACTCATGAAGATCGCGGAGGAAGGAAATGATACATATTGTAGTAATATTAATCAGGGTAAGTACAGCAGTATTTATATTAAGTATAATATATTTTAATGTGTCATAATTATAAATTAAAAACTTATTTTATTTAAATTTTGTGTGAAAATATCGAATTGTTGAGTTAAAGCGTCCTATACACACATGGGACGTTGTTCGTGGAAAAGTGGTATGCTTTTTTGAAATATTTACCAAAATGTTGAAGTTGAAATATTGAATACAAAAATTAAATACATAAATATTTAGTCATAATAAAAGATAAAATTAATAAATCGCCGAATATGTGACGATGATTCGATGTTCATTGAAAATTCTCTTTTAAACACAGTCCCATCATGGGACATGGAACGTTGTTCACGGTAGTTTTTGTTTCATTTGGGAGTGAAAAGTGCATATGTGACATTGTTCTTCGAAGTTTTTACACAATGTGTCTATGTACCAACTAAAACTGCCCATATTTTTTTTATTTTATGTACATTTATATATTTTAAACCCTTCTATAATAATACTTATAAACACCGACCGTATTGATTTTTCCGTTTTAATGAAGTTGTTTTTCTAATTTTTACAATTCTATTTCAGATGTCATCATTTCTGATAATCGGGCTGTATCGCCATCTGCATCGTCACCGGTTCCCGTGGAAGCTGAAAACATTGATAAAACTATGGCCGACGTGTGGAAAGACAGCTTCGCAGAACCGGATGCCGCACAGCCACTCATATCTTCACCAGCTTCCTCACCCCAAGTAGATACTTGGGGTGAGGACCTTTTTAGGTTTCCGTACCCAAAGGGTAAAAACGGAACCCTATTTCTAAGACTTCGCTGTCTGTCCGTCTGTCCATCCGTCTGTCCGTCTGTCCATCCGTCTGTCCATCCGTCTGTCCGTCTGTCTGTCACCAGGCTGTATCTCATGAACCGTGACAGCTAGACAGTTGAAATTTTCACAGATGATGTATTTCTGTTGCCGCTATAACAACAAATACTAAATATAGCTGTCGTGTAAATCCAATACACTGCAACTCGAGTTACAGTGTTTTGCCTTAATAGCGCTCATTTGATTTTTTCGAGGCAGTTACATATCCCTTTATTATAACTTTTTCATTTTTCATTTTACCCCTTCCCTCCGGACCGCCTGGTGTAGACGTGTGCACAATCCACATTTCTTTGTTTTAATAATTATTTAAATCAAAATTCTATTCAGTAAATTCACTCGTAAAAATAGGAGCGCATAAGCCGAAGGACGTTTGCTACCGAGAAGTGCGCCCAAGCGGACCAACAATATCGACCTCCTCGGTGCTTCTGGTATCCTGGTACGTCCAAACAATCCGGCCACTGATAAGGTACGACTAATTACTATACCTGCCCACGCGCAACGCCACGCCCTTGAAGACTGCGAAACTCCGCCTACTCACATGTCATTGGGCCGTTCAAGGACAACCTGCCGCAAGGACAGATGCACTGTGCGTAAATAACATTCACTTCACACTGCTACAACATCACTGCGTGCCTTAGCCTATACTCTCCTGGTACTCGGTCTGACTTACCCAGAAGAAAGCTATACAGCGTGACAGCGTCATTGTACAAAATAGCCGCGTGTCAACACATCAACGTAACTGCGAACCAGACTGCGATTTACTTACACCGTTTTTATTATCTCCTAGTACAAGGCTAAAAATAACCTACAATGGAAGACATGAATAGATCCCTTTCTGAATCGAATATTGCCGACCAATTAGATCAACACACTCCTCCTAACTTCGCATTCCCACGCAGTAAAAGACCAAGGGTATGTTACTGCGACTCTGACTTCCTTGCCTTCAAAGAAGAAGTCACAACACTGATATCATCCCTAATGTCACCCCAGCAAGAAGAGCTCAAGAAAATCTACCCTACACTAATGGAAATAAAATCTACAAATCACAACATAGAAACTGCCATGGCCTTTCTGTCGGCACAAAATGAGGAGCTTAAAAATAAAATAGAACAGCTTGAAGTCCAAACAACGAAAGATAGAAACTATATCACTATTCTGGAAGACAAAATAGAGGATCTGCAAAGGGGCAGCCGTAAGGCTAACATTGAGATCAAAAATGTACCAAAGCTGGCTAAAGAATCTAAAGAAGATTTAATAAAAATGACCATCTCTCTATCTAATGAAATTGGATGTAATGTCGCAAAAACGGACATAAGTGACATATTCCGAGTTCAGAACAAGCGGGCTAAGACGAAAAATGGCACAATTATAGTTGAGATGACATCAACTATTCTGAAGACTGACTTCTTGAAGAAGACCAGGGACTACAATAGAAAGCATAATGAAAAATTATGCGCCAAGCATCTCGGATTTAAAACGGAAGAGTCAACTCCAGTTTACGTCTCGGAACAATTAACTGCAAAAGGTGCTCGACTTCACTTTCTCGCGCGCGACCTGGCAAAATCCAAGGATTATAAGTACTGCTGGACAGCCTTTGGAAAAGTGCATATTAAGAAAGATGACAACTCTCCTACTATCATCATAACAAGTGAGTCACAGGTCCATAACCTCTTGCAACTGAAATGACTAGATGTTACATCACTGATAATAATCATTTATGTCTGCTTAATTTTTTTACTATATTTTTACCCCACTTTGTTTTGGTTCTTTAAAGACTTTATATACTTAAAATTAAATACCATTAAGATAAACTTTAAGCTTACTATCAAGTTAAATATTTACCAACAATATGTTTTGCTACTGAAGATCATTTTTTGCATTTGTCATATTTTACTCTGTTGTTACCCCATTTTGTCTTGGTTCTACAGGGATTTTAGATGCTTAAAATTAATTAGTATTAGGATAATTAACAAATTTATTGTTAAGTTAATTATTAGTCTATTGCGTATCACACTCACAACATACACCCATACTCTCACTCTTACACTAAATGTCTGTATAGCTACGTTATTCTGCACTTATAAAGCATATAATTATGGATAGTACCCTACAGACTTTGAAAGACAGACAATCATGAAATAGCCCAAGTATTCGACTGCGAACTCAACGACTTTACTAACCATATTAGACCAAACCCTGCCGGCTTTACCATAGTGTCTCAAAATATTAGATCCATTTACTCTAACTTCGACGACCTTCAACTGAATATAGCTAATCTTAAAACGGATATTGACCTGATAATCTTAACTGAATGTAGACTAAACCCAAATAAACAGATACCTCAAATAGCCAACTATAACTCACACCAATCTACAAACCATCTTAACAAAGCTGATGGAGTGGTCGCTTATATTAAAAACACACATACGTGTAAAATAAGAGAAATTAAGCTTACTCACGCGTCTTGCTTGGAGGTCCATATCTCGCCTGACCTAACAGTTATCGCGATTTATCGATCCCCCTCAACCGCAAATGCTGACGAATTCATTAATTCCTTAAATGATCACCTTACCACCATTGCATCAACTAAAAATATAATTGTCACTGGCGACATTAACATTAATCTTATATTAAATCAAGGCAAGCAATCACATGAACGCACAAATAGGCTTAAGTATCTCAACATGCTGGCAATGCATGGGCTTCTCCCGGGTCACTCGCTACCCACGAGAGACAAAAGCTGTCTAGACCATTTCATGTTAAAACTCAAACCTGCTAGTAAAACCGCGTCCATTGCAATTATTCATACTACAATCACAGATCACTTCATGACTATTCTTAAAATTACAAACCATACAAACATTATAAAACCTGCTAAAATAAAATCAGTCCTTAATTTTGAAAAGAGTATCGCCCACTTAAAAGATAGTAACCTGGCAGACCTGCTCAAACTAACTAATCCTAACACACTCACAGATAATTTAATCAAAATTCTTCAAAATTGTATTACACTTAGTACTATCACTATGACGATCCCGTTAAAAAGTAGATCCCTGAAACCTTGGATGTCTATTGGTTTATTGCGCTGTATTCACAACCGAAACAACATGCAACGGAGACTGAGACTTGACCCATTCAATGAGGTACTAAAAATTACCTACAAAAGGTACCGAAACTACTGCACCCAAATCATCAAAAAGCAAAAACGAAAGTATGACAGAGACCAACTCGCGAAAGCCCACAAAAACCCTAAAAAAACGTGGGAGATCATTAACAACATTACACAGCGGAAACCTAAAAAAACAAGTAACTTGGATCTCTTAGAACTATCCAATACTCCTCAGAACTCTGTTAACAGGGTAAACAGCTTCTTCTCTAACATAGGAAAGCTTCTTGCGGATGACATCACACCATCTCCGTTTTCTACAGTCAATAATAACGACCCTCACCCTTCCTTATACTTTACATCGTCCTCATCTTTTGTTCTACTCGACTCAGACCCTTGCGAAGTTCGTGCTACACTGATGGGTTTAAAACTAGAGAGTGCCCCTGGCTGGGACAACATTCCCGTTAAATTTCTTAAAGCAGCACACGAACAAATTGTCTCCATTTTGACTTATTTGACAAACCTTTGCTTTCAGCAGGGAGTTTTCCCGGAAGCCCTGAAAATAGCCCTAATAACGCCCGTGTACAAGTGTGGGGACAAGTCAGACCCGTCAAATTATAGGCCAATTTCCGTGCTACCATCTATCTCGAAAATCCTAGAAAGACTCCTTAACTCACGCTTAATTAAATACCTCTCTAAGCACAACATTCTCTCGCCGTCACAGTTTGGGTTCCGGCAGGGAAGGTCTACTGAGGATGCAGTTTTGGCACTATCAACTTCTATAGTTGACAAGGTGGATAAGGGTAGCAAATGTCTGGCAGTCTTCCTTGATCTCAAAAAAGCCTTCGACACAGTATCTGTCCCCGTACTACTGCACAGGCTCGAAAACGTCGGCATAAGAGGGCCCCCTCTTGAGCTATTCAAATCCTACTTGTACAAACGCAAGCAAACAGTAAAAATAGGAGAGTTTACTAGCTCAGAGGAAACAATTTCGTACGGTGTTGGGCAGGGGAGTGTCCTTGGTCCGACATTGTTCCTTATTTATATTAATAACCTATGCAATATGAATATTGACGGAGGTTGCATCTTCTCATACGCGGATGATACTGCCATAGTATTTGCTGATAAGACTTGGGCAAAAGTTAGAAGGTCAGCCGAAACTGGCTTGATAAAGATTGCAGATTGGCTAAATCGTAGCCTCCTCACACTAAACGCCTCGAAGTCTAACTTCATATGCTTCACCAAGTATACAAACACGCAACCACCACTCGAATTCCAAATTAAGATCCACTGCTGTGCCAACCCCCCAAATCCTGACTGCTCATGTACAAAGATTGACAGGTTACAATACACTAAATACCTGGGCATTATGATTGACCAGCGCCTATCCTGGCACATGCACACTGAACTAATCATGAAACGAGTCAGGAAACTAATATGGACATTTAAAACATTGAGACACGTTGCCTCTAGGAATCTTCTGCAGAAAGTCTACGTATCATTGGCCCAATCGATTCTTACGTACTGTTTGCCATGCTGGGGTGGGACAACAAAAATGAAATTCTTAGAACTTGAGAGGGCACAGCGATCTCTGCTTAAGGTTATGCTCTTTAAACCCTTTAGATTCCCAACCCAAAGGCTTTACCTAACCACTGACCTTCTATCTGTAAGGAAACTCTACCTACTACATCTAATATTGAGAAAACACAAATCCCTTCCATACGATCCCAAGAAGCCGAGTATGAGGAGCAGGAGAAGCTACTTAGTCGCTCCAACTGTCCCAGTTAAATCGGTTTTTGCCAAGAGGCAGTATGCAAGACAATCTTCCCACTTATACAACCTGTTAAACAAAGAGCTTCTCATCCATCCACTGAAACTCCGTGACTGTAAATTAGCTGTGACTGACTGGCTCAAGAATAAATGCTACGACGACATCGAGGCTATGATATCGTCGCTTCCATAACTTGTCTAATAAGTTAATAATATGACTGCGGTCATGGAATCGTTAGTGGAGGAAGCCGTGCCTGGCTTCTTCCGATCCCAAGACATTGTCGCAGGGCTAACCTAAACCTAAACCTAAACCATAACCTAAACCTTAAGCTAAACTTAAACAGAAACCTAAAAACTAAACGTATAAAACTCATATAAATGTAATATACAATACACATGCACTCACACACACACACACACGCACACACGCATTAACCCACTCACACACATCTCACGAATGCGCTCCTCATTAAGTTTTTAATACTTTAGTTGTAAAAATTTTAAAAATAACCATCAATCTTTGAATTTTTATAACTTCTTTTATATTTATGTTGTGTCCAATTGCATTATAATGTTAATGTTAATGCGGAAGAGCGGAGTCACCTAACACAAGCATCTCTTTGCTTAAAAGGTGATCTCCAAATCCTGTTTCTTGAAGCCATATGTGATTGAAATAAACATTTTTTTTTTTTTTTTTTTTTATAGTATGTAGAAGGAGATAGGAGCACCTAAAAAACACTGTATTTTAGTTACATTTATGGTTTGGTTTGGCATATCACTGTAATTGAAGTTACAGTGTGTTGGCGAAACAGTTTACGCGCGAATAGTCGAAACTCTGAGATACAGTGTTTTCGATAACCAAACAATCTAGACACGTCGCGCGCGACGACACTTCTCTACGCGTAATACGTGCAAGACGCGCGGGGGGAGGAGCGAGAGCTCAACGGTTAGTAGTCGTGAATCATTGCTCATGCTCGGACGGTGTTTTGATCGATATCGCGTACGATCAATCTGTTTACGTTTGTGCGTTTTGATGAGTTTATAAAAATAAAAACAATGAGTGGATACCGAAATAGATTATTAGTGAAATTGTCACAAAGCAATATACAACATCACAACAACTCATCATGTACCACAATGGCTTCAGAATTAAACAGTGTGTTGAATGAAAAAGAGAATATCACCGGCAGTAATAAGGAGCCTCCTGGTATCAATACATCATACGATTGTGATAGCATTGAATATAATTGTTCCACATATGTATTCGATTCACGTAATATCAGCCCCTTGATACCCCTTAGTGAATCTCAAATAAATGAGTGTATTGCTGACAATCTTGGTGGCGACGTCAACTACGCTGATTTATTACCCGTACAAGCTTCTAGTACCATTCAAGAATTATGTAAGGATTTAAGTAGCCAACCCTGCCCAGAGAGTCCATCATTTCATCCTGATACTGGACCGCTAATTAATGTAGACACGGCGTCCTCTTCTGCTTCTAACGTAGAGTGTCTCGATACGTCAAGTGCTGTAATCCCGTGTGAAACACTAATTCTCTACCAGTCAAAAGAAGTCGAGATCCTAACGTTATTTTGGCAAATCAAACAAAAAAGCATTCCATGATACCTCCTTGCCGTAACTGCAAAAAAACTGTTCCATTAACATCTCCGAAACCGACAGAGAGATCATTCACAATCAGTTTTGGAGTATGGACAGACAGAAACGACGGGATTACTTGTCAATGCAGGTGCATAAAATGTCCACGGCAACCAAAACGGCTGGTCCTAACTCAAGGAGACACAACACTTTGACATGGACTTTTAATGATTTCAAAGTATGCAAAACATTTTTTTTAATACTTTAGGGTACAGTAACGATGAAGCAGTCCAGGCTGTTTTAAAGCAAAATCACTTGACTGGAAATAAAAATTAAAAATTAGTGCTGCTGATCCTAGAGGTCGTCACACACCTTATAATGCTTTTTCTGCGGAGTACGAAGACGAAATGAAAACATTTATATTAAAGTATAATCCTACGCCATCACACTATAATATAAAACATGCGCCAAACAGAAAATATCTACCAGTAGGCGTGAATTTTACATCCATATATAAAGAATTTCAAATATACTGTCAAGAGAAAAACCTGAAAGCTTGTAGTTGGGCACATTTTCACCAGATGATCAAACAGCTTAATCTTTCCACAGCAGAGCCAGCTCAAGATATTTGTACAAGATGTAGAAACCACGAGTTAAAGCATAAAATATTACCTCTACCGTGTAATTGTAATGAGTGTATAGACTTAGGCAAACATCTAGAAAACAAAAGAGATTCAAGAAGAGATTTGAAAGCAATAGAAGAAAAGTGTGAACATTCTGAAGGACGAGACATGCTATATACTGTAGATATGCAAAAAGCCATTAGTATGCCACTGTTGACTACAAAAGAATACTTTTTCTCAAGAAAACTCGTACTTTTCAACGAATCATTTGTGCCCCCGGGAAAAAATAAACAGGCTGTCTGTGCAGTTTGGCATGAGCACCAGTTTCTGGTAGAAAAGCTCACAATGTTGCTTCTATGTACACCCATTTTCTTAGAAAATATTGCAGAGACCTGAAGTCGATAACATTTTTCTTAGATAACTGTAATGCGCAAAACAAAAACAAGATACTTTTGTCTGCTTTGGTAAGAGTAATTAATGATAAAATGACAAATATAGATAAAATTACTCTGGAATACTTTGAGCCAGGACACACCTTTATGGCCGCAGATGCTGTACACGCTGCAATTACAAAGAAATTGAAATCAAAGGGCCAAGTCTACGATATAGATGATTTCATATCTAATATTAAAAGTTCACGAAAAAATATGCAAGTCGACTTATTAAGTCACACAAATATGATTATATTCAGTAATGATTCCAAAGTAGTATTTCCCAAAGGGTATAATATACATAACCTAAAAGTAATAGAATTCAGAAGAAATGAATTAACAATATTTGTCAAGAATGATAGTATAAGATCCCTTTAAGAACGACCTTCACCGAGCTGGTTATTGGATGAAAAGTGTTTTGCTAAAAACTAAATGCTGCATAACTTTTGCATATTCTATAGCCTATAGAATATGCAAACGTTAGGTTAACCGGTCAACCTAACGTTTGTATATATTCTATAGGCTTCATACTTTCAATTGGTATGGAATTTGTCTATTAAGCAAACCAGAGAAAAGTAAAAAAATATATTTAAAAAAATAAATTGATAATTAATTAATCATATTCTGGACTGAAATTTTTTAGACAACCCATTTGCAATATATTTTTTGACATATTAATATTATTTATTATTTATTTTATTTATTATTTGTCATATTTAATTTGAAATAAAACACTTTTCATCCAATAACCAGCTCGGTGAAGGTCGTTCTTCAAGGGATCTTAGACTATGATTATAACGCAGAATTTAAGGAGATATATTTTTTGAGAAAGAAAATAGAAATTGTATTGCGGGGAAAAATAACTAACGGTGTAACTGATCTTTTGGAAGAGATACCTAGGGAGACTGAACCTAGAGGTATTAGCGAGATTAAAAAAAAAGAGTTATTAGCATTGTGTAAGTCAATACCTCGAACTAGAACAATTTTTTATGAAAATCTTGTTGTCTCGGAATCACCCGATCTTGACGAACACATTGATACTGATTTAATATAAACCTAAGATCTCTAGGTAATTTACAGACTGATTATTAATAAAAAATTGATCTCATTATTAAATTTTCCAGATTATTTGATTTGCATTTTTAGTTTTATAATTAACTAGCTGACCCGCGCAACTTCGTCTGCGTCACATGAGCTACCTACTACCTACCTACTACCTACTACTACCTACCTACCACCTACCTACCACCTACCTACTACCTACCTACTACCTACCTACTACCTACCTACTACCTACCTACTACCTACCTACTACCTACCTACTACCTACCTACTACCTACCTACTACCTACCTACTACCTACCTACTACCTACCTACTACCTACCTACTACCTACCTACTACCTACCTACTACCTACCTACTACCTACCTACTACCTACCTACTACCTACCTACTACCTACCTACTACCTACCTACTACCTACCTACTACCTACCTACTACCTACCTACTACCTACCTACCTACTACCTACCTACTACCTACCTACTACCTACCTACTACCTACCTACTACCTACCTACTATACCTACCTACTACCTACCTACTACCTACCTACTACCTACCTACTACCTACCTACTACCTACCTACCTACTACCTACCTACTACCTACCTACTACCTACCTACTACCTACCTACTACCTACCTACTACCTACCTACTACCTACCTACTACCTACCTACTACCTACCTACTACCTACCTACTACCTACCTACTACCTACCTACTACCTACCTACTACCTACCTACTACCTACCTACTACCTACCTACTACCTACCTACTACCTACCTACTACCTACCTACTACCTACCTACTACCTACCTACTACCTACCTACTACCTACCTACTACCTACCTACTACCTACCTACTACCTACCTACTACCTACCTACTACCTACCTACTACCTACCTACTACCTACCTACTACCTACCTACTACCTACCTACTACCTACCTACTACCTACCTACTACCTACCTACTACCTACCTACTACCTACCTACTACCTACCTACTACCTACCTACTACCTACCTACTACCTACCTACTACCTACCTACTACCTACCTACTACCTACCTACTACCTACCTACTACCTACCTACTACCTACCTACTACCTACCTACTACCTACCTACTACCTACCTACTACCTACCTACTACCTACCTACTACCTACCTACTACCTACCTACTACCTACCTACTACCTACCTACTACCTACCTACTACCTACCTACTACCTACCTACTACCTACCTACTACCTACCTACTACCTACCTACTACCTACCTACTACCTACCTACTACCTACCTACTACCTACCTACTACCTACCTACTACCTACCTACTACCTACCTACTACCTACCTACTACCTACCTACTACCTACCTACTACCTACCTACTACCTACCTACTACCTACCTACTACCTACCTACTACCTACCTACTACCTACCTACTACCTACCTACTACCTACCTACTACCTACCTACTACCTACCTACTACCTACCTACTACCTACCTACTACCTACCTACTACCTACCTACTACCTACCTACTACCTACCTACTACCTACCTACTACCTACCTACTACCTACCTACTACCTACCTACTACCTACCTACTACCTACCTACTACCTACCTACTACCTACCTACTACCTACCTACTACCTACCTACTACCTACCTACTACCTACCTACTACCTACCTACTACCTACCTACTACCTACCTACTACCTACCTACTACCTACCTACAGAATAAATCTTAAAAATTGTTTTCGAAAATAGATACTTTTTTTTTTACGTTTTCATTTTTTTTTTAATGTATTCTGCTATTCAGGACGGAGACAAATCCAACGAAACAAAAACCATGAAAATTGATCTAGCAGATCTCGAGTTATAAGTGATGTAACAAACCCGACTTTGTTTTATATATATACACACATCAAAAGTATCTAGGGATCAACATATATTTTTGCAATAACTTTTCTCCTGATTGATATTAATTAAAATTTTCTTTAAGGATTCATCAAATAAAGTGTTTTCGTTTGTCACAGTAACGATAAACCAAGTCACCTTTGCATTAATAAAGAAATTTGCCATTTTCCTAATAAAGGGATTTTTGACATTTGAACCACTAACATTAAAGTTCGAAAAAATGACTGAAAACACAGTTTTCTTTAAAATTTTATTGGGTAACTTAAACAATTAATAATCCGTGTTTCTACCGCGAACACTAACAACACAAGAACATCGGTTTGGCATACTCAAAATGAGTTCATCCAAATCACGCTGTGGAATGGCCGCCCATGTTCGTTGCAACAACAAAAAAAGGTCTTCTTGCGACTGGATACCCTCCATATTCGGCAGAGCTCTTCTCTGTAGCATATCCCATGCATGCTCAATCGGGTTCAAGTCTGGCGACTGAGCAGGCCAGGGCAGGACATTGATGTTAGCTGCGGCGAGAGTCTGTCTTACAACTCTTGCGGTGTGCGGTCGTGCATTATCATGCATTAACTGAAATAAGGGACCGATTTGCACTTGTAGAGGAACGATGACGTCTGATACAATCGTCTCAGCATAAATTTGAGCGTTGAGGTTGCCTCTGATCCAAATCAACTCAGTTCTTCCGCCGATCCAAATACCCGCCCATACCATGATGGTTCCACCACTATAAGGATGGACTTCCTGGCAGGATTTTAATCGCTGTTGGCGTCCAGGGGTTCTCCAGTGTCGTATACGTCTTGTATCCGGTCTCATACCAAAACGAGACTCATCAGAAAAGCACACGAAACGCCATTGTTCTTCTGCCCAATTTCTGTGTTCAAGAGCCCATTGATATCGAATCCTACGATTGTGCATTGCTATAGGTGGTACCCGTAGCGGTCTTCGGGAATGAAGGTTCACTTCATGCAAGCGGTTTCTGACTGTTTGGTCGCTCCTGAAGAGTGATGAAGCCTCACGGCTAACATCATGGCGGTTATTGTTGGAGCTCTTCGAGTTAAAATTTGAATGTTTCGGTCTTGTCTCCGTGTGGTGCAGCGATACCGTCCTCCATGGGGCGCTCAGCCACGGTACCAGTGCTTCGGTAACGTGTCCAAAGTCGACTGATAACACTCTGACTTGTATTCAGAGCTAAAGCTACAGTACGTTGCCGGGAACCAGCTTCTATCATTCCCACGGCTCTGAGCATTTCTTCCCTGCTTAAATGACGTCGCCGCTCCATAATAACGTTGGTTTTAATCAGTAGTAGGGAAACAGTAGCACTAATAATGTCTTCAATGCGTTGTATGTTTTTATAGGGAAAATATTGACAGCTTATTTTCATCTTTTACTCGAATTTGATTGAGAGTTCCTGATTCAAATTATGAAATGCACCAAAAAGGATCCATATAAATTTATAAAATCATAAATTTATTACAAAGCCACATCTCAATCTCAAGAAATCCGCATAAAAATGCTTGATCCCTAGACACTTTTGATGTGTGTAGATGACTTGATGAATGTTAATTTTAAATTTGCTTGATACGGTTGTTCTAACTAAGATTTGATTGAAAGAAATGGATAATGGATGTGTGGAGAAATCATTCCTAAGTTGAGCTTTTGATAATATATTATTTTTGTTTTTATTTTTTAAATGTTTGATTTTATTTGTAATTTTTCGTTTAATTTTTACTTGATTGTTGTTTTTTTGTTGATTCATTGTAAGATTTGATTCGAAGAGGTTACTATTGAGTTAATTAAGAAAATTGATTTTATTTGAATAAATACATATTTTTAATATAAATTGAGTTTTATTATCTTTGACATAAATAGGTAGGTACCCAAACAACATTCAACACGCATAAAAGCTTAGTTATTCCAACTGTATTTAAAATTATTAATGTAAATTAATTCACCACCCTCGGACACACTCTTAAATACCTATTATTGTTAAGGTAATAAACTGTATCTGAAAATACAGTGTTTTTGTATGATCCATTGGCTCTGTTCTCGTAAAACCAATACACTGCAACTAAACATACAGTGTTTTGTAAAGTTTTATTGGGGCAATACACGTTTACTTAGTTTATTCTTATTGTATGGATCGTATGGCTGTAAAAATACCTATCATTTGGTACCTAGCACTATATACTTTATTAAAAATATATTTCCAAAACGTACCAAAAACCAAAAAAAGTTTAAAAAGCCCTTTTCACGAAATAGGTAGTTCTGAGATACAGTGTTTTGGATTTACACGTCAGATAGTCAATGGTACGAAACCCTTCGTGTGCGAGTCCGACTCGCACTTGGTCGGTTTTTTTATTGATATGCCTGAGAGTTTTGAAAACTCACCTTGTATTAGCTTCGGGGATTTGGCACAACTGTCTGCTTTAACCTTTGTCTGTTTCTACAGCGATTTCTGAGGTTGACGCTGTAACTCCTATGGCTTCACCACTGAATAATCATTCCAACAAATGTAACGATGCTTTTTGTGCCTTGCATGACAATAATATTCATTGGGCTCAATCTCCATCAGTATGTTCTCCCACAGTTACCAAAAAAAAATAAAAAAAAAACGTACCCGGCGTCCTACGGAATGGTCAGACGCTAAAAGGAAATACCTGACAAACATAGGGGAAAATTATATCTCTAAAAGAGGTAAAGCGGTTGACTGTAAAACTTTAGGGCCACCATGTGCTTGTCGCTTTAAGTGTGCCAGTAAAATAAGTCAAGATAAAAGACGCTGTTGCTTCAAGAAGTTTTGGAAATTGGGAAGTCGTGAAAAACAATGGTCCTTTGTAGTGAAATATACAAATAAACACCGTAAATATAGATGCCTAAATTCCGATATTCCAAATAATCGCCAGTACACATTGCCATCGCCTAAGAAGTCCAATCAGAATGAATGTTCTGTGGTGGAGGTATGTAAAACCATGTTCCTGAACACTTTGGCAGTTAGTGGCAGGATTCTTAAAACAGCTTGGACTAAATATGACGGTAGTACTGAAATGTTTGCTGATCTAAGAGGCCGTCATAATAACCATAAAAAAGTGATCAACCCTGATGTTGTAACAAGCGTATGTGATCATGTCAATTCTTTTGTACCAGTAGAGTCACACTATATACGTAAAAATTCTAAAAAGCTTTATTTGGACAGCAACCTAAGCATCGCACGCATGTTTAAATTGTATGTGGAGTGGTTTGATAGGGCAAAATATAAAGATGCAGCAAAAACTGAGCGACAATATAGAGATATTGTCAACGAGAATTTCAATACGAGCTTCTTTCGTCCGAAAAAGGATCAGTGTGACGTATGTCAAATATTTTGCAACAAAACTCATCCCACAGACGAGGAAAATGCTAATCATCAAAAGCATTTATCCAATAAAAAATTGCACGTGATTTGAAAACCCGAGATAAATGTGATGCAATAAGTTCAAATGGTACAATTTTAGCGGCAGTTTTTGATTTCCAAAAAGTCCTGTGCTGTCCTCATGGCAATGTAAGTATCTTTTATTATAAACGAAAACTAAGCTTCCTAAACTTTACTGTCTTCGATATGGGTGAAAAGCGGGCTGTATGCTATATGTGGGACGAGACGGTGGCAAAAAGGGGCGCTAATGAAGTCAGTAGTTGCTTGTTAGACTACATAGAGGAAAATGTAAAAAAAGGTGTAGGCGAATTTAGGTTTTGGTCGGACAATTGTGCGGGCCAAAATCACAGAATATAATATTAGTACCTTACGGTACAGAAGTTTCACTCCCGAGTTTAGGTATGATAAACGCAAGCGTGCGGCCACCGCACTAGTCTCAATAGGCTTGCACTTGCTCGACTTGTCGCACTCGCAGCGCACGCACCCGCGAAACAAAAAAAAACTGTTAATACCGTAAAGTACCTCTGACAGCCCTAGCAGATTGAAGCGAGGCGAAAGACAGTTATTGTACTATGAACGCTATGCGCAATGCAAAAGGTTGAAATTATATGGTATATATTATATGGTAGTTAGTAAAACAATGAGACTACCTAAACATTAAGTTTTATAGATTTAGAAAGAATTAATGTGTACTATTTTTTTAAATAAATTGATTACTTCTTTAATATTGGTTTATCTTAATTTCCTTCCTGCCAATAATATAACAGAGCTGTGAAGGTAACTCTGTTAGCTAATATACTATATGTCGCCGCGAGGACACCTTTATGCTAAGCTTATTACGTAATGTTATTTATTGTAACTAGTTAAATTATAATTTCTTATTCCATGAACGATAATACTGCCATCTGTGAGATACTCTGGCAACTATTATAACACCTGTGAGTGCCATTGACTAATTTCGTTTGAGTATCAAGAGCAACAGCGCCATCTGTTGGCTTGTCTTAATCAGTATCACTTGAAAATCAATTATCAAACTAAACTCGATGTTCTAGCTAAAACTATCGCTATAATTAACATAAGAATATTTAGGTGTTTGAGCCTTGCTTGACCTACTGTGAGATTACCCTCGAACTTTACGCGGTTGCAGTGTGTATCTACCCTCAATATTGATGATAAAATTGATCAAACGTCAGTAGAATCACAAACCATACGGTGGCGACATCGCCGGTTGTCTTTTGAATCATCAGTGTGCTAAGTGCGAGTTGCATACTAAAATTCAAGTAATGTGTCGACCGCGAAAACCGAGTTTACGTTACCATTTACGTCGTCGGTAATGACAATAGAATGCCTCTATGAAAATGAGGTCCGTTTGGAGCACATCGCTAACGTTTGCATGCTATCGCGAGTGCAAGTTACAATTTTGACAGTTTTGACGGCTCGAATACGAAACGCGAGCGTGAAAAGTTTTCACTTAAGATTTTGTGGTGAGAGCATCATGAGAGTGGTGAAATAACAAAGTAATTTAATTTAATTTCGTATTGTGAATGAAACTTACCATGGAATCTCGTATTATTTCGTTTGGACAATGTTTGAGACCGCAAAAGCACAAGATAAGCGTAATATAACGCCACAAAAAAGTTACACGGTTACGTAAACAAAGATAGAAACACCACCACAAACCACTCGGGCATTATTAGATCATTTGCTTGGATCTCCATGCCTAAAAAGTAACAAAATTAGTTTTACAAACTTCACAGATGGATCAAGGTCACTCACTACACACCAAAAGATATCAATTACACTAACTGCTCCATTTATGTCACCAGCATTTCAAATTGGGACGGGCTAGTCTTTATTTTTAACAATAATATTCAAAATTAGCTCAAACTTTCGTAAACACAAACAAAACTAATGACCATTGACCACAGATAAGTAATGTCGTCTAACTTCGTTCTATAACCACCACTAATTGAATAGGCAGTCGCTTATATTATGAACATAAAATACGAATGTCAACTTATTTTGGCCGGTTATTAATGTACGCAACACAAGTTACGGTGAATTAACGCGAAAACGAATGAATGTATTCTAGGATCTCACACTCGCAAGTTAACGATTGTCGATGCGGCACTCAAACTACCTAGTTCTGACATATTACGCTAGATGGCGCTACCCCAGCGCCATACAAATTTGCCTAAACGTTAACGCGCTCGAATGTGGTGAACGAAAATAAAAAATCTCGCACTAAGTACACAGTACGTCTTGAACTTTCGCAGTGAGCAGTGTTTGTTAGTTTGAATAAATGTATAGTGAAATTTAAACAAAGAAATTGGAAAATATACTCAGCTTCACGTGATCATCATTCTGTTAGTATTTAATCTTTAGTTACATGTGGTGTATAAATATTAGACGAGAGATCCCTATGGTTTCTGCTCGATAGGTGAATGCCCGCTCTCTGGACGGCAGACTCACCTTTTCTCTTGGGTAAGCCCCAAATAAACGAAACTTCACACCCATGATAGTGTGGCGCGATTAATTTTACATAGATCGCCACCTTTGATTCCGGAGCGAAACCGCTCCGCTTATGAACCTTGTCCCACACACAGAAATCGTACGATGTCTTGTTTGTCATCGAGTGCGAGCGCACTGCCGCTTACACGCGCCGCACCCATTCACTGCGCGCGTGATAATTGTACCGGCGACGACGGCGTGCACGCAGGCGACGTGTGAGGGAGCCGAGCAGCGAGCGCCAGTCCACCGTTGGCTACCAGCCCATCTACTCGCGCCGCGCTTTGCTTTATATAGATTTACTTTGCTATTCATTTTTGTTACTAGTTTAAATTTTTAATTCATTATAATAGTTAGTCATCATCATCAGTCGTTGTTAATTCATAATCCTCATCCTACTTAGCTTTGCAAACTTACGCTTGTGCATAGCGCATAGTGCTTATTAGCTTTACCATACGGGTTAAATTCCCGTGTGGAGTTAGTACAGTTATTGTGCACGTAACGTACTACAATAGTAACGGAGAGACTCCGTGAGTCGGCTAGTCAGACGACCGAGGTCGGCTAGTCAGACGACCGAGGTCGGCTAATCGGGCGACCGGGTCGGCTGGTTGGACGACTGGGTCGGCTAATCGGACGACCAAGGTCGACTAATCAAAAGACCCAAATTGGCTAACCAGATGACGCCGTCGGCTATTCAAGCGACCAGTCAACTAGACGGCTTACCAGCCGACCAAGGGTGATTTCGATTAGACTGCTTAAAATATATTGCCCACGGCATGCTCTAATTACCCGTAATGATTTCAGATCATGGAACAGCGCATCACTCTTGGGGAACTAACCATCTTTGAAGTTCCACCAGAGGAAGAAACAGTCTATAACAAATTCATCAGTATTTTAGATGAATTTTACCCAGACGATTGGAGAGCATGGGAGGTAAATGATCTTACCTTTGAAGACCTTTTTGGGCCGCAAATATCATCGGAGGATAAAAATCGGATCCGCTTTGCAATTCCGATGGTGCAACTTGCACAAGCATTTAGCAGCGGGACTCCTTGCACACTGGGTGAAAAGACATACAGGAAAATAAAGCGGACCCTTCTTAAGTGGCCTATTGCCAGAGCAGTCATATATACACCATCGAGCACGATGAAGAAAATTCACTCGCTTGAGGGATTTAACAGATTTTCAGAAGTTGTTAAACAGCTCAAGCCCAAACTAATGTCTAGATCAGATGCTTCCTCATTCTTAAAGTCACGTTCATGTTCTAATGTTGGCGCTGAAGCTCACGCATCGCCTGCTAGTTCAGCGATGTCTTCTAATAGTAGAAAGCGATCCCATAGTCCAACAAGCTCAGAGGAAGCCGGTGGTAAAATAAGGAGAGAACCTGAAGATAGCTTGATGGCCAAATTCATGAATCAACAAAACATGCTACTCGAAAAAAATTTTGAACTCTCCCATGATCAGAACCAACAACTTAAAGCAATAAAAGTCCACTTGGCGGACCAACCGGTGCGTTCACCCACCCGGGAATACAACGATCAGTCTGGAGAAGAAAGCTGGCAAGCTCCAGATATTATTGATTCGGACACGGAAGAAGAACCTGAACAGACTGATGAACCATTACTGGACTTTGATCCAGATACAAAGGAGTCAGAAGCAAAAATAAGTGCAGCTGAAGAAGACCTAGTTAAACAGGGTATTCACTGTCAGAGACTAGGTAATGACGGATGGCACAATGTTCGCTACGCAGATGTCCAAAAGAAATTTCAAGCAGCACCTGTTTTCACCAACCTCAAAGTAAATAGTACTTTGGCTAAAGTAACTCCATCATGGCAACTAGTAACCATTTTAGAAAAAATGGATTTATGTTTAGGTGCTATAACGCATGGACTTCTACAGCAGCGAAAGGAATTTCAAAACATCTATTATAAAGCATCACTGGAAGTCAAATCTCACATCAGCAAAATTTTTTTATCTCAAGAATCAAGTTTTCGTAAAACATCGGATGCATTATTGCAGTACACGTGCGGAAAGCGTGCCGAAGTAATTCAACATAGGAGAAACCTATACAAACCTCATAATAAAACGCTTAACGAATTGCTGCAATCTATTCCACCATCACCAACTCACCTCTTCGCTGAACCACAGCTGGCAGATTTGGTGAAGGAACAAGGTGGCACGAATAAATTTTTTCCAGCCTCAAATAGAAAATCAACCTATAAATACAAGGCTACATATCATAATCAACAAAACAAGGAAAGGACCAAACCATTCAGTTTGTTTAAAAGACCGTCATACAAAGCACCAGAACGTACGACCAATCGTACAACAGGAAGAGATAAGAGGCCCTTTCATGGGAAACAGAAAAGCGGAAAATCAAGATACGAAGGGAGGAAACACCAAGTTTAAAGCGGGACAGGTCAGTCTAAAAGTACGAAACTGGGAGCAGTTGGGAGCGCCAAAGTGTATTTTGAATATACTCACAAGATGTAGAATATCTTTCAATCGCAAACCTCCCCTTTGTAAAGAATCCTGCTCTCATTACCAAGCAAAACCATCGCCAGCAATGGCTTTAGAAGTCAAGAAGCTAATTGACTGTGGAGCAGCAGTAGAAGGCAATCATATGTCGGGCTTTTTGTCTCCGTTATTTCTGAGACAAAAAGCAGATGGCTCAAATCGCCCTATCCTGAACCTAAAACATTTAAATAAATTCCTCACTCCTCCCAAGTTTCATCTAATAAATCATAACAAGATTCCTAATTGTTTAAACCCTTTAGATTACATGGTCAAGTTAGACTTGTCACAAGCCTATTTTCACCTCTCAATTATTAACTCCCATCGAAGGTTTTTGGCCTTTGCATATGATAACAAAATTTTTGAGATGACCTGCTTACCTTTTGGATTAGCAACCGCTCCTTAAATTTTTTCAAAAGTGACTAATTGGGTTGCTAATTATTTCAGAGAACTGGGAATCAGATCAATTGTCTATCTCGACGATTTTGTGATTATTCATTCCAATCCAAATACGCTGCATCGACAAAGTCAAATTGTTTTACAAACTCTGGAGCATCTAGGCTGGTGCATAAATTACCAGAAATCGACCCTGCGCCCAACTCAATGTCTAGAATATCTCGGAATCATCTAGAATACCAGATGCAACGTCAAGAGTCTTCCCGAACAAAAAATCCTAAAGAATATCAACCTACTAAGTCAGACATTAAAAAACCAACATTGGACATGGTGGTCAGCAAAAGTGCTACTCGGAAATATAAATTTTGCCTCTTTCACCGTACCTCTGGGCAGGCTCCATTGCCGACACATTCAAATAGCAGCAAAGCATCTCCCGAAAGAGAACCGTCACAAAAAGTTTTATTTACCTCCGATGGTAAGAGCAGAAATACTATGGTGGATAAAAAACATCAGGCGCACCTCGCCGATTCATCAAGAAAGTGCAACTACCTTTATAACTACAGATGCAGCCAAAAACGGGTGGGGGGCAACGATCAACGGTCGACCCTTGAGTGGGCAATGGACAAAGAAACAAGTGGAGTGGCACAGCAATCTAAAAGAGTTATGGACTGTTTTGAAAACACTCCAATTTGCTGGCCACAAACTACTAAACAAAACTGTCATGTTACAAACGGACAACAAATCGGTGGTTGCTTACATAACGAAAGAAGGAGGAACCAGATCCCTCAGACTATTGGAAGCAACTCGAAAGATACTGGAGCTGGCAAGAACATACAACATAAGATTAATCGCTCGATACTTACCGGGGAAATACAATCTCTGCGCAGATAGCCTTTCGCGATCAAATAACATGCCCGAGTGGTCCCTGAGCACAAAAATATTACAGATAATATTCAAAAGATGGGGAATCCCGTCAGTGGATCTGTTTGCCAGTGCAGCGTCAGCAGTAGTCAACACATATGTGAGCGAGGATGCTACAGACCCATACTGCCTGTTTGTGGACGCCTTCAGCAGGCCATGGCATTTTCAACTAGGTTGGATATTTCCACCTCCAGCGATGATACCACGGGTACTCCGTCACCTAACGATAAGTTCGGGCACATATCTACTGGTGGCACCGAAGTGGGAAAGAACATTCTGGAAAGCAGATTTGAAACAAAGAGCATTGAGTGCCCCGACGATAATACGCAACCTGCCACAACACCTGATAGACCTACGGTCTCTGAGGCCACCACCATTAGTGGAGGAACTTTGTTTGCAGGTTTGGAAGATTCGGGCTGGTCCCATCTAATTCGAGACTGGTCTATAAAAAGCAAAGAACAGCTAGAGGCCTCGTGGCGTAAGTCTACACTAAAGACATATCGACCAGCTTGGCAACGCTGGAAAAAATGGTCCCAGGATAATAGTAGTTCTTTAAATAACCCTAAACCTGAGGATCTTGCCAGATTTTTGTACTTCCTACACGAAGATAAAAAATTAGCTCCTAGTACTATCGCTGTACATAAGTCGGTAGTCACCACTTTTGCCAATCCTGAGAATACAGAAAAACTAAGCAATCATCCACTCGTAAAGCAAATGCTTAAATCTATAATGCTTACCAAACCACCATCAAATAAAAAGTTGAGTTGGAACGTAGGTCAACTAATAGACTACCTCCAAAGTTACAAAGTTGATGAGAAGAGCCTATTTCAGGTGTCGCGCCACACCTCAGCGCTCTTGCTCTTGATATCGGGTCGTCGTATTCATGACCTAACCTTGTTATCAATTGATCCATCCTCCTGTGAACTCTCTGATGATAAAGTAATATTCTGGCCCAAATTCGGATCTAAAACTGATTCCAGTACATATAGACAGTCGGGTTGGAAAATCTTACAAAATGAGAATTCAAAATTAGACGCTGTGTTGTGGATAAGAAAATTGATTTCAATATCTGAACAAAGAAGAGTGGCGAACAAGACTCTATCAAACCTATTTATCACAACCAGGGGTAAAGTGAAATCAGCTTCTCGATCAGTAATCGGGGGATGGATTCGAACCCTATTTAAAGAGGGCAACATTCAAGGTTCTCCAGAAAGTTGTAGGGCAGCTGTCAATTCTGATATTTGGATAAATAAAAGATTTAATTTAGATGATTTGATGAAAAGAGGTAACTGGAGGTCACCAGATATCTTCATGAAATATTATTTTAAAGAGGTAGCCTCTTATAATCACAATAGTAACAGAACTGTATCTCAGTTGTTTTGTCCTGTTTAGTTTATTAAAGCTTATTATTATTTAATTGGTTTCTAAATTTACTACCTATCCTTACGTCTATTCTGTCCAACCACACAGTACGTCTCGCCATCGCCGGCAGAATGTAAACATGTCTCACAGTAGGTCAAGCAAGGCTCAAACACCTAAATAGGACCGTTTTCCCCCTGAAGGGAAGAAAACGGATATTTAGGTTTTAGCCGAAGCTTGACCTACTAAACTTGCCGGTCTAGCCGGCGGTGAGTACTGATGATTCAAAAGACAACCGGCGATGTCGCCACCGTATGGTTTGTGATTCTACTGACGTTTGATCAATTTTATCATCAATATTGAGGGTAGATACACACTGCAACCGCGTAAAGTTCGAGGGTAATCTCACAGTAGGTCAAGCTTCGGCTAAAACCTAAATATCCGTTTTCTTCCCTTCAGGGGGAAAACGGTCCTATTTGTTTAACAACTTTAGGGTTTCATTCATATTAGCTTTAATCACTTGACATTATGTTTCTTTATGATACGGCGTTACCTGTCAGGGAAAATGGCGCCGACTGTGATTTTACCATCAATACCTGAATGCTTAAATTAAGTACGAGAATTCCCAACTATAAATTAATAAGATTATTTTACATTATATACATTTATTAGTAAAAAGCCTTTGTTTAACATAACTGTTGTACATCACCGGAAATGTTCCATGATAGCACAGATTAAAGACTAAAAAGTAATGAGACAACTAGTTTATTATTAATAATTGAAAACGTGTTCAAATTGGTGAATTCTGTCATTATTTAATAATAACACAATTATTGTAAATTGTTTCAGTATTATTTGTGTGGCTGATTGAATTTACTATTGTAATAAGTTGCTGAACGGATATTGTGGTACTTCCGCTCACGCAGGCAGAATGGACGCGTGAGCGACGAGCAGTCACGTTATCATAAGATTAGCAAAACAATTGAAATACTAAGTAATTATAAGTGTTTAGTGATGTGAACGATTAGTTGTGAAAATGAGAGTGTGAAGAGTTTCTTCGTCCATTCTTCTCCTCAACCATAATACTCTGCGAATGGACGACTCAACTCTAGAAAGTTAATAAGTTTCTGTACCTAAATGGTTTAATAGAAATAAACGTTTGGAGTTTGAGTCAAGTGCTGTGTGTGATTTCAAGTACCCAGTACCCACCTACCTATCTACCAACAATGAAGAATCGTATCGCAAGGCGATGTGATAGATGACTGAAAGACAATATGGTGGCGGATGGCGCCAATATTTGGGGACAGTGTTCGTCTAGGCTTTCCCTGCCGTGATATATAGAATTTTAATTTATATAAAGTGTTGATGTCACATGTTACACTATTTCTTTATAGATCTTTCCTAGAATAGTGTAACATGTACATAAGTACCACAGTTTTCTGGACTGGAACCCGCAGAACAAAGTTACATCTGCATATGCAACCTCAAATCTATTTTGGACTTCCGATAAACATCGGTGTATGTAAACATGCGACCCCTTATTTCTGTAAAAAAAAAAAGGTTTTAATGAAATGTAATAATACTGGTGTGTAGCTTATTTTTAATAAAAGTGTTATTTGAAATTTGAGTGCTCTAAGGTTTTAAACAAAAAAACTAGATCAAAATTTAGTTATACCAAACTTGAAATCGCTTTGCCGAAAAGTAGACTTTTTGCAGATGTGACTTTGTTCTTCGGGCAGGTCGAAATACGGTTTAGATGCAATGATGACTAGAAATCTCAATCAAGACCCTGTAGATAATTTCTTTGGGAGCATCAGGAGTTATGGGGCACGAAATATTGCACCGAATACAGTAGCCTTTGAAGGAGCGTATAAAGCCTTAATGCTAAATAATATTAATTCCCCACATTCAAAGAGGGCCAATTGTGAAGAGGACTCCAATGAGTGCCTACAAACGCTAGCAACTCCTGATGCACCTGCAGAAAATAAAGAGATTCATTTCGATACTGAATTATGTTTAGAACAATCTTCGGAAAAGGATGCGGGTCAAATCAATTATGTATGTGGTTGGGTAATAAAAAAAATGTCTTACAAGAATTGTAAAAGGATGTCAACATTGTAAATTAAATTTACTAGACAACACATCAAGTAACACTAATAATACTTTTATCAAAGAGAAAGAATATCAAAATACAAATTGGCTTGTCTATCCTAGCAAAGAAACAGAAACATTTTTCAGAGATTCCCAAAATATTGCTTGCTCATTTTTTAAAAATAATGTTCCAAAAACTAATTTAAAACGGACAATATTATCATTTATAGATAGATATGTTTGTAGATTGTCATTTCAGCTGTCCAAAACATAAAAATAACTTAAAAGAAATGTTTTTAAATACTATGGTTAATATTCTTGTATACAGTTGGTGCCGATCTGTCAATCGAATTTTATCAGGCAAGCTAATTAATTATGAAGTTGAGGACGAAATTAAAATTGCTGCCCAAATTTATTATGATAAACACAAGAATTATAAAAATAGAAAATAAGTAGCAACCTACTTTGCTATGTATATATCACGGCAGGGAAAGCTTAGAGGAACACTGTCCCCAAATTTTGGCGTCATCCGCCACCATATTGTCTTTCAGTCATCTATCACATCGCCTTGCGATGCGATTCTTCATTGTTGGTAGATAGGTAGGTGGGTACTGGGTAGTTGAAATCACACACAGCACTTGACTCAAACTCCAAACGTTTATTTACTCTCATTTTCACAACAGCTAATCGTTCACTTCAATAAACACTTATAATTACTTAGTATTTCAATTGTTTTGCTAGTCTTATGATAACGTGACTGCTTGTCGCTCACGCGTCTATTCTGCCGAGTGGGCGGAAGTCCTCCACACAGTACAGGTAACTCATTACCACGAAGTAAATACAAATAGGAGATGGCCTAAGCAACTGTGCACTGTGATTCTCAACTAGGTCCTGACGTCATCATGTGGGCGTGGCCTTAGTCAGTGTATTGTTGGCGTTCGTCCTGTGCACAACTTTGTGAACGTTCCCATTTTACAGCATTGTTCGCGCTAGACGAAAAAAAGAATTAAGTGTTGTGCTTTGTCTTGTAAAAATTACTTGGACAGACGTTCTGATGCTATGGACGGCATCACATTTCATTTGTAAGTAATTTTATGCGTAATTTATTAAAATAGTTCTAGAAAAATCTCCTAGCGTCGGCGTTTCCAAACATAATCCTACCCGACACTAGATGGCGACACTTGGTGTCATGGAAACTAAAAATATTTAGGTATGTAGAGCCCAGAACTAACATATTTTAATAATATTAATACTGAAATTTGTTCAACATTCGTTCCTAAAGACCCTTTAATGGCCAAAATGTTATTTTTGTAGTTTTTATATCATTTTGTAAACAGGCCGCCATCTATCGTCAACTATGAACAACAAACATAAATAACAAAAAGACAGGGCCGTAATTAGAAATCAATTATTTTACTGAATGTCCCGCGGCTGCGGCTGTCTCATAAATGGAAAGTACTTAAAACATTAAATACGCTGGACATAAAAATACAATCTCCTATAAATTAAATATTATATCTACAATTATTTTATTTATATAAATTACTTAAAGCCCACCTAGTTTATTTAGTTAAATTTTAAATGATGTATGTTTTAGATTTCCATCTGAAGATAATTTAAGACAGCAATGGATTACAAAAATTAATAGACAAGACTGGTCTCCGACTAAATATACGAAAATTTGTTCTTGCCATTTTAATGATGAAGACTTCATAGTGACAAAAAAAACCTTGGAAAAAAAAATCAGCTGTTCCCTACATTTTGACGAGTATAAATGTAAGGAACAGCTGATTTTTTTTCGCGATGTCAAGGTTGCTCCCATAGAAAAAATTGTTCAAAATAATGAGTACAATGACCCCTTTTCGGGTTTAGTGTAAACAAAAAATAATGTTTTATAAGAGAAAATCTAATAATCTTCATTCGTCATTCATCAGAAACCTTTTTTTCGTAATAAAATCACAATTTAAATTTGAAAAATACGCATCAAGATGGTTCGCAAAATTAATTTAAAATAAAACAGTACTCCCCGGCAGTCCCCGGTACGAAAATTCTGAGTACGACCCTGTTGCATCCTGCACTTAGTGACATCTAGTGTGAGATAGTTACGTAACTACAAAACAAAATCGATAGAACGAGCGAATAGTTTTGCTATTGACCGGTAGATGGAAAATAGAGAAGTGGGCGGGACCCCCTCACCCCTCACCCCGTAAAGTGTCACGCGTTGTTTCCTAAGGAAATCTAATTAGGCCATCTCCTCTTTGTATTAACTCCGTGCTCATTACATAATAAGTTCATTAAAACTTACAAACAATACTAGAGTAATTCATAATTAATCATTTTAATAATTAAACAATACCAATATTCACAAATGCAAAGGTTTTATCAAGTTAAAGCTTAATTAGTCGCTTCAATACTTTTTACAACAATATTCAATCTTATTTTAAAACCATTTCCGGCAAATCAAAGTATTTAGTACAAAGAACACCTACGAAGTCTTTCACTAATAAATTGTTCTGTAAAATAATCTTGTTACTTTTTAGTTTGTAATTTAGTTAGATAATCTGATTTAATTGTAGTTTCAAATTATTAATTGATTTATTGATCAAATCGTATTCGGCCTGTAGTGTTGCCTCATAAAAATCTTGTGTCAAAATGAACAATAATAATTACAAATCCAATGTCATAAAATACTTGCTTATCATAATTTTAACTATAGATTTAGCTAAAGACACTGAGAGTCTTTAGCTAGACTTTTGTTTAATAAATTACTATTTGAAACCACGAACTATCTAAGTACTAGGTAAGCCAATAGATGGCGCTTAATTCATCTGTCAATTAATTAAGTTCTATGTAATAATTGTACTGCCAAGCAGAGATGGCAGGTTCAATTCCGGTTTAATTCAGGTTTAATTCCCTTCAATATGGTTGAGTTGAATGGCGCCGGTACATGCGTCATGTCTGTGAACGGGCGCTGTCAGTTGGGACTGGTCATCTCTTAGCTGCCAAGGTTCATTTTAATTACTTTATTCATACATTTTTAATCTAATCTTTCACTCTGGATGCTCTTAGTGTGCACGTCTTTCTACATCGTTCTCACATATATGTATAATCTCAAAATTAATGATGTAACCAAGATTTTGTAACAATATTTTGATTTTAAAAGAGTGTCCATGGAGTTTCTTGCCCATTCTTCTCCATAGAGATCTACGCTAGGGAATGGGCAACTACAGTACTTTCTCAAGTTATTATGCCTTGTGACTGGGACTGTAGCTTTGATTTTCTTTTTTGTATTTTTGACTTTCAAAAGTGCCGTAATGGTCTAATTGAAATAAATGCTTTGAGTTTGAGTTTGAGTTCACTAGTTTTATCATGGAATAGAATTATGAGTGCTATTAATTAGATTAAATCTTAGCAGATAGAGCCTCTTGCGGCGACATATATATTGTAATCAATGTCAACATGCTTGAAACAAAAATAAATAATTATTTTGTTATTTATTGAGTTTTATTTCTATTATTAATTATATTACTAAACTTCATTTCTATTAGAAATATTGATGTAATTATGTGACTATAGTCCTATTAATTAGAGATATCAATGTTACTTCCCTTAGAAGCTGTTTTGTTTTAGTAATTTCTATTACATGTACTAAACCAAAATAGCTTCTAAAAGAAGTAACATTGATATCTCTAATTAATAGGACTATAGTCACGCACATTCTATACCTACGTTATAGGTATATATATTGGTGTTAGTTCTAGTTAAGAAATCCAGGTGGCGCTTTCAACCGATATGCCCAAAATTAGCACAAGAGGGCTCTCTACCTCCTCTATATTATTATACTCTTTGACTTAACTGTTGAAGACGAAGACTCCGATGCATCAATAAAATGGCTAGAGGCGTCTTCATCGCACTATGAAGTAGTTATTGTAAATTGGATGGTTTCATTTCAAGCAAGACATGTACACATCAGTACATGTACACATCAGTACAGCGTCAGCGTGTGGGCTGGGCTTATTGCAGGACAGCTGGTAACTTTTGAAATGCCACCAAGATTGAACGGCACTCAGTATTTTCACCTTTTTACAAAATAATTTACATGAAATCTTGCGCCAGGCTGAAATTCCAGCTGAAGTTGTTGAAAACATGTGGCTGCAATACAATGGCGCTCCACCACACTACGCCCGGGTTTTCCGAGAACATTTAAACGCCCAGTACCCAAACCGTTGGATTGGTCGAGGTGGAACAGTCCAATGGCCAGCGAGATCTCCGGATCTAAATCCGATAGTTTTTTTTTTGTGGGGATACTTAAATGAGATGGTATACGAAACAGAGAACCAGGGAGACAGTGCAAGAATTAAGAGTTATACGCAACAGAAACGCAATTTGTAGGCTGCGACGTAATTTTAGTGGATGATGTCTTATGTGTATTGTCGCTAGAGGAAGGCATTTCGAACAATAGCTGTAACTAGATTTATTATGTTGTTATTATATAAAATTATGAAATCTAATAGCCGTTTTTGACAATCCGCTGATTTACGTTAATTTAGACCTAGCTATGAAAAAGTTAACACAAAAAATAATGAAGCTACATACAGCTATGTCTCACACCTAGTTTTAATCATCGTTAAATAGGCAAGTTATTTTAATGCAGGGTCATTTTTTGGTAGTATATTTTAAGTAAGGTTTTAAATTAGAAATAATTTTACGTGAGACTTAAAAGATATTGAAAAAAGTGCCAATACTCATAAATCATGGTACCTATTATCATAAAAGCACTTTTGTAGTAATGATACATTTCCTAGAAGCTACTAAACACCATTTATTGTTTTAAAATAGGTACCCATTTTACTCTAAATGCCTATTTATCACAAATTATGTTTTATTTTATTCAAAAAACACTCAAATAGTCATAACGTTTATGGCGATCAAGTGTGTGCTCTGCCACAAAGATATTTTTTACTGCAAATAACCCCAACTATCGCCCTGTTTCGTTTGATCCACCCTTGTGATTCTTGTGAACTCTTACCTGTGTAAATTGACCGATTATAGAATTATTTGTCCATGAGGGATGTGTATATTCTGGGCCGTTACCATGCAACAACCTCAGATGCGGATATCATAATAATGAATTGGGTGATGAATCCAGTTCATTAAGGCAATATTTTGAATCAGGAGATGTATTCATCCTGGATAGAAGAGGGTTTAGGGCTTCATTGCATTTTTTAGAATGTTGTGGTTATCAAGTTCATGTACTATCAGTCTCGCCTGACCACCACTAAGCTTATTTTTGCTTGCACTCGCAACATAGAAAAGCTCTCTAGCCCCGCCCCGTTGACTTTGTATAGAAATAATGAATGAAAAGATACCGAATCGGCCGAGCGCACTGACGACGCACGCCAAACGATAGTTATTGTTATTTTGCGCGCCAAAGTTGACGCTTTCCTAATAGGCCGAAACTTTAAGGGCGCGTGGCTCGGCACCTCGGCATGTTTTAAGCGAAAAAAAAATTAAAATGGTCAGCTGTACCTTTGTCATCTTAATTAACGACAAGAGATGCTAATAAGTCCAGAGCTGTGACTATGTTTCGATGGGTAGTAGAGGTAGTGAATGGCATTTTTAAAACTGGATTAAAAATACTTCGTCAAATAAATGAATTCGACACAAAAGGAACAGGGATGATGTAGCTCAAATACTAGAAATAGTTCCATCAGAATATGGTCACCAATAATGATTTGTTTGAGTATGTTAGGGAACGCAATCTAAGTAGAGCTAATGTAGACACTGAAAATGTTAGGGATTTTTTCGACAGTCAGTTTATTTCAAGAACAAGTCACTGGTATTGATACTCCATATAAATACTTTTATTTTTTTTTGGAGGGGAAATCATCAAATAACTCCTCCCGCTCTGGACGGAGCAGGAGGGGGTGTCAGACTTTTACTGACTAAAACCCATCCATGTTCCTTTATCGCCCTTTGTGTTCCGGGGCCGCGGTATCTCTTTTGAACTGTCCCGCAACCCCGGCAGGCATCGGTCCTTACGGACTCCTTCCTTTTTGCTGACTCTTTTTGAGGCGCGCGTCCATATAAATACTTCAAAAGATTATTTGACGATGAATTGATGAGATTTATTTGTTATCAATCAAACCACTCAAAGCACAGAAAGATCAGCACCCCTAGCCAAGTTACAAACGTTTCTACAATCGTAAACGCCTCGGGGTAAGCGATTTTAAAAAGTGCTAAATTGTTAGCCAAGTTGACACGACCGAGTCGATCGCTCGTTCTCTAATGTCTGTAGAAAAAACCTACACTTTAGTCTATGGTGAGCGTTCCTACCAAAGAATTTAGCGATCAACATTGTAGAAACGATAACATTCTATTCTATCATTTTGAACGATGTAAATTTGTCTACGAATTTTCTATTCGTTTGTGTTGATCACGTGATTTAACGTTGAGATGATGTCATTCGCATTCATTTGAATAGTTTTCTACTAGCGTTAACGATTGTAGATTGTCAACTTGGCTAGGGGTGTAGTTGATACGACAAAAGAAGAATATGATAAAACTCATTAGCATACATATAAATACCTCAAGATATTTATATGCTAATGAGAAAACAGACTGACTGCCTCGTCCGAAGCTCGGAACCACTTACCACATCTGCAGTTTACTTAACAAAAGACGCGGTAAAACGATTGAGTTATCAAAGTATAATAAAACACAGGAAATACAAATGGGTACAATAAAAGAAGATAAAGAATCATAAAAGACAAAATAGTACCTATAACTTAAACGTGGGGAAAACACAAAATGAAACTTTCTAAACTAATTACAAGTCAGCTCAGTCTTCGAGCAACATGACGTCATCAACATCAAAATCACTCTCAAATTGGTGACCCCGACGTGATGTCAGTGCAGCCTTCGAGCACCAACAAAAGCAGAACTTTAATACTAACTGGAACGATGTTAGAGAGTTCGAAGATAGACCAACAAAACCAAGAGGCCAAACATCAAGAAGTAAGAACTGGAAGCAGCAAAAACAGCAAAGTCACAAGCAAAAATTGAAGCCAAGGATGATGCTGCAGTTTCCTTTGACTTCAAGGCCAAAGATGAAACAAGTCTAGTGGATGAGCCACTTTATGATCTTGGGCCACACACCAGTTCCATTCCTGTTCAGGAGGTATATTCCCAGAATTGCGAATTCACCGGATATATTGATCAGGTCAAACGCACCTATGAGGCACTGAGAGGAATTGACCCTTGATTGGATCGGCGCATGCCATTCTCTATGTCCCAACATTCCATGAGAACAGTTTTAATCTGTTGTGTTCATGGTGTCGCGTTTGACAATGGAGAGCGGAAGCTCGGATCGGCAAGGTGTCAAGATCTGTTGCCAGAAGACCTCTGCGTCCCGGACAACCTATACCTTATATGACAAACATCGGAAACACAACAACTGTCGCAGGCGACGAGATTAAGTTTAATTTACCCGACGTTGCTGTTCCGCAAACCGCTGATGATGATATTCCAGCTGGATCTTTCGGCCAAGTTACCGTTAAAAACCACAACGTGTATGAATGCTACATTTCATTTATAAATTGGACAGAGTTGGCAGTTTCGCAAAGTTGATTATTAATCTTATACAGATTTAAGTAGAAGAGTGATTGCAAAGATATGTCACTGGACATATCTTTGCAATCACTACAAACAAAAAAATCTTAAAACTGAAGCAGGTATATATATATCTACCTGGAACATCTGAACCTATTTATTGCGACGTTAGTACACCAAACGTTCGCCCTTTTATTACCGGATCTTTTCGCACAGCAGCCTTTAACTCCGTACATAAACTATCACACCCGGGCAGCGTTGCCAGAAGGTTACTTAGGTAACCTTTTAGGTGATTTTTAACCCCTTCAGGTTACTTCTAGGTTACACGACACAAAAGGTTACTTAAAGGTGATTTTTTGGAATTTACGGAATGCTTTTTTAAATTCCCTCCAGTGGCTTGTATTATTATGTATTCTGTGCCAGTGGTGCAACCACAGAATCAAATCAAACATACCTTTCTCTTTCACACCAATGCTTAAATCAACCGTCCGTTACACTTACTCGCCCGGTCAATCGGATTCGTTCGTATCCTGTCGGTCGATCTTCGTGACTCGTGAGTTTCGCGGGTTTCGCGCCACTCACTTCAATTTGTATGTACATACTTCACTCTAGCGAGCGTCTACGAAGTTTATTGTGTTTTGTTATAATTGTTTTATAGAAAAGTGAGCTGAAAACTTAAGTACGTTAACGTAAGTGCACTAAATTATAATTATTAAGTACATATTAACGGATAACTACGCTAGTTAGTAATACGTTTAAGTCGCTTCCCTTCGCCTGCCTGGATCACCTTTTGTTGTGTTGTGGTAGAAAGTTTACGAAAGGCTTAACTGAAATAAATTTGACTAGTTGGTAGTAGTAGTTGGTTTGGGTTCCCAAAATAAGGCAGGCTTACCAGTTACCACAGTAACTAAGAATGTGTATGTGTGCTGTGTGTAGGTATTTGTTTGTGGGTTTTATCTATCAATTTTCAATCCATTTTCAATTGGTCTGGCAGAAGGTAAACTTAAAAATAATAATTGTTTAACGACTCTGTGAACGAAACCCTTTTGAGCCGAAGGCGAACCATATTTTTATTTTTTTAATAATCTTTATTCATGACCATAGACATAGATCTATACGTCTTTCAATCGCATACATAGATAAATAAAAATCGAGTGTAGTGTTGCCTTATCTAATGTTTTACCCACAAAATGGAGAAAAAAAAATTTGCTATGAAATTCAACCCACTTATACCCTACCCTCTAATTATTTTAGGTAGATACCTAAATCAATTATAAATTAGTGTTGATAGCATTAATACTTAGGTTTCTCATACAACAATATCTTACTTTCGTAGGTACTAATGACGGAGTTATTCATTTTATTTGTTTGTTTTCTTTTCATGATTGTGGTGGTGGTGCATGTGTTTGGCATGGATTTAATATAACATAATATGCTAATAAATATTATGCATTCAGTCTAAAGAAATGGATAAATTTTTAGTGCCTTCGATTTCGAACCCCAAAAATGATTGCGATAGTACTAATACGGAACCTCCTCTGCCAAAAAAACAAAAAATACAACAACACCGTGACTTTAATGAAAAATGGCTCACAAATATTTCATTTAAAAATTGGATATCTAAAAGAGAGCAAGAATGTGGTAGTATAACTGCATATTGCTGTGTGTGCGATTGTGCTCTTATGAACCATAAACCTGCACTTGTTAAGCACATGCACACTGTGAAGCACACTCAAAATATGAACTCAAAAAATAAAACTACGCCTATTGATCTAATGATGAAACCAACAAAAGAAGAAAAATTAAAAAAGAGAGCAGAGCTTAAAATTTGTGCTTTCCTTGCACAACACAATTTATCGTTTTCCTTGGCAGATCATATAATCCCATTTTTGGCAAATACTTTTACTGATTCTGAAATGATAAAATCGATTAATTTAGGTAGGACAAAAGCAACAAACACAATAAAGTCTGTACTTGGTCCCATATTAACTCAAGAACTCGTAAATAAGTTAAAAAAAACTCCGTTCAGTATTATAATGGATGAAACAACTGATATCAGTGTGAAAAAACAATGTGCACTCACAGTCATATATTATGATGATGATCAAGATTCTGTTCGCACACAGTTTCTCGATATATATGAAGTGAGATCTGGAAAAGCTGAAGATCTCACTAATAGTTTATTATCTTGGCTTCAAGATCGACAGATTCCATTGAAAAATTTTGTAGGCTTTGCTTCAGACACAACAAATAGCATGGTTGGCCAAAATAATTCTGTATTTAGTCACTTAAATGAAAAAGTTCAGCATATTGCATGTGTCAAATGCAGCTGTCACATGATTCATCTAAAGCGTGCCTCAAGCTGCCACGATCTGTTGAGGATTTATTAAGAAGCGTGGGCTCTCATTTTAGTCGCAGTTCTTCAAGACAAGATCAGCTAAAAGAATTTCAAGAATTTTTCAAAGTAGAAATACATAAAATTTTGAGTCCATCCACAACACGATGGTTGTCACTAGAAGCGTGCGTTAACAGAACGTTAGAACAATATGAAGTACTCACAGAGTATTTCAAAGTTAGTGTTTTTGATGATCCAAGTAAAATAACTGAAGATATTTTAACAACTTTAAACAACAAATTCACTAAAATGTACCTGGAATTCATGTCATATGTTTTGAGCCTTTTCAACGATTTTAACAAATTATTTCAGTCCGATAAACCATTATTGCACCAGGTAAAACCCGAGGTCTACAAGCTAATTAAAACAATAGCCTGTAATTATATGCAGCTTCAATACTGCAAAACCACTGACGCCTACAAATTAGAGTACTGTAATCCACGGTTTTTCACACCGCTTGAGAAAATTTACCTAGGCGTGTCAACTCAAGAATCTATTGTTGAGATTGAAAAAGAAGTTCCAGCACCCAAAACGCAGATAACTGATTTTAGAAAATCATGTTTGTCATTTTATATCGAGGCAATCAAACAGATCACACAACGTTTTAACTTTTCCGACCCACTTTACGAAATTATAGAACAAGTCACGGATCCTCAAAAAGCTCAATTATTTGAGACAAAAGACCTTACTTTTGTCGTCAATAGATTCCCAAATATGAAAAACGATTTAGACCTCGAAGAGCTAAATAAAGAATGGAAAATGCATGCACTGATAGATTTTACGCATTTGAATTTGTCTCCGGATCTAGAAATTGAAGAATACTGGAAAAAAGTATTTAAAATAAATAAAAAAACAGGAGAGCCTCTATTTCCATATTTAAAAAAAAATATAATGCTTTTGCTGGTCCTACCATTCTCTAACGCCAGCGTGGAACGCGTTTTCAGCCAGCTCAAATTGATAAAAACTGACAACAGAAATAGGCTTGCCACAGAAACAATATCAGCTTTGATGGCTACCAAAGCAAACATACACAATGCCATAACATTTGAGCCAACAAAATTGATGCTCAATACCAAAATAAAATATAAGAAGGATGGGGAAAGCGAAGAAGGTACTAATTGCTTACTAATTCATGATTTTTTACATAAGTACTTAACACTTAACAGTGTTAATTGATTCAGCTGCATGATTTTATCAGGATGCCATCTCTAAGAAAGGTTCATAAGTCCTATAATTTTTATTTAATTTGTAAATTTCATTTATTGTATCTAATTACAGGTGTTCAGAAGAAGTAGATTTTGTAAATATTCAATTAACTATAAGGAAGAAACTTTTACTTTACCCATAATTCTGTAAGTTATTAAAAAAAAAAAATGTTTTTGCTTTTGGTCATCTAAAATGTAAATGGTTACTTTTCCTACAAAAAGGTTACTTTTTTGTACATTTCAGGTAACTTTTGACAAGACCTGGCTGGCAACACTGCACCCGGGTGCTAGAGCTACAACGAAGCTAGTGTCAAAGCGATTTGTGTGGCCGTCTATGAATAAAGATTGTAAACAATGGTCTAGCTATACACCATGATATAACATATCAAAGGGAAGCCGAGTTAAAAGAAGCTGATCACTGTTGTATCACTAGACATAGAAGGAGCCTTCGACAGCGCATGGTGGCCGAACCAGACTGGCTGAGGAAAAGTGCCCGGTGAACCTTAGGAGGCTGCTAGACAGCTACTTGACTGGTAGGATCGTCAGAGTCCGATACGCTGGTGCCGAGTGTCGGAGAAACACGAGTAAAGGGTGTGTGCTGGGGTCCATTGGCGGTCCGATCCTGTGGAACCTAATCCTCGACCCTCTGCTAAAGGGGCTGGATGAGCGTGGCGTCCACTGCCAGGCGTTCGCCGACAATGTGGTGATGATCTTCGACGGTGTGACAGCGTTGGAAGATGTTCGGGCGTGGGGGCATCAGATATAAGCTAAAGTTTACTCCTTAAAAAACCTGTGCAATGGTGATAACCAAGAAGCTTAAGTACGATGTCCCACTCCTGAGCATGGGCGGGGTAGGCATTGGCATATCTAAGGAAATCAAAATACTAATGCTCACCGTCTACTACCAGCTCACTTTCAACTCCCATGTGTCAAACGTTTGCAGAAAAGCTGTCATCATTTACAAGCAGCTGGCACGCGCGGCAAAAGTGAGCTGAGGCCTTCACACGGAGATCATCCACACGATATACACGGCAGCAGTGGAGCCGGCGATTTTGTACGCGGCAAGCGCCTGGGCGCCGGCCGCAAAAAAGATCAGAGTGCAGAAAAGCCTAAACACGGTCCAGCGAGGATTCGCGAAGAAGCTCTGCAAATCCTACCGCACCGTTTCGCCGAACGCGACCCTGGTGCTGGCTGGGATACTCCCACTCGACCTCCGAATACAGGAAGCAGCCGCTTTGTACGAGGCGAAGAGAGGGGTCCCACAGCCAGCACTTGCGGGCAGGGAGGTAGAGCGGGTGGTGGCATTTGCAGAGACTCCACACCTGGCAAAGCATACGGCCATGAAGTTCGTGTGCCTGGAAAACCAGACGCTTGTGGACACCCACAATACCCAAGCAGTTAGGGTCTTCACGGACGGCAGCAAGATTGTGGGCAAGGTCGGAGCAGCGATGTCACTCTGGGACAGTGATGCCGAGATCAAGTACGTAAAGCTTAGCCTGCCGCCGTACTGCACGGTCTACCAGGCAGAACTTCTGGCCATATGCATAGCCACGCGCGTAATCCTCAAACGCAAAGAGGGATTATCTATAGTGACTCAAAGGCCGCACTTCAAACAGTCACAAACCAAGGTTCCCTCCACGCACTGGCCATGGAGGCGAGAACGCTGCCGTAGCTTTATGACAGAACAAAGATATTTCTTTGTTTTGGATAATGGCACAAGTAGGGCTAGAAGGCAACGAACGCGCGGACCACCTCGCCTTGACGAATGGAACAGGAGATACAAGAACGGCGATACAGCCTCTGTCACCAAAATGTTTTTCCCTGACGCGATCGACGCCTTCAAAATAGTGAAGAAGGTGCAACCAACAGTCATCGTAACACAGATCTTTACGATGCACGGTGGGTTCTCCGAATACTGCAGGTATTCGGCGAACCCACCGTTTCTAGTGTAAGGAGAACCCATCGTGCATCTGTGAACCAGATGCAGTAGAGTCGGTCGCCCACATTCTTACGGAATGCCCCGTATTTGGTGCGGAAATATTTCACACGGAATTAAAAATAGAGACGACAATAGATAAAAATAACCTGAATAAAATCATAGCAAACAACAAGATACGTCAAGTCTTTTTAGAATACAGCGTAGATAATGACAAGAGTAGTAAATAGAAATAAGGATGTTAAAAACTATGTTTTATCTTATATGGAAATTTCGAAATGAAAGGATATACAGATTAAAGCATAGACTAACTTAGCAAATCACTAAAATAATAATACATTCAGAATAACTCATTAAAAACAGAAATTAACTAAATTAAAGTAACTTTTAAAATTCTTTTTAAAAATTGATTAACAAAATAAAACAAAATAGCAGTAAAAATAAAATAAGTCTAAAAAGGTCTCTGACTACATCAGGGGGACACTAAAAAAAATGATACTGTTAAAGCTCCTTTAGTACAGCCTTCGATGGGCCTTACAAAGTCATCACAAGGAATGACAAAACATTTGTCATTCGAATGAGGGATTTTCTTTTTAGCTCTTCCCTAGTCGCTGGATAGATGGCGCTAGAAGTAAGTATGATAATGCAAGGAACGGAACCTAAACAAACTGATTTTAACAAAGAGCGAGAAATGTTGGTTATATTCGGAAGGTTAAGCAAATGAAAGTGTCAGTCAACGAGAGTACGTGACGTGACACAATGTTTTTTTTTTCAAGCGTTTTGGCTTTGGCATAGTAAGTTCAACGCCATCTATAGAGTTCTTGGAAACTAAGTTTTTTTTTAAAACGTCAAAAGGAAAACCTCTCATTAGGGACCATGCGGTTACAGTTTATAGGTTAAAACCGGCTTATATACTGTCAGAAAATCAATCTGCGCCTAGCGAGAATATCACTACTTACATTTTAAATCCAAATGATCACCACTTACGCTGCTTCCGATCAGCCACTTAGGGCAGATAGCAACATACAACAATAGCAATAATTCCTCGCCGTCCTGGTAAGCGAATTAAATTTCCTGATCTATCAGGCAAGTGTTTCGTGATCTTTATCACTGGTAGGGAGTGCTGTGGCGACTGTGTCTTACGTACCCATCCCTTGCGTAGTTGTTAAGAATGTAATATTTTCCTAGAAGTATTTATTGTAATTATTTTAGAAAGGTTCATTTTGTGTTTTCCCCACGTTCCCACATCTGCAAAGCAATTTAAGTTATAGGTACTATTGTCTTTTATGATTCTTTATCTTTAGTTAAGGTTCATTGTTATATTATTTTTAGTTATCTTTTATTGTTCCCATTTGTATATTAGTATTTCCTGTGTTTATTATTTTAAAATTCAATCGTTTTGCCGCGTCTTTTGTTAAGTAAACTGCAGATGTGGTAAGTGGTTCCGAGCTTCGGACGAGGCAGTCAGTCTGTTTTCAACTAAGATTGTGCGAGGTCCTTTTTCTGACCCCGATCATTTTTACTCGCCGAAGCTCGCTGTGATCTTGTTTATCTAATTTTTACCTTTCTTGAAACATTATTTAATTTTAATTTTTCATGTCAAGTGTAACTGCTGGCTTTGGTTACTTGATATTTTAATAAATTTAATCATTACTTATTTACAACTTATTTTGTGTATTAATAATTAAAATAATTGTTCACGCGGTCGCGAATCCGCTCAAGATATACGTAAAAAAAATAGTAGTTAAAAAGGCACTATTTAATGAACAGTCAGAAACGTCAGAAGATGTAGTTGAATTGTTTTCTTTGCAAGATTCTTTGCTTCTGAAGGATTTTTACTTTCTGAAGAAGAAAAACAATGATTTCGATGGATCTAAAGAAAATGGACCGCCTGTCAATTATGCATTTGGTGATTATGTTGTCTTTATTTATGAAGTTGAATACTTCGTTGGCGTAATAGAATCTTTCTGCGAAGAAGGCGCTCTTATGAAATCCATGCAAGTCACTGAAAAATTTGAAATGGCCAGAAAAAAAGTCAGAATTTGTACCAATGGGTTGATATTATAGAGAAAGTTAAGACGCCCAAAAAAATAATTCTAAGAGAGAATTATATTCTGTACCAGAAATGAATAAATATTGGGAGTTCACCAATTAAATAAAAAAAATTGAAGAAGAAAATTAATAAGAAAGAAATGTGATAGATAAGTGATACTACATATTTATTTATTTGTTAAATAAATAAGTATTATCACTTATGTACACACTAAACATATAAAGAAAAGTAGAAAGGAACAGAAAATATTACAAAGGTGATGCTTATTTCTAAAGAAATCTTTTCCAGCATACCTGAGAAAGGAGGTACTAAAAAAGGGATGTAGACATAGTGTGTTAATAAAATGAAAATAAAATGGAATACATAAAACAGATAACTATTTATATGAGTTGCATATGAGTTTGCAAAATTCAGCATTTTTAAAAACACCTCCAATGATATTCGACCCTGACTGCTGAAATCCGTATTTCAATTGTAGTACTACACAATTATCAAGACACCCATCTAGACACCACGACAGACGTTTTACCGTTGTTTATATAATACAATATTTACCATCTATAGCTCTGAAGCATTCAATATAATTTTTCAAAAGCTGAATGTAAATGGGAAGGACTGAAGGGGAAACATTTGAAGAAGACCAGAGAGATGTATGACCACACTTGATGAGGACAGGCCGAAACGTTCTGTAAATGGCAATCAATACTTTCGCCACTTTCAGCTGAGAAAAAAATCAGCAGTTCAATTTATTTTTACCGTGTGTGAAGGAGAACAATGTCTGACCACACTGGACGAGGACATGCCGAAAGATCCTGTAAGTGGTCACCTATTTCCAAAACAATCAACGTTTTCACCACTTTCAGCTGAGAAAAAAAAAATGACGTTATTATACTGGACAGAGGCATCCGGGACGCGATTCCAGTTGTAGAGGAATTTGGCCATGAATCAAATATGCCTCCATAAAATACACAAGGTCAAGGCAAAAAGCACGGGATATTCCAATAAATCAAGGCTTGTCACAATTTGTAAATGGGTCGTTGAAGCAATTAACGACCGACCCAAAAGAGATTTTAAAATATTCCGGCCAGGGACCGATATCGATAAATGAAAAATACCGATATTTTCAAGAAGATATCATTATTGCAACTGATATTTTATGTTAATATCGATATCCATAACGAAATTATTAAATACTGCTATTAAATTATCCATAACTATATCGTTATTCTATATCGATACCCGTCGCGAGAGGGAGACGATGACGCGACCTTAGTTGCTCGCACTCGCACAGCCACAACGCCGAGCGGCAACATTGTAACGGATAGACCAGACCCTGTGTAACAGTGGAAAGTAACTTAATGCGACGAGTTGCGTCTTGTTGTCGAATGCGCGCGTGTCTACCTGTTGTTATTGCTGTTGTTTTGACAAATTTGATTTACGTAATCGTGATAAATAATGGGGCGTAAAAAGCAAAATCATGTATACAAATACTTTAAGGACGCTATAACATTTTTCTACAAATAACAGTGTTTTTCAGGTACCATTTTAATGTATAAGCAATCACATATGTGAAGATTTCATGGTCTTAATTTAAAGATAATATATTCATCTCCACATCCCTATCTGAAAAATTGTATGTCGTCATATAAAATTTTCGCACAAATACGTTTTTCCCATCACAATAATCGCAGAAAATTGTAAAAAGTAGGGTCAGAATAGGTGCATTTTTTAGGTAGTTTTACAGCTTATTTTATCTTAGAAATTATAATAAATTACGGTATATATAACGATCTAACTATGTAGCTAATTTTTTTGTATAAAAATCAACATATTTTCCAATTATTAGCTAAAATAAAAACATTTGCCAGTTTCTCCATACAATTTGCACTCGCGGTTCATCATTCCGCGCTCAGAAGCGCTCTTGGACGGACGGACGGGTGTATCGCTGTCTTGCAAAAAATAAATACGATAAAATTACTAGAAAATATTGTAGTGTGCATTCTGTGTATGCGTGTGTGAGTACCGTCGCCGTCGTATAACGTACTCGGAAGGAGTTGATACTTTTGCAAACTGAAATAAAAAAGTATATTACGTAGAATGTGATTTAGAAATTATGATCGGGATTTGGATGATTAAGGTTCAGCAGTTGTTGACAAGGTTGCAAAATGGATGAGTGGGGTTAAGCAGCTCTAAGTAAGATAGCGATTTGGATGGGTAAGGTTAAGTAGTTGTTGACAAGGTTGCAAAATGGATGAGTGGGGTTAAGCAGCTCTAAGGAAGATCGGGATTCGGATGGGTAAGGTTAAGCAGTTGTTGACAAGGTTGCAACATGGATGAGTGGGGTTAAGCAGCTCTAAGTAAGATCGGGATTTGAATGGGTAAGGTGAAGTAGTTGTTGACAAGGTTGCAAAATGGATGAGTGGGGTTAAGCAGCTCTAAGTAAGATCGGGATTTGGATGGGTAAGGTTAAGCAGTTGTTGACAAGGTTGCAAAATAGATGAGTGGTGTTCAGCAGCTCTAAGTAAGGTCAAGTTGTCGGCGGTGAGGTTTGAAATTGGATGGGTGGGAGGAGAGTTATGATTTTAACCGGTTTGTATGTATGTATGACAAATATGGATACAAAATCGAAATCCAAGATGGCGCTGATACAAATTTGACAATTTTTTTGGGGTCGCAGGTATCGGATGTATGATCATAACCAAAATCCAAGAGGGCGCCGTCACTTTTCGTCATGGATGTCTATTTCGGCAACACCCAAAAATACCGAAATATTTCATTCCGAATTTTGATATTCCGATTATCAAAAGTCCGAATTTCATAATACCGAAGAATTATTATGTCCGGAATTCATAATTCTGAAAGTCGTAAATACGACTTTTTTGCTGTCCGACTTTCATATGTCCAAAGAATCAAATGTTCGACGTATCGTTAGTCCGAAAAACATTCCGATTTTCAATACTTCGAATAAACTGCTAAAATTGTCATAAAAGTCATGCTAGCTAGCATGAGGAGCGTAGGCCGAAGGCCGACGACGACATTTGTGACAAAAAGTGGGTGTGTAAATTTGCTTGTCTTGAAAACGGTGCGTCCTATCGCAAAAATAATGAAAAATTCGGCCCCCTTTTAGAAACCCCGTGTCGCGTAATTCTCAACATGTAGGTAAAAAAAAAAATGAAAAAAAAAAGAAAAAAAAATTGGATTCATATTTTTGATGTTTCGTATTATCAATAAGTCGGACTTCATTTCTTCCCAACAGGTGGTCTAAAATGGGCGCTTTAGTAGAATCATAGCTGGATCATAATATAAATCATGTTAAAAAATTAAAATTTTAAGATGGACTTTATTTTCATAAACAAAAAGTTCATTTTAAGAATTTTAAATTTTTAATCTAATTCATATTTCGATTCTGATAAAGCGGCCATTTTAGACCCGCAGTATTGTATGTTGCACCCAGGTTTGATTGACAACCGTATCCCGCAATTTTAAAATTTATAAATTTTCGAATTATCGGGTTTGTTGCATACGGTTTTTTGTGTTGCGATAGTACAGTAGTATAGTAGGTAGGTAGTACAGTAATCAACAATTAGACTTATAAAGAAAACACGACCCAAATTACATATTCACTATTACAATAAAATTAAAAAATAATACCAAGGACCAAGATTATAATAAGTGAAGTATAAAATCGAACGCTCGAGAGTGGTTCAATGTGTGTGTACGCGTGATGTTGCTGTGTGCGGCATTAGATACCTAAATTTGAGTTCGTTGAAAATGTTACAGCGTCCTTAATGTTAATAAGACCTCATTAAAATCGAAATGTCTGGTGTGCAATAAGGATTTAAATGTAAGTAATTTATTTATATACGTACCTACCTATTTTCTTGGTTTTACTAGGACGATACTGATATCATTTTCGACTTATTATTACGCACTAACCATAGTGGTGATGGTAGTGGTGGTTTAGCTGCCTACTTCTTACCTTCCTACTTCTTAGTTATTTAGGTACCTATTTGGTAGTAAGTGTTGTGTAAGAACATTAAATCTTTAGAAAATACAAACCAGACATCTTGGGGCGATTATTTCGTGGATAATTCTCTGCGTTTGATATAAAGGTCGAAATTAGTTAAAGACAGAGTTATCTGTTGTGTTAACTTCACCGACTGTCGTGTCGTCTGTGTCGGGGACCGGGGTACGGGCGGAAGGTGCCACATCATTTTATTGGTAATATATCGTTATTTTAGGATCAGTACCGGTACCGATAAAGACACACATAAGTACATATATTGATGAACTGAAATAAAATATCGGCACCAGTATCGATAAAGAGGTACCAAAATATCAGTTCCTATATCGATATTTCGATATCGATACAGGAATCATATCGGTATTACAGTCCCTGATTCCGGCACAGTCGCCGATCGACAGCGCTTGAGACGCGAACAAGTCGCAATTAGTCAGTAGTACACGGCGCGACGTTTTTGTGTGGAAGGAGGTTTTTTGTTTTCACATAAAAATACACTTTCAAGGTAAGAAATCTCTAGTTCCATCTTCATGTTCGTATAATATGCTCCAACAAGGTTGTTTTAGCGTGTAAGTCACCCTCGAAAAACGCATACCTAAATTTTTTTCTACTTAATAATTTATTAAAAATGGCGATGCAGTTTAGTGACTCAGTTTCCGAAAGTACACAGTGGATCGATCCACTGCAATAGGGCACTGCAATAGGGCACTGCAATAGGGCACTGCAATAGGGCACTGCAATCGATCCACTGCAATAGGGCACTGCAATAGGGCACTGCAATAGGGCACTGCAATAGGGCACTGCAATAGGGCACTGCAATAGGGCACTGCAATAGGGCACTGCAATAGGGCGCTGCAATAGGTAGGTAGTAAGAGAAGCTCTATTATAATTATCAGCCATTGCTGAACATAGGCCTCCCCCAATCGAAGCCGCAAATAGTGGTCCTGTCTAATGAAATCAAAACGAGCGTTTTTTTCCCTTATCCGAACCATGTTTTAACTGTAATACTCTTTCAGGATTGGGTACAAGAAGAGTGGTAGTTCGTTCAAAAAATTGGCCCTTTGGAAGACAAAAAACAGCTGAAAGAGCTACTAGAGCTCACAACCTTCGGAAAGTGTCTGTTGCTGAAACAGGGTAGGCCACTCACTCCCAAAGATCGAAAAGGTCTAGTGCAGTTGATCGTGAAGCACCAACTCCGCATCTTGCCTAGCATTAAAGATACAATAAGACAAGAGGTTTGGAGCAGCTGGGCCAATGAAATATGCACATTATTTGAAGTGGAGCACGCCGATGTTTATTATGTGCCCTACCGGGTAACTGAGCGACTAGCGTTAGCTGCCTCCGGCCTGCTGCACAATATACAGATTAGCCACCGCCGTTCCCTTAACCAAGACACCTCATACCTCAGCGGAAGCAGTACCAAAAGCGACAGAACAACAGAAGTCAGGAAGCTCAAAACGCTTGCGACCTCTTCCACCTGCCCATAACTTACCTGTTGAAGACGAAGACTCCGATGCATCAGTAAAATGGCTAGAGGCGTCTTCATCGCTATGAAGTAGTTATTGTAAAATGGATGGCTTCATTTCAAGCAAGACATGAAATATTAAAAAATAAGTCAATCGACGATTATTTCAACCACTTTTTGTCACCAGTGTGGTGAAAGGATTTAAAATGCTCATTTCATGCACTTGAAACATGTTTTTGAACTTTAAAAGTTCTACAACATGACGGTTTCCTCAAGATGTTTTTCTTCATCGTTTTGAGAGTACTGGCATAGTACGGATTTGAACCCACGACCGCACGATCGGAAGACAGGGCCGCTACCACTAGACCACCAGTGCTCGTAACTGAGATTAAATTATTCTAAATAGTTGGAGAGGAACAAGGAAGTTTCGCTGCGCTTCGGTGTATTCCGTACCTGCTCAAGCGAATAGCCCCCGTACCAGTAAAATCCAAAGGAAATAAATGAAAGCCTGCTCGCTCTGATGTATCAAGAGCGTTCATCAGTTACGTGAGTTCACCGTTGTACATCGATGATCGTGTCAAATTAATAGAGAGTAAAGGTACCTTTCGGATTGTTTATCATTGCGGTGGGATCGTCATGGTCCACTATTACACAGTACGAAGTTGTAGTGTCGAAGACCGTTAGATACCAATTCTCCAACATAAAATCAGCGCTTAAAACAGCCTTAAAAATGTATTTCGCTCTAGATATTGAGTATTCTGCGGAATCGGCCTCTTGTTGTATGTTTGTACAACGGGCAACCTTTAAAATAATAACTAAATTTGATTTTCTACATGAAAAAAGCGTCACCCTGAGAGAATTAATAAAAGATTGCGAACGGTTTTAAAATTATTACAGATAAATTGTTAGATTGAGATTGTAATTATTGAGATCCATTGCGCAATATGCAATCTGGTATTTAATTCTTTTAGGCGTCTTAAATCTCATATAGACTTTTATCACCGCTCACGTATTGCTGTGCAAGCCCAAGGTGTAGGTCTTACAGCTTATTTAAATCGTATTGCCGTCATTACTTAGTAAACCATAAATCTAAACATCCAGGCATTATAAAACTGTGGATACATTTCTCCACAGTTTACAGATACATCTATCTCAAGAATATGGAAATAGATTAGTTGGTGATAATAATGAACAAGAAGTCTGCGATTGCCCTGCTGGAGCTTCAGAGAAATGTAAGCACATAGCTGTCATGTTTTATCTCTAAAGGTTTGTGACTTGATCAATTAACAAATATGAGGCGGTAAGTCAGAATCCATAAAGAAACCAAGAATGGTAATTTCATACATTATCAACCAGGGACTTGAAACGTTACTCAAAATAACGTTACGCGTAGTTCCAGTACCGATAATTTGTACCGTTCCACCAAGATCGTAACAAAATTAATACCTTGGCTATAACGATACTGACAAACGGAACGAAATCTTAAAGTGTTCACTAACAATATTATCAATATATCGTTATTAGTATAACGATATTCATTCATTTCGATACGCAACGTTACCCCAGCTTCATGACCATGCTGTGTGCGGTGCGGCCACGCATACGAAACGCGTCGTCGTCGTCTAGTCTAGTAGTAGGTACTTATTTCTCGAGCGCAATACGGCTTGTGCCGAGGCTACCGGGCGACGACGGAGCGGTAGTCAGCGAGAAAAGTTCTTAAGAATAACGTTACAAATGAATCTGTAACGTTTCACCTGTAACGTTATTACAAGCGGATAAGCTTAATGTTACTGATACCTGTAACGTTACTTAAAATTTTGTTCTACGAAAATGATATTTTCTTTAACGTTTCTTTCTTGTAACGTTATTGGAATTTTTAAGTTTTAGTATTGTTACAAATTTTGGAACGTTATACGATAACATTAATGATAACGGAACGAAATTCATTTCGTTTTCAAGTCCCTGTTATCAACAATTCAATAAACTCAACGTCTATATAAATCCACCTGACCAATTCAGTACTTAATGTAATTGTCCAAGTGAGACTCAACCTGGCAACACCACCAAATTATGTTTAATTCTTTTTCAGATGTGGAATGTGGGCCAAATATTGTTTTCCAGACAAGCTTTGGTCGTCTGTCGATTTCCAACGCAAGTTATATTCTGAACATAGAATGTTATGCAACAAGCATTTTAAAGATTCAGAGTTTATTATTTTTTTTATTAATTTATCCTAAAACAAGCATACTATTTGCTATTTCTTCCCATTGTATCTAGAATAAGTTAATTAAGTTGAAGCAATAAACTTTTTTTTTTATTAATTATTATTATTCAGGAAAAGAAATTATCCAAACATGCTGTACCGGATACGATTGATTTTGATGAGGTAAATAAATTTCATATTTCCACTCACAACATTTCAATTTTACCTATTAGTAATGTGTTGCATCGTTCAAAGTAATTTAACGTACTTACATTATTTCTTTTTTTAGGAAATTGAAGCACAACCCATGACAAAACTGTGTGTTTCAAGTTTCAAAGGTATGAATGAATTATGTTATGTTTATGCCATGAATATATATAATATATATTCATGGTATATATGTATGGCATGGTATGTATATATTCATGGTATATTCATGGTATATATATTCATGGTATAATATTTAATACTATTTTAATCACCGACATGTACTTAATTCATAAGTTTTCTGTCACATTTTGTTATAGTTGGTAACTAGAAAGCTGATCAAAATGTGTTATGTACTATCGAGGACACTCCCGCCTGACCACCACTTAGCTCATTTTTGCTCTACTCTTACTTACTTTACTCTATTACGCAAATCGCAAATTCGTTTCATATGTTTTCTGTTCGTATCAGAACATAGGTTTTATTTATTCTGGCTACATTGAAATGTTTTTTTTTTTTTTTACTGGCAATAAGGCGTTATTTTCTATTGTTTCGTACTTGTCTAAAAGGATATAAAAAATGGTCGAACAACGGAGACCAGTAAAATAAGATTTATTGATTTTTGATCATATGAAATAAAGTGATACAAAGTTTCACAGATAATTTTATTTATGTTTACGCCACGAACATAAATTTGGTTCCGATACCGAAAAAATTTTGGTTCCAAAGAAATTTTGGTTCCAATATCAAAGAAAATTTGGTTCCTGCTATAAGTGCAAATAAACCGCGTGGACCTGGAGGAGAATTTCCTGCGGTCTTGGCGGAGGGCCCGGAGGATTGCTGAAAATTCAGTATTATACATCGGGGCTTCATCTGCTGGCTTGCGGGGCCTTCAAGTGTCAAGCGGGGTGTCAAAAATTTTCATTGAAAAAACTACTCACATTGTATTGTACAAGAAAGAGACTGCAACAAAATTAAGAATTACATCGAACTTTCGTTTTTGTTCTGGTGCTGGAATGCAAATAAAGTGAAGGCAGTGAAGGTGCGGCATCCAATCAGAAGGTAGAAAAACGGGACTGGGCAAGTTATACCAACATAATCAGCGTTGCGGAGCCTCGTGATTCGTCAACATCGCACGTCATCAGGTTGCCTATCTTGAAAAAAGAAAAGAAAAAACGCGTTGTGTTGTCTGCGATGATTTTGTCAAGTCTTCAATAGCTGCGCCATTTTGGATTCGTATATTTCGTATTAATTTTAATTTTTACTTCCTTTGTGTTTGTGTTCTACGCAACGAAATTGGACAAGGACATTGTTGTTGCAAAAAATCGGTATAATGGCCGAGTTACAGGAGCTCATTGCTCAAAGAGGCTACGTGAAAGGTAGTATTACGAGAATTTATAATTTTTCACAAAATAATCTCTCCGAACTGCATCAGGAATTGCTTAAAGAAAAATATAAGAAATTATCTGAGGCATTCAGTGAGTATGAAACTCTAAATAAAAAAATATTGTATTTATGTCCTAAAGATATAACTAAGGAAGATTATTCTGAAGTGGAAGAAAAATATTTCACTGCAGTTTCCAATATAAACACAGCAATTAGTGCATTAACTATTCGCGAAGATGCCAAACCTCATAGAGGTGAATTTAAAAGGTTGCCTGTTGTAAACATAGCTTCATTTTGTGGCAAAAATTTAGTGGATTTTCCACCGTTCATTAATATGTTTATGTCGGTTATTGATGCAGATAATCGGCTAAGTTTATGTGAAAAATTGCATTATTTACGCTCATTCTTGACTGGGGTGGCTCTAGATCTAATAAAAAATTTAATGTTGACTGATGAAAATTATAATGTTGCATTGGAATTGCTAAACAATAGATTTAACAATAAATTACTCATAGTCAATCATCATATTAATAACATTCTGGAGTTACCCATAGTCACAAAATGCACTGCTCAAGGTTTGAGGTCTCTTGTTTCAGTAATAAACTTAAATATTGCTGCACTAAGGAATCTGAAGGAGCCGGTGGAGCACTGGGACACCTTGCTAGTTAATATATTGTCCAAAAAGGTAGATAACTACACCAACCGAGGGTTCCATCAGGAACGACTTAGTAAGGAGATACCTAAGTTGCCCGAGTTCCTAGATTTTCTGGAACGGAGGGCTATTGCAATGGAAAACACCATTGATGATAAGGCCTCCCATTCCCAGAGGCCGGTCAAGGTAATGAGCGGTGTAAGCACATCCAAGTCCACATCATGTAAGTATTGTCAACAGGCACACAAGCTTTATGAGTGTTTAAAATTTAAATTAGCTTCTGATAAAGAAAGAATATCCTTTGTTAATGACAATAAGCTTTGTAAAGTATGCTTAAATAGCCATAATGGAAAGTGTTTACTAAAACTAAAATGTGTGACATGTGGACAAAGGCACAATACACTTTTGCATGAAAATGCATCTAGTAATGCAGCATTGCTGGATAAACCAGAAAATAGTGCAGGAGTTAATAGGGTGGCATTATCGAATGCTACAGCTTATACAGATGTCTTATTGCCCACAGCTATGGTACGCTTGGTAAAAGATGATGGCACGTTCATCACTGCTAGAGCTCTACTTGACTCGGGGAGTCAAGTATCATTTATTACTGAAAGCTTGGCTAATAGCATTAAATGTAAATTAAGTGAGAATGATCAGCTTATCATAGGTGTGTGTCAAGGAGGTGAACAAAATGTTTCACGCAGGGCTAATTTCACTGTTTACTCAAACATAAATAACAACAGTGTTGAAGTTTCATGCTGTGTTGTAAAAAGTATTGCATGCCCATTACCGCAGCAGTCGTTTGACATTTCACAATTTACCTTTCCATCTTATGTGGAACTGGCTGACAAAAACTTTAATAAAACTGGAGTACTGTCTTTACTATTGGGGTGTGACATATTTTTCCAGGTGCTGCTCCGTGAGTCCCTACCAGTAACTCCATCAGGACCATACCTGATAAACACAAGCTTGGGATATGTAGTAGCAGGTAGTCTGCCTATCACCTCAGGAGGGATAAGCTCTTCTAATCTTCGTTTGACAATAAAACCATATGATTGTATAAAGGTATGTAATTCATGCATTACTAAAGATAGTCAGCTTGAACAAACAATGTTAAAATTTTGGGAATGTGAAAATGTCACCATGGTATTTAAAGAGGATACTTCTGAACATGAGCAAGCTGAACAAATATTTCAGGATTCTGTAACATTAGAAAACAATAGGTTTAGGATTGCTTTACCTTTAAAGGTTGATTTGGATAATCCAGGGTTAGGTCATTCATTTCCCACGGCTTTGAGTAGATTGCACAACTTGGAAAGGCGATTTGCTAAAGATATTAACTTGTTCCAACAATATAAAAAGTTTATATCAGATTATATAGAGCAAGGTCATGCAAAATACTTAGATACTACAAATCAAGGCCTAGATATTTGTAAATTACATTTTATTCCTCATCATCCTGTTATAAATCCTAATAGCAAAACAACACCAGTCAGGGCTGTGTTTGATGGAAGTGCAAAAACAAAAAATGGCTTAGCATTAAATGATATTTTGTTGAATGGACCAGTTGTCCAAAGTGATTTGTTTGACATATTGACTTTGTTGAGAACATATAAATATGTAGTTCTCTGTGATGTTAAAGCTATGTATAGACAAATATTTCTGGATGAAAAATATTGTGGGTTACAAAATATTCTTTGGCGCGAAACCAGGGAAAGTCCTGTTCAATGTATTCAATTACAGACTGTGACATATGGTTTAAAAAGTTCTGCCTTCCTTGCCACTCGCTGCTTAGTTAAATTAGCGCATAGATTTAAGGATCAGTTTCCTTTAGCTGCATTTTGTTTGGAGAACTCTAGTTATGTTGATGATATACAATTTGGCAGTGATGATATCTATGAGCTAAACCAGACAAAGAATAAGCTTTGCAAATTATTAAGCATGGGGGGTTTCCCATTACATAAATGGTGTTCTAATGATATTACCTTACTTGACGACATTCCTGTCAATTTACATCAATTAGATAAAAAGGATTTTGATAAAAACTGTTTGTATGTTAAAACATTAGGGTTAATCTACAATGTGAGAACCGATAGTTTGGAAATACAATGTCCTGTAAAAGAGTTAAAACTCGAATATACTAAGAGGGAAATGCTTAGTTTTATAAGTAAATTTTTTGACCCACTTGGTCTTGTTGGACCTATATTGGTCTCAGCAAAACTTTTAATGCAAGAAGTGTGGTTTCATGATATAAGATGGGATCAGCAGTTGCCCTCAAATATTAATAAAAAATGGGTTGAATTTGCCAAAGATTTGATAAATATGCCATGTATTGTTGTTCCTAGAAATGCAAAGGGTATTGTATGCAACAGCTTTGAACTAGTTGGATTTTCTGATGCATCTAGTGTTGCCTATGGTTGTTGCTTATATTTAAGAGTGATAGGTCCTGATAAACGTGTATATATTAATTTATTTTGTTCGAAGTCGCGCATCAATCCTAAAAACAAAACATTAACAATACCTCGGCTTGAGCTTGAAAGTGCATTATTGTTATCAAACAAAGTGAATATTAAATTATCTTTAAAATATAATGTGCGTACATATTTGTATTCAGATTCTAAGATAGTACTTGCATGGCTTAAAACAGAACCTGTAAGGTTAAACATGTATGTTGCTAACAGAGTTAAGAAAATACTTCAGTTAACTTCCTCATGTAAATGGTTGTATGTCAATACAGCAGATAACCCAGCAGACTGTCTGTCTCGAGGTGTAAGCCCTTCTTCCTTGCAGGATAATTTAATGTGGTGGCATGGATTCAAGTGCATGGGAAATGCTGAATTTGTGCATGGTATTATTCCACTGTTAATGTCCATAGAAAATATACCTGAACTAAAAGAAACAATTCTTAAATTAAAATCAAGCAATGTATGTGTTAAGGGCAACACGTTATTGTTGATGGTGGAGAAATACTCAGATATAGAAAAAACTACTAGAATAATGGCATATGTGTTAAGATTTATAAATCTTTGTAAGGCACAACACGTTGAAGGTGTGAAAAAATTTAGTCCAAATGAGCTAGATTCTGCCTTGCAGACAATAATTAGATTAGATCAGGGTAAACACTTTGAAAGTGAGATTCAATGCTTACAAACTGGTAACAATGTAAAATCCAGTTTGAGTAGTCTTAATCCTTTTCTTGATTCTTGTAAATTATTAAGAGTAGGTGGTCGATTGCAAAATGCTGACTTACCTTTTACAGAGATGCATCCAATAATCTTACCTAAAAAATCTAATGTTTATTATGGGGATTATATGGAGGCAACATATTCAATTAAAACATGCAGGTCAAAGTTTAGTTCTTGCTAGTTTGAGTGAAAAATACTGGATTCTTAATGCTTCACGTGAAATAAAATCTGTTTTATATAAATAAAAGCTGCTTTAAATTAAAGGCTAAGAATGCTACCCAATTAATGGGATCGTTACCTTTGGATAGGGTAAATATGACAAGGCCATTTCAGATAGTTGGCACCGATTATGGTGGCCCTTTTAGCGTCAAGCAAACTCGTATTCGTAATCCAGTAATAACAAAGGCTTATATTGTATTATTCGTTTGTTTTGTAACTAAAGCGATACATATAGAACTAGCATCTGATATGTCAACAAAGACTTTTATGGGTTGCTTGAAAAGATTTATATCCAGAAGGAACAAGCCCACAAAAATTTATTGCGATAATGGTGCCTGTTATAAAGGGGCTGCTAGTATGTTAAGAGAATTATATGATTTGCAAGCTTCCACAAGTCACCAAGACACTGTAATAGATTTTTGCAATACGGAGAGAATATCCTTTCATTTCATACCAGGTTACTCCCCTGTGTTCGGTGGTTTGTGGGAAGCGGGTATTAAAAGTGTTAAGTATCATATGAAACGGGTAATAGGCAATACAGTGTTAACCTATGAGGAATTGTATACTGTTATTGTGCAGATTGAAGGCATTCTTAACTCGCGGCCGTTGACGCCTCTATCTAGAGACCCAGATGATATGTCTTATTTGACACCTGGACATTTTTTAACAGGATCACCATTGTCTTCTTATCCTGAATTAAATCTAACTAATGAGAATGTTGGAAGATTATCATTTTGGAAACAGTGTGAGCAAATGCAACAATTATTTTGGAAAAAATGGCATAAATATTATTTGGTGCTTTTACAAAATAGACCAAAATGGAAAACTATCCAACCAAACTTAAAACCGGGTGATATGGTAATTTTAAAATATGATTTAACATAAAACCCCTTGACTGGCCGGTAGGAAGAATTTTAAATGTAATGCCTGGTAAAGATGGATGTGTTCGTGCTTTAGAGGTTAAGACAGCAAGGGGATCTGTCATCCGAACTAGTGTAACGAAGGTATGTCCTTTTCCTATGGATTAGGATAATAGTTAATTAGTTAAGTTTATAATAATTCAATTTTTTGGGTTCCACTGTTCTGTAGAAGGCCAGAGGCGCCCCCAGTATGTTCGTATCAGAACATAGGTTTTATTTATTCTGGCTACATTGAAATGTTTTATTTTTTTATACTGGCAATAAGGCGTTATTTTCTATTGTTTCGTACTTGTCTAAAAGGATATAAAAAATGGTCGAACAACGGAGACCAGTAAAATAAGATTTATTGATTTTTGATCATATGAAATAAAGTGATACAAAGTTTCACAGATAATTTTATTTATGTTTACGCCACGAACATTTTCTACAGTTTTTATACAAGGCTGTATCATTTACTTCGGTAGCATCGGAGAAACTAACTGAAATAAAAATAAATCATAATGTTAAAAATAATTTAGATAACTAACAGAAAGACGGACAGTGGATTCTTAGTAATAGAGTCCTGTTTTTACCCTTTGGGTACGGAATCCTAAAAAAAGTATCTAATATTATGTAATATTCCCTGAAGGATTTAATTAACAATTTTACCTTTTGATGCTCCCTTTTACTGTCAATAAATAATTGTGATGAGCCTGGTTAAGGTGTCACGATAGACCCCATTTTAGCAACAGGAATCAACTAGAATGAAAAAATAAATAAACATTTTATAGTGTGTTTATTGACTTTGTTATTTTCAAAAATGTAGGTAAGTACCTATTGAAATAAATACAAAACTAATTTACCTTTTCATGTTTTTCATTTGTAATGTCCATTAAAACCTGTGATGGCCCCTGGTACAGATTTTATTGTATTCAGTGCAAAGACATCTTGGCACTAAAACAAAAATGTTAGTGTTAAAGTTTACTATAGTTGGTTTTCACTTGCACGACTTTGTAATTCAAAGAAATGACTACAAGTGAATTTATGTTTTTGCGGTCTTGTAGTGCATGTACTATCGGGGTCTTTTCCGCCTGACCATTTTAAAAAGTTTCCCTGGAATCATGCGGAGGCGCCGAGCCACGCCCCCTTAAAGTTTGGGCCTATTAGGAAAGCGTCAACTTTGGCGCGCAAAATTACAATAACTCTCGTTTGGCGTGCGTCGTCAATGCGCTCGGCCGATTCGGTATCTTTGAATTATTTAACCTAAATACAGGTATCAAAACAAAATTTTCAATGGCTTAAAGAATTACATTAAAAAACAAAATCCATCAGATAATGCTTATGTTGATGAAATGGACATTAGGAAACACCTGTGGTACAACAGCAAACTTGATGAAATTATAGGGTACCAATACCATGGATTACAAGGTACAACCCAACAAGAGGCCACATATGCTCTTGTGTTTATTGTAGCTGGCATAAGAAAAAAAATTAAGCAACCTGTAGCGTTTTATCTTTCAGGGTCTAATGTAACATCAGATAGACCAATAAAAGAGGTTTGTGTATTTAGTTATTCTTAAAAATGCTTTACTTTTTTGTAAACTCAAGATCAAGATGCATATAATGCAGCAAACTTATCTGGCCCGGTCATGGCGGCGCTATCGGTGAACAAAAACTGATAGATCCTGTCAATTGCTATAGTAATTTCAGTAGTACCAATTATAACCACCGGATCAGATAAGTTTGCGGCACTTTACAGTTTTGTCATACCATGCAAGCTTCAACTGTTTACTAATAATATTATTTTCTTAAGTATTGAATAAGTGCTTCGAAATAGGAATAAGCATATCTGCAACTGTGTGTGATATGGATGGAGTTAACAGAAGAGCCCAAACAATTTTTTCCAAAAGTCAACCCTGTTTCAATATAGAAAACAATGAAGTGGTGGCTATATTCGATCCTCCTCATTTGTTAAAATGTTTTAGAAACTTATTTCGTAAATATAATATAAACTGTATCACAAATATTACATGAAAGGTTCATTATACTGTGGAGTCATCTACAATATATAATTATATAAGTATAGAGTAATAATCTTCTAATATTTTTTTTATTTCTTTACAGGTATTGCTACGTGAACGGATACCCCCTTAAGTATAATATTTATTTCATACAGAGAAAGTGGAAGAACTTGAAGGACTGTTTTTCTAGAGAGTTAACCTTGCAGAAAAAAATATAAATCTGGTCAATCAGGAAAAAAGAAACGCAAGTACATTTACTTTGATCAACTATCATTCTTAATACCGACTACTACTCCAAGAGACACTAGTTACAACATCAAATCTATTGAAGATTTGCGAATTTAGAAATTCAATCTGACGAGGATAATATACCACAGACGCAGGATTCCAGATAAGCTATAAATCGGCGTATAACAAGTGCTCAAGCACGAAAAAAAAATACAAATGAGGAGGAACTATTCGACATATTACGTAAGGAATAAATTCATGACGAGAATATTAGTTTTGCAGAGATGTTGATTGATACCAATGTAAAGTGAATGAGGATCAGAAATATTTTATTATACGCTAAAATCTAAATTTGAAATGCCATGGACTGGGCCAAAAGATATATTCCACATCCCTTACACTACCTACTATACGGATCAATGCAAACAGTTCCCCAGAATGTATACCCCGGATCAAGTACTGGTTGATGTGCAAACCGAACGCCGCCGGCTATAGACCCCGGAGCAATGCAGTTCCGCAGTTTGTACAATTGCACACCCTTAATTAACTGGTAAATGGTAGATTTTAAAGAAATATCTTTTTCAAAAAAATGATCCCCTCACTAAAGGTCCTGCTCTTAACCCGGAAATTGGCACTATGCTGGTCGAGAGAGTATACGTACCAGAGAATGGGCAGCAGCGTTCTCTGTGCTTTTGTAACAACTGCCAAGCGTGGTGATTATGGCAAAGACCTCCCTTTGGGGGAGGCCCATGTCCAGTAATGGACGTCTTTCTGTCTGGATGAAATGATGGTCGAGACCTGTAAATTAATAGCTTGCCAAGCAAGATCAGCTCGGCAAAGCCCTATCAGCTTTAGGTTATGCATAACATGTCTCTTAAAGAAAACTTCAGATATTCCAGATAACATCCGTACTCTGAACGATGCGGGTCAACTTGTGGCTGATTCTCACTACACTGAAACGGATACTCGTCGCTCAGTTATCATTCCACTGATTGATAAATCTTTGACAGATCCCTCTAAAGATAGGAAAAGGGATTCTTATTTGGAGAAAACTAAGGTGATTTAGTCAAGAACTCTGGAAGTATTAAAAATACTAGTAAATTGATTCAAGCTTACACATCGACTGTCAATTTAAACGGGAAAGGCCCATCGATCCGAGCGCGGTTCCATCATCAGCGCAGCGGCCCGATGTACCCATCCAGAGCCCGTGGGCCGAAACGAACGACGTCTTATGCGCACTACGCATACCCGGGCCGCAAGCATTTAGGTGGATTTGAACGGAGTGCCGATGATAACTGTGGTTGCTGATGGCTGCTGGTCTAAAAGATCGTATCCAAAAAAATTACAATGCTTTATTGGGTGCCGCAGTAATAATAGGCTAAAGGACAAAGAAAGTTTTACATATGGCAGTTAAAACATTAGTATTGCATGGTTTGTGCTAGAGCTGAGAATAAAAAAAATTACAATTCCAATCCAACACATCTGCTTTAAACATATACAGGTTCTTTAAGTGGCATGGAATCAACAGCTTTGGTTGAAGGTTTCAAAGCTTTGAAAGACACCATAGACTAATCTATTCAAGATTGATAGCTGACGGACGGTGATCCCTAGTACACATAAAAATATAGAAAAATCTAAACCCTATGGCAACGTGTTAGTGGAGAAAATTGAATGCACTAATCATTTATTGCGGAATTACTGCACTAAATTAGATGAGCGGACCAGAAACACAAGCTACCCATTAAGGTACCAAAAAGCCGTGCAAAAAAATATACTGCGTATAGGGCGTTCGGTTACTGGCGCTGTAAAACATATATATGCGCAAAATGACAAAACTTTTTCTCAAAAAGTTCTGGAACTGAAGCAGGATTTGTTGACCGGGCCACACCACGTGTCTTGGAAATCATAGCTCATGCAAATCTTATTATTGCAAAAAACTGACCGAAGGGGAATCATCGACAGAAGAAAATCTGGTTTCAACAATGAAAAGTAAAGAGGGTGGTTTTATACATATTTTCAGCCATATTAAAATTCACTTCCAGACTGATGAATAATACAAATACTACAAGCTTGATGCACAATGTAAATAGCAACATTGCTGAAATTTTTAATAGTATTACAGCGAAGTTTATTGGCGGCAAAAGAATATATGACTCAGGCAGGCCAGTCATAAGCTGGACGATGTGCCGCATCAGTGGTCTCATTCAATTCGAGACAACCACTGTCATACCTAAGTAAAAAAATATTAAAATTACTCTAACAAACTTATAAAACGTCTCGAAACCAAGATAAATATCAAAAGATTGACGTCAGCAAAACGCAGAGTACATAAATCGTTTCATAAAACAACCATTAAGCCTATTATTAGTGAAAATGACAAAAATTATGGCGAGTCTTGCGAAAAACCTGACATAAGCAAGGCTGATTTTGATTTTTTTAAGACTGAACATATGAAAACTATAGCGTTAGCATTTTCGCGTGCAGATCGTATGGATACGTAAAAAATCGAGATACGATGTCGCACAACGTATGTTTACGTCAAATTTTATGCTTCCCTATCAGTCGGTACGTAAGGAAACGTCCGTTTTTCATATAATAAATAATAATAATAATAAAACCTTTATTTTAAAACCTTTTTTTTTTTATAATGCTCCTATAGTGACGTCACAGTGCCACAAGATATCAAAATCTTGATTTCGTAGCACACAGCACGACATTTCAAGTGTTTTGTGGGTGCTTCTCACACATACGAAGACACCTACTCACAAACGCAGAACGTACTTAGTCGTCAACTGGAGTATGCGCCGCCATACTGTCTGTCGGGCTGTGCACCGTTACGCGACGCACGTGCACAGTGAAGTGAACTCCCGAGTTACGAAACTTTTAAGTCGTAAGTTATCAGTATCACATATGTTTTGCTGAATTTAAATAATAGTGTGTGTATTATATAGAATATAATAATTATTTTCATAATTGGGAAACAAGAGTAGTTTTTTTTTTAGTTCTAATTATAGAAATTCCATTGTTTTAGATGAACAAAACAAAGCGAGAAAGAAGAAAAGTAATAAAAAAAGGTGACAATACAAGCAAGGATCCATCACAACCATGTTCTTCGGGCATAACAGTAAGTACTAAACGTTGTTTATGTAAGCATTACACGTGTTTTGACTAGTAATATTAATTTTACTAGTTCTTATTCAAGTTCACCTATTTCAGTGTCGCTAAGACAATTTGTCTGTGTGTCTGTAATCAAATCTAGCAAATTACATTTGACCTACTAGTAGTCCGATCGAAATGATATTTCGTATGTGTGCGTAGATTTGATAACAATGCTCTTTTATGCCGTTAAATATAGGTATATAAGGTTGCTTTAAAAATATTTATACTGATAATTACACTTATTTTAATTAATTTCATTTATTTGTTGTAGATGGAAAAAAGAGCACGAAACAACATAAACATGAAAATATTTGAGCCAACTTCCTCTGGTGGTACTTCACCGGACCCCTATGCTGCTGATGGTTCAGTTTCTGATGTAGATTATGATCCATGGGGTCACCAAGAGGACCAACATGATTGGAGCTCTGAGAACTGTAGTAGCGATGAAACCAGGTCTGATTACTCTCAATCAAGAGGAAAGTAATATAAGTAGTGATGAAAGTATTTTTGATACCCATAGAAATAAGCAAAATCGCAATAGTTTCACGAGTGCTAAGAGTTAACACAAAAAAAAGGAAAGTTACCGACGATGAAGATGCTGACACAATCTTTATTAATTCATCTACCCTTATAAATAATATTGGTGACGTTTCAAGCTTTTCTTTATTGCTCACATCGTCCTTACCACCCAGGATGGACTCTGCTGCGAAGGCAGCCAACATCGTGGAGCGCCACTCTTGCCTATGATGATATGATTAAACACGATCAAAACAATGAACACCTTGCGCGAGATCAACGCACTACATCTTGGAACTCCCATACGAACGCGTGGATTATTTATAGACCGAAATTTACCATTTTTAGGAGAAAGTCCGTATGGAATTGTGGAAGAGGACAAAATTGTGGAAATTAAATGTCCTTACTCAGCCTGAGACATGAGTGTTGTGGATGGCGTAAGAGAAAAGAAAATTAATTTCTGGAAAAGAGACAAGATAATATTAATCTAAATAATAATTGTGATTGGTTTTTTTATTACTTCCAAGCACTAGGACAACTTAATGTTAAGCAAAGAAAAACATGCATATTTGCAGTTCGGACTGAAGTGGACATGAAGGTGGAACTTATTGAGGAAGATAAAGAATTTTGGTGTAAAATGGAATAAACATTGAAAACTTTTTATTTTCATTGCTTTTATACTTTTTTTTTTCTTTGCGAATCTGATTATAATATTGTAAGGAAACCTAAGAGAACACATAGACAATAAAGACTGTCAAAGTCCAAAGACAGATTTGACGGTACGATGTTCAGTTACTTTGGCTGGAGACAGCTCTGAGGACGGGCACATCACTTCTTTTTCGTATCGTATTGAATTGATTTTTATTTAGTTTAGTGTGTAGAGGCCAGAAATCAATAATTGTTGTGTTTGTTTTACTTTGATTATTAAAATTGTAAGTTTGTAACAATAATTCTTTCATTTTCTTAGATAAGAAGTGGGATGACAACCCATCTGACATCTGATTTTAGTTAATGAATTATTGATTTCTGGTGTAATATTTTGTCGATTTCCGTGTTTGTGCAATAATGGGAAAACGAAATCGTTCGCGTAGCCGGTCGCATGGCTGTTCGCATTCTAGGAGTCGCAAAATTTCAAAATGTCGGCATCGAAACCGTTTGACGTGTAGCCCGCGATCTAGTAGTAATTCAGGATTACGTGAGTCCCTACAAGCGATCGTGTCCCGGTTAAATGCGTTGGAAGACAGGTCGTCGGCAGCTATGTTGACTAATGTTGAAGTACTGTCAACAAATAACGATTCGACGGAAAAAATTGTGAAGGCTATTCATTCGTTAAAGTACGGTGGTTACACGTGATTTTTACGTATCTAATTTTGACCCTAATATGCACGATGTTGATGCCTGGTTTGATGAGGTAGATCGAGCACAAATTCTAAATAAGTGGAATGATGCTGAATGTTTATCGCGTATCGGTCATTGTCTTAAGGGTGATGCAAAATCTTGGTTAGATGATTGGGTTACTACAGACCGGTCTTGGAGTAACTTTAAACGAGATTTTAAATCATTGTGCGTAAAAAAGATTGACGTGGCAAACATCCTATATGAGGTCATGAGTACCAATTCTGATAGTTTTGCTACGTATGCAGAGTATGTACGTCGATCTTTGTTACGCTTACAAATATGTAGTTAAAGGTTTGAGTGAAGAACTTATTAGTGCCATTATTATACGTGGTATCAATGAACCCAACATTAAAGCGGCAGCTACGAATGAGAATCTTAAACCGTACGAATTAGTTAATTATTTTTCTACGTTTGTGAAACCGATCGAGATTACTCTCGATCGGTTTCGGTTCGATTTAAACGTTTTTCATGCTTACGCATAAAAACGTTTAAATCGCGATTTGGTAACATGTAAGGAGGTTGTGAAACCGAATTTTTTCAAACGACCTGCCCAAAAGTTTTCATTTAAATGTTTTTCATGTGGACAAACCGGACATAAACAAATTAACTGTAATGTCAAACAAAATTCATCAACAAATACGACTAACAGTGATATTAAGTCGGGAACGAAAATTGTTTGCGCGTATTGTAAGAAAACTGGGCACCATATCAAGGATTGTTTTGCCAAACAACGTTCTGATAATAGAAAAAGCAAAGTAATTTTTTGTCCTTACCTGACATTAATAATTGCAAAGATGTTTTAGTTGGAGTAATCCAAGGGATACCCATTGACATTCTGATTGATAGCGGCGCTTTAGATGTTTCTCTTATTTCGTCCTCAGTGGTAAATCATTTGTCGTGCTCTTTAAAAACCACTTATCGAGAGTTAAAAGGTGTTGGAAATACTATCACTCGTGTGTTTTCATACGTGACACTCACTATAGTTTGAAGAAATTACACTTGAAGTTGATTTATTGATCGTGCCCAGTGAAAGTATGAATAAAAAAATATCATAATAGGTACAGACGTCCTTAATCGTGAGGGAGTAATGTATGTACGCACAAAGGATTACCAACGTTTAACTTTTAGTGCTGTCCCTGCAAAAGTCTCGGTTATTGAATTAAATGAGCATTCTATCCAAACGTCACTGGTTGCCAGCGATAAGGAAAAACTTATTAAAATAATCAACGATTTTTCTAAATTTATGATTAACTGGAACTGCTACTTCAACTGTGACTACCGGTAGCATGCACATTTGCTTGAATAGTGATGTGCCTGTGTATTATAGGCCGTACAAATTATCTTTTAATGAGAAGTTGCGGGTACGTGAAATAATTAACGATCTTATGGTTAAAGAAATAGTTCGTGAATCTGAATCTGCGTACGCGAGTCCAATACTTTTAATTAAGAAGAAAGACGGAACAGATCGAATGTGCGTTGATTTTCGTGCTTTAAACCGAATTACTGTTAAAGACAGGTACTCTTTACCATTGATTGAGGATCATATAGATCGGTTAGGTAAGGGCAAATATTTTACCACTCTTGATATGGCATCAGGGTTTCATCAACATGTGTAATTCGCCTTGATGATGCGTCGACTTCCTTGACTGGTTTTGTTACACCTGAAGGGCATTATGAATATATGAAAATGCCCTTTGGACTTGCTAATGCGCCAGTTGTTTTTCAGCGCATTATTAGCAAAACGCTACGTTATTTTATAAACAATGGTACGGTGTTTATATTGATGACGTTTTATTGGTCAGTAATAGCATTGATGAAGGATTAAAACTTTTGCGTGATGTTTTGCGTACGTTAACAGACGCTGTGTTTTCATTAAACGTGAAAAAGTGTTCATTTTTGAGTACTGAAATAGAGTATTTAGGTCAAATTATCAGTAATGGCAAAGTACGTCCTTCTAAATCTAAAATCATTGTATTGGTCAATTCTCCAGTGCTCGAAAATGTCCGTCAAGTTAGACAATTCTTAGGATTAGCGGGGTACTTTAGAAAGTACATAGGAAATTATGCTCTCAAAACTTCATGTATTGCTCGTTTGACTAAGAAAGACGTAGATTTTAAGTGGAATGAAGAACAAGACCAAGCTCGTAATGAGATTATTAAGTGTTTGACAAGTGAGCCTATTCTCGCTATCTTTGATCCTGATTTAGTGACAGAGGTTCATACGGATGCTAGCAGTCGAGGATATGGTGCAGTGTTGCTCCAGATAGGTATGGATGGTCGTAAATATGTTGTTGCTGATTATAGTCAAGTCACACATGGGGCAGAGGTGCGATACCATTCCTATGAGCTAGAAACGTTGGCGGTAGTCAAAACGTTACGTCACTTTCGCCATTAATTTATAGGTATAGAGTTTAAGGTAATTACGGATTGTAACGCGTTAAAGGCTACGCAAGATAAAAAGGACTTACTACCACGAGTAGCGAGGTGGTGGGTGTATTTACAAGATTTTACGTTTACAATTCTCTATAGAAAAGGTGTTTTACTACCTCATGCGGATTATCTTAGTCGCAACCCCATCCGTGTTGTAAATAACATAGATAAGCCACGAAATTGGGCTTAGGTTGCACAGTCAGGAGATGAGGAAACGCAAAAATTACTTAGACAGTTAGAAGAAAGACAGTTAGATGCTAGTCGTTACGTTAAAAACAATGAGATTCTTTACTATCGATATTTGCCTGTTGGTCAGCAATCACGGTTACTTTGCTTTATACCGAAAGGTCAACTCACAGATTAAGTTTGCTAAGAATCTTTCATGATGAGAATTGTCATATAGGTGTGGACAAAACTATTGGATTAATTTTAAACCACTTCTGGTTTCCTGGTCTTCATGCTTTTGTAAAAAAATACATAGAACACTGCTTAACTTGTATAGCTAATAAGCGGATTCCTCGAGCACCCTTACAGCCCATTACTTCATGGACCAAGCCAGAAGTTGCTTTTTATACCCTCCATGGTGATGTTCTGGGTCCTTTACCGGAGTCGAATGGCTACAAGCATATTTTAGTATTGGTTGATGCTTTTTCTAAGTATTGTCTAACTTATCCTCTTTATAGACAAGACCATGATGAATTAAAGAAAGCACTTAAAAACGCTGTTTCTTTATTTGGCACTTCACACCTAATAGTTACTGATCGGGGTCGCATGTTTGAATCTGCAAATTTCGTTAAATGGATTAATGATTTGGGATGCACTATACATTACATAACTCCTGAGATGCATGATGCGAATGGCCAGGTGGAACGATATGTGCGTACTCTTCTTAACATGTTACGTGTTGAAACTAATAATAAGAAAAGTAAGTGGTCCGAAGAGTTATGGCGCTTGCAGCTTGTACTGAACATCACAAAACAAAAGACCACTCAAGCATCTCCGTTAAATTTGTTGATCGGCATTGAAGGCACAACTCCTGTAATACAAACCTTGGTTCGTGATGTCGCTATCGACTGTTCAAATAGTGATCGTCGATCCTTGCGAGAACTTGACAGGCAGAGAGCAGCTGTACGTCTTAAAGAAAATCAAAATCGCCAGGACAAGAATGTTAACAAGATGGCCAACCACCTCATGTGTTTCGAAAAGATGACCTTGCTTTTGTAATTAAATTCGCGCAATCCAAAGGAAAATTGGACTCGGGGATGCGCGGCCCTTATAAGGTGATAAGAGTATTGAAGAATGGCCGATACGAGTTGAAACTTATTGCTGGAGCCTACGGCAAGGTGACCTATGCTGCGGCTCAGTTCATGGTGCCTTGGAAAGGCGAATGGACACCAGATGAGTGTGCTGCTTTCTTTGCGTGTGAGTAATTATTGAATGTCTGTGAGGTATCGTTACCTACAGCCTTGTTTGAATACTAGACCCTGTGTTTTATGTCTAGTCTTGTTGGAAATCTAGACCTTGTGTTTTATGTCTAGTCTTGTTGGAAATCTAGACCTTGTGTGTAATGTCTAGTCTTGTTGGAAATCTAGACCTTGTGTTTTATGTCTAGTCTTGTTGGAAATCTAGACCTTGTGTATTATGTCTAGTCTTGTTGGAAATCTAGACCTTGTGTGTTATGTCTAGTCTTGTGTGAATACTAGATCTTGTGTGTTATGTTTAGTCTTGTGAGAATATTAGACCTTGTGTGTTATGTCTAGTCTTGTGTGAATACTAGACCTTGTGTGTTATGTCTAGTCTTGTGTGAATACTAGATCTTGTGTGTTATGTCTAGTCTTGTGAGAATATTAGACCTTGTGTGTTATGTCTAGTCTTGTGTGAATACTAGACCTTGTGTGTTGTGTCTTATGTGAATACTAGACCTGGTGAATGATTATGACTAGTCTTATGTGAGCCTAATGGTGACTGAATGGTTTGATCCCTATAGGATTCAACTTCCACTTTTTTCCTAAACACTTGCTGTTTGACATGGCTGTATTTATAGTTGTTGTACACTACAGGTGCAGATCAATCAGATGGAACCATGCCTTCAGTTGATGGTGAAACTACGCCTGAAGTACAAAGCACTCCAGCCGACGGCGATGAGGAAGCTGGACCATCAGAACCTGCCGAGGACGTCAGGGTGTCAGGAGAGGCCGTGTAAGGAAACCTAAGAGAACACATAGACAATAAAGACTGTCAAAGTCCAAAGACAGATTTGACAGTACGATGTTCAGTTACTTTTGCTGGGGACAGCTCTGAGGACGGGCACATCACTTCTTTTTCGTATCGTATTGAATTGATTTTTATTTAGTTTAGTGTGTAGAGGCCAGAAATCAATAATTGTTGTGTTTGTTTTACTTTGATTATTAAAATTGTAAGTTTGTAACAATAATTCTTTCATTTTCTTAGAATATTGTAAAAGGTGACTTTTTCGCGATGAAGACGTCACATCCTTTGATACCGATAAGTGTAGTAGGCAAGGAAGGAGTAGCGATAGTCGATACCGGAGCTACGCACAGTGTAGCTAGCCCATTATTATATTCGTCATTAGTGAATAACGGCGTTCAATTCAAAGAGACCGAGCGTTATGTCGGGCTAGTCCACGGATATAAAAATGGTGATAACCGCTACTGTACCTATCAACTTAAATAGTCGTAGAGTAGACAAAAATAATAATAATAAAAAAAATCGCGAAAATACCCGTTTACATGTGTATTATAATGTGTATTGATCGTGAAAGTTTAAAAAAGACAGTAGACACCGAGTTCATGGTATTTCCAGGCGACGACACTAGGACACTTTTAGGTCATAATTTTATTGCCAACGCTGCTATGGTTTTAGACATAGCTCAGGAGTTTTCGCATTTTGCAGGTAGTCCAGGAGATCGGTTCCCATTTCTGCAATCTTATGTATTGAACAGCGCGGCCGTAATGTAAGCAGGTGTCTGCGATGTATCACTGCGCCAAAATGAAGGTACGAGCTTGCCGCTGGAGCACAGGGTCGCACTCAACGAGTTTTTGCAAGGCAGAGTCGCCCCGTTTGCTTTGGCTGGACCTCCTACCGACTTCGCCGTTCATAGAATAAAGTAAGTGAAACACAGGAACCTTTGGCTTCTCCTCCCTATAGATTGTCGCTGCCGGAGCAACCGGCGGCTTTTGAGAAGATCGAGCAACTGCTAGTAATAGCGCCAATCCTGCGTCAGGCTGATGCGACGTTACCATTCGTCCTCAGAACCGATAGCAGTGGATATGCTCTCAGGGCGGTTCTCCTCCAGGGGGAGGAGACCGACGAACGTCCAATAAAATACACATCAGGTATGTCCAATGTTATAGCCGACATTCTGTCGCGTCCGGCATGCGTCGCGGGTAGCGATTATGAACTGTACTGCGCCGCGGTCAACGTGCCCTCTCGCAGTCTGAAGGACCTACGTGAGAACCAAGTGAAGGACCCAGAGGTCTGTAAAATCGTCGTGACCCTAGAATCTGATGAACCCTCTAGGGGGAGGGTCTGGGCAGACAAGGATTTCAAACACAACTGTAACATTGAGTTCCACCGCATTAAACTCTGTTACTAAAGAACAAGGACTAATTCAAGATACTGAAAAACATGATATGGATGCAGCGACGAATATTAAATCGAAACAAGACCGACAACCGACTAGCATTACAGATAAAGCGAATGAGTTGATTCAACCTGCCAAAGAAATTCCATATCACTACTGCGATTGATCATAATATTATACTGATATCACCGGACACTTAACGGAGTGTTGAGTTCCACTGCATCGACTTCGTGTATTCAAGAACAAGAACCGACTGAAAATACTAACCAAAATTTCTTGAATGGCACGAATACGGCTACTATTCCTGCATCAAAGCAAAGTAATTTTGAAGTAAGTTTGGCGAATTCGATTGAAGCTCAAACTCGTTACTCCGAGTTGATCCTATAGCTAAGTAAGTGAAATAGACTCCTCTTTGATTAGATGCCACCTTCATTTTCTGCATTTATTATTTATTCTAATTTTTCTTTTTCTTTTAGCAAACAATTAGGTCGTTTTGCATTAGTTAAAATTCATGAAAACTCGGAAAATGAACTACAAAATTTGGATGTTTCAGTTGGACCCTCGGAGTTTTGTGCAGATTCCGTTTCACGGTGAGATAATAAAACCTAAATTTTTCAGTTCATCATGTTTCATCACTCATAGACTAGGAGCTCATGTCGCTTAATTTTTCAATCATTTCATTACAATTTTTAGTATCATTATCTTATCACTGCTTCGAAGTTGAGTTATAGACTAGGAGCCCATGTTTTTTTAGGGTTCCGTACCCAAAGGGTAAAAACGGAACCCTATTACTAAGACTTCGCTGTCTGTCCGTCTGTCTGTCACCAGGCTGTATCTCATGAACCGTGACAGCTAGACAGTTGAAATTTTCACAGATGATGTATTTCTGTTGCCGCTATAACGACAAATACTAAAAACAGAATAAAATTAATATTTAAGGGGAGCTCCCATACAACAAACGTGATTTTTTTATAATAATTGGTACGGAACCCTTCGTGCGCGAGTCCGACTCGCACTTGGCCGGTTTTTTTTTAAATCATTCCTTGTTTGTTACTATTACGAAAAGTAATGATTACCAGTAAATGTATACGACCTGTTAGATAATAACGCAAAATGACTCGGGTGGTAGGAAGTTCTATTTATGAAACTAAATAGGTTTTTTCTATGACTTTCAGGAGTGTTAGGAAAATAATAATACGTTAGTTCTGTTGTAATACAGTCTCTTTTAAATGAAATTTTATGTATTGCTTTTCTGAGATCCTTACCAAGAACAGCGAGTACAACCAAATGAAATTCTTATAGACACGGTTAACACAGAAGAATCTGTCAATCAGGATGAGGTGCTTATTCAGTTATATAGGAAACCACTTAAATCCCGGTCTACTCAGTTCTTTTCTCAATGGTATTGATATATTTACTTCAGATTTTTTTTAATTTTTGTTTCAGTTATTGATAACTTACTGAAGAATAAAAGAATATTGAAGAAAAACACATTCCAAGGAGAATCGTAAACGTATATCACTTTACAATTACTTGAATTATGTAACCACGGTCCTTTGGGATGCTCAGCAAATTAAAAGAAAATTATCTAATGTCAAAATGTTCATTTAAATGTAAAATGTGTAGTACAGATTTTATTATAAATATCGACAACTGCGAAGACAATAGTTTAAACTTGAATGCCTGTGCAGTTGCGGGTACTATTGCAACAGGTTGCGGTCGTTCGCAAATGGAGGAATTATTTTCGGCTGTGGATATGACTCCTAAACCGAACATGTTTATGACCTTAATCACGAATGAATAGGCAAACATTGGGAAAAAGTATTAGTTAAAAATCTGAAAGAAGCTGGACAACGTAACAAAACCGGCCAAGTGCGAGTCGGACTCGCGCACGAAGGGTTCCGTACCATTATCTATACATTAGACAAAACGGCAAAAAAATCACGTTTGTTGTATGGGAGCCCCCCTTAAATATTAATTTTATTCTGTTTTTAGTTAGTATTTGTTGTTATAGCGGCAACAGAAATACATCATCTGTGAAAATGTCAACTGTCTAGCTGTCACGGTTCATGAGATACAGCCTGGTGACAGACAGACGGACCGACGGACAGACAGCGAAGTCTTAGTAATAGGGTTCCGTTTTTACCCTTTGGGTACGGAACCCTAAAAAGAAATAGTCTACAGCAGAGGGAAAAGTAAGCTGTGATCTGTGGGTAAGGCACAGAAACTAGAAGACGGCGTTTTCCTGATACACGGTATACCCCGTACGGTTATAGCAGACAACGGGACGCAATTCACACGTAATGAGTTAGGTTCACTATTTTTTTCGGATGGGAAATCATCAAATGACTCCTCCCGCTCTGGGCGGAGCAGGAGGAAGTGTCAGACTTTTACTGACTTAAACCCATCCATGTTCCTTCATCGCTCTAGTGTTCCGGGGCCATGGTATCTTTTTTGAACAGTCCCGCAACCCCGGCAGGCATCGGTCTTCACGGACCCCTTCCTTTTTGCTGAGTCTCTTTGAGGCGCGCGTGGAACACGAACGTGCCGTCGACAAGGCCAGTCGTCATGTGACGGACGGACAGCGAGCTAGCCTATAGCCCACCGTCCACAGGCCCGCGCCTACGGTGGCCCACGACGCCCGGGGCATCTCCCGCGGCGGCCGGGACGCTGTGAGGTTCTCTCCCTCTCTCGTTCCGTGATCTCCTTCGCTAGCATTATTGCTTCGCAGAAGGAGGTGACGGCGTCCCATTCCGTCTCGCTCCGGACCATGGCTTGCACCAGGGCCGGACGCGAGAGGTCGCCGCCGTCAATCGCCGCTTCGAGGACACGGCGGTGCTCCGCCCACGCGGGGCACACCTCCACCGTGTTCTCCGTTCGATCCTCACAATGGTAGCACCCGAGCGTTTCCTCCCGCCCGATTCGGTGCAGGAACCTCCCGAAACAACCGTGTCCGGTGAGGACCTGCGACAGGCGGAAGGTGAGGACGCCGAGCCACTCCTCAAAGAGAGGACTTATCCGAGGAGATCCCGCCGGAAGTCTGTCCGCTGAGCGCCTGATCCCTGGCTCGCAGGACAGCTTCGCGGAGGGCGGTCTTCGCTGCTCTGTACCCCTCATAAAGCTCCGCCTCAATGGCTGCCGCATCCGGTGGGCGGATGCGGAGCCTGCGATGCCTGGCGTACAGGTGTCGCGCAGCCACGCACGCCTCGCGCAGAGATGTCAGCTCTTGCGACCACCAGTACACCTGACGCCGGGCACTTCTTGGCCGGACTCGGGGCATTGCCACGTCACATATGTCGGACATGGCTTCCTGGAACCACCCAGCCTCATTGTTAATGTCGGCAGGCCTGTTCGGTGATGTCACCCAGGCCTGCACGATCGAGGCTTCCAGGAGAAGCTCCCGGTCCAGCTGCTTCAGCGCAGCCGCAGGTGTGGGGGACTGGGGGGGTGGTGGCGGCGGCGGCAGCTGGCATGCCGCAGGCGCTGGCCCACTCGCCACTGGCACTGGCGCCGGCACAGTCACCGCCTGTGCAGCTGCCTTGCCCTTCCTCTTCTTGGGCGCCTTCTTAGCCAGCGCCGGTTTCGCCGGAGCCGGCTTTTCAGGGGGGTGAGGCGGCCCCCCCTGAAAAGCCCTGCCGGAGGGCTGAGTCGACGGCCCCGGTCCGGGTGCCACAGCCGCAGCGGCATCCGCGTACGACGCCGTGCTTGGGCCCGCGGCTGCCCTGTTTGCACCCAGGGGGGGGCGCAAGACCACTCCCTCCAGGGCGGAGAACCGCTGCTGGAAGGCAGCCAGGTCCTTCCGTACCAGACTCAGGATCTGGTTCTCCGCCGGTTCGGGCTGAGTAGGCCGCTGGGTCTGGCCCCCATCTTGAGAGCCAGGCCCGCGCAGACTGGCCAGATCTACCCGGAGCTTCACATTCTCCTGTTGGAGAAGCTCCGTGGTGGCCGTCAGGCGGGCCACCTCCTCCCGTAGTTTGGCCACTTCATCTCCCTCTTTTGAAGGAGGAGGATGAGGCCCCGCAAAATTGGCCTCCGCTGCCGCCATTATGGAGGCAGAAGCCGCGGGTACGGCCTTGAGTTTCGATGAAGTCTTCACCTTCAAGGCCACGCCCCTTATCCCGGCTTCTACCTCCTTCGCGAACTTGGCCTTACGCTCCGCCTTGGAGCCGCCAGGTGCACCTGCCTCGTTGCCAGACTCGGAAGCAGTATTACCCGGGTGGCATCCCTCCTCGGCAACCCTTGCCGACCTCACGGAGGCAGAGAGCCCCCTCCCCTTGCCGCGGATTCCACCACGCTTGTTGGTGAGGTTCTTTCGGGCCAAGGCCTCCTCTTCTCCGGATGACGACCCCCGGTCGCCATCCCGCCTGGGCCGCATACGGAAGAACTTGCTGTTTTCCGCGGACGTCCCGGCACTCACGCGGCGGGAGCTCCCTGAGCCTCCCGCGCTCACATCACTGGATGCGACGTCGGACTCCGACCCCGCATCTCTCCTCTCCTCTGCTTTGCCGTTGCCGGCGGTGTTGGTTTTTATTATATCCATATTTGAACCCACGAGTATGGGGGAAATAAAATCAGTCTAGGCAGAGACCCCTTTACCTAGAAGGGCAGATTTTAAGTATTTATTACTCGCCAGGGGGTCTGCAGGTACCCTGGTGAGGAACGCACTAGCGACTGATTTGTTCCATGGAACACCCGTCCGCCATACATCCCCTCGCGGTGCGTCGCCGCTTGGGATTCGGGGTAACTTTATAAAGAGGTTTTCTACCTCGCGGTCCGGGCGGCTAAGCCAAGACCCTCGGTCCCCTATCGAAGCCGCGAGACGTGATCCACAGCATTCGATAATGGAATTACGAGATTGGCGGTGACAGAGGATGACGCATCCTTCTCTGTCTGCTCGGAGGCAGGGTGAGTGCACGGCGAGCCCGCCCTTACTCCTCTGTTATGTCCTCTGCCTTACAGAGGGTCCCGCAGAGGAACGCACCGGTGGTTCTGGTAGGACCCCACCCATGTCAGAATAATTAGCCGCGGCAGTAACACTCCCCGAGGGATAAAAGGAAATTCTCATTTCCTCTCATTCCCCGGAGAGGGATACTGCCGCGCCCAGGGTGCACCGGCCCAGCAGCTGCTTTTCCCTCCAGACGTATCGAGAGGGACCAGAAGCCGCCAGACACACGTGGAGGACTTCTGACATCGCACCCCCGGTACAAAATACCTTTTTTTTTTCGGATGGGTAATCATCAAATGACTCCGCCCCCTCTGGGCGGAGCAGCAGGGAGTGTCCGACTTTTACTGACTAAAACCCATCCATGTTCCTTCATCGCCCTTTGTGTTCCGGGGCCACGGTATCTCTTTCGAACTGTCCCGCAACCCCAGCAGGCATCGGCCCTTGCGGACCCCTTCCTATTGCTGACTCTCTGAGGCGCGCGTTTAACACGAACGCGCCGTCGACACGGCCTGTCATCATGAGACGGACGGGCGACGAGCTAGCCCATAGCCCACCGTCCACAGGCCCGCGCCTACGGTGGCCGGGAGCCACGTGGTGGCCTCCGACGCCCGGGGCGTCTCCCCCGGCGGCCGGGATGCTGTGAGGTTCTCTCCTTCTCACGTTCCGCCACCTCCTTCTCTAGCATTACTGCTTCGCAGAAGGAGGTGACGGCTGGTACAAAATACCTCAAGTTCACTTCACACCTCGTTACTGCCCAAGCGTGAACGCTATAACCGTACGGTTATAGTGGTGTGATACCGCGGTCATAATGGTACCATTATGACCGCGGTATCAATTCTCGTGGAGGATGATCATCGATCTTGGGATGTTAACATCTCAAAGATCCTGTTCGCTATGAACACCTCCACAAACGAGGTTACTCGTTTTACCCCGTTCTTCCTAGTACATGGCAGAGGCAGTTAGTAGTGGAGATGTCTTCGGCAATGATACCGTTGCACAGCCCACTCTAGCTTGCGCTTCCCGCAGTTCATATGCCAATCAGTTAGGTGGTTTAGGTGATATCTTCAATAAAGTAAAGGACGCGCTCGTCAAATCACATTAACGTAGTGCTCGTTATTATAATATTAGTAGGAGGCACGTGCAGTTTAAGGTAGGTGACACTGTTTGGAAGAGGAGTATCCTCAGAGTGACACCTCTAAATTCTTTATGGCCAAATTAGCTCCTAAATATGAGAGATGTTAATAGGGAAGATGCATGATTTTTTTTTCACTCTAAACAAAACGAATTAACATCAGAAATAGCCAAGTGAAATTATTTTTAAATATCTATTAAAAATACTAAGTTATAAGCATTTGAAACTGCTGATTAGACAGAGAGATCCGATACAACGAATGACGTCATTCCTGTCATCAACGTACAAAATCCATACTAAATTCCGTTTATCTAGAAAGAGATAGAAACAAAAGTTTAAATGGTTATAACTTTTGTGTTATTTGGCCGATTTATGTCTTGTTTCCGCTTTTTGTCATTATTTTTATAGTACTTTAACATCCCGTATCGAAATAAACAAAAGAAAATTTATGCATCTTCCCTATTAGGAAAGGTCACCGCGAGGCGAGAACAAAGCATTTCTGAGCGGATTACCGGATTATCTTTGCTAACATCGAGAGTTACGAGTAAAAACAATTCATTGGCGAAGGTAATCAATAAAAACAATATCTATTTTGTTTGGATATCGAGTTTCAACACGTCTCATCTCACACATTGTGACAAAATGGAGGCGCTTCTTGCTTATCAGCCGACTCTCCAAGTAAAAAAGTGGAATTCTGTGGAATCTGGTTAGACAAAATGATGACGCTACGGTACCTATACTCTCAAGTAAATTAGCTTTTAACAAATCTTCTCCATAAACGAGTTATCGTACAGGTAGTGTAGGCTGTACGAAATAAATATTATTAATGGTCGCTAATATCAGTATATGAGTGAATTTCTGAAACATAATGTTAGGCGGCGCGGCTGAAAATCATATATTAAACTATAAGTGCATTTTTTATTTTTAAAGAACGAATCAAGAAAAAGAAGAAGAGAAGAGAGAAGGCGAAAAAGTTTTGATCTTCATACATTGAATCCCATTTGGTAAACTTTTTCACGCTGTAGGTGCTGTTTACGGACACGTAGTTACTGAGTGTGAGGTTAAGTTACCGCGCATACAATTACTAACGCTTAGCGGTAAATATAGTGAGTGGCAAACGTTCTATGATATATTTAATACGCTTACGCTTATTCAATCTAACAAGAATTTATCTCCAGTGCAAAAATTACACTATCTAAAAGGTAACTTGTCAGGTGAACCGGAATGTTTGTTACGTAACTTCTCAACCACCGATGCGAACTATGAAGACGCGTGGAAACAATTACTTAAACGTTACGATAATAAGCGTTATAATTGTAATGTATATTTAAGATCATTGTTTAAAACCAATAATGGGTGAATCTGCTAGTGCCATTAAGCTTTTATTAGATACTGAATACATGAAGCAGTGGTAATACCAACTTGGCCCAATGAATGATGAGTTACCGTCATGGGCAGAATTATCTGAGTTTTTAGAGTCAAGATTTAGGTCATTAGAGATGATAACAATAACGAAAGATACAAACAAGGTACCTATACAATCAAAGTCTACCAACTCAAAAACCAAATCTTTTCAGGGTCTACTGACAGTAAAAAGAGTAATTCTAACGTAGCTGCCAAGTGTTTTTTGTGATTAGGTGGTGTTCGCAACGGAGCTGGAACGATCAAAGGCTAAAAGTCGTCGATGCATCGCGGACGGAACGCGACGGGCAGCCTGCGCTGGCGGCGGCCATCTTAATAACTTACTTCCTATTTCTCTACTACGAACGGCAAGACGCAGCGCAAATTTATTACTCTAAAACTTTAAATATCTAATTAATTACACTGATAACTGTAACAACATGTCAAAGTAAACGATGGAAATTGAGAACCCCTTTCATTGAAGTTGATTACCCCAACATATGGAGACCACGACGTGATCAACTGAAGAACAATTGAAGATGCGACCGCGTCGTGCCAGAAACGAGCAGAGCCCTATGACGAGTTGACGACCCACTGACCAAGATGACTGCGTGTGCGTGCTGATGACCCATCTATCCCTGTTCCTGTAATGCTGTGCTGCCTGCTTCTTGGGTCCCGTTGAAATGCGCTGCTATACTTGCCTACTCATCACTATGCTGCTTGCATCCTGCGCTGTGTAACCTGCTTTGCTTGTGTGTGCGTCGCTGACTGCACGAGCTGTTGTCGTAGCCATTGCGCGACATTTACGGTTTGGCTATAATTTCTTAATTTTACATGCGGTATTTAATACCAGCATAGCTAATTTCTTGACGGTTTGTTCAGTTCTTATAAGCGTTCACTATGTCGGCTGAATTGAAATCTTTTATTCAACTACGTGGTACGATAAAGGCTAGAATAACTATATTTTCTAAATACTTATTAAGTACTGTAAAACTCATAGAAGCTGACAACATTCCTAAACAAATACTCGTTGAAACCGAATTAAAACTATCAAGATTCAAAGAATTGTTGGTACAGTTTGATGATTTAAAAACTAAAATTGAGGGTTTGGATCCTGATCAGTTGGAAGAAAATGACACAATTGAAAGTGATTTCTGCTCTAACATAGCTGCGGCTCAACTGTTAATTGAAAGTTTTGCCCCTAATAACATAATACCTGAAAACAGGAACTGTAATTCAATATCTACTTGTCAGAATATTAACCAAGATAGCCGTAGCTATAACATTAAGTTGCCTACGATTCAGCTGCCTTCTTTCAATGGAAACTATTTAAATTGGATGGAATTTCGAGATACTTTCGATTCTTTAATCAATAACAATGATACTATTCCAGAAATTAATAAGTTTCATTACCTCCGCTCTTCATTAAAGGAAGGAGCATCTGATATAATCAAGTCAATTGAGTTTACTGCTGCCAATTATAAATTAGCTTGGAATTTACTTACTGAACGCTTTGATAACAACCGGATACTTACTAATAATCATTTAAAAGCTATCTTGAATTTTGATACAATATCTAAAGAAAATTACAAGTCATTCCGTACTATGATAGATTACTATTCTAAAAATGTTCGAGCCCTGTCTTCTTTAAATGATCCTGAATCCCGCTGGGATACTTTACTCGTATATATTATGGTGTCCAAACTAGATGGCGCCACAAGTCGCATATGGGAGGAACACAGGAGTACTATTGCTGCTTCGCCAACAATTGAAGAGTTCTATAATTTCTTGAGAAATCGTGCTGACGTTTTAGAGACCTTACAATACAGCAATAATGATGTTGCTACTAAAACTGAAAAACGTACTCACTCTAAAGACAATAAACAAACTAAATCATTTGTTTCTTCTTCAAACACTAATGAAAAGGGCTGTGTTGTATGTTCACAAGATCATTTACTATATAAGTGTGATAAATTTAAAGACATTGACGTTGGATGCTCGATTTGAGGAAGTTAACAAGCATAAGCTCTGTCACAACTGTTTGCGTCCTGGTCATTACTCTGCTCACTGCAAACATCATTATTGTAAAATCTGCAACAAAAGACACAATTTATTGCTACATAAACCACAGTCCAATAAAGATAAGATAAACTTACCTGTTAATCATTCTTCTGCGACATCAGTTCCTCAAGAAGCAAGTTCCTCTCAGACATCTACTATTGCCATGTTTAATCCTGTATCACTCTCCGTGGCAATGCCTAGGCAGATCCTTTTATGCACTGCTCAAGTGGAATTAATTGATAGCCGATCTTCTGAAACACATGTTGTGAGAGCATTACTAGATAATGGAAGCCAGTCTTCATTTATTACTGAAAGACTGCAAAGAAAAATGAATTTACCCTGTTCTAATACTAATATATCAATTGCTGGTATAAATAATAAGTTAACTAATACTACTAAAAGGTGTAACATAAAACTTAAATCGCGGATTAATCTATTCTATGCGAATGTTTCATGTCTTTTAGTGCCTGACATTACTGGCATGTTGCCCAGCTCAAGGATTAACACTTCTGAATGGAATCTTCACAAATCTATAGAACTAGCAGATCCTACCTACTATATGCCCTCTGAAATTGACTTGCTGCTAGGAGCTGATATTTATTGGGAAATTGTCGATTCTAAGCAAATTAAGTTGGGGAAAAATAAACCTACACTAATAAAATCTAAACTGGGTTGGCTCATGTCAGGCCCTACTGGTGTGAGCCCTACTACTAATCATACTAATTCGAACTTTTCTCAGGAAATTAGAGACTCTTTGGCTAGATTCTGGGAAGTCGAGGATATTCCTGCTCTGCCAAATACTACACTACACTACTACATCAGCCCATAACGTCCACTGCTGGACATAAGCCTCTCCCATGATGGGAGGATTTGCCTTAATCTCCACGCTTGGCAGGCGGATTGGAGATCGCAGTGATGAAAGACTAACAGAAAACGCTGCTGCCCATTCTCTGGTCTACGGAGGCGCAAGGTGTTCTGCCTCAGACATTAGTCGCCTTATACGACACCCGTGAGTGTAATGGGTTGGTTCTATTCTACTCTGCCGGATACCACACGGCCAGCGATGCCAAATACAATGACTAGGTTTTCCAATGAGGAACAATATTGTAAATATAATGTAAATGTAATAAAACGGGTTGGAATAAACACGTTAAAGGCGCGCACGGGCAGGCTCGGCTTCATTTTCTGAACTGGGCGGCAGCTGGTAAGCCGAGAACGGGGTCGCTTTATGAAAATATGGCAGCGAGTAGAAAACAATTTAAAAGTAAGCTAAAGTGGTGCCAAAATAACGCAGATCAATTAAAGATGAATGAGATTGCGAGTCATCACGAAGCTAAAAATTTTAGCAGTTTCTGGAAAGCTACAAACAGCTTGAATCCCAAGTCGGGCCTGCCAGTGTGCGTCGGTGGCGTAAACGAACCAGAGGCTATTGCCAATTTATTCATGGCTTCGTTTAGGACAGAGTCACCGCTGGGTCCGTCGACAGGTGGGTCGGATGCTATGGGGGGGTCCGAGGGTACGCCTGTCATGTTCTCCGCTGGGGAGGTGGGGTCTGTCCTAAAAGATCTAAAGCGGGGTAAGTCTCCTGGACATGACGGCTTAAGTATAGAACACCTACGATATGCAGGTAAGCACTTGCTACGTGTCTTAGCTCTCTTGTTTAATTTATGTATGAGTCACTCGTATCTTCCAGAGGACCTCATGAAAACGATTGTCGTTCCTATAATAAAGAACAAGACTGGAGATACAAGTGACAAGAACAACTACAGGCCCATTTCCTTAGCGACCATTATTGCGAAGGTATTGGACGGTCTGATTGACAGGCAGTTGGATAAATATATCACCTTACATGACGCCCAATTTGGGTTTAGGCCACATTTGTCGACTGAAACGGCGATCCTCTGTCTCAAGCATACTGTCCATTACTATGCAGCAAGGAAAACACCTGTTTATGCGTGTTTTTTGGACCTCTCCAAGGCATTCGACCTAGTGTCCTATGACTGCCTTTGGAGGAAACTCTCCCAAGACGCCAACCTTCCTGGGGGACTGATTGCTGTACTAAAGTACTGGTACAGTAACCAGTCCAACTATGTTAGATGGGCAGGTGCTATGTCGAGTGCGTACAGGTTGGAGTGCGGCGTGAGGCAGGGGGGGCTTACCTCCCCCAGGCTCTTTAACCTGTATGTCAACCGGCTGATATGTGAGCTCAGCAACACCAAAGTAGGTTGCTCCATTGACGGACAATGTATAAATAATATTAGTTACGCGGACGATATGGTGTTGCTGAGCCCATCAATCAGTGCGTTAAGAAGGCTTCTCCGAATCTGTGAAGACTATGCGGTGACTCATGGTCTCAGGTACAACTCAACCAAAAGCGAGCTCTTAGTGTTTAGGGCGCAGAACTTAATTTATGACTGCGTTCCATCAGTAACCTTGAGCGGAGTTCCGCTGAAAAGAGTCACTCGGTTTAAGTACTTGGGGCACTGGGTCACCGATAGGCTGTCGGATGATGCCGATTTAGAGAGGGAACGTAGAGCGCTGGCAGTCAGGTGTAACATGCTGGCCCGCAGGTTCGCACGGTGTACGAAAGAGGTTAAAGTAACATTGTTCAGGGCATACTGCCAGTCGCTGTACACGTGCGCCCTGTGGGTCAGTTATACACAGGGCTCGTACAGTGCTCTACGAGTCCAATATAATAACGCGTTCCGGGTATTGCTGGGGTTGCCGCGCTTCTGTAGCGCGTCTGGGATGTTCGCGGACGGACGCGTTCCGGATTTCGGCTCGCTACTGCGTCAGCGAATCGCATCACTGATGCGTCGGGTGCGTGACAGCCCCAACAGCCTCGTGGCTACTGTAGCCGGCAGGATGGATGGCCTGATAATGTGTCGCTGGGTGTCGGCACACAGACCGTCATCCAGATATGTATTATAGTTGTTTTAGTTTTTTGTTTTAGTTAGTAAGTGCCAAGTTTGTTTTTTTTTTGTGTTTTTATTTTTCATTTTATTAAGTATGGATCTATGGTCTGAGAATAAAGATATTATTATTATTATTATTAATATTGTGAAAACCATTTTATTGAAAACACTGCCCGCCTAAGTGATGGGAGATTTTGTGTAAAACTTCCATTGCGTGAATTTCCCAGTAAGGCTTTAGGGGACTCTTATTTTATTGCTAAAAGGCGCTTCTTTAACTTAGAAAAGAAACTAAATAAATCTAAAATAAAAAATGAATATACTGATTTTATTAACGAATATCAAAGATTAGGGCATTTATCTGAAGTAAGCCGTCCTAGCTTTGGATATTACATTCCTCACCATGCAGTAATTCGCGATAGCAGTGAAACCACTCGCTTAAGAGTAGTCTTTGATGCCTCTTGTAAAACTTCTACTAATAAGTCGCTAAATGATATCCAATTTGTTGGACCAGTTGTTCAGGATGATTTAATGGCAATTCTGCTCAGGTTCCGTCAGTATACCTATGTGGTGACAGGTGACATTGAAAAAATGTATAGGCAGGTTATGGTGCATGAATCACAGCGTCATTTACAGCTAATTCTTTGGAGGGAAGACGAAAGTCAACCGCTCAAAACCTTGCAACTCAATACTGTCACTTATGGGACAGCTTCAGCTCCCTATCTGAGTACTAGGTGTCTTGTCCAACTTGCAGCGGAGTGTAGTGATGAAGATGTTGCCAACACTATAAGACATGACTTCTATGTTGATGACCTGAAGACTGGTTCAGACTCAAAATCTATTTTAAAGGCTAAAATTTCAGGAGTGATTGCCAAACTTGCTGAAGGCTGTTTCCCTTTGCGTAAATTTAGAACAAATTCTCCGGATATTCTTGATAGCATACTTACTACTGATCAATCTCAAGACTTGAGTAAACAATCTTCTGTCTTAGGATTAAAATGGTCACCTATTTCTGATACTTTACACTACTCAGTCGAAAATAATTCTATTCCTAAGGTTACGAAACGCTCTATATTGTCGAACTCTTGTCGAATATTTGATCCCTTAGGTCTCTTAACTGCCTGCACAAGATACAAACAAGGTACCTATACAATCAAAGTCTACCAACTCAAAAACCAAATCTTTTCAGGGTCTACTGACAGTAAAAAGAGTAATTCTAACGTAGCTGCCAAGTGTTTTTTGTGATTAGGTGGTGTTCGCAACGGAGCTGGAACGATCAAAGGCTAAAAGTCGTCGATGCATCGCGGACGGAACGCGACGGGCAGCCTGCGCTGGCGGCGGCCATCTTAATAACTTACTTCCTATTTCTCTACTACGAACGGCAAGACGCAGCGCAAATTTATTACTCTAAAACTTTAAATATCTAATTAATTACACTGATAACTGTAACAACATGTCAAAGTAAACGATGGAAATTGAGAACCCCTTTCATTGAAGTTGATCACCCCAACAGGTGGTCATAATTTGTACCACTATGATGTGTTTAGTCAAATAGTTACAACACTGACGCATTCAGATCACAAACTTGTGAAGTTCCTGACAAGTTTTAGTTTTAGTTAGAGTTTCACGCGATGTTTTTGCAATATAATTTTGTGCTGGACTCATTTCGACGAAGATATTTCGTGTGAAATACACAAAAAAAGGTACAGGCCAAAAAAACAACAGGTACTGATGTTAACATGATTAATCCCGCCGAAAGCTCTAATATTGAGAATTTTTATCCCATTGGAGGTTCCAGACGTGAATTTAACGGGATTTTATTCTACGACACACTTTACTGAATGTGAAGCGAAACAACGAACGCAAATAGCCGGAGGTAGACTTTCAAGACGTAAGAGATCACTTAAGTATTATTTATCTTTTGAGGGGAAATGTACTACCAAGTGTGTAGAACATTCTTTGAAAGTATGATAAACATACTACAGAAAAGCAAATATTAATAATTTATTAATAGGTTATTTTTGTATAATTTGAGTGTCTCATACAATGAAGACACATCAGGTGCAGACTGGGTGCAATGCATCTTGTGCAAGCAGTGGGCTCAGTCCGGATTTATGAGAGGCAACACTGTTTCATACATTTGCCAAAATTGTGAGACGATGAATATGATTAAAAATGTAACATATTGTGATTACATGAAAATGATTCCTAGTAGATTATATTGTTAAGATGTTCATTTTATAATGAAAAACGCTACAAATTTCAAATTAACTTTTCATATTAGAAAAATGAAAGAGAAATTAGCGTCATCTTGGATTTTCATTTTCGTCTTCAGCGACCCCGAAAACCATGAAGACGACACCTATGACGGAAAAACCGAAAATTTTCCTCGGCGACTTCTTGATTTTCATTATCAGCAACCCTGAAAACTATGAAAACGACACCCATGACGGAAAAACTATAAGTATCTAAATATTCTTATGACATCTCAAAAACTATCCCATCACATAAAATGATAATTATGATCGTATGCCATTTTCGCTTTACGTCTTACGAGGTCATCGTGTCAGGTGTGCAGCACATTATGGTCACGGGGTCCGCCATTTTGATTGAACATTCTGTGTCGTAGTTCGCTTGCGATCGGTCGTGTTTCGGAGTGCTATAATTTCTTGCTATAATAATATAATAAATAATTAATAATAATTATATTTAATTTGTTGCTACTTGTACGAAAGCAAACGCCGTCGTCGTGAAAATCTCACCCATCCTCTAGAAGGTTCGGAATCGATACCTTTCACATCGCCGCCAGCAAAAAGACAGAAGTCGATTTTCACCAGCGGAGAACGTCTCATGATTATTAATATTTTTAAATATGTCCAAAACACAAAGTTTGAGGATAAATATATTTCATTTAACCATGACCTTGTCAAACATACTTCAGAAATATGTGGGGTGAATAAAACGTCGATATATAGGGTATTGAGTAAATACTCAAAAATAACGCAACCTGATGGCAAAAGGAGCAGGCCAAATATACTCCAAAAAGTGGATGATTTTGATAAATCGGCAATTAGAAAAGTTGTCCATTTTTTTTAAAAAGGCGAACACCTAAAAAAAATCTTTAAGCCGTGAATGACGATGAGTCGTTACCGAATCTTAGCATGACATCATTGCGACGTATTCTCAAGGATTTGAAATTTAAATACACGAAGAAAAACCGCAAAAGTACTTTAATAGATCGAAGTGCGCGTTGTGTGACTTTCTATATAGCCAATGACACTCGCGTGATCAAGACGAAGCCAATGACACCTCATTTACCAAAATCCATACAGCCGTTTAAGGCTGTACTGACGCACAAAGAAACCGACATACATACATACACTCGAAAAACATTACCCTACTTACGCGCAGTCGGGTAAAAATAAAACGGGACCGAGTTTTTGCACGTGCACGTAAATCTATTTAAAAAATTTAATCAAGCGGTATTACCGTTCGGTACGTTTAAGTACCGAATACATATTTTGCTTTAATTATGTTTTGTGTGACTTTCTATCCTAGATTTTACAGATCGTGTTAACATGGAAAATGACGAGTGTTTCAAATCCGGGCTCGAAAGCCCTATCTGCTAGTGCTCCCGCTAATAGCGACAATAAAAAACGATCGCGTATTCGTCGTCAGTCGCGAGGTAGGTCTCGTTCGTCGAATAGTAACTCATCCGATTCCTCTAGCAGCTCGAGTTCGTCGTCTTCGGAGATCCACGCCGCGTTACCGCAACAAAAAAACGACACGAATCCCGGAAATTCTGTAAATAAACACGTCAAGAAGATGACCTTTTTTTTTTTTTTTTTTTTCGGACAATTAACCCCTCCCGCTCTGGGCGGAGCAGGAGGGAGTGTCAGACTTTTACTGACTTAAACCCATCCATGTTCCTTCATCGCTCTTGTGTTCCGGGGCCACGGTATCTCTTTCGAACAGTCCCGCAACCCCGGCAGGCATCGGTCCCTACGGACCCCTTCCCTTTTGCTGACTCTCTTTGAGGCGCGCGTGGAACACGAACGCGCCGACACGGCCTGTCGTCATGAGACGGACGGACGGCGAGCTAGCCCCACGTGGTGGTGGCCCCCGACACCCGGGGCGTCTCCCGCGGCGGCCGGGACGTTGAGAGGTTCTCTCCCTCTCACGTTCCGCCACATCCTTCTCTAGCATTACTGCTTCGCAGAAGGAGGTGACGGCGTCCCATTCCGTCTCGCTCCGGACCATGGCTTGCACCAGGGCCGGACGCGAGAGGTCGCCGCCGCCGATCGCCGCTTCGAGGACACGGCGGTGCTCCGCCCACGCGGGGCACACCTCCACCGTGTGTTCCACCGTGTCCTCCGGTCGATCCTCACAATGGAAGCACCCGGGCGTTTCCTCCCGCCCGATTCGGTGCAGGAACCTCCCGAACACTCCGTGTCCGGTGAGGACCTGCGTCAGGCGGTAGGTGAGGACGCCGTGGCGTCTCTCAAGCCACTCCTCAAAGAGGGGACTTATCGCCACTATCGTGGCGTGCCCTGCACGGGGTTGCGACAGTCGCTGTCTCCATGTCGCCATGAGATCCCGCAGGAAGATGACCTCCGAAACGAATTATTTTATTTGCAACAATAATTCTGTGCCCAGTTCCGCGGTACACTTTAATCTAGTTGACGGAAACGTTCGTGGCGAACTTTACGAAGATCCGATCGTAAATTATGTCGAGGTGCCCTGTTGCTCAGTCAGATTTTACTTTTGAAATTGAGACGAAATTGAAAGAAATATTATTAAGTATTCCAAAGACCAGGAGTTTCTTCAAACGTTAAAGGATTTGCAACATTTAGATATTAGTGATTGGTGCGAGGTTCGTTATGCTGAAACCCAAAAACTTTATAATTCTACCCCCGGTTTTATCGACTTGGAGATGAATGAAGAAATGAATGAAGAAATTAAGGCGTATGATTCGTTACGCCATCTTGCTCACGCTGACAAGGCCCTCGCTGCCTTATCGTTCTGCATCCTTAAACAGCGCGAAGCTTTACAAACTTCTGTCAGAAGTTATTTACAGTGGGCGCGAGGTTCAGATTTTTCTTACGAAGGTATAAACGAAAAAGTTAACAAGCTATTTTTGAAGGGCGATTTTTTCAGTTTCTTCCGATCCTTTGCAATGGGATTGGCAACTGGCAAAGTGGCGCTAAAGTAGATTGTTCCCAAACCATTGCATTATGGTCAAAAAATACAAAGGCTGGTTAAAAGCCATCGCCGAGAAAAATTGATTCATAAATAAAGTGTAACTATTATCTTTTCAATTATCCCTACACTCCATAATATTTCGTACCTGGCCAATATCTGCCTATGTAATTTGCAATGTCAAAAATCATGTCTTGTTCTAGGAGTTAGACACCTACACACATCAAAAAAAGTTTGTGACCACTAGCATAAGCTGGTATATCTTTTTTTAATTAAACTTTATCAAGAAAAATTCGTTGTTGTGTTTTTTTACTGTTTTATTGATTTATATTGTAAATCTATATTTTTAAATAATTATCTAAAAAGAAGAATAAATCATAATGTAATCTACCGTAATAAAAAAGATTTCGATTTTTCAAAGTGATTGCAAACTTTTTTTGATGTGTGTACATAAATTCTTTAACAAAGGGGCCATACCATCTGTTTTCCTTGGAATACGCAACCAATTAATGAGAACGCGAAGGCCAGAGAAGAAAGATTGGTAAACAGCAACCACATGAAAAGACAGCTTTTTGACATGCCTTCAAGTAGGTACACAACATTGTGAAGATGATATAATGCCACTAGAAGGAGATAGTGGTGTGCCTCAAGACAGCAGTGTATCTCAAGAGCTTCTGATTAAACATAGTTCTTCTCCAATACCTGTATCTGTTATGCCAAACCAATCTGTTTGTGAGCCGCAAGTGTTGACTTGTGGTACACAAACATGTAATATATTAAGATTGTTCGCTACAGAGCTATTACTTGCAGACGACGAGACAGTGCATTTTTATACTGGGTTGGAGACATTGGCAAAATTGTATTTAATTACACTAGGCAACACTCAAAATTTCCCGGGAAAAATTCATAGCGTATTTTATAGATAATCAGGCATCTAATATCAGAAAAATTATAATTTGTTTCAATCACGTATAGAATAGGAGAATTCTAAATCTCTTTTTAAATCACTTTTTTTGATCAATTTAGGAGGGTAGTTCTAAATTTTTCTTACATACGATCAAAATAATATTTTGTAGTGTCAGTATACATTTAGTTCTTTCACCATGCCTCGCTTTTGTGTTAATTCTCCGGATTTATTTTGTTTTATTTGCGGTTTATATTCTCCAAAGAATAAAAAAAAACATATAACGCCTTTGATTACGAAGTGTTATCGTACCTATTTTGGTTTAGACATTCACAACCAAGACAAATATTGGTTAACACATATGTGTTGTTACTCATGCCACATGAATTTGATGAACTGGTTCAATGGGAAACCAACAAAGGTGCCTTTTGGTCAACCAACATATGATTTGGCGAGAACTTAAGGATCATGATTGTGAGTGACTTTTATTTTTGTCTAACGGATGTCAAAGGTTTTTCTAAGAAATCTAAGCACAAAGTAAATTACGCAGAGGTGTCTTCCGTAACAAAACCAATACCACATTCGGAAGATCTTCCAGTACCTAAGCCACCAAGTCACGTCGAACACTCAAGTACTACTTCATATTCTGATGATGAAGGTGAGGACTTCCAAGTGGCAAGTACATCTAAATCACCACATTTGATAAGTCAATCTGAGCTCGCATCTAGATTTTTTTAAAGAAAATCTAGGTGCAGTGAGCGATGAGCACGGTGAGCGCTTCCACCAAGATATTGCTTCAATAGAAAAGCGTTATCAGGGGAAATGGACCACTGCAATGCTTGCAGACTACTGTTGGTTTTTGATTGGAGAGTCACCAACCTCTTCTTACAACAGACAGGCCAAAAGGACAAAAACTAGTTTATTTTTATGTCTCATTAACACATTTACTTTAAAATAATTACAAAAAGTTGTTTAAATTAAAAATAAATTTCTCTTTAAAGCTATACGTGACTGAGATATTTTATTTGCTGTTCTAAGTTTTCTATAGCATGGCGGTTCAGAATCACACAATCAGATCTCTGGGAAAAAATAAAAGTTTTTTTTTGTTGCCTAGTGTTATCAGTACTCTTTTGCCTATGACACATGATATTAGGTACCGTTGGAGTAGAGTTGTTTCCTTGACAGTAGAGGATCAGTTTCTAATGCTTTTAATTAAGCTCAGAAGAAATCCAACTGATTTTGAGTTGGAAAAAATATTTGGTGCAAAGCCGAAGAGGATCAATTTTGTTAGTGATATCTGGAGCTTAATAGACATTTCGCCTAATCGCAATTTAGTAAATTTTTATATGCCTGATAGTTTTAAAAAATATTATCCTTCAAGAAGGCTTATACTAGATGGAACTGTAATAGAAATACAAAAGCCTAGTCAGCCCAATTACCAAAGAGCCACATTTAGTACTTACAAACATAAGAATACCCTAAAATTTTTAGTTGGTTTCTCACCAGGTGGTCTCATAACATATTGTTCAAGTGCTGGTTCAGTGACTGACAGACAAATTGTAGAACGCAGCAAGTTATTCGAAATTTGTGATTCTGGCAGACAGGGGATTTAATGTGTTAGATCTGTTTGCCTGTAAAGGAATTGAGATAAATATTCCTACCTTTTTAAAAGGAAAGTCTCAAATTTCTGGTGTGCAATTAAAATTAGACAAACAGTTGGCTAGCCAAAGAGTCCACCACATAGAAAGACTTAAAGGATTAATAAAAACTTATGTAATATTAAAGCGTGAACTTAATTATTTCTATGTTCCCTTATTATCAAAAAGAAAAATTATATGTATTATATTGTGTAATTTTAGAGAAGGTATAGTAAATAAACCGAAATAATTTAATAGGATATTATCAATAAAACAGATTTAGATACCAATGTTGTGTTTTATTTTGTTCCAAAGTTCTCATTTAAGTTAAAATAGATGTATTTTTCAAATAATGCTTCTTTAAATATTTAGGTAGGTAAAAGGAATCTAGTTTTAATAACATTGAATTTATAGAATAATTTTCTTTTTCAATATAAATTACTTTCAAATCCCTATAGGTATATATATCACGGCAGGGAAAGCCTAGAGGAACACTGTCCCAATATTGGCGCCATCCGCCACCATATTGTCTTTCAGTCATCTATCACATCGACTTGCGATACGATTCTTCATTGTTGGTAGATAGGTAGGTGGGTACTGGGTAGTTGAAATCACACACAGCACTTGACTCGAACTCCAAACGTTTATTTCTATTAAGCCATTTAGGTACACTCTCATTTTCACAATAATCATTCACTTCACTAAACAGTAAACACTTATAATTACTTAGCATTTCAATTGTTTTGCTAATCTTAGGATAACGTGACTGCTCGACGCTCACGCGTCCATCCTGAGTGGGCGGAAGTACCACAATATCGGTTCAGCAACTTATTACAATAGTAAATTCAATCAGCCTCACAAATAATAATGAAACACTTTACAATAATTGTGTTACTATTAAATAATGACAGAATTCACCAATTTGAACACGTTTTCAATCATTAATAATAAACTAGTTGTCTCATTACTTTTTAGTCTTTAATCTGTGCTATCATGGAACATTTCCGGTGATATAAACAGTTATGTTAAACAAAAGCTTTTTACTAGTAAATCACTGTGTAAAATAGTCTTATTATTTTAAAGTTGGGATTGAGACTTACTTAGTTCTCGTACTAAATTTAAACATTCAGGTATTGACGGTAAAATCACATTCGGCGCCATTTTCCCTGACAGGTGACGCCGAATCATAATGTCAAGTGATTAACTATTAATTGCTAATATGAATGAAACCCTAAAGTTGTTAAACAAATATTCTTATGTTAATTATAACGATAGTTTTAGCTAGAACATCGAGTTTAGTTTGATAATTGTTTTTCAAGTGATACTGATTAAGACAAGCCAACAGATGGCGCTGTTGAGCTTGATACTCCAACGTAATTAGTCAATGGCACTCACAGGTGTTATAATAGTTGCCAGAGTATCTCACAGATGGCAGTATTATCGTCTAAGGAATAAGAAATTATAATTCAACTAGTTACAATCAATAACATTATGTAATAAGCTTAGCTTATAGGTGTCCTCGCGGCGACATATATAATAAGGTTGCAGTATGTTCTGCCTGAACAGTACAATTGCCTTTCAATTTGGAAATAATATGGGCTAGGTTTTTTTAAATGTTAAAGTGTCATTATTTTTTTCTAAATAGGGAACTGTAATGGTATTTAATTCTTGGTATCGGCTTGCATAGGGACACTTGATTTCTATAATTGTTTCTTGGCCACCCATCAGCAGAAACAGCAAGATATGGTCTTGTAGGGACACATGTAAGCGTGCACGACTGAATGCAAGGTAAGCAGAAATGTATATGTGAGCGTGACGTATGGCCGGCGGGCCAGTTACTGCGCACTAGCCCGGTCGGAAGGTTCTCCTTGGGGTAATTCGGAATTAAACTCATTTAGCAGCGGACATTCGTTTATTTAAATAAAACCCAGAGGCCTTTATAACCAGTTAGCGCAGTGCTCATATAAATAGGGATTGCCATAATCACACAGTGACAGCAGAATCCCTAAAGTCTTTCTAAACTAATAAAAATACCACTTGGTTCTACAGTGAGACCGTATTCAGCTGCATATTTGATAAGAGAAGTTGGTTCATTCATTATGCCATGGCTTGTTGCTCTTGTCATAAATGGTTTTCTATTTCATGTTTCATTTGCATATTTACACATTGTGCATGTCTTCAGGTGACAAATGGTATGAAAGTTGCTAGCAGTAAGCCTTACTTGGCGGTATGTTTGCCATTCAGGACACTCCTTTTGGCCAATGGTAATAAAATATTTTGTTTTTCATTAATTTCTTTTTGAATGATGATCATGTACTTAATGCATATGGGTTCGCTGGTTCATAAAGTTGTTTAAATGGCATCCGGGAATTTAGAAAAATTAATATTACATTTCTTAGCCTATTATTATAATTTCCTTTGTCCATATGTTTTAATGAATATGGCTTAAATTGCGTTTATTTTTCTTGTGATAAACTTTTTCAGCTTTCACAGGAGTACCTGTGTATGGTTTTCTTGGAACATGGAACTATTTATTTATTTATTCATTCATCGAACAATTTACATTGAAATTTTACTGCTGTAGTCTTTGAGTGCATACTTTTTGAAGCAAAAGAATTTTTGATGAACCATGTTCTCTGTGCCTATTATAAGGACGGCAACATGTTTGCATACTGCATTTATTCCACTTCCAGCTGGGCATTTACAATGTGATGCTTCAGGATTTCCGTTTTTGTTTAATTTTACATCAACTTCGTACTGCAGACAACAGCTAGCTAGCTAAATAAAAGTTTGGAAGAAATGTTATTATTGATAGATAATTACTATTATTAATAATAGATAATAATAATAAAAAATAAAAATGTGCTTATTTTTTTTTTATATTAATTATCATTGATTTTTTTACTATTGATTTCGTTTTTTTTAATTTGATCTTTACTAGCATAGATAATGCCTTATCATTATTTTGTCCAAAGGTGGCAGAATCGTATGACTGTTTATATCTCGATAAGATTCTTTTGATGGTAGCTCCATTTTGGGTTCGTCGTCATCAACGCATTCAGATCGACGAAAATTGAAATTTTGGTCATAAGGCTCTAACCTGAAAATACCGCGAAATCTTCACATTTTCAATGTCATTAGGTTTAAAATTGTTACTTTGCATAGCGCCATTCGATCCATAACGACTATAAACTTCGATTGAGGTGTATTTGATGAATTACAGAAGAAAACTTTATACCTTTCAATGAGGTCCGCTTTTTTCCTCGTAAGGAAGCACCGCGTTTTATTAATTCGTCTTTCAGTTCCTTGACTCGCCAGTTAGAATACATGATGTATAAATAAGTGCTCCACTTATTTAAATTGTCTTACAGCTGCCACAAAGTCGCAAAGGCATAAATTTAATTACACGCTTCACTGCAATCAACACAACATAAAAAAATGACAACAACAATGACAAGGGAACAAACTATGCCAGCGCCATCTGCTCTCAGCATTCACCGGCCATCCCCATTAACTTGCGGTCACCGTGCGGAGGTTATTCAGCGTATGATTCGTTACGCCATCTTGCTCATGCTGACAAGGCCTTCGCTGCCTTATGTTCTGCATCCTTAAATAGCGCGAAGCTTTACAAACTTATGTCAGAAGCTTTTTACAGTGGGCGCGAGGTTCGGATTTGTCTTACGAGGATGTAAACGAAAAAGTTAAAGAGCTATTTTTGAAGGGCGATTTTTTCAAAGTTTCTTCCGATCTTTTGTGCGGAGGTTATTCACATGAGAAGGGATGGAATTATAAAACACGTGCACGATCCCCTTGTCAAGGCCGTGTTACGTAAGATCCCCCCGTCGTAACAGCAGTCAGCACTGTTTAATGCAGAGTCACTGGCCACAGCACTAGAAAAGGTGTTCGAAAAGCCTTCTTGCCTTTACAAAAGCCGGGCAGTTCTGCTTCCCCTCGCAGGGGCAGGCTTTACGTAACGTACCCTCGCAGGGTGCTGCTCATGATGTTCTGCGCCTACGCATATTTCCCATACTTACAATCAACCCTCGCAGAGTTACTATAAAGCCCAACCCTCGCAGGGTCATGGCTCTAGTCTCGATAATCGCCCATCATTCTCTGGCGGTTCAAGAGGTTCCTTTCGAGGCAGAGGAGGTCAGCAAGGCTATAGGCAGCAAGACAGCAAGAATATCCGCAAGCAAGCCGCAGCGCCCTCTGAGAATTACAACCGGAACAAAAAACGTAAGTTTTGCGGGTCGTCTGGTTCGCTTCCACCATCGGAAGAAACTGGGTGCCCCAAGTTATCTGTTAAAAATAATAAAAGGATATCGCATACTCTTTTTACCACCGTTAAACGAAAGTCAGTTTCCTTCGGCTTGCAATGTGTAGTTTTAATCGATATTAGTTAATTTTAACATATTGATTGGAAACCATCGAACTAATATCGTATAGACCAATCCCTAACAATTTTCAGCTTTTGGTTAAAATACTTAACGTCTTTTAACCGTAGACGAGCGACGAGCTCATATATGAAGTACTGGTTCGAGACGCGAAACCCGCTTCAACCGTAGAGGAAGTACGTGTTCAGATTAGGGTACTTAGTAAATTGGTATGTTCAGACGAAATTGTGGAGACAAACATAGATCCGAAAAGCGAATTACAACAACTGATCTTAGTACCGACTATCCCTTTATAAGGTAGTGGCAAAATATTTGCCACCGTGTATTTTATTTTATTCTGGAGAAACGAATTGTTTTTTACGTTTAAAATATCGATCTAAGCAGTCAGTATAAATGCACAAAACGGAACGTGTCATTGAAAGTGTCATCTGTCAAAATCATTTGAGCATAATTTTTGACATTACTTGAAGTCAGTTGTGTTTTTGGGTGGTTTGAACAAATCTAAACACATCTTCTGAAAAACTCCTGAAATATCGTAAGTAATTTATTTTTTATATAGATATGTATTAGTATTTCACTATTTCGTGTGTATTTCGACAGATTTTTTTTATATTTTGTATTTTTTTCGTAAATTTCATGGTGGCAATATGTTTGCCACTGCCCGTTTGGAAAGTTAAATGTTTTAGACAATTGTTTTTATTAGTTTATTCATTTTAGGTACAAAATGTCGCGAAGTAGGAAAGATGATGAAACAGAAATGTACCACAGTAGTTTACAAGATTGCGAACCTACTTTTGACGCGTATGAATCTGAAGATGACTGTGAAAACAACGAAGACGAATATGCTAGTACCTTGGATTTGTTGGCTGTATTAGATTATTCCACAGAACAAGAGAATTTATCCAGTAATGCTCTAGCTGAAGTCGCTTCTACATCATCTAGTAATTATGATGGTAATACTTCTGTACCATTAGCTGAACAATCACCTCAGACAATGCAATTAGAAGAACAAATTGCCACTGATTCTGATTATGCGACAGATCCATCAGATGATGATGAAGAGGAGTGGACAAAAAGTGAGTGATACAACCAGATCTTACAAATTTCAATGCCAGACCCCTACGAGCTGCAGGGCTATTTCCTTCCCGTAGTAGTCCTCTTTGCTATTTTTCAAAGTTTTTCACAGAAGAGGTATTTACACTTATAGTTGAACAAACTAATTTGTATGCAGACCAAAATAATTTGAATGCCTGGACGCCTACAGACAAAAATGAAATCTCAGCTTTCTTAGGTATTATCATTATGATGTCAATACATATTCTGCCGACTATAGATCATTATTGGTCAACCGATCCTTTTTATAGAGTCACTGAAATTGCCGAAACTATGCCATGCAAACGTTTCAAAAAGCTTTTAGAAGCTTTACATCTGAATGACAACACTAAAATGCCGGAACGAAATTCACTAGACTTTGATAAACTGTATAAAATCCGGCCTTTGCTTGATCTACTGAATAAAGGTTGTCAAGATGCTGCTAAGCCTACTTCATCACAAAGTATTGACGAAAGTATGATCAAGTTTAAAGGCAGATCTTCGATGAAGCAATATTTACCAATGAAACCAATAAAACGAGGATACAAAATGTGGGTAAGAGCAGATAGTATTACCGGCTACGTATTTCAGTTTTTTATGTACACAGGAAAAACTGACAAGACGGAAACCGGCCTTGGTGCTAAAGTTGTCAAAACACTTTGTGAGCCACTCATTGACAGTATCTTTTCTTGTCACATAGCCTTCGATAACTTTTTCTCCAGTTACGAATTGATGCGTGACTTACGTAATGATAAAATATATTCCACGGCAACAGTGAGAAGTGATAGAGTTGATTTACCAAAATTGATAAAAAAAGATAGCAGGATCAAGAAGAAAGGAGCATTGCAGAGGGGAGAGTATAAATGGAGGGTGAAAGCGAGAGTAGCTTTCATTGCATGGCAGGATAAAAAATTAGTCACACTTTTGACAACTGCCTATCATCCCCGGCTCCGAAGTTTGTGCCAAAGAAAACAAATCGATGGGCAGAATAAAAGCTTTCCATGTCCATTAACAATAACCGAATACACAAAGTGAATGGTCGGTGTTGATCGCTTTGATCAACTCAAGGGTTTTTGTCACACTGGGCGTCGCACTAACGAGCATTTTGACTTCAAAACCGGACAAAAGTGACAATTACAAACTTCTGCAAATCTCACCCCAATTGGCGTTTTATTGCACCTGAGTAATGGTACTATCATAAACCGGTCCTACCTCAGACCCTTACCCGCCGCGCGCCCCGGTCTGGTAGTCGGAAACTAGTCTTAGTTTAGTACGCACGTCTACTTTCACGATACGTTCTATTATTTTAAAACTTGCACTTGGTGTTAAAAGTGGTTTGAAGTGGATTGTGGAAAGTTTTAACAATGGAACCTGAAGAACAGGGTATGTACTTAATTTTAATGTATATTATCTTTAATACGAGTGACTATTACGTATTTTTAGAAGCAACATCAATAGAGAGGAAAAAAATTGAAAATCGTGTATGTTTTTTTTTACTAATTAGTATTTTTGTAATAGTACCGAGTTAGATCGGGTTATAAATAAACTTTTGTTGTAAAGTATAGAGTTTCACCTTATCAAAACAGTAAAAACTTTTTCCACATAATTCCACCACTTTAAAATAATGAACTTTTAAAGTGATATAAAGATTTTAAAATTATTTAGCAAATTTATAAACTTTGTCGTTTTTTTTGCAGATTCGACATCAAATGTGATTGAGATGTCTCGGAAATCGTTGTATGTGCTTATTAAAGAAAGCCCAGCTAGAAAGACTAGATGACAAGGTATCATTTATGGAAAATAAGGTCCGAGAAATTATGAAATGTCCCCAAAACGATCAAACCTTAAGTCACGATTTAAGTCATTTCAAATCTGATTTAAAAAAAAGATGGACATCGTGCAATTATATTGAAGAGAGATTTATGAAAAAAAACGAAAGATGGTCGAATGTTTCAATACCAGTAGATATATGGACGCCGAACACTAAGCCGGGACGCCCAAGTAAGGATTTCCAAGAATTGACTGATCGCAGTAAAAGACGGCCCGACGGAAAACAAAAGAACTCCGTGAAGAGGTAGCGTCAGTCAACTTACGTAGGGAAATGGAAAATAAATGCAGAGAAATTCGAAGAATTTTGCAAAGATACTGCAAAAATGTATGTGGAAATAAACGGTTGGCATCCAATGACGCCAACTCTTCACAAAATCCTAGTGCACGACACCTATAATACCATCCTCCCTATCGGACAACTATCCGAAAAGGCCGCTGAAGCCCGTAATAAAGGACTGCTTGTCACTTCAGATCCTTTCATAAGCTGTGCACGGAAACGTAAACAGAGCAAAAGCCAGCCTTTCATGAGTGAAACGATAGAGTTGTTCGAGCCAGAAGAACTGGATACAGAAGTAGACCAACCATCGATACTTGATTACTCAGATGAATCAGACTAATACTATCCATTATAATTAAATAATTTTGTGTTTTTTTTTAGCTATATTTATAATAATATACGATTTTTTAAATTCACTTACGTATTTTTATTCATTTCCAATATAATAAAACTGCTAATTAATTTTGTCCGGTTTAAAAAGCAAAATGCTCCTTAGTGCGTCGTAGCCGTAAATGGTGGATGCGAATTTTTTATTATACTATGGATGTGGCACTTGTGATCTCATTCGTTCTGTATTCAACTAATAGCAGGGTACATACATAATCCGAAAACAATGTTGGATTTTCGTAAAGAATTGGCCAGGCAGTTGGTCAACAATTTTACTTCTAGAAAGAGACCAGGGCCTGCAGTCTCGACATTAGTAACGACGCTGTCGCAAAGTTACGATCGTTATAAAAGAACGAAAAAATTCGGTTGCAATAACGACGCTTGCGTGAAACGCAAGTCTCTACACCCAAGTTATCGAGCAAAAGTCGTACATTTTCTTGAGTTCTTGACGTATCTATGTCGGTACGCTAACAAAAACGATATTTGGTAGTCTCTACACTCAAAGTTAGCGATTGTCCTTGGAATTATACCGATTTTTGTAGCTAATTTATCAATTTTCGCAAGTGTAACGAATATTTCTAACTACCATTTTTGACAGCCCGATAAGTGATTCGGTAGCATCGTTAGCTAATGTAATGGTGGTTTTTACGGAATTAATGACAAACATTTTGCCGGATGGGCTAATAATTAGTCTGTACCGAAGTATGCTGTGCTTACAAACCGAAACTAACCTTTAAATAGGTTCCGGACGTATGTGTGAAGTGAATAGGCGTCGCTGATATTCGTTTCAGTAGGAAGAGGATTCATTTAAATAAAATAAACACAACTGTAATCAATTTCTATATTCAACTCTATTATCAAAGACATTCAATTATTCTACAAAACCGGACCGATTTTTTTCGTTTGTTGTTGTTTTCATTCAAGTTTGCTAACACATTATTTTAAATGTCTAATAAAACATTATGTTATGCAGGCAAAATGAAGGTCTTATACATGTAGGTACTTATGTATCTTTATTTGCATAAAATGTGAAGAAACAGGACATTACAGTTATTTCAGTGCACAACACATTCCGTGTACTCATAATTATTACAATGGCATGAAAATTACAAATCACAGTAGGTACAGTACATCATAGCTATACTTATCCTATGACAAAATTTTAAATAAGACACAATAGCTTATACACACTCATCTTTTTATTACAAAATAATATTGTCAACTAAAAGATAGGTACCTACATACAATCATTATCACCAAAACATTTTACACCTTTAATTCATCTGAACACGGCATATGTACAAACAAACATCTTCATTAATAAAAACAATAATATACACAAATACTTTCTTCAAACAACTCAAAATTATTAATTTTTTAAATACTAACATGAAAATTAACACTAAAATTAAATTTCACAATGGATTTTTTATATGGAAAGAATGAGATGAACATTTTTGTCCAAAAATGTATAGGATAGGTCAAATACACACATCAAAAGTATCTAGGGATCAACATATATTTTTGCAATAACTTTTCTCCTGATTGATATTAATTAAAATTTTCTTTAAGGATTCATCAAATAAAGTGTTTTCGTTTGTCACAGTAACGATAAACCAAGTCACCTTTGCATTAATAAAGAAATTTGCCATTTTCCTAATAAAGGGATTTTTGACATTTGAACCACTAACAATAAAGTTCGAAAAAATGACTGAAAACACAGTTTTCTTTAAAATTTTATTGGGTAACTTAAACAATTAATAATCCGTGTTTCTACCGCGAACACTAACAACACAAGAACATCGGTTTGGCATACTCAAAATGAGTTCATCCAAATCACGCTGTGGAATGGCCGCCCATGTTCGTTGCAACAACAAAAAAAGGTCTTCTTGCGACTGGATACCCTCCATATTCGGCAGAGCTCTTCTCTGTAGCATATCCCATGCATGCTCAATCGGGTTCAAGTCTGGCGACTGAGCAGGCCAGGGCAGGACATTGATGTTAGCTGCGGCGAGAGTCTGTCTTACAACTCTTGCGGTGTGCGGTCGTGCATTATCATGCATTAACTGAAATAAGGGACCGATTTGCACTTGTAGAGGAACGATGACGTCTGATACAATCGTCTCAGCATAAATTTGAGCGTTGAGGTTGCCTCTGATCCAAATCAACTCAGTTCTTCCGCCGATCCAAATACCCGTCCATACCATGATGGTTCCACCACTATAAGGATGGACTTCCTGGCAGGATTTTAATCGCTGTTGGCGTCCAGGGGTTCTCCAGTGTCGTATACGTCTTGTATCCGGTCTCATACCAAAACGAGACTCATCAGAAAAGCACACGAAACGCCATTGTTCTTCTGCCCAATTTCTGTGTTCAAGAGCCCATTGATATCGAATCCTACGATTGTGCATTGCTATAGGTGGTACCCGTAGCGGTCTTCGGGAATGAAGGTTCACTTCATGCAAGCGGTTTCTGACTGTTTGGTCGCTAATTAAGTTCCCTGAAGAGTGATGAAGCCTCACGGCTAACATCATGGCGGTTATTGTTGGAGCTCTTCGAGTTAAGATTTGAATGTATCGGTCTTGTCTCCGTGTGGTGCAGCGATACCGTCCTCCATGGCGCTCAGCCACGGTACCAGTGCTTCGGTAACGTGTCCAAAGTCGACTGATAACACTCTGACTTGTATTCAGAGCTAAAGCTACAGTACGTTGCCGGGAACCAGCTTCTATCATTCCCACGGCTCTGAGCATTTCTTCCCTGCTTAAATGACGTCGCCGCTCCATAATAACGTTGGTTTTAATCAGTAGTAGGGAAACAGTAGCACTAATAATGTCTTCAATGCGTTGTATGTTTTTATAGGGAAAATATTGACAGCTTATTTTCATCTTTTACTCGAATTTGATTGAGAGTTCCTGATTCAAATTATGAAATGCACCAAAAAGGATCCATATAAATTTATAAAATCATAAATTTATTACAAAGCCACATCTCAATCTCAAGAAATCCGCATAAAATGCTTGATCCCTAGACACTTTTGATGTGTGTATATAGGACTTTCTTAGGTAATGCCTTTTTATTTAATGGTACAACTTCTAATTATTAAGATTCTATTTACGGGTAATTCTACGAGTGACTTCACATGTTTGAGTTATTTGTATTTTAAAACAGTTTCATTTTACACTTAACAGGTTTGGGTAATTCATAAATGAAACAAGGAACCTGTTTTATTCCTTTTAGTTAAATGTTTCTGTGATTTGAACATGGGTTGACAAGATTCAAACCTTTGTAAATTGAATATTTTGGAATTGTCTTGCGTGTGAAATGCTTGTGTAAGCATTTCTTGTGTACCTATGTTTAAATAAAATTCATTTAATTCAGGCAAGACACCCATACTGAAGATACATTTATTATTCACAAATTTTCAAAAGTAAAAAATTCAAGAAAAACAAATTAAATATGAATGAAGTAAATTTAAACTCGTGATAGCTCGGCTGTCCTTACAACTATAATTTACGGTAATATCGAATATTGGAACACTGCGATTACACTCTTAAAGTTTTGGAAAAATCGGATCAATATTACACACATTACACTATTTCACTCAGTTTGATTTTCTGCTTGTTTTTGGACGTTCCTTGACCGTAGTCCCCAGTCCCTCGGAGGTCTTCTGTAGTGTGACAAAACAGCTCAACAGCTCGATATGTACATCCTGCTTCCGATAGCTTTGGCATGTTTCGACACATTACACGAAATCAGCGTGAAAATGAAAAATCCCTTGAATCTGCTTATTTCTGTATCTTGCCGGAATAGCAAGAGAATTGTTCACGGAGCTCCTCTATGAATTTCAGCCATCTCTTCAAACACAACGACCTTACGGGCTTTGTCGAATATCAGTATCATTTCGTAGCTACATATACGTGAATGTAGAAGTATATCCGATGGGGTCGCAGCTTTAGCCAGAAAAAAGTTGGCGGAGGTACTGTACTCTTGGCTATCAATGAAAAATGCTTGAGAAAATACCATTGAAAACATAAACACAACAAATACATTGTTTCCTTCCAATGACAACAACGCAAAACCAATTGCCAAGTTTGACACTAAGCCAATGTTGCAAGGAGGCAAATTCTAATTTCCTTATATAATTAATCATTTATTTTAATTTTTAAAACGTTTTTAGCTGTACCTACGAGTTTTCATGAAAAATAGTGCCTTCAAAATAAGGCTTATATAGTCTCAGTTTAAGATACAAGAAAACCAATTATTTTTATTGAACAGTGTTCTCTATTTGTCCCCACAGCAAGGTGATTTTGTAAAGGCATACAATTGTCTTCGAAAAAGCCGAATACGTTTTTTCGCTAGCGTACCGACATCGATATGTCAAGATAATTACGACTTTGCTCGTTAAATTGGATGTAGGGACCTGCGTTTCTCGCAAGCGTCGTTATTGCAATCGAATTTTTTCGTTATTAGTTATCGGTAGTAAGTTTGCGAGTGTCATTACTATTACATGTTGAGACCGCAGAACCATCTCCTTGAATATGGGGAAAATTGGAGAACGCAATTTAATCATAATAACGGTTTTATTGAAAAACATAAAGAAACTTTCATCCTAAAAACACAATTTCCACAGACTTTGCTTCTGGTTTTACTTCTAAGCCGCTTTTATCATTTTTGGGAATTAATAACATTTAAAATTTCTAAGGATATGTAAGTTTGTCTTCTTGCAACACTACGTCGGTGTCAAAGTATTTTGTTTTGACTTTTGACATGTATTTTTGTAAACAAAACGGAGCATTGACGAGTTTATTGGAGTTCCTTTAGATATTACAATACTCTATGGGAGTTCCGTTCCGAGTTACTATCCACCGAAACGCGTATATTATTTTGTTTGGAAGTGCGTTTGTGATCTAGAAAATGAGTGGTCATGATGCAGGTGCAGCTACAGGCCCGGGTCCGAGCCGGGTCAAGTAAGTACATTATAAAATAATACTCGTGGTTGTGACATGTAAAAATATAATTTCATTAATAACAGCGGTTCATGCAATGCATCCGACATAAGTTTTTTAAAAAGGTTATCAAAAATAATAAGGTTCTAGTATAACATACTCCATAACACTTAGAACATCTTTTTTGCAATCTAAAATTGTCGATTTCATACTTTTTCTGTTGTAATACCTACTGTTGTAATAAAATAACTATTGAATATATTCTAGTAGGTATCTACTTCAATATTTCAGGCGCAAGCGTACAGCGCGGGTAACCAGTGGCCAAATAGATGCCCTCTTGGCAAAACTGGAAGCCCGCCCTCATTTATTCACCCGAAAATTTACCGGCCTTCAGGGCCGGGAAAATTTTGACGAGGGATGGAAGGAGGTGGCTGCAGAGTTAAACCAGCTGCCAAATGGTTCTGTTAAATCGACAGAACAATGGATGACGGTTAATTTCACACCCATTATCAACATACAGGTCCAATTTTACTCATATTATTTACTTAGAATTGTTTATCTTTCCTGTAGGTTTGGCGAGACTTAAAGAGCCGGGCCTGCAATAAAGCAGCCCGGCTGAGACAACAAATGGTTCAAACTGGCAACCGAGCCATTACCATTCCTCCACTGACTGAGGTTGAGAAGAGAATAGTCTCCTTAGTTGGTGGAGAATATACCCTCGGTACTGAGTGTCCAGACTCTATGCCGGAGGAGTTTGTGAGTTTTGATATTCATTAATAGTGTGTCATACATGATACACTCTTCCAGTCTCACCAAGTGGTATTGTATTACACGGTACTAACTGGCTTGTGGAGATCAGATATGCAGTTATTTCATATAAAATACTGGCATTCAGTTGCATCTGGTAAGACTGGAAGCAGCCCCCAACTCAGTTGCATTATATCTTCAAATTAAAATTAATCATTATAATTTCAACAATTTATAGATGATACTAAATGATACAGAAACATGGCCCACAAGTGAGGTACAAGGTGGTGATGCCAGTGAAGTACCAGGTGGTGATGCCAGTGAGGTACTAGGTGGTGATGCCATTGAGGTACCGGGTGGTGATGCCAGTGAGGTCATCAGTCTACCTGTAACTCAATGTGAGTTTTTGAAATTTGCTGACAACAAACATGCATTCTGTTTAAATTTTCATAAATTATAGTAAATTATTAAAAATTACAGACTTTGAGATTAATGATATGGAGGACCATAGTGGTGGCTGCAGGGCGATAGTCACAGCTGGTGCACCATCACCACCACCGCCAATTGAATTAATACTGACACCCAGACTGTCGCCAGCACCTCAATTAAGTAAGTTTGAGTACATTGTATTGTATTTCTCTTGTAACTTACCTAGCTGCGGCAGAGCATAAAAGCAAGGTTTATTAAAATGTGTACTAATAATTTCAGCAGTGAGTCGCACACCTCAACGTCCACCCCGAGAGAGGTCCACCAGAAATAGAAGTAAGATTAATTTTAAATTACCATGTTCTGACAGTATTAACATAAAAATAAGGTGAATAAAATTAAAACAATTAATTTTTTTAGATCTGAATCCGCGCCGCAGTGTTGCTGAACAATATTCCTCAGCTCGGCAAGACTTCTTGGCAATTGCGACATCAAATGCTGAATCAATGAAAGTATGTTCAAGCACAATTTTATTTACATGAATATTCATTTTTTGCCTAACCCTTTAGTAAAATAGTTGTAATATGTTATGGTATTCTGAAAATCCAACGGCTTACATAAGTTCAAACCTATTTGTTTTTTTCTTTGCAGATGCTTGCAACTGCAGCTACTATTCAGGCTGAGGCTGCAAAATTACATGCGGAGACAATGAAGGTATGTTGTAGCATCAACTTTAAAATAATCCAACAGACGTTCTGTTTGCGGATGGATGGACGTGTATCCACACCATCCATCCATCCGGATGGACGAAGATTTTATTGGCTGTCAGAAGTATTGTGAGAGGAATTTATGAAAGTGTGAACCTTTACTTCGTTATTTTATTTTTTAACTTTTTGGTTCTAGATTAACTAATTGGTTTTGAAATACAACTGTTGTATTAAATAAATAACTGAAAATATCCTGAACATACATAGGTCTTGTAATTCTTCGGGAATATAGGTTTAATGCCATGTTATAATAATTTGGAGACTCAACAGCATAATATAAAAGAAAACATTTAAATCATACAGAGAACTAGCAAACATTTCTTGATCCATTTGTTTTTCTCTTTGCAGACTTTTGCTGATGCCGCCAAGATGCAAGCGCAAGCAAATATTACACTGGCAAGCGCCATAGAAAAATTATGCAATAAATAAAAATCTTTATAATTAAACATTTTTTATTTGTAAAAGTAAAATAATTAATTAAAATAGGTATTGATCAAACGCCTTTGAATCCTTACTGCAGCAGCTCTACCAGTGCCAGTAACTAGAACAAAATATACCATCAATTGGGTAATAAGAAAATATTGAAACAGGAATATTCAAGTTAGTTATATTAATTACATTATTATTACCTGTATCTTCAAGATCAACATCATTAAATCCATCATCATTTGTTGATGTGGTAGCTTCTGGTTCTTCCATCAAGCTATGTTTTATTCTCATATTGTGGAGAACAGCACAAGCATTTATTATTAGTCCAGCACGATAGGGCTCATACATCAACTGGCGTTGATGTGAGAGACACCGAAACACGGACTTCAACACTCCAAAGCAACGCTCTACTACATTCCTTGCAGAGCAGTGAGCATCCGTATAGTAACGCTCTGGAGTACCAATTTGTCGATGCTTCAGTGGAGTCATCAGCCATGGCTCCAGTGGATATCCATCATCACCTAAAAGAATTAACATTGAAAGTATATTCAGCAGTCTTATTTGCACCCTTTCCAGACAAGCTTGGCACATAACTTACCAAGTAACCATGTACGGCGGTCCCCATCATCAAAACTATGTTTCATGGCTGTGCGCACAGGAGAATTTGCCCATATATGTGCATCATGTCTTGCTCCTGGCCATCGAGCATTTATATTTAATATGATGAGGTCTGGGTCACACACCTAAAACAATTCAAAATACTTGTAGGTACTACCTATGGTCGAACAAGCAGTTTACCCACAAATTACATTGTATAATGTAAACCAAATAGCTTGTTCGACCGTACCTATGGGTACACATTTTTGCTTATATAAATTAATTAAACAATAGCATTATGAAAGTAAACTTACAACTTGTACATTCAGTGAATGGCCCTCATGGTGACCACTCACGTAGGCCTCCTCGTGAACCCTTGGAGCTAAAATTTTGATATGGCTGCAATCAATAGCCCCAATTGTCTCTGGGAATGGGTGTGGTGCGTGCCGGAACTTCTCCTTGGCCAATCTTCGCTCTTCTTGGGTTATGGGGAACTTGACGTGCTTCCGCAACAGCTTTTTATTTATTGCATCGGTTACAGCATGTATGCATCGGCTAACAGATTTTTTACTCATGCTACAACCCCACTGCAAGCCAGTAGGCCACTGGTAGCAGCCACTTGCTTAGAATCGGAGTGTCGTCAGTATCTATTTGGAAGGAAATAAAAAATAGAGAGACCTAAAATTTATATCAATTGCATTATTAATTACAATGTTATGCAAATACACTCACTTGGGACTCCACAGATAATCCGTAAGGCCGTTGTTTTTCTAGAGATGTAGTAAGTTCAAATACGAGCTCATTGAACATAGCTTTGTTTATACGATATTGTGCTAAAAATTCACTATCCTCCAAATTGAGGGGATCTTCTATAGCACGCCGGTTCCGTCGGACTTGTCTTCGTGCTATCATATCTCGTCTATGTTCAAGCACAACCAAATCCCACGCTAAATATGATTCTGCCATTAAATTAAATAATTCTTTATTTTGGAAAAACACCATTAGCAAACTTAAGTAGGTAGGTAGTAGGTACCCAATGACTGCGGACTGTCAAAAACGGTCATAGAGGTATATTCGTTAGTGTTGCGAAAATCGTTATGTTAGCTACAAAAATCGTTACCATTCCAAGGACATTCGCTAGCTTTTAAAGTATCAACAGACGTTCCGATTTGGTTGGACCCGACCATCCGACCACGACCAAATTGGAACGTGTGTAGCTTGGTCGGTCCAACATAATTATTATTATTACTGGTTGGACGCAGTCGGATCGCCGACGCATCCGACTTGATCCGACAAGCCGACCATCCAACCAAATTGGAACGTCTGGATGCTTTGTTCCTGCCAAATCGGCTCAGTCGCATTCGCAACGCCGTCGATGCAGGCCGACAACATGAACGCCAAAGTGACGATCTCCGAACGCGAAGTTATAATCAAATTATTAGAGCTCTATAAAGACTTCCCGTGTTTATGGGACTTAGCGCACAAAGATTATAGTAATAAAGAAATTAGACATCAAGCTTACGAAATAATGCTGAACGTATTAAAAACTTTAGACAGTGCTGCTACGTTAAAAACGTTGAAAAATAAATTAGACAACATGCGTACATCCTACAAGAGGGAGCGCAAAAAGGTAAGCAAATTCAGATCAACCAATCTGTTTTGTTTAATAAACTAGCTTTTTCCCGCGATTTTATCCGCGTGGTTTCCTTTCTTAGCGGATGCCTTTTTCATTACAATCATCTATATGCCAAACGACAATGCCGGTTTTTGGCGCCTTTTTTTTTCGCGCGGCCACTTACCAAACCTTGTTTTTCTAATAGGTAATAGCATAATAAACAAAACTTAGTATGGCATATATACCTCTAAACTCAGTCCGAGCTGAGTTATTGGGGTTAGAAAATGTTAAATATTCATTACATGCTGATCACCTGATTGTCTGATAAGAAAAGATCCGTGGGATGGAGGGGCACAACCGAGGCCTTAAATAAAGAAGTTTTGTTTATTTTGCTATTATCTATTAAAAAAACCAGGTTTGGTTAGTGGCCGCGCGAAAAAAAAAAAGGGGCCACTTCCCATAGTCAAATCGGCATTGTAGTTTCGGGTGCGTAGTATTGTGTAGTTTCGGGTGCGTTGATAAATGAAGTCAGCCAGCCCCCGTAGATAATGTGTATCATATTAATTTCTATTTAATATGAAATTTTTGTCTCGTTATTACTTGACAAGACTAAACAAGTAAAAAAAGTACACGTGTATTGTAAGTACTTTATTAAATTCAGTAAACACAACATTTTGATTGTACATATTTTAGGTGGAAGCTAGCAAAACTAGTGGCGCTGGAAACGATGAGGTGCATACTCCGTCACTGTGGTATTATGAGTACCTCTCGTTCTTAGACGAGAAAACCACACCAACGTCTGAAGTCATTGATAATATGGAAACAAATTCTTCCCAGTCAAATAATGAGGAGGTAAGCATTAATTATTTAAAATATTAATCATTCTTTCTTGAAAATGTACCCGGCCCTGATTGTTAAAATATTCAGTGAATATTTGTCTAACAGAATTACCATCTGCAGTACGTTGCCTTTCTGTTCTGTTAAGGCCTACTGAGTTGTCATTTAATCTCCAGTCTCCTGGACGAAAAGTACATGTTTCAGTATCCTCGGTATCAACACAAGTTCTTGTTATATAGTTTGCTGACTTTTTTCTTAAATAATTGTGCAGTGCACATGAAGCCATTACAACTTTCGGTACATTATCAACATTAATTTGAATTGGTCTTTTTAGTACTCTAAAACGTTCAGCTAAAATTCCAAATGCATTTTCGACAATTCTTCTTGCTCTGGAAAGTCTATAATTGAAAATTCTTTGATCATGTGTCAAATTTCTCTTTGGATATGGTTTTAAAAGATTTTCATTAATAGCAAATGCATTATCTGCCACAAAACAATACGGGGCAATAACATTAGATTCCGGTAAAATAGAAGGTGATGGTAAATTAAGTTGTTTTGATATCAGTTTTTCATGAAAAGTTGTATGTTTAAATACTCCACCGTCAGAAACACTACCATTAGCACCTACATTAACATAAATAAACTCGTAATTTGCATTTACAATACCAAGCAGGACTATGCTGAAAGTTCCCTTGTAATTGTAGTATAATGTGCCAGATTTTGGCGGCTTCTCGATAATAACATGCTTGCCGTCAATAGCACCCAAACAATGATTAAATTGCCATTTAATTTCAAAGTCTTTAGCTATTTGTAACCAGTCATTTTCTGTTTCAGGAACCTGCAACAAAAAGAGAACGCGTTACGAGAAAGAAGCAAAATGACATTTTAAAGAAACAGTCGGACCTACTAGAGAAGACACAATTATTAATATCTGGTGACGGCACATCAGCTGATGCTTTTGGGAACTCCGTGAGTTCTCAACTCAAGGAGCTCCCAAAAGTACAAAGATGCCTAGCCGAAAAATTGATAGGGGAAGTATTGTTCTATGCAAAACTAGAAGTCCTTACTTTTGAAACATCCATAAATGTCAAAAGAAGTTCAGAGCAATATTTTAGTCAGCGGTACACGTACCAGCAGCAAGTGCCACAGTTATCACCATTTCAAAATTCACCAACGCCATCACCGCAGCATCGTCAGTCATCACCATATCAACCATCACCATCACCACAGCATAATCAGCCATCACCATATCCACCAACACAATCACCACAGTATCACCAGCCGTCACCATATGCACCATCACCATCACCAAAGCATCACCAGCCGTCACCATATACACCATCACCAACACCATCACCACAGCACCGTCAATCATCACCACATCAACCATCACCATCACCACAGCATAATCAGCCATCACCATATCCACCAACACAATCACCACAGTATCACCAGCCGTCACCATATGCACCATCACCATCACCAAAGCATCACCAGCCGTCACCATATACACCATCACCAACACCATCACCACAGCACCGTCAATCATCACCACATCAACCATCACCATCACCACAGCATAATCAGCCATCACCATATCCAACAACACAATCACCACAGTATCACCAGCCGTCACCATATGCACCATCACCATCACCACAGCATCGTCAGCCATCACCATCACCTAAGCACTCACATACATCACAATCTCAACTATCACCTCAGCACTGTCAGCCATCACCGTCACCTCAGCTTCCACCATCATCATACCAACACATAGTATCCCCTCAGCTTACATCAGACGACCCGTCTTCACAACCAATCTATTTAATAGATTTGCCACCAATCCAATTAGATTCCTCTTCATTAATTAATGACTACCCAAATACTTCTTTTGAGTTAAGCAGCAACCAACAACAGGTATTTAGAGGAAAGGCAAAGGACTTGAACAAATATTTAATTTTTAAAAAGTGATTTTTTAGTTTGAAATTAATATTAGTATTTTTTCATTTTCATTGTTATCTAATCGAAGATTTCGAAAGTAAGGATGCACTCAACAATACATTTAGCATAAAACTTTTTCATACTTGCTAACAGAACCGCCATTTGTCATGTTTGTTATTATGAAAGAATATATAAAACTAATTTTTTTAAAACATTAAAGTTATTTTATTGAATAGGTACATACCTTTACGTAATCTTTGAGTACTCTAATGATAGCTTCGCATGTCTCTGGTATTATCTCAGACAGTAGTTGTGGTGATATACATGTGCTTAATTTAAGATCTTTATATTCTCTTCCTGTTGCGAGATATTTTAAAGTTGCCACTAATCTTTCTTCAGGAGTTACAGCTCGCCTCATTACTGTATCGGTTTTCGTTATATATTTTTTCACAAGATTTAATATTTCAACGAATGATTCTGGAGTCATTCGAAGATATGTTCGGAAATCTTCATTATCCAATTCCTTAATCAGCCGCATATGGCTATAATGTTCTCTATTTCTAAAGTAAAATTTAGCCCATTCTCTTCGTTTTTTCCGTTGTTCCTTTTGTAGAGGTGAAGTAGCGACAATGGTTGCCGCAACCAACGCTATTTTAGCATTTTTTGATAATACGGTGGCATAATGATATTTACGCATCGACGGTATCAGATTAGGTGGTAAGACGTCCGTTCACTACTTCAGAGCTAAGTCAACTGACGGTTGGATGGCCAACCGTCGGAACGTCTGTAGCAATGTCGGAATGGTCGGCACATCGCTTCCGATTTGGTTGGTTCCAACCAAATCGGAACGTCTGTTGATACTTTTAGTGTAGAGACTACCAAATATCGTATACTTTGCGAAATCGTAACTTTGCGTCCGAATTCGCTAACTTTGCGATCGTTATCTATGTCGAGACTGCAGGCCCAGTATCTACTTTGCCAAATTACAGCGTCAAACGTCCAAAAGTATCAGACAACCGACAGAAAATAATGGGTGTCCCTGATGATATAAGATATTGCAATGTCGGTGACCACATGCCTTCTAAACTGGAGTCATATCGGCGATGCAGGCTTTGTAGCACAAAAACAAATAATGTACGATCGACAATACAATGCAAAAAGTGTAAAGTTCCCTTGTGTATGGTGCCTTGCTACGAAATATTTCACAATAAGCATTTAAATGTGTTATAAAAATAAAGATGAAACACAATATTGTTTTATTATTTACCTACATTTTTTATGCTCTATCAAGGCAGTCTCAACTCAACTCAACTCAACTCAACTCAACTCAACTCAAAGCATTTATTTCAATTAGACCATTACGGCACTTTTGAAAGTCAAAAATACAAAAAAGAAAATCAAAGCTACAGTCCCAGTCACAAGGCATAATAACTTGAGAAAGTACTGTAGTTGCCCATTCCCTAGCGTAGATCTCTATGGAGAAGAATGGGCAAGAAACTCCATGGACACTCTTTTAAAATCAAAATATTGTTACAAAATCTTGGTTACATCATTCATTTTGAGATTATACATAAATGTGAGAACGATGTAGAAAGACATGCACACTAAGAGCATCCAGAGTGAAAGATTAGATTAAAAATGTATGGATAAAGTAATTAAAATGAACCTTGGCAGCTAAGAGATGACCAGTCCCAACTGACAGCGCCCGTTCACAGACATGACGCATGTACCGGCGCCATTCAACTCAACCATATTGAAGGGAACTAAATGACCCGACACACCCGCCACCATCAGCGAGACATTTAAGTGAGCATGACATTCTCTCAGTCACCAAGGCATATTCAAGTCAATGAAAGATAAATAAATGTAAATGGTGGCTGAACAGTACAAAGTACTCACACATGTGCTATGCAATTATATAATACTAAGAACTGGAATCTATACAATGCAAGTATATTTTTACAATCTTCTGCAGCTTCCACAATACATTAACATGGGAATCAATTCTTCATCTTCTTCTTTACGTGTCGATGGACTCAAATAATGCCCGTCCAGTACAAACAATTAGTTTGCCCCCCTCCCCCCCACCTATGGTTGTGGAGCAGGACCAGCATTTAGCCAAGCATTTTTATCATCAATGTAATCCCCCAACTTATAATATGCTTGCCTACATAGTGTGCGTTTTATACAAGATTTAAATTTCGTCTCATTCAGTTGAAGAATGTGGGGAGGTATTTTATTGTAACATTTCAAACAGTACCCCATGAAAGATGAATCCACTTTAGCAAGCCTGAAACCTGGCTGAACTAGTTGGTCCCTATTTCTAGTGTTATAGTGGTGTCTGTCCCCTCTCTTACTGAATAAATGCCGATTTTTTCTAACGTACATGATGTTTTCATAGATGTATTGACAAGGTACTGTCATGATATTAATTTCCTTAAACAGTTCTCTTAGAGAATCGCGTCTACGTAATTCATAAATGGCTCTGATGGCTCTTTTCTGCAGAATAAATATAGACTCGATGTCTGCAGCCCGTCCCCATAGTAAAATACCGTATGACATAATACTATGAAAATAACTAAAATAGACCAGCCTCGCGGTATCAACATCAGTAAATTGACGGATTTTTCTAACAGCATATGCTGCTGAGCTTAGCCGTCCTGCAAGAGATGTTAGATGAGGACCCCATTGTAACCTTGAGTCGAGCGTGATTCCCAAGAAAACCGTTTTATCGACAAATTCTAGTTTCTCTTGATTCAATATTATGTCACAATCACTACTTTTGACATTTGGTAGAGCAAATCTAATGCATTTAGTTTTTTTTCCCATTTAGTACTAAATTATTAGCGGTAAACCAATCGTGGACCTGCAGTAGGGCGTTATTTACGTCATCAAGATTAGTGGCACGTCTGTTTATTTTAAATATTATAGAAGTATCGTCAGCAAACAACACCATATGCGGATGGTTGTTAAATAGATGGGGTAGGTCATTAATATATACTAAAAAGAGGAAGGGACCCAATATCGAACCTTGTGGTACACCCATTTTTACTTTTAAACCCATTGAGTTTACTCCATTTATTTGTACCTGCTGCTGTCTATCATTCAAATACGATTTTATTAAACTGAGCGCAAGTTTACCTAAACCGTAATGCTGAAGTTTCAAGATCAGGGTTTCGTGATTTACGCAATCAAATGCCTTCGAAAGGTCACAAAAGATTCCTATGGCATCTTGTGCCTCTTCCCACGCAGTAAATATGTGTTTTAATAAAGTGACACCGGCGTCAGTTGTACAACGTCCTTTGGTGAAACCATACTGTTGCTCGTGTAATATTTTATTAGTGTTAAAATGGTTAAGCATTTGATTGAGCATTATCTTTTCAAACACCTTGCTGAAAACCGGCAACACGGATACGGGCCTATAGTTATTGGTGTCTTTACTGTCCCCGGATTTAAAAAGCGGTATTACCTTACTGAATTTCATTAGATCCGGGAAGACCCCTTGATCCACGCACAAATTAAATATTGAGGCTAAATACGGCGCTACAGTCTCAATAATTGAGGTACAAGCTTTGATAGACATACCCCATAGATCTTCCGTTAATTTGATCTTGATTTGCTTAAAACCTTTTATGACTGATAAGGGGTTTATATGCTGAAATTTAAATTCATTTGGACAGGCTGAAACGTTCGCTTTCAATAAATCAATAGAGAGCAAGGGAGAGGAATTTAAGGTTTCTGTAGTTTTAAGTGGGATACTGGTAAAGAAATTTACAAATTCTTGAGCAACTTCATTGTTGGAGCTCACAAGGCCACGCGATGTCTCTAGTGTGAAGTCATTACCTTGTTTTTTATTTCTATTTGTTTCACTGTTGATGATTTTCCAAACCGTTTTTATTTTGTTGTCGGCTGATTTAATCTTGTTGCTAATGAATAAGGATTTGGCTACCTTGCAAGTGTTTTTAAAAATTTTCGAGTAAGTAGCAACATATTTATTAAAAGCTTCAGTGTTGATGTAAGGCTTAAGGCCGTACAGCTCAAACAATCGTTCCCTACTTTTCCGAATACCCTGTGTTGCCCAGTCACTGAAAATAAACTTTGGGCCAATAGTTTTAGATTTCTTTTTTAAAGTATTATTAAATTCGGTGTGCACTACCGAAAAGAATTCTTCATAAAATACATTTGCATTGTTTCTAATATGACCCGGTATACCTAACTTGCTAATTAAATTATTATTAAATTTGTCTAGATTGCTGGGTGTTATTTGTCTAGTTTGTATCTGAATTCTTTGTAATTGTCTATTGTACGCGAAAGTAACCGTCTGACCACTATGATCTGAAGGCAGGTAATTTACGATGGATTTATTTATGTAATCGCAGCAACAAAAAACATTATTGATACATGTAGCAGTATTTGTCGTAATTCGAGTTGGTTCTGAAAACACATTTGACAAGTTAAATGATTTAAAGAGACTTAAGAATCTACTGCTATTCACATTATTCTCTATGATATTGACATTAAAGTCACCACAGATAATTATTGGTTTATTACCAGTTACAAGTTTTGCCAAAGCATCTTCCATTACTGACTCAAAGATAGAATAGTTCAGGTAATTAGGGGGTCTGTAAACGCACACTATTACATGCTTATCTAGCTCAACACAAGACAATTCAATGCTATGTTCAACCGATAGATCGACTATATCATTACGAGACTTAGATTTAATACAATTTTTTACTAGGATTAATGAACCCCCACGCATCTTAGATTTTCGGTTAAAGCAACTGCTCACATTGTAATTATCATAATTTATTTGCATTACTTCATAATCTTTCATCCAATGTTCAGTAAAACAGATAATATCAAACTTAGTTTTTTCTAAAAATAGTTCTATTTCTAGTTCTTTGGAAGAAAGTCCCTGAATATTCTGGTGAAACAATTTTAAGGAATTCTGCTCAGCCCCTTTTTTACAGTTATTTGATTGAGAGCTAGAAGATACCTCGAAGTTGACGAGATTAACTAAATTGTCACTCGTACCTTCTATTGTCTTAGTGACTAGTTTAAATCTAAGCTAATACTATTTGTATAATTACAATTAGTATAATTACTAATTTCCGTAGACCTATTTACAAAAAACTGCGACATACCACATATGTCTGAGTTTATATTAAAAGCTAATAGCCGAGCTATTTGACGTCTAAAACTAATAGGCAAGTACGCATGGTTTCTGGTTGACTTCAATTTCTGAACGAAACTGTTAGTGTCGAAAAATGTCAACCTGTCACTATAGTGACTAACTAGAAAATGCAAATGATTATTTAAGGCATGGATATTATGGTTTTGCTTGCTAGACAATTTCGTAAAGTACGGGAACGAGCACAGAATTACTCTCTTACAATTTAGTTTTAATAGTTGAGTGACATTGTCCGTGATATCATCAAGTTTAACGTTAGAACTGTTACCTACAAGTACAGTTATAATGGTATTAGGATCAAATTCCTTCCGAGTTATTGATGTTATTATCTGGTTGTAAGAAGCCTGAGGAGTACAATAATTTAGAGAAGAATGACTCAGATTGTTACTAATTAACTTGCCTAACCCTTTTCCTATACTATCTGAGAACAAAATGGAGCAACAACTGTGTGTATTACAAGAAGGGGGAGAACTGCTATCTATTTGACCTACCTGTGATGAACCTTGTACAATATCTGGTGAATTTTGAATGGAGATACAGTCCGGAACACTGCTCAGCCGGGTCGGGTTCTCCGTTACCTCGGGTAGGAGAGTGTCCGGGCTGGATTCACTTTGTGATGTACATTGAGTGTTGTTGAAGGTCATCGTGTCTACACAGTATGCATTACTATTACCGCTATCAACTAATTCGTTTGCAGCAAGGATATGTTCCTTAATTTGTTTTTGAGAATTTACATACATAGAATAACATGACTTCAGTTGACGCTCTAAAACTTGAATTTCAGACTGTAAGTTTTGAGTGTCTATTTCATAAAACTTCTTACTATCCTCTAATTTAATTTGATAATTATTCAACTTTTTTATGAGGAAAACACGTTCTTTTATTAGTTGAATATTTTTGGAACTGTGTTTTTGTTGTTTTTTAAATTTCTTGCATTTTTTTATAATTCTATTTAGTTTTGCATATTTCTTTATTTTATTTTGGCTTACTTTATAACTACTACAATTATATTTCAGAATAGAATCTTCAGTAAGATCTATTGTTAAGAAATGTGGGTTGCAATTTGAATTTAATAATTGATTATATAGGTGATCTGTTTCCCTAACCTGAGTACATTCTCTTTCTTTCTGAAACTCAATAATTTGTTTGTTGGCATGAAGCAGTTCAACTTCTAAGTCCCTAACCTTACATAAAGCCATTTCATAATGGTTACTGCAGTCGTTGAAACCATCTGTGACCACCCGCAGATTGTCCCGTTCCTGAACAACATCCATGTATTGTTGGTGCAGGTCCACTAGCTCCCGTTTCAGGCTTGTGTTTTTGTGAACGACCTTCTCGATTTCAACCTCATGTTCCTCTCTATCCAATAACAGCTGTTGACATTTGCTGTTTGCTTCCTTAAGTTCATCAAGGGCCGTTCTCAACTTAGCCTGTAACTCCTGGGTAGTTGCCTTACGGGTCATCACAGGCATGGTTTCAGGGAATAGAACTGAAAGTAGAAGTACAAAGAATGGTGAGAACTAATTGAATGGACAAAATTAGGAAAGCTAGAAATGAAAGAAGAAAATGAGAATAGACTGGAATATGTGATTAATAAATTGGTAACTGTGGTAGGCTTATGAGTCTTACACAAAATACTTTAATAAGATTATTAAATTAAATTAAACTTTAAATTGATTTCATGTCTATAACTTTTTTATGAAGTGGGTAGGACTCTTGGTTTAAAATTATTGGACTTATTTGAATAATAATGCCAAAAATTATTAAAGAATAACCAACGTACTTTTTTGTTGTGTATTTAGTTAATTAAATATATAGATAGCAAGTACATTTACTTATTACAAACTACACAACTAGATAACTAACAAGTGCTAACTGACATAGAACCTAACTTCAACTAAAAAAGAGTGCCAGATTAGTCAGAATAATGAATAATGAACTTAGTGCTACAGAGCTTTTAATTGGTTAATATGAGCTACTTATTAGACATTAAAAGGAAACAATTATACTCCCCAGATAGATCCGCAGGTACATCAGCTGTTCGTGTTATAGGTTACCGGTCGAGTTAGGAAACCAATCACTACGTGTTACAGTGTATTTTTCCGTGAAAACAATAATCTTGGGTATTAATACACTTAATAGACATTTAATTATAATAATACAAGTTTTTTACACTAAAATATTAATTAAAACTAATTTAAAATTACGGAGCTAAATTTTGACATGTCACTCAACCAGTGTTGCCCTACCAAAAAAAAAAAGTGGCTAATATATTGCCACCACATTTTCCACTATTTTCCGGAATATTTTCCCATCCCAAAAATTATTAAAAAAATATGTTAAATTTAAACTAAGTAAATACTGTTTACTGCATTTAAATAACTAGCATGGTTCTCTCTGCCTTATAAAGGGCTATGCAACCATTGACAAGCAGCTTAGGGGTTACTTGTCTAGAATAGATACGGCTTACTCAAGCTTCCATCAGTCATTTACTTCCGCCGAGGAGACACCAAAAGTAACGTCAGACTTGCAGCCAAAGGACTTGAATCATTTCCTGCAAGAAAGAAACGGTTAAAACCCTAGGTATTAAATTCGACGGTACAGGTTGCGTGAAAGCGTTTATTGAGCGCCTTGAGGAGCTTTGCGAGGCCAGAGATATTAAGGAGGCCTCCTTACATACGTCTGCGCTGAACAGAAATAAAATGGAGTTCATGGTCCTCTATGTTGTGTCTGGCTTATTTTTCTTCGAGGCAGAAGGAATCGTTATTCCCACAATAATGACGTCGAAAATAAGACCAATTCAAGGTCATGATTTACAATGCACTATGGGTTTCCCTTCATTTGCAAAACAGACTGCCCAATGTATTAGGACAGAGACCAAGGTACCATTCCAAGAAGAACATACTGTCCAAAGGTATTTATGTACCAAGCAACTCTGGGAAACATCTTGTACAGAAGGATTTTTTGGAGGTACCACAACTACCTACTCAATACGAACTACAAAGATTGACAATTATGAATGCATGACTGCCATTGAAGACTATCGGAATGGAATACTTCCTCCTCCCTATCATCCAACCCCCGATTGTGGATGGATGAGTCATTCAAAGAAATCTAAAGTCTTCATACTAGTCAAGCCATATCGAGTGTTTCTAGACCGGTATATTCTCAAATACATGGATAAGATTTTCCAAGGTGGGAGTTGTAATCAAGATTTTTGTCACACTTATTATGACAACGTTTTGTGGATGACTCTCACAGCAACAACCCCATCTTGCCACAGTTTGCATAAAGGAATCGTAGAGATTTGTTACACAGACCCGAATAAAACCTTGGGGGGGACATATGTTTGGAGCAACTATATCGGACTGACTAATTTAATGGGAGCCTGTAAGAATTTATCTTACTGTGGAGAATCATTTATAGTCACCAAAAATGGTCACATCTTTGAATCACATTACAACTGGCCCGATATGCCTTCCTGCAATCCTGACAGACGAGTCAATCTAGATTCTGTAATAAATGAAGTGGAAGACACTGCACAACGATTGATAGGTATGATGTATTATGCAAAATGCCAAGAAATTGTCGATAAGATCAAGTCAGGGTATAATATTACGAGATTCGATCTAAGGTTCCTGCATCCTCTCATAGGCGGTATGGGGAATATTTATTATGTCAAAGACGGTGAAGTGACTTTTAGCAGAACAAAATATGTAGAGGTCTTTAACACCACTGTGAATTGCTCGACAATTGCACATTGTTACATAACAGGAGATACATTGGACTCTCGTTTCAACTTGAAAATTCCAGATCAATACTGTGTGATGTTGGACTCCCCTAGATGTGATATAGGCAATGGATTAATTATTGATGAAAATAAGCTTGTGGATCCTCAGATAGCTTGCTCCCATTTATATCATGAGTTGATTTTTGAAGAGAAGCTTGACCCGAATTATGATGATCGGATATTCCCGCAGATAGTCAACAACACAATACATGTGAGTACAGACACAGATTCTAGTAACAACATAGGAAAATCCTGGTCGGCTATCTTTGAAGGATGGAGTGTGAATATCTGGAGATGGATGATAAGATCTTTGTGTGTAATCTTATTTTTGGGGGGAATTTATATATCCTATACATTGACTATGTGCAAAATGACCAAGAAGAAAAGTCAGTCCATTGAATTAGTTGAAATTCATCCCGTTCAAAGGAGGAGTAATCCTTGGCAATAATACATGAAAAAAAAAAAAAAAAAAAAAAAAAAAAAAAAAAGTACTGACAACACTGGATGTGTCATGTAAACATCAGCTCCACAATTTTATATCTTTATATTATGTAAAACCAACTTATTCCACCCGAAAACAGTGTAAAAACAAAGTAAAGTGTCTGATAGTGCTGTGATATCGTTATCCAACAAAAACATTACGTCTAAAACAATTACGAGAAAAGTGTACAAAACCAAAGTGTGCAGAAGAAAATAAACATTACGAAGTGATTTCAACTAGTACGCAGCGTTTTCTAACTTAATTTGAGAACACTTAGTGCTCCAGGATAACAACAAAGGCCGTAAGTGCTAAAAAGAACATTCAAACAAAAAACAAATAACAGTTGGAAATTTCAAATTGTGCTAACATTACAAAGACTTGTGTCAATACCGAACTCATAGCGCCACCTATCTATCCATCGAAGTAAACTCTGTGTACCATCGATTACCCAGCGCCATCTATTGCCAAATAAATACACTTCTACTAACTATAACGAGGAACAGATGGCAGCACAAGTTACTTTAAAACCAAACATGGAAAACAAAACATTTGTATTAAGGTGCGAAGGATGTCACCAGGATATAGCCAATAAAACATACATAGTTTGCAACGAATGTGGCCAAAACTACGACCTAGAATGTGCTAACATCCCCGAAAAACGACTTTCTGACTGTAAGAAAATATGGAAGTGTCCTGCTTGCACAGCCAAAACACCAAGAAGGAACAATGAGAACATTCCAGCATGCTCTGCTTCAACAGGGAATAATAGAACTTCCTCCCAGGATCCCAATGTCACTCTGAGAAAACCAATCCCAACCGGCAGACAACCATCAGCTGAACGGAAAAGCAGTGACGTCTCTTCACTATATGAGCTATCAACGTTTGATATAAGCCGCTTAGGAGACACGATAAACACCCAGGCAGTGCAATCAACCCAAGAACGAGCATCCGCGCCCACATTCACACTTGATCAACTCGGCCAACTTTTGGATACAAAACTTGAGAGCAACGAAAAGAAAATAGTTACAGTAATCAAAACAGAACTAAAATCTCTTATACAGGAGGAAATAAAAACATTCATGGCGAATTTAAGCACTGAAATAACAAACAAACTTAATAATGTAACCACGGAACAACACAAACTAAGCAATGACATACAAAGCATAACAGGGAAAATCAATAATTTAGAAAAAGAATGCGACCGCCTAAATAATGAATTAAAATACCTACAGAGCCACAGTAACTATAAACCTAACTACAATAATAACATCAACACTAAGAAACTAGTTTTATATGGACTCGAAGAATTTAACTGGGAAACAAAAGACGAACTCTATGACCGCATCCTACACATCTTTTATGACAATATGAACGTCAATTTAGAAGGACATATTGATGAACTAACACGGCTAGGGAAACAAGGATATCGCAGACCAATCGTTTTAGAGTTAATTAGCAAACAAATGACCAGATACATCCTCCAAAATAGACAATTTCTGAAAGGATCTGGAGTTATGATTGGCGAATTCCTGGAAAATGAGGCACTACAAAAACGAAATGCACTAAGGAAAATGTTATACGAAGCAAGAAAAGAGGGTCACCATGCGGTGATCAGAAATAACCAACTCATCATTAACGGCCAAGCACAAAATAAGATGGAAACTGAAGACTCACCAAATACACAAACTACGGCCCTTCCCGGAAAAAGCCCGTGTACCAACAAAGAAAACATGACAGTAATTTACAACAACGACTCTAACAACTCCTTCAGGAGCAACTCTGCTCACAACTCTGCAGATCGTTCCTTTCGAAACTAAATACAGTATTATACTTCAAAATGTACAAAGCATAAAAAACAAGACCCATTTACTAGAAAACCTACTCCAAGAACAAAAATACCAAGCCGTATGCCTAACTGAAACTTGGGTTACTGATAAACAACACCCCTACGTGCAAATCGACGGCTACGAGGTCGCTGCGGCATACTGTCGCCGACAGCGCCGCGGCGGTGGCGTCGCCATCCTGCTGCCAACCGGAACCACTTATACTGAGAGGTCAGACCTTAGCGACTTAACTATAGAGTATGTCATCGAATGTTGTGCGGTAGAAATTAAACCTAATATACTTCTCATTACCTTGTACAGAACGGACCGTAAAATAGACCAATTTTTTATATTTCTTCGATTGTTACTCCAAAAACTAAAATCACACCACTACAAAAAACATATAATAATAGGAGGCGACTTGAACATTAACGCAGTCTCGAGTTCCAAACACTATAAAAAACTCTCAGCAACCATGCTTGAATATAATTTGCATCAAATTGTTAATAAGCCAACAAGGGAAACATCGACGTCATCAACCTGCATAGACCTAATCTTTACAAATAATAAAAACATATCGCTTTGTGTTGAGGATAAAGGAATCTCCGACCATAAATGCGTAACTTATAGCTTTGAACTGTTTTCTAGGACACGAATTAAACCCATGTATAAAAACATTAGACTAACAAACCACCCAAAATACTACATACCTTTCAAACTTAAACTAAGAGACATAGACTGGGAAAACATTCTAATACCCACTAATAAAATAAACGGCAACTACAACCTCTTTGAAGACAAATTAAAAGAAACCCTAAATACCACTATCCCATTAAAACGTATAAAAATAACGAATCCCAAGAATAAGAACTACATAACCAAAGGAATAAATAAATCATGTAAACATAAAAGACTTTTAAAGACATTAGTAAATCAATCAAAAAGTAAAGTACTAAAACACCATTACAAAATATTTTCTAAAATTCTCAAAAAATGTGTAAAGGCTTCTAAGAAACAAAATTATTCACAAGAGATGGAAAAATCAAAAAATAAAACAAAAACCATGTGGCATATAATAAAACGCATAACACAAAAACCTAAAAATATTCACACTGAAAACATGAAAATAGACATAGATAACAATATAACTAACTGCCCCTACACTATTGCAAACAGGTTCAACCAATACTTTGCTTCCGTAGGCTCCCCAAACACGCAAAACATCAGTTCGCAGACTGTCAATGACCATGCAGTAATTACGCCCGCCATTAACTCCATGTTCCTAGAACCCGTTACAGAAAAAGAGATATCTGACATCATTCAGAACCTCCCAAACAAGCACAGTAGTGGCATCGACGAGATACCCCCAACATTAATAAAAGCATGTATCCAAGAACTCACCCCCCCCCATAACATACCTTGTTAATCAATCCTTTCAGGAGAAAACATTCCCGTCCCGACTAAAAATAGCTATAATTAAACCTATACCAAAAAAAGGTGGAAATTCCAACGACCCTAGTCAATACAGACCAATAGCAATTCTTCCAGCGTTTTCAAAAATATTTGAAAAAGCAGTTACTAAACGTATGTGTAAATTCTTAGAAAAATACGACATACTCGACAACAACCAATTTGGATTCCGGACAAACCGGTCGACGACCCTAGCAGTATACAAATACACACAAGAAATACTTACATATATCAAAGACAAAAACTATGCAATAGGCCTCCTGCTCGACATGACCAAAGCGTACGACAAAGTATCTCACTCGATCCTATTAACGAAATTAAATGGAGTTGGCATCAGAGGCGACGCGCTTGAATGGGTAAAATCGTATCTAGCCGATAGGAAACAGTATGTACAGATAGAACACCTAGATGACGACACTTGCGAGCTACAAAACGTGCGCTCGAATATACTAACCACAAACTGGTCTATTCCACAAGGTAGTGTAATAGGATGTATACTTTTTCTTATCTACATCAATGACCTGCCAAAAATATGTGACCATCTATGTGTGTTATTCGCTGATGACATCTCCGTACTCTTTAAAAGTCCTACTAACAACCAACAATATAACTCCCAAATTATAGAAACTTTTAATCTGATAAAATGTTGGCTTCAGAATCACAATCTCGAAGTAAACAACAAAAAAACTAAAATCATACAATTTAAACCCTACCAAAAACAAAAAATTAACTTAAAAAATATAACAAACGCTATCCAAATTGAAGAAGTTGAAGAATTCAAGTTACTAGGTATTACATTAGACTCTCATTTAAATTGGAAAAAACATGTCGAAAAAACTAAAATCAAACTGTCACAATTTTCCTATGGACTTAGCGTGCTAAAATCGAACACTAAAACTCACTGTGCTCTCACTGCATACTACGCATATGCCTACGCGTGGCTCCGCTACGGCATCATCATGTGGGGACACAGTGTAGATGCGAATGACCTATTCATAGCACAAAAGAAATGCATGCGAATATTATTTCAAATAAAACCTAGAGATAGCTGCAAACCCCACTTTATGAAAGAAAAAATGTTAACTCTGCCCTGCATTTATATATTAGAAATAGCTACTTTTGTTAAGAAAAACATAAAACTGTTTAATTTTGATAAGAACGAGCGCCGCAAAACTAAGTTAATACTACCCGCACCTAGACTACAAATGTATAAAAATAGCCCTGAATATCGTTGCATACAGATATACAATAAATTACCAGAAAATATACGGTCCACGAGAACAGTATGTGTATTTAAGTCTAGGCTAAAATCGTTTCTATTAGAAAAGTGCTATTATAGTATTCAAGAATTTATGGAAGACAAAATGTTAAAATAGAATTCAAAAATTTATATCATGTGTTCATTTTATTATAGTTTATTTTTTATGTAAAAACTATTTGTGATTAATTATTATTTTATATGACATGTTTTCGTTTATGATTGGTGTATGATTTTCATTTTTGACATTCGATATAGTTCTGGTACCACATTTTAAATATCGAATGGTGTATTCTTATTTTTATTATATTTTAATTTTACTGTATTTTTAATTTTTATCATGTTGACATTGTATATTTGTCATTTTATTAATTTTATTTGACATAGTGATGATATATTTTTCTATTTATTAATGTTGCTATGTTTTTTGATTATTTAAATTATTTTCTTTAATTGTTATTAAGTAAATCAAATGAAATGTTAGATATAAATTTAATTAATATAATATTTGATTCGATATGTAAGTGATATTGGATAAATCTAGATAAATACCATAATCTGCAATATTAGTTTTAAGTTATCTTGCTGCGCCCTAACAGGGTCATGTACTCACTAGTTTAAGCTTAACGTGTAAAATTGGTTGTGTACATTGTGCATTAAATTAAATAAATAAAATTATCTTTTTTCGGACGGAGCCTTATTGTGGTACCGTAGAATTAAAGCGTCGTTTGATGATTGGGCGGATCTGAAGAAGCAGTTGCTCACAGCTTTTGCTCCACCTGACTACGTTATGCGTCTCATTTCAGAAATAACTAAGAGAACGCAAGGGTCAACTGAGCTGTCTTGTATACGTATATAATAGCAGTCATGGGTAATCTTTACAATAGGCTATCTTATATATGTCCAAAACGTGACCGTTTAGCACGGACCAAGTTTAACATGAGACTGAAATACATGACGGGGTTGTCATTATTGGCAATGTCAATCAACAGAGAAAAATTAATGGAAATGACGTGCCTCCTGTGTGGTCTGAGCACGGCCCCCAAGGTCTTTGCCTCCCTATCCAATTGAGTAGCTCAGTCACTCAGGGATCAAGGGATTTTAATAATCGTCTACTTAGATGCCTTTCTGGTTCTACATCAAAACCCACAGATATTACAGATCCATGGCCAAATCACGGTAGAGGTTGCAGTATCTCGGTTGGATGGTGAATTTCGACAAGTCCACACTCACACCTTGTCAATGCCTAGTTTACCTGGGCGTTCAGTGGGACGGTTTGGTAAACAAAGTCTCTTCCAGAGAAAAAATGCCTTGGACGTTAGGTCCAAGATATCGACAGCCCTAGAAGAGACGGCTCTCGCTTTGAAGGCTTTGCAGAGCCTAGTAGGTCTATTAAACTTTGCAAGTTTTATTGTACCAAGGTGCAGGCTTCACTATCAAGCACTCCTCTCTTTCCTGAACACAGTCGCGAAGATGCCAGTTACCAAACAGTTCATGATTGCGGTACATGCCCTGAAAGAGTTAACTTGGTGATTGCAGAACCACCTTTGTCCTTCGCCGATTCACTTCACGCCTCCAACGCATTTCCTAGCGACCGATGCCTCAGACCTATCTTGGGGAGCGCAACTAGACGACCGTTCGTTCACGGGACCGTGGAACGAACAAGAACAACCGATACACTGCAACCAGAAGGAACTTCTAGCATTACTGAATATATTACAGGACCAGGGTGGTCAGCCTCTGTGTCGTTCCACTGTTCTATGGCAATGCGACAACAGTTGTTGCTTATTTCTAAAATAATTTATTTGTCAACTTTTATTTTCAGGAGATTAAAACATGTTTTCCAACGACATCTTTCTCCGTTAGCTCACATATAGAAGGAAACATTAAAACCTCTATTCTGACAACATTTTCCTCCATTAGCTCACATATAAATTCAAAAGCCCAAATTGACTTCGTAAGTAGGATGCTTTATTTATAAAAACTATTTTTTATTTCTAGGAAGGTGTCTCGTTTTCGATAAATAATCCTGTGGATGACGGCTACTATCAGGGGAAACGTAATAGTATCTACCAAGGAATTTATAGTAAAGCTGGAAACCACACTTCGTTCATATGTTTGAGGGCAAGATTCGTGACCCCAAGTAACCTTTGAAAAGTTCACTAGCCTGTAACACTAATCTGTCAAGCATGAAGTTTTGACTGTCAAAAATAAGATGTTCCATGGTTCCTTCTTGGGATTCAGAATGTGGGCATGTATTGCTTGTAATAATGCCAAGTCTAGCAAGGTGTGACCGAGCAGTATTATGGCCAAAACGCAATCTATTTATCGTAGTGATAAAGTCTCGGCTGGCTTCCTTCAATCTATTGTACCAGGGTCTAACAAAATATAGATGTTTTGGCTTCGCTTCGCAACTTTAACAGTAGAAATATCAGGCCATTACATTACTTTACTCTATGTACAAGTATCAGGCTATTAACCACTATTAACAATAAAAATGGCAAAATGGTTTTAAACTGTATTGTGCGCGATTGCAGAAGTGAGTGGTATCCGGCATGTGAATCTATGATATCTCCAGAACTTTTCGGCCTCATCGGCCACCGTTCTGCGAGCAATGTGCCCTGCCCACTGCCACTTAAGTTTTGCAACTCTTCGGGCTACGTCGATGACCTTGGTTCTCTTGCGGATGTCTTCATTTCTGATTCGATCACGCAAGGAAACTCCAAGCATAGCCCTCTCCATTTCCCTTTGGATGACTTCAAGCCAAGCTACGTTCTGGAGTGGCGACCGCGAGCCGGATGACGATGCGTTGGAAGACCTTCCACTAGATGGACCGATGACCTGGTGAAGGTTTCGGGAATGCGAGTCGCAAGGGACCGGTCAATGTGGTGACACTTGGGGGAGGCCTATGTGCAGCAGTGGATGTTTTTCGGCTGAAATGATGATGAATACGATCTCATTGAGAAATGTTGAAAACATTTTATTGATCAATTTTCAGTTTTCTTAGATTATTTTTTTTTTAATTCTCTATTCTTAACAGTTGTATGTTATACATTTGTCTCTTCGTTTACTTAGTAGTAGGAATAATGCGCTTTAACACTTATCTTGCGCAAGTGGAGCGATATCAAATAGGGTGACCATATTTCACATGTCTTCCACCTATAATGTTCCGATTTCGTCGCTTGGTTCACGAGTCACACACGATTTCTATCAATGTTCATGGAAATGCCGTGGGTTCGACTGTTTAAACTGAATATAATAATTGATATTGTTTTTACCCGACTGCGGCGAAGCCCAAAAGGAGGGCTATTTTCGGCTGGGAGGGCCCAAAAGGAGGGCTATTTTCGGAGGGCTAAATTCAAATATTTGGCACACTGGAGCCTGTACGACTAGATGGATTTTAGCTTGAGAGGTGTCGTTAGATTCGTATTTACTGTGAAAGTGACACTGGGAATATTATCAAAATAATAAAGAAACAAAATGGCGGATTTTTAACGCGATATTCAAATGTTTGGCACGCTCTGCAGCCTGGACGGCTCGATAAAGGGCTCATCATGAGGATTTTAAAATGGTATGATATTATCTAAGTACATAACTAAAAAGTGTAAAATAAAAAAATAAAAAAACCCGACTGCGTAAAAAATAACTAATAACTTTAAATAAAAAAAAACTGAAAAGAATAAAACAAGTTCAGGAGACCGGACATAATGACTGCAACAGTCGGGACCCATTAAATAATCTAGACATTACATCCAACTTGTTTTATTCTTTTCAGTTTTTTTTATTTAAAGTTATTAGTTATTTTTTACGCAGTCGGGTTTTTAATTTTTTTTTTATTTTTTTTTTTATTTCCCTCTGATGCAACTGAAAGAAACAAATGGTTATCAATTGTACCACTAAAGGCGAGCAATTTTCAAAATGCAAGGATATGTAGTCTTCAATTTAAGGATACTGATTATGACAGTTCTGGAAAGAGACTTTTATTTGGTGTAACCCCTATTTATGAAGAATGTAATGTGCATTTAATGTCAGATGAGGTAAGTTAACTGCTCGTGAAATGTAACTGTGAATAGAAAGCATTCTGATTACAAGCACCAAGGGTCTAAATACAAGCTCCCATGACTTAATTTTTAATTACTTTGCCCCTTTTTCTGTACATAATAATTATAATCTATTAACTTGATTTGCAGGAGCAAACAGTAACTAAGACAATACAACCTACCAGCCTAAATCATGAGATGGGGATGGAAATTATTATAGCTGATCTACATGTCCACGCTGCTAAGCTGATTCTCACGTTTAATCTTAATATCTATATTAAGATAAATAAAGGAGATAATAATAAGTCAGTCCATTTGCTCACCAACACACTCTCTCAGATTCGATTGTGGAGGTTTTAATACGTCTTGGCTAAAAACACAGGCTGGTTTAATGACTGGCAGTCGAGATGTCAGAATGAAGTCATCAACTTCAAATCATAAAAGGATTTTGGAAGAGAAATATTTGAAAAAACTGAAGATTTTCATTATAAAAGGGGTGGCGGACGCAATCCCAGCAGTCTACGTCTGGGTTCTGATGATGAACCATCTGCTACCAAAGCTTACGACCAGGGGGTCTAAAATGGCCGCTTTTGCAGAATCGTAATATGAACCACGTTAAAAATGTATAATTCTTAAAATGGACTTTATGGTAATGAGCTTAAAGTCCATTTTAAGAATTTAATTTTTTTTACGTGATTCATACTAAGATTCTGCGTGGATTCTGCTAAAACGGGCATTTTATACCCGCATATTCTGATGGACAACGAGTTTCTCCATACTGAAAGTAAACAATAAGAAGGATACTGACACTGACGTATCCCTTCATTATTCTAAAGTCCGAGTTTCTCCATACTGAAAGTAAACAATAAGAAGGATACTGACACTGACGTATCCCTTCATTATTCTAAAGTCCGAGTTTCTCCATACTGAAAGTAAACAATAAGAAGGCTGACACTGACGTATCCCTTCATTATTCTAAGGCTGCAGTTAGACGACGCGAAAAAATTCTTGCGGCCGCCGCGCGGCGATCGTGCGGTGACCGCGTACTAACTGTTCAGTTATAGCAAAATTATGTTTTATTAACTAGGACGTAAAGTTGAAATTAATTTTGAGTAACTGACTGCGCGGAGACCGCGCGGCGGCCGCGCGGCTTTCGCTCCTCGATCACACGGCGGCCGCGCGGCCGTCTCGCTCGAATCACTCGAATGTTCTCGATGTACGCCCCGCGCCGGCGTCCCCGATTTCTCCTTTCATTGGTCCGTCAGTCACTTGCGCGAGACGTCGCCGCGTCGTGAAGTGCGGACATCGTGATTTCGAAGATGGATGAACTGATCAATCCTGAGACATTGATATCTTTAGTGGAAGAAAGAAATATCCTTTGGGATAAAACAAGCGAATCCTATAAGGATAAACGTCAAACACTAAAAGCCTGGCATGACCTATGTTCAATTATAAAAGAAGATTTCAATGACCTTCCAATTGGGGAAAAAAACACATACGGTAAGTTTTCCATATTTTATTTGGTAATTAAACTATTGAACACAAATTTATTAATTTAACAATATTTATCGCAATGAAGAATGTTACTACGTATACAAATTCGCTTAAAACTATTGTCCCAGTAGGGCCTGTATCTATACAAAAACAAAAATAAAAATAATCGCGCATTTATTTTGAAATTAAATATCTCGGAAAATACACGACGTATCCTAACAGTTTTTTCATCCATATTTTTTATTTTCCACCGAGTTTAAGGAGAGGTAAAAAAAATTGTGAACATTCTTCATTATCATAAATCGCAAAAAAATATTATTTGAGTTAAGTTTAAAATTGTTTTTTAACTGTGATACTCTTGCAATAAACGAGTGATTTGATAATTTTGAGTACCTATCTATATATATCTGTTTTGCCATGGTACACTGCCCTGAGGAGAAACAAAATATTCAGCAAAATTTTGACGAACATTGTCTGCTATTAAAGGATCTGCATATTCTGATCGTGATAGTGTCTGTAGTTCAAAGCCTGAATCGACAATTAAATTACCTATGCCCTGTTCTTTATGTATGAAGTTTTGTAATAAACAACAGGTTTTTACCATGTCGACTGTGAGCTCCAGAGATACATTTGAAGGCCGATGGAGGATCCTCCATTTATTGGCCATTATGCCGAAAGCGCATTCCACATAACGTCTTGCTCTAGTAAGACGATAATTAAATATTGACATTGTTTCATTGAGTTCTCGACCACTAAATGGTCTCAGTACATTTTTGTGCAACGCGAATGCTTCATCCGCGACAAATACGTACGGTAATTGAAAATTAGTCTCTGGAATCAGAGCAGGCTGTGGTAAGTTAAGTGTATTGTTCAGCAGTCTCTTCCAAAAGACAGTTTCTTTAAAAACATTTGAATCGCAGTCCTTGCCATATGCACCAATATCTACAAATATAAAATTATAATTGGTGTCAACGACTGCCATTAATACAATAGAAAAAAAGTGTTTGTAATTTAAGAACATTGATCCAGATTTTGTAGGTTTAATTATTCTTATATGCTTCCCATCCACAGCGCCTAGGCAGTGGGGAAAATTTGCAATAACAGCAAAGTCTTCAGCAATATTCAGCCATTCATTTTCTGATGGTATTTTCATATATATGTTTACTAGTTCTGACCATATACACTTCTCCACACACACTGTTACACACTTCTTTAATGATAAACGATAATGTTGTTTTTCCAATTCTAAATGCGTATCTTAAATCGGCAAACGTGTGACCTGTTGCCAAGTACCTGTAAATATATAAAATGATATTAAGGAACTTATTACAAGCAATTAATTATACAAATAGTATTATTATTAATTAACATGTTTCCTGATAATGAAACATTAAGAGGAATCACGCGAATTAAAAATAACTATATTTTTTAATGTGAATATTATTTTTAAATTCCAGGTAAAAAAGTCATTCAGAAATGGAAAAATATGCGAGATGGATGGATGAAATGTGAAAAGAAGATGAGGGAAAACAAATCTGGATCTGCAACAAAAAAAGTTCATAAGTACCCATACTATGATAATATGTTGTTTTTAAATAAAATATACAACCCCCGCGAAACTAATTCAAATTTTAAGAATTCTGAGCTAGGAAAAAGTAAACCAAATACGAAAAATAAAGAATTGAGTGATGTGGATGTAAAATTCATGAAGTTTATGGACTCGGTTGAAAAAGAAGAAGACAGTCGTATGATGTCGTTTTTTAAAGGAATTTTACCAACTGTTGAACGATTCAATGACGAAGATGCTGTTGAGTTTCAGTACCAGGTGATGTCTATTGTGAGAAATATAAAAGCTAAAAACCAACAGCTCCAGAATGCTGGTTCGAAAAGGCCTTACTTTACTCCACCACCCGAGACTATGTATCGTCGAGAAGGCGAAAATGTATCATACGAAAGCACCTATCAGTATGGTTACACTACTGCTGCTGGATCTGGACGTCCGGCAACACAACAATCATCTTATTCTGAAGAGTCCGAATCTACCGGTGGAGAGCAATACAATTTTGCCAGTCCATCCAATTCAAGTATCGACGATTTAGATTTTACAAATATATAGTCTGTCTTACAAATTTATATATATATATATATATATCACGGCAGGGAAAGCTTAGAGGAACACTGTCCCCAAATTATTGGCGCCATTCGCCACCATATTGTCTTTCAGTCATTTAGCACATCGCCTTGCGATACGATTCTTCATTGTTGATAGATAGGTAGGTGGGTATTTGAAATCACACACAGCACTTGACTCAAATTCCAAACGTTTATTTCTATTAAACCATGTACAGAAACTGATTAACTTTCTAGAGTTGAGTCGTCCATTCGCAAATTATTATGGTTGAGGAGAAGAAACTCTTCACACTATTTTAAATCGTATTACAGATCGTTCACTTCATTAAACACTTATAATTACTTAATACTTTCAATTGTTTTTGCTAATCGTAAGCTAACGTGACGGATCGTTGCTCTCTGTCTGTTCTGAGTGGGCGGAAGTACCACAATATCGGTTCAGCAACTTATTACAATAGTAAATTCAATCAGCCTCACAAATAATAATGAAACACTTTACAATAATTGTGTTACTATTAAATAATGACAGAATTCACCAATTTGAACACGTTTTCAATCATTCATAATAAACTAGTTGTCTCATTACTTTTTAGTCTTTAATCTGTGCTATCATGGAACATTTCCGGTGATATAAACAGTTATGTTAAACAAAAGCTTTTTATTAGTAAATCACTGTGTAAAATAGTCTTATTATTTTAAAGTTGGGATCTATTATTGAGACTTACTTAGTTCTCGTACTAAATTTAAACATTCAGGTATTGACGGTAAAATCACATTCGGCGCCATTTTCCCTGACAGGTGACGCCGAATCATAATGTCAAGTGATTAACTATTAATTGCTAATATGAATGAAACCCTAAAGTTGTTAAACAAATATTCTTATGTTAATTATAACGATAGTTTTAGCTAGAACATCGAGTTTAGTTTGATAATTGTTTTTCAAGTGATACTGATTAAGACAAGCCAACAGATGGCGCTGTTGAGCTTGATACTCCAACGAAATTAGTCAATGGCACCACAGGTGTTATAATAGTTGCCAGAGTATCTCACAGATGGCACTATTATCGTTTATGGAATAAGAAATTATAATTCAACTAGTTACAATCAATAACATTATGTAATAAGCTTAGCTTATAGGTGTCCTCGCGGCGACACGGCCATTCTGATCGGCGGTGCGCGCTCTGCACCTGCCGATGTCGTCACTATGTGGAGTTTCGTGGTTGTTATCTGAAATAGTGGAAATAAATTTTGGCGGCAGATTATTGTTACTTTTATTATTATCCTACAATGTTCATTGAATTGTAGGATTTGGTAACAGAAAGTTTCAGTCAACATAGAAAGCTTGTAATAGATCTGACATCTACTCAGTTTTCCTTGTATTCAAAATTAAATGTGTTTATGTCTCACCTAGACACATACACACAGTCACAGAGTTAATCTGCTTGAAATTTTTGTTTAAATTTTTAGTAGTGCTTAGATTGAAGCTGGTATGAGCTGTTAGCTGAATAAAATGTTGTAGCCTGAATTATCAAATAACATTAATTGTATTAAGGTCATTGATATTGTTTAATCAGCTATTAGCTGAATAGAATATTGTTGCTTCAATTGTCCAACAATATTCGTTGAATTGTTGTGTTTAGTATCAGTTAGTTTGCAAGCAGTTTTGCAACTTGTATTCGAGTTTTTATTTTGATGCTAAATGCTATTTGTTAAAAATAACATTGTCGCTTGAGCTATTCAACATATTCATAATATTGTAAAGCTTGGTATGATTTAGGTTTTTAGTCAACTTTAGAACCTTGTAACCTACTGTCTACTAGATTCGTCTTAAATAAAATTATTGATTGCTTTAGATATTCTGTAATTTGTATTTGGTAAGTGTAGTGTAAGTAGCATGTTTTTATTTGTTCATTCTCACGGGAAGGTAATGCTCTGTGATAGACACAAAGTCTTGGATTTGACAGGATAAAAGGATAGGATCAGGAACACCGCTCTGTGATAGACACAAAGTCTTTGATTTGACAGGATTAAAGGGTAAGGAGTTTAGGACCATTGCTCCGTGACAGGCACGAAGTCTTTGATTTGACAGGATATAAGGAACCAGGCTCTGAGCGTAAGTACGCCGTGGACCCAGCAGGATAACATGAGAGTATTGTTTATCAGTTGCCTCCACGGCTGCTGATAGGATCATTAGTAGTGTTCATTATCAGTGACCTCCACGGCTGCTGATAGGATTGTTTGTAATTTGTTGTGTTCATTATCAAGTACCTCCACGGCACTGACAGTATTTGTTTGATTTGTTGTGAGTGTTTGTATTACTCATTGAGCTTGTTGTTTCCTCCACGGATACCAATAGCTTGTGAGTTTTTTATTTTTATTTTATTAGTTACTGTTAGGAGTACTAATATTTTGTTATTATTTTTGTAAATAGTTGCTTACAACTGGCAGGATTATAAAAACTAAAATAATCAATGTGGAAACATGTTACTCAATACACATGAGCATCATGTAGGTAAGTTGATTGGGCTATTGTATTAAGTCTTTTGTTGTAACACTGTAGGTATCAGTGGGGAAGTGTAAGAAGTAGTTTGAAAACTCCTCACCTTTTATGTTAGTTTATGATGTGAGGACACTGTAACAGTCATTCCTGGTTGGCTGTTCTCATGCTGTTCCCCATTTTATAGCTCCATAGCTGGCGACACGGTCATCTGTTCACCAGGCTGTAGTCCTTGAAGTTGTTAGTTTTTGAAATTGTTCATCAAGTCACATTTTTAAGTGACCTTGCTCCATTATCATTTGCTGGGGTAGCGGTTAATTGATGTCATCACTATCTTGGAGTGACTGGGTGCAGAGTTACTCTCAATTTCTTTGATAGAAGGTATCATTTCTTCTATGATAAGATAATTGCCTGGAACCTGAAATGTGAGAAGTCATGCAGGTAAATAACATAACATCACGCCTATTGTTCCTGAAAGGTTAGGCAGAGGTATACCTAATAGTATGCCAACATTTATTTTGAAGTCCCATGTAATAGGGGGCAAGCCTTATTGCCATCAACCAGGCACAAATCTGGACTCTGTGCCTGCTACAGAGAAATTCCTAATGGAAAACCCAACAACACTTTGCCTGACCTGGGAATCGAACCCAGGGCCTTATGCTCAACAGTCACGCTTGCAGCCACTAGACCTACAAGGTAGTCAGTGCAGGTAAATATTAATAATAGTGTAATGTCTACACTAATAGTTTAGTGTGTAGGTACATAACATCACACCTGCAATCCCCGAGGGGTTAGACAGAGGTGAAAATAATAAATCCACACTTTGCTAAGCCTCTCGTTTAGCAATATGGCTATTTGCCATTCATATGATCTGAGAAATTCCTGATGGAAAAACCCAATAACACTCCGACAGGCCTGGGAATCGAATCCAGGTCCTCATGCTTTAATAACAGGGCTCATGACCACTGGACCAACAAAGCAGTTCTACTATTGTTAAAATTAGTTGGAGTGATAAGTTATAGAGTCGGTAATAAGTTGTTTTGAAAAGTTAATTAAACTAAGATGGGAAAGTTAAACTGATCAGAACTATTTTAAGAACACTATTCGTTGTGTAGTTGAACTGACAAAACATTCACATTTTATTAACACATCAAAAGCTTTGCTTCGTTGATACAACACGCTAAGATTTCATTGTCATAACTTGTTGAACTGAAATTTGTTTGACATTTCATAAGTTGTCTTGTTTTATAAATCAGTTTCTTAACAAAGTGTTTTTGTATGAATCTTGCAACATGTTGTCCAAAACAAATGTTTTCAAATTTGCATAATTATTTGAAAAGCCCTCAACGTTGCACTTAACGCAAACAATATCTGATTGTGAGGTATAAACTTATAAGTGTGAATGAAAAGTCAATAACAACGTCTTAAATTTGTTACTACTCATTTATCTAATTACTTAGTAGTAATTAAAAAAGTTAATTCATGATTTTAGTTTCTGACACATCATTACTGGTTATATTTCAAAAACCATTGATTGCTTATTGAGTGAATTAAATGGAGTGTTTTTATTTCACTTCCACAGGTGTCAAGTTACCATAACCAGCATGGGATGTGTTATGTAATAATGTTATCTGTAAAAATTCTCTACAGTAACAAAATACTAAAATAAATGAAACAAAATACTTCCCGGGATTGATGATCCATTAGCAGGTTTATTTATTGATAATTATGCTTTCCCGGAGTCCAATCTTTGTTTATTCTGCTTCGGTCATTCTGTGCTGTACATGTTGGCAATTTTGAGTGCAATAAATGAAGTTTTCCATCACAACTTCATTCTTTGTTTACCAATATAAATTGCATTTTCAGAATGTGTTCTTCTAAGATTTGTTTTGGGTCAAGTGTTGCAATAAATTATCATGTTGGTATCTGTCAGCCACTTGGATGAAAATGCAGCCAACTCTTTGGCTATCTTAGTCTTCCTAAGTATCTTCTTGTCTATCAGTTTATTGCCACTTAACACTGTATATTGGCTGTGGCAGCATAATAAGTCGCTCTCTCTTGAAAAGCTTCGTGGTGACCACTTCGGTGAAAAATTCTTTGCCACGCCTTCGGCCATGGTCACGAAAGCAAGAGTTCTAGTTCGGTAGTTGCTTGTAATTGTTCTGGATGTCCGGCACTGTGAGCAGCGCGCAAGAGCTATCACCTCTTCTGATATCACGGCAGGGAAAGCCTAGAGGAACACTGTCCCAATATTGGCGCCATCCGCCACCATATTGTCTTTCAGTCATCTATCACATCGGCTTGCGATACGATTCTTCATTGTTGGTAGATAGGTAGGTGGGTACTGGGTAGTTGAAATCACACACAGCACTTGACTCGAACTCCAAACGTTTATTTCTATTAAACCATTTAGGTACACTCTCATTTTCACAACTAATCATTCACTTCACTAAACACTTATAATTACTTAGCATTTCAATTGTTTTGCTAATCTTAGGATAACGTGACTGCTCGACGCTCACGCGTCCATTCTGAGTGGGCGGAAGTACCACAATATCGGTTCAGCAACTTATTACAATAGTAAATTCAATCAGCCTCACAAATAATAATGAAACTCTTTACAATAATTGTGTTACTATTAAATAATGACAGAATTCACCAATTTGAACACGTTTTCAATCATTCATAATAAACTAGTTGTCTCATTACTTTTTAGTCTTTAATCTGTGCTATCATGGAACATTTCCGGTGATATAAACAGTTATGTTAAACAAAAGCTTTTTATTAGTAAATCACTGTGTAAAATAGTCTTATTATTTTAAAGTTGGGATCTATTATTGAGACTTACTTAGTTCTCGTACTAAATTTAAACATTCAGGTATTGACGGTAAAATCACATTCGGCGCCATTTTCCCTGACAGGTGACGCCGAATCATAATGTCAAGTGATTAACTATTAATTGCTAATATGAATGAAACCCTAAAGTTGTTAAACAAATATTCTTATGTTAATTATAACGATAGTTTTAGCTAGAACATCGAGTTTAGTTTGATAATTGTTTTTCAAGTGATACTGATTAAGACAAGCCAACAGATGGCGCTGTTGAGCTTGATACTCCAACGAAATTAGTCAATGGCACCACAGGTGTTATAATAGTTGCCAGAGTATCTCACAGATGGCAGTATTATCGTTTATGGAATAAGAAATTATAATTCAACTAGTTACAATCAATAACATTATGTAATAAGCTTAGCTTATAGGTGTCCTCGCGGCGACATATATATATATAATGATTAATAAATACCACTTGACCAAATAATTGTTATTATTTATTTACTTACCGCAATGTCACTGCTAATCTTTCTGTGGGGGTAATACTGTCCCGCATGTTAGTGTTCTGGTGCTTCAATTTATCATGTATGAAGTTGAGTAGTTTATCAAATGTTTTAACATCCATTCGGAAATATTCTGCGAATTCTTTTTCATCTTCTCGCAATTGGTTATATAGCGTATGAAATTCACCAAACTCTTCTCGCCGTACTAAAATAGGATGAATCCAAAATTTTCTACATTTCTTTTTTTCTTTCTTTTTGCTTTGTCGGTACAAGTAATATGCAATCATAATTTTATTCTTCTTAGTCAAATAGCTCATAACGAACACGTGTGAATTTTAAGAAAGACCAAGATCAACTGGAAATGAATCGGGTTCGCAGTGGCGTGGCCACTAGGCCTGATCGCGCGGCCGCCGCGCTGTGACCGTACTCTCGCCGCGCGGCCGACACGCTGTAACATTCCGTGTCATATAAACGCGCCCTAAAGTCCGAGTTTCTACATACTGAAAGTAAACAATAAGAAGGATACTGACACTGACGTATCCCTTCATTATTCTAAAGTCCGAGTTTCTCCATACTGAAAGTAAACAATAAGAAGGATACTGAAACTGACGTATCCCTTCATTATTCTAAAGTCCGAGTTTCTCCATACTGAAAGTAAACAATAAGAAGGATACTGACACTGGCGTATCCCTTCATTATTCTAAAGTCCTCTTTCAACACTTTGGACTTATGCTAAAGCCTGAACTACAGACCTACGTCAACACCTTGACTACTGAGCTACGGTGTCGGAGCTGATCTACATGACCACGCTACTAAGCTGATTCTCACGTTTACTCTGCGGAGTTGATCTTCGCGTCTGAAGTGTAAGAATATAATATGTATGCTCCTTTACATTAGTAAGTAAGTACACTCCTTTATAACTGTATCATGTATGCTGAGTTTGCACTATACCTCATATGCGTTATTTTATAATAATTCATTTAGTCATTAAATCGTACCTAACTGATGTGGTTGTTTCCTTTGAAACCACACTTTATGGGACCCCAACATTACATGGCGACCCTGCTTTGGGACTCTGCCAAGGGGAATCTAAATTAATAGTTTGATCAGATTTTCAGTTTTCCTCATACTAATTCAGCATAATGTGTCGGTCAACTGTAGAAAAAGAAGAGGTTTTTCTCAGCCAAAACGCGGCTGGAGGCAACAATGACGCCACGTTGAGGGAAATCGGAGGCCACGTGGATCGGCTCAGCATTGTGACCTACATTATTCTGGCCATTATTGGATTCATAGCAGTTTATGTTGGCCTGCGGATGTACAGGAGCTGCCACCGCACATGGATTCAGCAGGAGATTGGGATGAGTACTATGGAGAGAATAAGATCATCCATCAGAGGACGCACAGAAGGTAACGAAAACCGGTAATAGTTCAGTGAATATTGAAAGTGGTGTGTAGTTTTCGACAATTCGAAAAAAAAGTGAGTAAACTAGTTACGCGATATCATATTTCATTACGCAAAAACTTTAAGGCGCTAAAAGTCATGCACAGACATTCAGCCATAAGACACCGAACGGAAACAAAATGCAACGTCAGACTTTTTTTGCTTCGTCGCATTAACGTGGAATGTGTTACATTTATAGAATACTATTATTAGATTAAGAATATGATTGATATTTTGGAACAAAATTATGTCTTATTAGCAGAAATACGTAATTATTTGGCAAAAAAGGGACAAGCGAGATACAAAGGTAATGTAATTACTACAAAGTTAGAGTAAACAAAAAGCGTGTACGAAAATTTTTGTAAAATATTTTTAGTATTAGAAAAAAGTAAAGATATTGATTTGGCATCGGCAATAGATCTTTATGAGAAAATTAAACAAAAAAAAGAGGAAATAGATAAATTGTGTATTTTTCCCGTTACAGTAGAATTAGGAAAAATGGATTTTGACCTTAAGGTGGCGTGTAGTTTGATTCCAGTAATGGACAGTGTTGAGGCCACCACCAAGCGCCTAATAGACTCCGTGGAGATGTATGCTGGCATGCTGGATGGCCCAGCTGAGGCATTATTAATTACTTTCGTTTTAAAAAGTAGACTGAAAGAGAACGCAAATTTAAGAATTACAGGCTCATACAAAAGTATTCAAGAATAAATTGATGATTTGAGGAAATATCTTTTACCCAAAAAATTATTTATGGCTATACAGATGCAGCTTCAAAATATTCAACAGGGTTCGAGGTCTATTGAGGATTATGGTTCTGAGGTAGAAAAGTTATTTACAGAGCTAACTATTACCCAAGCAGGTAGGTGGAAAATCGGAAACATTTACTATTTTAAATCCGATCAATGAAACCTTTGCTATAAAACGGTTTTCAGATGGCCTGCGTAGCTCGAAGCCGAGAACTATCATCTCGGCACGAGGCTTCAGCAGCTTGATCTTTCAAGCTGCTGAAGCCTCGCTGTAGCTGTTTGTTTTGTTTTGTTTGTTTGTTTGTTGCTGTTTGTCTTTAGCTGTAGCTGTTTTATTGGCATCTTTGCCATACAAGCAGCGAAAGACGAAGAGTGCACGTCTTTCCAACCATCAGGTAATATTTTGTATGCATCTAAAAATGGACGAGTGTCACATAATAATAGACGCTCACAAAATTATCGGTGAGGTACGTTTTGTAGTCAATATAGTAACAATTACCCTCGTGGACACCAATATAACAACAATTACAATCGAGGACAAGATTCTCGTGGAAATTTCAGAGCAAACCATCGCTCATCATTCAATAGTCAGAGAGGTAATAGAGGTTCAAGGTATTTTAGGAACCGTGGTAGAGGCCAAAACACTTCTTCAGTAGAGCAAGTAGATGACACGCATCAATGCGATAAAGATGATAATGCAGGTACATCAAACCAGTTTTTTCGATCTTAAACATTTTATATTATCATTCCGAGGTAATGCGAAGTATATAACCTTTTATATTAAAAATATTAAATACTTTTGGCTTGCTTTTGGACAGAGCAGTCCTGGCACGTCCCCTGCTGTGTCGCCATGACGCCTTTCCCAATACTACATTCTAAACCTTCTTCTTCATTTCCTCCGGAGAGTGTGTGCTTGATAGGTCTTTTTAATCATAAATTGTATTTTTTATTTCTTATTATTATTAAAAAAACATATAATGAAAAAAAAATATACAAAACAAACTAAAAAAAAAATAACATGCAAAAAAAGGGGCATGTCTACACTTAGTTATTATAATTAATATAAAATATTGCTCTTTATAAATTCAAACTATAATACCTATTGAAATGTAGGTAGGTAGTCAAGAAAAACGCTAGAAAGCATATTGTAAATATGATTCTTAAAGAAAACTTTCCAAGCCGAGTCATCATGTAAATGCCTTTTGATATGAGACGGGTCATGTTTTTTAAAATTACCTATATCTTGGAATGGAACCTACAAAACTTATATTATTAAAGAACTTACTTATAAAAAGAAAAAGAATTACATATTGAAGCACTTGTCCTCGCATGGTACTGAAAACAGCTACATTTGGATTTATACCAATATGACAACATAATTTTCTATTTTTATTAAATCTTCATTAAACGAATCAAAATGTATAGTAATAAACACTAACATCTACAAGCACCTCCGCCCAAGTAACACACAAGTACTTACCTACTATGCAGCAGCTGATTAACAGTTTACTTTGGTGCCACCAGTATTCGCTTCCATTACATTAGCTGTGATGCCTGTTTTCTGTTACAATTAACATTAACATTTATTTTATTGCAAAGTAATATCACTTTTTTTGTCATTATGTTAAAAGTAACCGAGACATTTGGTATTTTAATTCTTACGCGCCAAAGCAGACTGTTTCTTTATCTGGTAAAAAGTGACTAAGACATTTGGTATCTGCCATTCCCATTCACAGTCTCGCGTACTACAGCAGTCCCCGGCTCTAAATTTTTTACTTTACAGTTGCACAGCAGTCCACGGCTTTTTATTTTTTACTTTTTAGAAAAAAGTAACTAAGACATTTGGTATCTCCCATTCCTATTCACACTCTCGCGTACTACAGCAGTCCCCGGCTTTTAATTTTTTAGTTTATAGTTGCACAGCAGTCCACAGCTTTTTATTTTTTAGTCAAAAATAACTAAGACATTTGGTATCTGCCAAGCAAGGTTTTTGATTATGGTAGTTCAGAAAGGATTCAGTTTCAATTTATTCCTTCATACTCTCCTGTAATTGGTGGTCTGTGGGAAGCAGGAGTAAAAAGTATTAAATATCATATGAAACGCATAATTGTCCATAGTGTGCTTACCTATGAGGAACTGTACACAGTTCTAGTGCAAATTGAAAGCATTTTAAACTCTAGGCCGTTGACACCTATGTCAAAGGACTGTGATGATATGTCTTACCTGACACCTGCACATTTCCTCACTGGTTCTCCATTAACCTCTTATCCAGAGTTAAATTTAGTTGATGTAAATGTAGGAAGACTTAGTTTCTGGAAGCAATGTATTCAAATGCAACAGCATTTTTGGCAACAAGTGCATAAGCAATACTTAGTTATGCTGCAAAATCGTCCTAAATGGAAAACCCAACAGCCTAACTTGGAAAAGGGTACTTTAGTATTGCTTAGGTCTGACAATGTATCCCCATTGAACTGGCCTGTAGGTAGAATTGTAGAGGTCATTCCAGGAAAAGATAATTTAGTTCGTGCAGTTGATATAAAAACTGTTAAGGGTTCAATTATTAGAACAAGTGTAATGAAAGTTTGTCCGCTAGCTATAGATTATGATTAGTGTCTGTTGTCTATTTTTAAGTTAGTATTTTTGTCTTATTTTAGGTAAGTTTCATATCTACTAAGGTTTTTTAAGAAATAAGTTTTAATTACTTGCAAAGTTAAAATAAATATATAAATCTTTTAGTTACTTGCAAAGTTTGCTAGTTTAATTTCTAATTTTGTGTTAATTGTATCACATAGTTTTTGTTTTTATTAATTCTCTTAAATTAGCTTTTGGCCGAGGCCCCAGCATGTTCAAGACCAACATAATGGTCCATAACATAAAATAGTTTTAAAAAGTAAAAATTTGTAGTCTATGGAAATATAGTCACGAATAAGATGGCTACGTGTGCATTTTGTTTCTTTTGTTAAAAATGTAATAAAAACGTTTTTTATTATAAAACAGCGGTTTTTCTATGTTTTCTACACCTCACCAGCGCATCTCCATAACGGTGTGAAACAACACTACATATATTAATAAACAATAAATAATAATTACGTTTAATAAATAATAATTTAACAAATATTAAATTGCTTAATAACGGTCGTCGTCACCGAGGCAGGCCTAAGAAACGCTGGCGTGACGATTTGGACTCGTTCCTGACTGATTGGCAGGAGGAGGCAAAACACCGGGAGAGTTGGAAAGGGATGGGGGAGGCCTTTGCCCAGCAGTGGGACAGAATAGGCTAACAAAAATCAAATTGATATATTACTCAATCAATGCGTTGATGAGGCAGCACAAGGACAAGAAGCTGCTCCAAAATTATTCCGGAAATTCACTCTCAAAATTAAAACAAAGGTATTAGATTTGGCTGCAAAACAACCTATCTTTAATTTTAATAATAAAAAATGACAATATATCGAAAAATTCATTCTGTTACGGAAGTCACTAAAATACATACTAACAACTGAAGACATGAGTGGATGAAGGTGATATGTAACATTTTATCATTTTTATACTTTATAGCATAAATAAAGGTGCTATGTCCTTACACGCATTTTGTTCTTTCAAACATTGTTGAAATATGTCTAAAAATTAAGATAACCGGTGTATAAAAGTGTTATGTGCAGGAATCCGGCAGTCGCAAAAATGTATGAAAGTGTTAAGGGCACTTAACCATAGACCCGTACTTATAACGAATAAATTAATTTAATTGCGCAATGAATGAAGGAGTCAAGTGCGCACATAACTCTTTCTTTCGTGAAGGTGTAATCGAGAGAGAGAATTTTGGCGCCACGCGTTTCAATGAACGCGCTATGTCGCGTACATAGCTCCTTCATCCACGTTATAACGCATTTAGTTTTGACAGCGTCAGTTCATAACGTGTTTCGTTCCTTTGTTTTATTAGAATAAAAATAGTTTAAACACCGCAGATAAATCCTAATTTATATAAAATGTCAAGGGCGAAGAGATTAGTGGAAGCAGTTATAAATTGCATTGAAACTTACGAATTTAAAGAGTGCAATGAAGATAACCTTGAAAACGAGAATGCAAGTAATATTACATTTTGTTGTTGTTTTGTTTATAGTAAGGTAACAATATCAAAAATATTTCGATAACTAGTACCTATAAATCATAGAAATTAGTTCTATAATGTAATACTTTGTTCATTTTGTATGTTTAGGTTAAAATGTATCCGGTTTGACAGTGTAACAAAGGCGACTACCTAGGTATAGTAAATACTGACTTGTGATAATACATAATATCACCATAGTTAACATTTAAACAGTATTGCACATTACCTTTTTTGTATCATTTGCACAATCAGAATTTTAATATTCTGAAGTGACGAAGAACGATTACTTTTGACATCCCTGAAACAATTTTTTATAGATGGTACCTCTTAGGCATCACCAGATCCTTTTCCGCAGCTATACAGCATTCATGGAGACGTGGGAAGTGGCATTGAAAGCACGAATGTTATTCCATTAGCATACATCTTCATGTCACACAAGAGTGTAAAAGCTTATGAGATTGCATTTCAATTAATACAATCAAAGTAGATGTTTTTGCTGAGATATTTAAAGTAAAATATATTTGATTACATGTCGATTTCGTTTATTCCCATCCACCACCCCCAATTCTACCACCCGGGGTGGTGGATGGGAATAACTTGAAGCGTTAACGCGTTTAACATTTATTCCCATCTACCACCCCTGGTAAAAGTGATTTTATGGACTATTTGACTAAAGTCTTTCCTTAGGGCCCCCAGACATTTATCAGTCCGTTGGCAATCCTCCGGCAGGCGGACATATATAAAAACAGTTTTTGACAGTTTAAAGCGAATAATAGAAATAATAAGTTTTATTTTTTTAGGACCGAGCCACTGCTACGGAGATTTGGTGGAAAATTGTGTGTAAGTAGTGTTTGATTTGATTATATAGTCATCATCATTTTCCTAATCTTTTCACAACTATGTTGGGGTCGGCTTCCAGTCTAACTGGGTGCAGCTGATCTTACTATAGTTTTATTCTCGCCAGCATCTAGTAGAAAAATTATATTATTTATATATTTTACAGCATCACCAGGCCACTACAACGCCGCTCCCCTGAGCTGCCGGACCAGGCTCCAGACTCCTGCCGCTCCGCAGGAGTTATACCGGCGCCTGAGTTTGGCGCAGGAGAAGCGATATAATTGTCGTTCATTGTAAAAGTGGTGTAACTCCATATTTTTAAAATACGTATTTTTTTGCTCAATGGTATCACATTAAGTCACATCTTTAATTATAAAAGTGAAGCAACTCCAATAGTTGCATTAAAATCCCATAGATTGCGTTACTTGTTTATACAGGGCACTAAAACTTTTAAATATTCATTATAAAAGTGAAGTAAGTCCGGAGTTGATTCACTTTTATTGTGTCTAAGTTTTGACACGTGGTGATAAGTTGTGTGTTAATAAAGTATTTTAATAGCTTATTTTGATGGATTTAGAGGATTTTAGTGATTCCGGGTCTGAATATCAGCCTACTTCCGAAGAAAGTTGTCCATTTTAAGGCACCGCGGCAAGACACATGCAAAACTTGTGATGACTTAAATTTGAAAATACAAGGAGCTGATGATGAAAACGTCAAGAAGGAGTTTGAGAACCAAAGAGAACTTCATCAACGAAAAGCAGATTCAGCAAGAGAAAACCTTCAGAATGATTCGAAAAAGGTTGATGAAGCATACATACTAACTTTTGATCTGCAGAAAGCTTAAGCCTACCCAAAATTAACTACCTCAGTAGCATACTATAAAATAAATCTTTATTTATATAATCTGGGAATAATAACACAGGATACATGAATGTCTGGGACGAAGTTGAAGGTGGAAGAGGTTCTCAAGACATAGCAGCATGTCTTATTAAGCACTTAAAAACTCATGCGGCATTACAAAAGCATGTCATTATGTATTCCGATTCATGCACTGGACAAAACCGGAATATCAAGACCACTCTTTCCCTTTTGAAGCTTGTACAAGACCCTGACACTAGTATTGACACCATAGACCACAAGTTCTTGGTATCAGGACATTCTTATCTTCTCAATGATGGGGAATTTGGGATAATAGAGAGCGCTAGTCGCCGCCTTGGACAAATTTATAGCCCAGACCAATGGGTCGATATTATAAAAACAGCCAAACGCAAAGAACCTTATTTTGTTGTTACCGAAATGAAAAATGCCGAATTCTTAAGTACAGTGGTACTTAGAAAATTCTATTACAAATAGAAAAAAAACAACCTGCGGTTATGATTTTAATTGGCTACATATCAGATGGCTGAGGTTTGAGAGAAATTATCCTTTACAATTTCAATTTAAAGAAACACTAAATCCTGACACACCCTTTTCAACCGACTTCCAAAAAGAGGAGGTTCTCAATTCGTCTGTATTTTTTTTTTTGTGTTTGTTACCTCAGAACTTTCGACGGGGTGAACCGATTTTGATGATAATAGACGGCAAATCTGCCGTGAATGTTGCAATCGCTTGGATGTTTATTGTTTATCCAATATCATGTCGTAAGATCACGCCTCTATGCTCTGAGGGGGTACACAGATGTGTACAATACACCCAGATTTCGACAGCTAGGTATGTTAAGTTGGTGCAATCGTGTTCCGCGCGCGCCTCAAATGACGTAACATCATGCCTTTATGCTCTGAGGGGGTACGCAGATGTGTACAATACACCCAGATTTCGACAGTTAGGTATGTTAAGTTAGCGCTTTCGTGTTCCGCGTGCGCCTCAAAGAGATGTCAGCAAAAGGGACTGTTGTAAAGAGATACTGCGGCCCTGGAACACAAAGAGCTAAGAAGGAACATGGTTAGTCAGTAAAAGTCTGACACTTCCTTCCGCTCCGCCCAGAGCGGGACCCGTAATTTGATTTCCCATCCGAAAAAAAAAACATGGTATGTTGTTCCATATATTGGGGATACGCCTATTACACATATACCATGACATGTATTTTTAACAATGTCAAAGAAATTCATGGCAAATATTTGTTTGGGAACAACTAAAAATGGAAAAATAAAAAACTTTTTTGAAAAAAATAAAACCGACTTCAAAAACCACAAAAAAGTGAAAAATAACTTTAGCTTCAGAAGTCGGTGACAAAAACACTAAATCAATCAAACAAAGGTCACCGACTTCTGGAGCTAAAGTCAGTTTACACTTTTTTGTGTTTTTTGAAGTCGGTTTTATTTTTTGCAAAAAAGTTTTATAAAGTAGATTTATGTAAAAAAAACCAAGGACGACCGGCCCATTTATACAATATTCGACAAGACCCACTCTATCCATCAAGAAGACCAGTTACGAACGCAAAGAAGAAAGATATGCTTGATCTTCTACCATACATTCCGCCAATTTACCACCATTACTACAAAAATCATCCCATAGATATTCCAACTTGACCGAGTTGGAATATCTATGGGATGATTTTTGTACGTTGTTTAGCACACGTAATACCGATGAGCATTCATCTGATGACGAAATTACGTATGATTAAATCACAAATTGTCACTAAAAAAAGTTTAAGTTCAGTTTTATTAAATTAGTTTATTTTTATTTTCTAAGTTACTTCAATTTATTATATCTTTGATTTGTATTAAACAATATAAAATAAAAACAGTGAGTGAATGCTTATTTTTTTTTTCCTACACTTTCATTCGCAAAAAGCTCACCATTTTAAAATTCAGTTACAACGAGATAATTCACTATTACAATGAATGACACTGACGGCCATTTGTGAAATGGCGGAGCGGCCGCCAATGACGGCCAGCGAGGTGGCGGCGCTATCAGCGCGCTGGCGTACCGCCGTGACTGCCGCCGGGCGGCAAATAGCCGCTGCAGAGCCGTGCCGTCCACATTAGGGGAGCTCTATACGAGTGCCAAGTTTATTGGTCTTTTGAAAATCCATAATCATTCTCTGCGTGGTGCTGCTTTGCTCAGCAGGATTTTGAAAAGACCATATTGTAAATCAGACTCGTACAGAGCTCTCACAATTTTTAATGAACTTTTTATAAATAAATTGGTACAGTGAGTTATGGTTCAGTTGTTTGGATGATGTAAAAACTGACAATAATGTTAAAACTGATTCGGAAATCATTTCTGACAATACTAATTACAAAGACGATTTTCTAAAGAATAAGTTTTTACTAAAAATCCTTGTTGAAGAAAACTGGTGGAATAAAAATGTGTGTGTGATGTGAATAAACAGAGAATCAAAAACACATACCCTTGATTGACTAAATCAAACCTAAAGTAAAAGCAAATAAAATAGAGACTTTGCCAAATGGAAACTTTGTTCTTCTGGTATTGACAAATATGTAGTGTATTACTTCATTGAATAAGCTTTTTTCTAATCTGGTTAGTACATTGCGACGTAAAGATGTTTCAGTTAATCCATTAAAAATGAGAACCGAAATTATCAAAAATTGGACATGAACTGCAAGACAATGTCGAAATATCGGCGCGCCAAGTAAGCACAGACGAAACTGTACCAGGAAAGGGTGGCGTCCGCGTCGTTCCAGGTCGAATTTATACTTACCAAACACGTTTACGGGGTGGGGGAATACATGGATGCGATCGCGTTAGTTAACGCACGTTACATGAAAACGAAATACATGGATTCGATCGCGTTAGTTAACAGACTAGGTACACCATCATTTTTCCTAACGATAACATGTAATCCAAAATGGAACGAAATTCAACAATCCTTGTTGTTACCGACGCAAAATCCACATGCGAGTCTGCGCACGAGTATTTAGCTTAAAATTAGCACAACTAAGAACATGTATATAATTTATGTGATAGAATTTCAAAAACGAGATTTACCCCACGTTCATATATGTTTCCGCGTGGAAGGTGGGGGACCCGTACAGATTTTTCCCCGTATTCATTTCTCATAGATGTGGGCCCATATTACCAACATCACGGTAGAAAAATAAAGACAGCGTCAGTTGATTTTTAGTGAGTGGAGTGAAGCTACAGTGTTTTCAAGGTGGTGATAAAATATGTCGTAAGTATAGTATTTTAATGATTTCTGTTAATGTTTATATATCAAATTAATCTCTAACTTGTGTTTTTTTATATTTAAGGAATATTTTTGGGGAAACTGTCAAAATTTTAAAACATCGACATTTAAAAACATACTCGGAATGCCGTTGACCTGAACTTAGTTTTGGTCTGTTAGATTATCGTAAATACGATGTTTTTCTTAAATATACATTAGTATTAATAATATTTGAGTATATTTATTCAATTTAAGGTATTTAGTTGTGTAAATTGTTCTTTTTTTTTTTTTTCGAAATGGCATCTCGCAGTTTAACCAAGAGAGGTTGTCGTCTGCTTAACCGGACAATCCTGTGGGTACCTTAAGTGTAAGGCCTCCAGCCAGGGCATAAAACTTACAAACTAAACGACTACACGCTAAGGGCACCCCCTGCGGGGTACGGGCCTCGGCTTAGGGCGTCGCTGGGAGAGGACAGCAAGGGGACAGGCTGGATCTGAGTGGTGTCATTAATTAGGGACTGATTTTGAACTACTGGCTCAGCAACGCGGGCTGGCGCGAGCAAGGGACGGGGAGGGTTAGTATCGGGGCGTCGCGACGGGCCTCGACGGCGAGGACGGAATGACGGCTGTTTGCGTCTGTGCTTTCTAAGCGTGCTAGTTTCCTGGCTACTCTCCTGGAGGAGGGTAATAGCGTCATCGGGATCGACTTGTAAATTGTTCTTCAGATTGTAACAGATTGCCAAAATTAAACCGCTCGGTGAGTTTTACCTACTCAAAATGACTACTGCCGCTTTGGTTGCGAAGCAATACATGTTTTTTGGCTTAGTTGGTGGTTGGCAGTTGGTGTTTTTTGTTGACTTATTTTTATTTTAAATATTGGTGACAGGTGGCGAGTTTTATTTTTCGAATTTAAGTTTAATAATGTTTTTTTTTTATATTTTTAAGTAGTGGTCAAGGTAAAAATGTATTATTTTTTGTGCATAAAATCGTTAGCTTTAAATTAGGTGATGGTTTTTCAGTTTTGGTTAAATTATGTTTTTGTTCTGTTTATTTGTACGTTTTTTTTTAATAGTGGAAAAGGTAAAAATAATGATGAGAGAACGAGGTAGAGGACACGACAAGGGAAAAGATTGTGAAAATAAAGATTAGGCAGTCGCGAGTCCAAGTTCAAGGTATTTTAATAATTACTATATTTTTATCAGTGTTTATTCTTTAAAAAAATTAAAATTTTACTTTTAAAATTGTTAACTTTAAATTAGGTGATGGTGATTTTGGTTGGTTAATTTGTTTTTTGTTGTTTATTTTTACGTTTCTTTTTTTTAATAGCGGAATAAGTAAAAATAATGTTGAAAGGGGACGAGGTAGAGACCGTGGTAGAGGATGCGGCATTGAAAGTAAAGATTACGCAGTCGCAGGTCCAAGTTCAAGCTATTATAACAATGATTTCATCAGTAGTTATTCTTTGTAATGAAAAAAAATATATTCTATCAAAACTTTTATTTTATCATATCTATCGTTCATTTTTATTAATATTTTACAAAACCTTTGAAAAGGAGCATGCGGCGTTAAAAAAATCTTTACACCTGACGAAGAAAACTTTAAACAAAATGTCTCCGTTGGTAAAAGGTGAGCTGATAGCCCGTAAGCGGTTAAAGCAAATTATAGCAATAATATAAATATTTATAAGGGGCGTTTTTTCTTTTAAATTAATTGTAATTAATACATATTGTTTTAGGATACAGTCATCCCCGGAGCGAACTGGGTGTCACTTGATTCCACCAGGCACGCCTACTGTCCCATCATCGCCCTATTTGCAGCCGTGGCAGATACAGTAAAATCTTATTGTGCATTTAAACAATGTGAGTACGGTACATAAATATACATGTGTTTTTTTAGAATGCAATCTCCAATTCAGATTGATCAGATGCAAGGGATACGAGATCAGTGCCTCTTGTAGCTACAGATATAAAAAAAAAAAAAAAAACCCGTCGTCCAATAAACTTGTAGATCCACTACAGAGTGGATCTACAAGTTTATTGGACGACGGGACTTTTGAGTAATAATTTATATTTTATGCAACATAACAACTGCTAATTTATATTGTGAATTTGTGATATACAATAAGTTTTTTTTTTTAATATTTATAGAAGACCCTGAAGGCAATACTGCTTCAGCTTTGCTACTGGCACATGCCCCTACATCACCAGGACATCAAACGACCGATGTTCCGGTCTGTGTGCGGTGTCGCCCCATATAAAGACCATGGTTAAGCTTATGAATGAGGCAGTAAAAGGAAAAGGTTTGTACAGCCATTTTTTACTATAGTGAAATTAGATTAATGTAGGTAATAGACATACTTACGGTTTTTTAGTGAAGAGTAATCACTGGATCAGAACATTTATTAATTTTGCAAATAATAGGTTTATTTTTACAAAACATTTTTTTAGTGAAGAGTAATCACTGGATCAGAACATTTATTAATTTTGCAAATAATAGGTTTATTTTTACAAAACATAATTATATTTGTTTTAGAGTCCAAAGAACTTGATGAAGACTTGGTCAGGTGGCTGGAAGAGCAGTCTGAAGAAGAAGAGGACGAAGATTTGGACGTGCACACAGTACGCGACCACAAATTAGCTCCAGCTCACATTATGGACGAGTGTGATGCTAAGACACGGGCATTTGTGTCAGCCGAGGACAAAAGCTCTGACCAACTATTAGCGGAACTACTACCAAAGGATCATTTGACGTTTGACTGGAGCCACAACCGACAGACTTTAACCGGTACTCAACAGACATATACAGGACGAACAGGACCAACTTTTACGGTAACTACAAACAAAACCAGTTGATGGATTTTTAAACATTTTTGAAGACGAACTGTTGGACTTAATTACTAGACAGACAAACAAATATGCTTCAGTACTGATTGACAGACACTTGACTGAACACTCACGACTTAATTCTTTTAGGAATGTTGACAGGGAAGAGATGTACATTTTTCTTGCTATTACTATAATACCAACAAAATTACTATAATACCGTTGGCGAATGATTTTAAAATATTAAAAGCATATCTACAAACAAAATCTGAACATGGTACTGACAAAATCAATGAAGGATCATATACCATTGCAACATACATAGAGTTATTGGAAACAGTATATTGTAGAGTTTTGTTACTGAATCGACGTCGGCCAGGGGAGTAGCAGAGATTGTATCTACATGACTATTTGGTAAATGACACTGCAAAATAACAAAAACCATGAATAATTCGACCGGGCTCTCACGGCTTCAGAACGGATTCTAACTAGTCAAGAAATATAAGAGGAAAGCGTGGCCGTAGAGTTCCCGTACTATTCACCGAAGAGGTTCAAAAAGACATCAAAACCTTGCTTTCCAAAAGGGACAAGTTTGTTTCAACATCTAACAAACTTCTATTCCGGAACCCAGGCTTCGAAAATTCCATCTATGGATATAAGGTCTTGGAACGATTATCCAAGCAATCTGGCGCCAAAAACCCTAAGGTTATTTCATCCACGAGGCTGAGAAAACATTTGGCGACATTGTCACAAGTATTTAGCATGTCAGAAAATGATATGGAGCAGCTGGCTACGTTCATGGGCCACACCAATGAGGTGCATAGAAAATCGTATAGGCTGCCAGATGACGTTTACCAAACTGCAAAGATATCGAAACTTTTACTTTTGATGGAAAACGGAAAAGCTGATTTATACAAAGGAAAAAATCTAGACGACATAGAATTGGACTTCAATGAAGAATTGGAAGGAGAAAACGTTCAAAACGAAGATGTATTAAATTATGACTTACAAGACCCATTAGTGTCAAGACGGTCTCCACAAGATGATTCGCAGCCAGCATCGTCCAGAATCCAGGATCAGACTGACTCCTAAGTTTCATTAGCTGAACCACTAAACATTAAAAAAGGAAAAAGAAAACTTTAGTGCCTTGGACTCATGCCCAAAATAAAGTAGTAAGTACATTCTTCAAACGTCATATCAAAAATAAACAACCACCGAAACGAAAGGAATGCGAAGAATTAAAGGATCAGAAACCAGAACTTTTAATGAACAAAGATTGGAATGAATTGATTATTCGAAGAAATTGTTGAATTTTTCAGGGCTTGGCACCTATGAGAGTTGAAAAAAAATATTTGGAGGAAAATAGCCACCTCACCTTGTAAATATTTTAAATCCATAATGTTATACAATAGGTTTATTTTGCTCAAAAGAGTTCTACAATTCACCGACTCATTTAATTCGACAGGAATAACACGTGACAATATTAAGCTCAGGAAGATACAGCCTGTGCTTGATTTCTTGACAAATAAATTTAGCACACTTATCTTCCTGGGCAAAATATAGCTATAGACGAATCTCTTCTCAAGTGGAAGGAACGGTTGTCATTCGCACAAAAAATTGCTTCCAAAGCCGCCAAAGTTGGTATAAAATCATATGAGTTGTGCGAATCGGCAACCGGCTACTTGTGGAATTTTTACGTCTATACTGGGAAACAGACCGACGACACTGACGAGACTGACAAGGTTGACGAGACTGACAAGGCTGACAGTACTGACAGGCTGACGATACTGATAAGACTGACAAGACTGACCAGACAGGTACAGTCAGCACCAAAAGTCGATGACCACATTCACATTTTCAAAATCACTGTACACTATATCACCCATAAATCGCTCAAGAAAGTTCAAAAGTAACTGAACATTGTTTTTGTTTATAAAACATTGATTTGATTATGAAAGTAAATATGTGTGGGGGCGCGTGTCGGGAAACTCTTCAATGACTAAGTCCTTTTAGGTTACGAAATATATTTCGAAGAAATTACAGATAAAAATTATAAAATTGATTTCTTATGAATTAGGTTTAACATAATGTGTCCGTTCCCACCGAAGTTAGGTAAAGAAAAGGCGATGACAATAGTCGGTGACGTCTGAAGCGCGGTGTCGTAATACGAACGGTCGCTAGGTCGGTACGATGTGCTGAGCTTGCAGGTTGGCATCGTAACACCTCCCCTGCCAGATGAGCAACTATTTGGTGACCTTGACGCCAAAAGTTGCGGCTCTTCTTTCATAGAATCTACTGTCAGCTCTGTATTAGCTGTTTCAGTTGTAATATTTACTTTCGCAGCTCGACGGCGGCGGCAACGAATGAAATACCAAATGCTCAGTGCGCCTGCACCGAATAGTATGAGTGAATAAAATGGAATTGTGGTATGGTACATTCCAATCGTATCTAATGATTGATATTTCGTCTTGCATGCTAATTTGGTTCTGAATTTTGCGAAGACTACTTAGATCTGTAGTCTGCAAATGGAAACTGCGTGTCTTTGCCAATATCTCATAGTGCGGTAGAGCCATGAGTTCCAATGGTTGCTCAACTAATTTGTTATCCAAATTGATTGTACTGATCTCTGGGGTTTTTATCTTGCAACCTTAAAGAACGGTAACCAAAAAGCTTCCTCGTAACATCTGATAGGTATCGTTCTTTTCCACAGGATAGTTTTACTTTTGTACTGTTGGGGAAAGCAATTATGTAGTGGTAGCTGCCTAGCTCAATCAGAACTTCCTTGGTCAGAGAGATAGGCGTGGTTTTGCACGTTACATCTATCTCCTGAAATTGTATGAGTTTTTGAATACAGTCTGTTTTTTGACATAATCTGGTGGACGATCCTCTGCTCGCATAGGTGCCAAGAGTTGACCTTCGGGCATTCAGCCTCTATATACACAAATTCCTGAGAATTAGATGCTATATAGGGTGCAAGTGGTACTACAATAACGCTATTGTTATTTGCAACGGGGCACAGTTCATATAACTGATACTCAGTAGTAAATGTAATAGGAAACTTTATGACTACTACAACTGTGGACTCGGTAAAAAAATGAAACTAAGTTAAGGTTTTCGTAATAATTTCTAATATCTAAGTCAACGATTTCATTGGAACTCTAAATATGTTTTAGTTGGCTTATCATATTTTTAAGATCTTTGACAGAAAGTCATTCCAATTAACTGATTTATCTCGACTAAAGTCTAATATATTATTTTCTGTTCTATTAATTTCACTCAGTAGTTCTTGTACATTTTCGGTCAAAATCGCGAAAAGTTGCACAAGATGAGCGTAATGAATTATTCGCTCATTATCATTATTAGTCATATTCATGACATAAGAAAGAGCTTTTTCCAATTTTCTCTGATTAATTGAAAGATTGCGGATTATCTGGTTTTGCTGAATTGTCATTTCTATATATAAAGTAATATGCTTGTAAAATGATTGTGACATAGTTTGATCGTTTTTATTTAATATACGTAATGCATTTTCAAATTTCAGAGTGTCATCGTTGTCTAAATTTCCAGAAATACTTTTGATGATTGTGCCTATTGTATTGATCAGTCCTCTCTTAACTCTGGTTGGCCTAAATGTATCTAAATGCACCGAAACTCTTTCTAACTTTGTGTGTAAATGTTTAATCTGATAGTTTAAGAGAGCGCTGTAACAAATGAACATTGTCATTTCTTTGGTGGTCTTTTTAACCGTGATTTAGCGACCGGGCCACGACTTTTTGCGGTGTAAATGTGTATAGGTAAGTTCTTAAGTACTTTGTCCTGAAGAAATCGAGGTGCCAATTTTTGTCTACTTGCCATTGGATTTCGTAAATGTATGGCTTGATCTTGTTCACAATCTAAAACAGGTTCCCTATCAGCATTGCGCCGCGTCATTATATCTATACGATCGGATAGTGCAGAGTCATGAATAATTTTATACACCGTTTCCATTCTACTACGATGTTCTTGGATATAAGTTTGAAGATATCGGTCCGTCATATTTAAATCAATAGGATTTCGAGGATCAAAATGTCCAGAAATTACATCAAATGGTCTACACTTGGTTAAACTGTGGATAGAACTATTGTAGGCGATTAACGCGTACGGTATACGACTACGGGTGGGCTCGTTTTTATGCTGAATTTTAAATAACCGTAAGTGTTCCAAAAGCGTACTGTGGAAACGTTCTATGATACCGTTTTCATTTGGTGCATATGCACTAGTCATATGGTGTTCTATTTTATGCAAACGGAGAAATTCTGACACTACTTGATTACTAAATTCGGTACCTTGATCCGTAGTTAAATTTAAAGGAAACCCATAATGAGTACTGTAAGTTAAAAGGGCTTTTAATATATTAGGTGCAGTACAATCGGGTAAAAGATACGCCTGCGCGTATTTAGAAAATGAGTCTATGATAATCAAGTACTTGTCATGGTCAATAGTCAGAACGTCTGCGTGTGCTAATTCGAACGGTTGAGTTGATGGAGGTACAACTCTGAACTGCTGACGTATCGGATTTCGGTCATATTTCGCACATCTGCATATATTACATTCGTTTATAAATTTAGTAATATCAGTTTTAATTTTTGGCCAAAAATAACGTTGTGACAACGAAAGGTAGGTTTCGTTGATTCCGCGATGATTGGTCTTGCCTTCGTGGTATTTTTTTATTATTTCAAGTTGGTTTGACTGATCATTAACGTTTAGTACCTCATATTTGACTAAAACTACGTTCATCGATGAATTTTCAAAAGTTTCCTGTAAAATCGGTATTATATTCAGCATTCTTTCGATAGGATTTACAAGAATCGCTGTCCGGAGTTTTGGATCAACGTGAGACTTTACAGCGTTAATAAGACTGCCTTCAATGCTATGTTCGTTAATGTCTACAGTAGTTTTCTGAAAGGATTGAAATGGTTGAGTTGTGGTTGGTCTACTTTTAGGGTTACCATTTATTATATTTATGAGTAACTGCCTCTTAAATTTATTTAAAGGTTCGTCCGATATTGGAATTTCCAGAACAGGGTTTTCTAAACTAGTGTGTATGGTTTCAATATGTGGGGATGCTGTACTTTCTTGATGCTGCGGGTCATTTGATCCTCCATCAAAAACTGAATGAGCCGTGAGGGTTGATGACGAATGTATCGGGCTGTTTCCTTCAGCAGTAAATGTAGAAAATGTATCCGAGTGTGCCGTTTCAGAATGATTAACGCACAAGGACATAGTTTCATTTTGGTTGATTTGAATACGTGACAGAGCATCCGCATTAGTATTGATTTTACCTTTTTTATGGACAATAGTATAATCATATTCTGCTAACTTTAGACGCCATCTCGTGAGACGAGATCCTGGTTCTTTAAGATTCATAAGCCAAATTAAGGGTTTGTGATCCGTTATTATTTTAAATTCTCTGCCGAAAAGGTAAGGCCTGAAATATTTTGTAGCCCAGACTATTGCGAGTAGCTCTTTCTCGATCGTAGAGTAATTTATTTCGCTGTCGTTCAAAGTTCTAGACGCGTAGGCTATGGGTTTGTCAGAACCTATAGGTCCCTGAGAAAGTATTGCTCCTAAAGCCACGTTCGAGGCGTCTGTGGTTAAAATAAATTCTTTGCTAAAATCTGGATATGTTAGAATAGGGTCGTTTGTAAGAAGAGTTTTACAGTGTTCAAAGCAGGTCAAGTACTCTGGAGTCAAATTAATTTTAGCGCCTTTTTTAAGACATGACGTAAAGGGTTTAGTGACACGTGCGAAATTCGGTATAAAACGTCTGTAATAACCAAGTAAACCCAAGAATGCCTTAATCTGCTTAGGAGTTTTCGGAATTGGATAATTTACAATAGCTGATATTTTATCCGGGTTTGGCTTCACACCATCTGTGGTAATAATATGACCAAGATAGGGTGTTTCATGTTTGAGAAATTCCGACTTATCCATCTGAATTTTTAAGTTTGAATGTCTAAGACGTTCAAATATGGCGCGTAAATTAACTATATGTTCTTGCAAGGACGTTGAAAATACCAAAATATCGTCCATGTATGTGGTACAATTAGGCAATCCGCGAAGGACATTGTCCATCACACGTTGAAACGTAGCCGGAGATTTTTTTAATCCCATGGGCATTCTAACATATTCAAAATGCCCTTGCTCTACACTAAATGCCGTTTTTGGAATATCGGACGGATTTAGCTGAATTTGTAGAAATCCGGATTTTAAATCTAATGTCGAAAAGTATAAACATCTGCCTAACTTGTCTAAAATATCATTAATGTTCGGGATCGGATATTTATCATTAATCGTTTTTGCATTGAGTTGGCGGAAATCAATGACTAAGCGCCATTTGACCTTACCAGATGCGTCGCTTTTTTTTGGTACTATCCATAATGGAGCGTTCCAAGGCGATGAAGATGGTTGAATAATACCTTGGTGTAACATGGATTCTATTTGAGTTTGTACTTCTTTCTTATGTACGTAAGGGTATCTGTAACTTTTGCTGTATACCGGGCTATCGTCTACGGTTCTGATATGATGTTTGATTTCATTGCTAAATGTTAATGGTTCATTTTCGAGATAAAATACGTCAGAATATTCTTTGCAAAGGTTAATTAAATTGGCTGTCTCTTCTGCATTTAAATGTTCTATGCGCAGGTGCGATAATACTTGCTGAGTTCGCATCTCGGTATTCACGGTCGTATCTACTCGAGTTACTGGCATTGTTTGTTCGTTATAAATATGTGCAAAGATAGGTTTTGTTATGGAAATTACAATATCATTATCCGTGGGATTTGAAATTTGAACATTAGTATGATTATTTTCGGCGGATGTTAAGCATTCGCTGATGAAGCACGCAGAAATCGATTGTTCTTCAATGTAAATGTCTCCTTGCGCAATATTAGTGGGCACCTTGATTAACTGAGTAGTTTGTGCAGGTATGGTGATTTGATAAGAATTTAAACATTCAGGATTATATAAAACTATTGGAATTTGACTAAATTTAGTTTCTAAAGTATGCGTAGCAAGGTCGATTTTTGCATTCCATTTTTTTAATTGTTCGCAACCTATCAACCCATCGAAGAAATTATGAAATCTATATAGGTATAATTTTACAGGCATAGTATCTTTAAATTCATCGAAACAGGGCACAGTTAGAGAGTAATAATTTTGGGTAGTCACGTGGGTATTTGAGACCAAAAAGGGGTCATAAACAAGAGGGATATGCGGGTAAAATTTTTCGTACGCTTCCGGGCTTATAAAGGACTCATTTGCGCCTGTATCGATTAAAAGTTTTATTGGTGGATTTTTTATTTGAATGTAAGGTAAATGGCGTTTACCGTGCAAATTTAGTTGGGCATTGTCTTCCGAGGTTGGGTAAAAATTTGAACTTTGAAGGTTCTGTCCATCTTCTAAAATACGATTGTCAACGTCAAGGTCGGTCAAAAAAATGTCAGGGTTACTTGTATCTGTATTAGAAACATCAGTGTTCTGGGTATTGTAATCATGGTAGCAATAATTTTCGTTGAACGATTCGTTGAAGTTCGCTTCTTTAAGCTGAGGAACATTATTCACATTCAGCGCCAAACTGTGTCTGCCACTATAGTTCGTGGGTGGCAGAGTACGCGCAACGGGGTAACTGATGCCACTCATAGGTTTTGGATAATTATTCTGAGGTGCTTGGCGTTGTGGGATTCGAAAGCCAGATGACATGTTGGTAGGGGGGGCTCCGAACATTTGTTGAGTCTTTGTAGGTCTCGGGTAGGGTTGTCTGAACTGATCTGGTCGTGCAGGTTGCGGGTAATATTGTGGTGGATATTGAGATCCAAACGGCTGGATTTGAGGTCTCGGGTATGTTTGAAATGCTGGATTTTGATTTGCTGGCCTAACCGAACGGAAATTAGAGTGTGACCAAGAATTATAAGGATTAATCTGCTCATTTTGTGGTTTTTCTTTTGCTGGTACTGATTTATTTCGTTTTTGGAGATATAATATATTTAATTCGTCTTGAGCGTATTCAAGAGCGCTTTCAAGAGTTGAAGGTCTCATGCATCTTATCCTCGATCCTAGTGGTTCTTCTAAACCTTTCAAAAAGCTCTGTAGAGCTAGTTTTTTATAGAGAGTTCGTTTGGATTCTATGGTAGTTTTTAAAGATTCGTGTAATTCGACGTACGTCATAATTGTGCATAACAAGTGTTGAACTTTTTCGTAAAAAAGTTGTATCGAATCGGTTCCTTGAACTAAGAGAGAGAGATCAGTATACAATGACGATTCATCTCTGTGATCCGAAAATGTATTAATTAAGGTTGATCTTATACCATTCCAGTCACTTGGAATTCCGTTAGTTGCCAAAGTACGTGCAGCATTACCAGTAATCTTGTTTAAAATTCCATTGATCAAAGATAAGTTCGAAAGCTGACGTCCAGGTTCTGGACTGACCTAAGTGAGCACTAATTGATCGCACAAGTTCAAAAACCTAGTTAAAACATTTGGATTTCCGTCAAATTCCGGAACTAGTCTAAGTGATCTATAAATCTTATCTGATAAATCTATTTGATTCATGTCGAGTGTAGAACTACTACTCGATTCCGTCATGGTTTCTAAATTTTCTATTATATCTTCTAAATTACGAAAGGCGTCACTTCGCGCGGTGCGGAGTTGATTGCGCCTACTAAAACTAAGGTCCCTATTACTACGTGGGTGAAAAATTTTGGAAAATTACAGTACCACCCTGTGTTAGAAATATAGCAACCAATAATAGGACTTATGTACTTACATGAGTAGCATTGCTTGCGAGCGTTGTTTCATCGATTTTTGGATGTCCCAATCTGCGTAGCAACAGCTTCCTTGACAGGCCTCCAATAGGTTCTTCGTCCAGACAGTTGATGCGGCGTTTTCCTGATTTTTAGGTTTTTCACATCACCAAACCTTAAGTCTGTAACGAGCACCGGCTGCGCCAAATATGTGTGGGGGCGCGTGTCGGGAAACTCTTCAATGACTAAGTCCTTTTAGGTTACGAAATATATTTCGAAGATTCACAAATTACAGATAAAAATTATAAAATTGATTTCTTATGAATTAGGTTTAACATAATGTGTCCGTTCCCACCGAAGTTAGGTAAAGAAAAGGCGATGACAATAGTCGGTGACGTCTGAAGCGCGGTGTCGTAATACGAACGGTCGCTAGGTCGGTACGATGTGCTGAGCTTGCAGGTTGGCATCGTAACAAAGTTTAAATTTGTTGATTTTTAATAAAAACAAATAATAATTATTAACTGTATTGATTTTTCGAACCATTTAATTGCATTTTGTTGATAGTAAATAAAAGGGTGGTGATTTACATGTGCATGTGTCTACTTAACTTATATACCAAACACATATACCTACAGAAAAAAAATACACACACATATTAAACCTAAAAAACATTTCATTTTGTTCCCTTTAGAGATAAACGATGGTATGCTATTTTTGCTAAAAATTTGTTCAGAGATTTTAGAGACGAAGAATGTTATGCTTTTTTTTACTATAACTTGGTTTAGCGACTTTTGAAAAGTGATGGTCACCTACTCATGCCCTTTTGAATGATATTCATTCATTTCTGGCGCTTGTAATGTTGAGCGATTTAGGTATAATACGGTGTACAGCGATTTTGACAATCTAAATGTGATCATCAACTTTTGATGCTGACTTTACTATTCCGCCAATACCTGACAATGCTACTGCAAAAATTGTCCATGTCCTGGCAAAGCCCTTAGTTAATAGAAGCCATACTATTATCATGGACAATTTTTGCAATTCTCCGTTATTGGCACGATGTTTGTAGTCTCAGTGCACAGGTTGCTACGGGACTCTACGAGTAAATCGTGAGTTTGTCCCTGAGGCTGTCAAATCAGTGTCAAAGACTGAGATGAGGCAAGGGGAAATGGTACAGAGCTTTTTTTCGGACTTGCATGTGATGATAGGCCATGATGCCAATGTTGTGTCCATGCTGTCTACGTACCACAAAGGTACCGGAGGCGGTAAAGAAAAAAAATGGGATCTACAAAGGCCCCAAAGGCCCCAAATGGTCCTCGATTACAATCTTGCCATGGAAGGTGTCGATAAGAAGGACCAACTACTATCAGCATTTCCCATGGAAAGATCACGTAATCACATGTGGTACAAGAAAGTTTTCAGACGTCTCCTCAACATTACACTTTTAAACACCTACATAATTTATAAAACACAACACAGAAATGTGACACATCGCTGGTTCAGGGCTGAATTAGCGGAAGAATTGCTGAAAATAATGAAACCCCCTGTCATTGAATACCCTTTAACAACATCAGTCAACAAATACTTGGTTGGACCATAATCTAAAACAGTCCGTCCAATTCTGGAAGGGAACCACTTTTTAGGTACTGGGTGAGACGATTCTTTAGGCAAGATTCGGTAGCTGACGCCGCTCAGAGCAGTTCTTCAGCTCTGCTAGTTTATTTTAACCGGCCGGCCGGAGATGAGTTCGAAAACCTGACGTACTTGGACTTTTACGAAACATACATCGTACATACAAAACGCCCAACTACAAGAAATGTGGAAGTCAAAACAAAACAAATTCGTCACAAAATGGCAGCGGGGTGTGAATGTAGCGCGTCTTTTTTGAGTGGCGCCAAATAGGGGTGAACAATTTTACTTACGAATCAACGGCTTTATATCCGTGCCGCGGCTATAGTGATCTATTGAAAATCTGTTGATAGTTTTTATCAAAATAATTAATTTCCAACAGGAATCGAGCAAGTACTGAAAATTTATCAACTGTTCCGCGTCGCAAAGGCAGAGCTGTGGAATATTCAGAATGTCTTATTTCTGGTATGTTTACTACTGAATATCTTATCCTTGTTAACATCTTGTTACCAGGCTTCCAAACCTAGATACTGGTCTACCAAGTTGCGATTTATGTGGTCGCGAGCCAAATGGCAAATAAAATTCGTGTGCTTGAGTGCTAGGAAGACAATAGTGGCATTATAGTCATGCGTTTCTCTCTATAATTTTGTAACTCGCGAGCTGCTTGGAGGAAACCTCGGTTCTTTTGCATGTAATTATATTACCCTCCAAGACACTTCCAAGCTCCCTACATCGTAAATAGAGACAGGTACACGATTTAGTTTTAACGAGTGTCAAATTGTTGATGGGACGATTTCATACATAAGTATGTTTTTTTCGTTGTTTCTACTGATAATAATACTCATAAGTGGCTAGGTTGTAAGTAATCAGAGAACATCATTGGAATTTAAGAGGGGTATGATTTAAGCTGTAGCCAATTTAATTGGTTTAGCATTTATTAAATAATAGTTTGTCCGCAAAATAGTAGATCTGTCACCAAAATGTAGTCGCCAAACAATATTGAAACAATTTCATAATAAATGACATACAATCATTCAGGTATATTATCAAGTATCAAATAAATATGTTTGTTTATTAGAATAAGTTAGTCCTGATAACTGGATAATCAAATGAACAGAAAACGATCATGAATAAAATTAAATAAGTCCCTTGAAAAATGCATAAAGTGTCAAAAACAAATTAGCAAGTATCGTCAACTTTGTTTTAGCCAAAACACGTCCTCTGCTGGACATAGGCCTCGTCCAAGGATCTTAATTTCCATCCGGTCACTGTTCTAACCCAACCTAACACAAATGTTTCACCAACAATGGAGGACCTGGCGCTCGGCGGCCACTGCCGCCAATTTGCCTCCACATTTTTTCATCAAAATACATATTGATTTATTAAATATGTAACAAGATCAATAAGTAACAAGTCTCAATCTGGGGACGATAATCTATTTATTTGGTGACTGATCTACCATTCTGAGTACGAAGCTATAATTTAAGGAATAAACCTATTGTAATGAGAACGTAGTTTTTATTCAAGAATGAACTACAATGTTATTGATGATGCATCTCTTATTTTAGAAACATAATTAAATTAATTTGCTAATTCATACCTGGCGTTACTTTTGATTTATCTGAGAATGAAAATATTTCGTGGCAATAGATCGATTAATTAGATGATACAAATTGATGACAAATATAAACTTTGGTGACAAAAAATGTAGTTCCCATTTGATAGTTTAGTAATGTTTGACAAACAGTATGAGAGATTTATAAACTAAAAGTTAATTCACCTATTTTAGGATGTTACATGTCTACACCTTGATGATACTGCTAAGTCTTTGGTGTGCTAAGTCTCTGTTGACATAATCTTTCTCAGGCTCTACGAATACAGTGTTTGGGCCACTGTAGCTACATAAACACTATCTGGTGGGGAAATAATTATTGAAGGTTGTTACATGTCTACACCTTGATGATACTGCTAAGTCTTTGGTGTGCTAAGTCTCTGTTGACATAATCTTTCTCAGGCTCTACGAATACAGTGTTTGGGCCACTGTAGCTACATAAACACTATCTGGTGGGGAAATAATTATTGAAGGTAAGTACCTTCATCAAATAATTCTAATCTATGCTATCACAAATTAATGTTTGATTTATTTAAGTAGGTAAGTACATATCAATTAATAAGTTACGAGGGCTGCACTAAAAGTTGTAATAATTATAAAAGTAGTTATTGATTATTTAAGACGGGTAGCGCCCTCTATTAACAAAAACGCGAACTAACAGTGAATAGTTACAGTTAATTGTGCAGTAGTGATGGGAGATGGCGTTAGAGAGTAGCATATTTATTTTCTCGATACTTTAAATTCTAAGTAAAATATAATAAGTACATAGATAAAATTCAAATAATTAATTGTGAAAGATTTCAGTTGAATTGGGTTTAATTATAAATAACACATGGTCTAAAAGGCAAAGGCGTAAAGGCCTAGGAGCTGTGTCAGAGCGTTTTTAATCGGATGACGTGGAATTTTTGCCTTCGTTTTTTTTTTGGAATCTGGACACGCGATTAAGACGCTAATTGTGAAAAGACAATAACAATTTAATTAATTAAACATCTAATGACGCGGACGAGGCGTGGCACGTCGGCTAAGATGAAAATGTATTAAAGGAACCGCATAAATGCGTATGTATCAAGAATTATTACCTGTTTTGTTGCAATTATATAGCATCACATTAGTGTATTGAAAGTGCTCATGGATTTCTTTCTGACATTGTTCTCAGGGTTCCATTCATTATTTTAACTAATAATTAAATAAGAAAACGTCTTCTCGACGCTTAGCACATTGATATGAAATAAGATAGGACTAGCTCTGGTTCCAAGCCATGTGTAATATTCTACAAGTCACACAGGCTGCGAATGCTGTCTCCGCTACATATCCACGGTTCGACCTGGATAGATGGTAGTATGTTCTACCTGAAGTAAGTGTTATACTTATAACCTAACATTGTAAGGGAGCTTGACAAGTGCTATGATCCTGTACTCATTGAAGTGTGCACCAACACATTAAATCGCTGAGAAGACGGAAGCATCTCTTTTATTTCAATCAACACCTCATGCGAACAGAACCCGTTAGTCTCATGGAAATCTACGCTGGCAGCTGGTGGTAAGAGACATAAGGACCTTACAAAGTATCGGGAATGGACTTAGGTGTTCTATGGGTCAGAAACGAATATTTCCACTGTTCCTGTCATATTAAAATCTTTTTAATTGAAAACTCCTTGGTTTTAAAAATCGAATACCATTTATTTATTTAAAAAAAGATTCTCGGTCTTGTCACAAGGTTTTGTCAAACTTGTTTAGTCGTTGACAAAATGGAATTGACTCGAGAAAATTCTAGAGCGATGATTTATTATGACTTTCGAAGTAGTTTAACACAAAAACAGTGAGTTGACCGGATGATTTCTGCATTTGATGATGAAGCCCCATCCAAAACCAAAATTTATCGCTGGTTTGCTGAATTTCAACGTGGACGTGTCAAGCTCAGTGATGATACCCGTCAAGGTCGTTCAAAAACTGCAGTCACCCAAGAAAACGTTGATGCTGTGCGTAAGCTGATTGAGGAAGATCGACATGTGACATACCGCGAAATTCAGGCAACTTTAGACATTGGCATGAGTCAAATACAAATAATCTTGCATGAACAATTAGGTGTAAAAAAGTTGTTTTCCCGATGGATACCGCATTCGCTCTGTGAAGAGCAAAAAGAGGCTCGCGTTACTTGGTGCGTCATAACTCTCGAAAGATTCCACGCAGGATCCTCAAATGCTGTATACAACATCGTATCAGGTGACGAATCCAGGATATACGCGTACGAACCCTAAAATAAAGAATAAATTGCGTGGACAGAGATTTTCATCACCTGAAGAAGCTGTGGACGCCTACAAAACAGCCATTTTGGAGACCCCAACTTCAGAATGGAATGGTTGCTTCAATGATTGGTTCCATCGTATGGAAAAAAATGTCAAATTTCGCGGAGAATACTTCAAAAAGCAATAAATACATTTTTAAATAGTAATGTTGTGTCACTTCCTTGATTCCCGAAATTTTCAGTGCCGCCCTCGTATACATAAAAAGCAGTTTCAGTTCAGTCAGCTAATATAAAGCTATTTTCATTTTTTGTTGTTGTTTTGAATGGTTTTTATGTTTTAGAAACTGACCTACATAAGTGTTGATCATTATAAATAATGCATGAAACTTATAAGACTTTTGAGCTCATTCTGCAGTGTAATTGTATTAAGGTGAATGCACCAACCAGTCCGCGAAATTCAAATTTTCTTACGTTTTTTTGCAATTTGCAGGCCAGTTACCATTAGAATATTATTCGCGGCTGTAAGACGTACGTAGTTACAGAATTATAATCATCAAAATAATCAATACAACCCTCCAAGTTCATAAAGGTGCAGGAATAACTTACACCTTGAAAAAGTATTTTTTAGTTTTGTTTGTCTTTTTACTTGATTGTTAAAAAAAAAAATAGTGCGAAGTACAAACATTCTTTAAATTTATAATATAGACTTTATGTTTTGTGCTAGAAACCCTCGCGTTCTAAAATCCTACCAGTTTCTTCACAACCTGATCAATTGTTTAAGAAAGTTTTGAGGTAAAACGTACAAACATAATTTTTTAGGGTGCCGTACTTGAAGGGTAAGAACAACAGAACCTCATTATGTACTAAGACTGCTGTTCGTTCGCCCGTCCATCTGTCTGTTAGCGGGCTTTAGCTCATGATCATGATGATAGGAAGACTGTTGAAATAATAAAAATAAGTTAAAAATTGGAGGAAGCTCCCTAAATATACGTGTTTTTTGCTTATTTTTGTCTGTTTGTCAGCGGGCTGTCTGTAACTCATTAATAAAAACTTAAATCAAAGATTTTGGATAATTGATGGTATAAGAGTTGTAAAGAAAATCACTCACCAATGTATAGTTTGTTTCCGACGAAAGGCCATCATGCCATCATGCCTCGAGACAACTAATGGGATCCTTGCCTGCCGACAGAGTGATTGCAACCAGCCGTCCCTTTAAGAAAGTCGGTGTCGATTTCGCTGGGCCAATCAGTGTAAAAAACTCGCGTGAGGCGAGCAATAATAGGTAGGGGAGACTGGGGAGACTTGTTCCCTTGGGAGACTTGATCACCCAGTGACAAATCAAAAACTAAAACGCTTTTTCTATTTTTGATATTGGCAACATAGGCTTTGTTGTCTATGGTGAACCAAAAACGTCATTTTGACATCTTTTTATAGACAACTTCAGAGCAGTGCAGCCATTTTTATTTTCCTGTGTCAGCATTTGTTTCGGTAAGTTTTTCATTTGTTTTTTTTTTTTTTTTATATTTGAATGAATAGTTTATTAAGTTTGCATTTACATGTATTTTATTTGATTAGCGTTTTCTCTTGACATGAAAAAAATATATTTTTTAAAAGAGCACTCTCGGGTACACTTGATCACGGCAAGATGGGGTACACTTGATCCCGGGATCAAGTGTACCATACATTCAATTTGTCAGTTTTCATTTTTTGTTTGTTTTAGATTAATTATAAAATGGGAAGAACATATTAAAGAAAAGAAGATGCAAAACCACGTATACGTGTTGACCCTTGGAGGGAAATACGATCAAAGGTACTGCCAAAGCGTATAACGTCCCAATAATGACACTGAAAAGGTATGCCAGAAAACAAAAGGACCAGGAAAATGAGATTACATACGAGCCTAATTATAGACAGTCCCAAATCTTCACTGCATTTAGCAGAAGAGGAGTTGCATTTAGCCAAGTACCTAGAAAAAGCTAGCAAACTTCATCATGGGCTATCTTCTCTGTGTGTTCGGCAGCTGGCATATCAGTTGGCTATTCAAAACCAAAAGCCAGATGAGAAAATATGTAAATGGACCAATAATATTGCGTCGTACGATTGGTTCCATGGCTTTATGAAGAGAAATACACAATTGTCACTACGTGTACCTGAAGCGACCAGCCTGAGTAGATCCACCAGCTTCAATAAATATAACATTGGCTGTTTCTTTGAAAATTTACAAAAACTATTGGTTAAGTATCATTTTGGACCGGAAGCTATCTGGAATATTGACGAGACGGGGCTGAGTACTGTACATAAACCTAAGAAAATTGTTGCTACTAAAGGTGTAAAGCAAATAGGGAAGATGACATCAGGTGAACGTGGTGAATTGGTAACTGCGTGCTGTGCTATAAATGCAATGGGAGGATACATTCCTCCATTCATGATCTTTCCACGCAAGAACTGGCAAGATCTTATGTTGAACGGTGCACCTGCAGGTACAAATGCGAGCGTATTTCCTTCAGGCTGGATGACTGCTGAGAATTTTATAACATTTTTACAACATTTAAAAAAATACACCAAATGTTCAGTTGAGTGTCCAATGTTGATTATAATGGATAATCATGACAGTCATATAAGCATAGAATCATTAAACTTCGCTAAAGAGAATGGTATAAGTCTTTTGACAATACCTCCCCACACGTCTCATAAAACACAGCCTTTAGACAGAACAGTGTTTGGACCACTTAAAGCCTATTATGATACTGCTTGTAGCGATTGGATGGACCAGAATCCTGGCAAAACTATAACGATTTATGAAATATCGGAATTACTTGGGAAAGCATTTCCAAAAGCTTTTACACCTCAGAATATTCTGAGTGGATTTAGAGTAACTGGGATTTATCCCTTCAATAAAGACATTTTCACCGATGATGAATTTCTCTCGTCGTATGTTACGGACAGGCCTTTAGTTACTGAAACAAATCCAGAACGCACTGATGAGAATGACCAATCACAAAACTGTGAGTTTTTGTCTCCACAACGATCAGCTTCACCATCAATTCTATCTAACGCAACATTGACACGTCAAGACTTTGAGATTAACCCGAAAGAACCTGAAAATACCACACAAGATGCGATTATACCGGAACAATTCACATCAAACTCTGTCAATCCAAATGAGATCCTGATATCTAGTACACACAAAACTCCTACAAAGAGAGCTGCTCCATCAAGTCCACAACCAGGTTGTTCAAAAATCTTGAAATGTTTTAAGACTCCTAAGGAAATAAAATCATTCCCGAAAGCTGGCTGCTGAAAGGTAACCCAGAAAGGTCGTAAAAAAGGATCAACAAAAATCTTGACTGATACACCTGAAAAAGAAAAGTTGGTTGAGGAACTATTAATAAGAAGAGAGAAAAAGAACAAAAAGATAAATAAACCTGTCGACAAAAAGGTGAATAGAGTTAAACGGAATTTTAAAGGGTTTACGCAGAAGGAAGAATCTTCATCGGAAGATGATAATGAATTGCCTCCATCACCAGATTCCACTTATGATATGTCTGAAGATGAAAATGATGACGAATATGATGTTTCATCTAGTTGTGAATCTGAAGATGATCATGGAAATGACATGTCACCAGAAACTAACGATTGGGTTATTGTCAATTTAATTTAAATGAAAAATTTGGTACATCGTTATGTTGGACAAATTCAGTCTGTTACAGATTCTGGTTACATTATAAAATTTTCCAAAAAAATTGACGACAAAAAATTCAAGTGGCCTATAAAAGACGATGTTGCTGAAGGGGCTAGATACCAAATAGTAAAAAAAAATCCACCTGAGTTCAAATCTAACAGCAAACGAGTGATCTCATTTAATTTTAGTAAATCATTAAGAAAATTTAATATTCAACGTTAGGTTGTTACCTAAAAAGAGTGCACACGTTTCTAAATTTAGATTCAAACTATTTGTTACTTTTTTATTAGATAAGTCTTAGATCTTGCAATGCAAATGTGTGATATGAATACCTGATGTTATTAGTAGTTTCTAGTTGTCAAAGTTATTTATGTTTATTAAATTTCCTTGAGATTAATACACACATCAACACGGTCTAGGGATATTTCATACTCAATTAAATAACTCGAAAAGTACTGGCCGCATTGGAATCTTTTATACACCGATTTGTTTATAATTTATCTCAGACTAATTCCAAATTCTGAAAATTCTTTTGTTTTGGTGGCATAAAAATGTCTTGATGTATAGGAGAGGGAATTTTCATTTGTGCGAAATTTAGAAAACAATACGAATTACGTTTAGTTACAGTTTTTTTTTTCATTTTTAAACGAAAGATAAAGTTAAAATTGAGGTATTGTAGCCATGCAACGCCGGCATTTGACGAGGGCGGAGATGTTACGAGCTGTGGGAATGCTGGAAGCTGGATCTGTTCAGCGTAATGTTGCTGAGGCTATAGGGACCCGTGGACCCAATGTAATTTCAAGATTGTGGACACGCTATCGTGCCACAGGTGAAGTAGCGGAGAGGCACCGGGGGCCAAGTCGCATCACTACCCCCAGACAAGACCGATTTTTGCAAATTACTGCGCGAGCACAACCAAATGCAACGGCGACTCAACTCGCAGCCTTTGGACCAATCCAAAGGCTGCGAGTGGAACACCAAGTGCTTGTGAGTGACCAAACTGTAAGAAGGCGACTGCATGAAAGCAATCTACGCTCTCGTAGACCACTCCGGGTCCCACCTTTACGGAGAGGCAATCGTGGACGACGATTAGAATGGGTTCGGAACCACGTGGACTGGGGCCGTGACCAATGGTCCAATGTGCTGTTTACGGATGAATCCAGGTTCGGCTTCCATCCAGATTCACGAAGGACGCGTGTTTGGCGAGTTCCTGGACGATGGAGCCGTCTCCAGAACCCTCAGGAAGTTCACCCATACCAAGGAGGAACAATTATGGTTTGGGCAGGAATTGGTCTTGGAGGACGGACGGATCTCGTTTGGGTGCGGGCAATATGACGGCAGAACGATACGTCCAACAGGTGCTGGGGCCCGTAATCTTGCCCCACAGAACACAAATGGGGCAAGATTTCCTGCTCATGCACGACAATGCCCGGGCACACACGGCGAGAACGGTAGCAGCTTGGTTACATACACATAATGTTAGGGCCTTAGACTGGCCTGCTCAATCGCCAGATCTAAATCCCATTGAGCATGCGTGGGATATGCTGCAAAGAAGAGCTCTGAAGGAAGTTCCTGAAAATCTGGCTACAGAAGATCAACTTTTTGCGCACCTCAGAAGGACATGGGACAATATTCCGCAGCAATACATTGACAACCTTGTTCTGAGCATGCCGAATCGTTGCCGATGTGTTATGAACATCATGGGCGCTTTCTCAGACTACTAACTTCAAGTTTACAAACACATATTAAATGATTTTTCTATTTTTTTCAGTTTTTACTCACAAATTAAAAGTTCATTCATATACGGTTTCCGTCTATGCTTCATTTTTTTTCCATAAAATCCTGTAATTTTAATCTATACCATAACCATTATTAAAAAATGGTAGAATATTAAATAACGTATCATTTAAATATATACATGTCATATAAATAATTAACACATTGATAGTAATTCGCTTTTTTAAAAATATCCCTAGACCGTGTTGATGTGTGTATAAAGAGAGTAAATGATAGTTAGTGATTTAAAAAGTTTGAGTATTAGAAGTTATTTAAGTACCAAAGTGATTTTCAAATGTTGCTAATGTAAAGACTTCGAGTATGTGTGCAGTAGGCGTGGTGCGATACGTACGTCTGTGTAATAAGACTAAGTATGTGTTCCCTTACCGTTTATCTTTTATAATAATGTACTATTGCTATGAAACAAAGAGCTGTGTCCACGAGAACACTGCCGACAAACTGTCCTGCAGTTTGGCAGACGATTGTTGTTATAACTTATAAGTAACTTTTTGTTGAAATAAATAAATAAAAAAATAAAAAAAAACTTACAAAAAAGGTCAGACGACCTTTAGGTGATAGTCAGTTCATATAGACACTGCTAAGACTTTTGAAGCTCTATTTTAAGATTTTATCATTTGTGATATGAATAGTTATTACAAGATACTTCAATAAAACCTTTTAATACTTATTAGATTTATGAAAATGTAGAACTTACATTGAGATTGAGACTGAATAGTCACTAAAATTTATACTTAAGACATATAATTATTTTATATTCATAATTTTGTTATAATAAATGATACTTGAATGACCAAACCGGGTTTTCATTTATTTAAAGTTTGCATTAGGGAGACTTGATCCCCTATGATCAAGTCTACCCGTTACTGGGATCAAGTCTGTCAGAATATGGGACACTTGTTCCTCTTGGAAAGTTTTGGGAAAATGCAAAAAAAATAATGAAGCATTCATAAATATAATAATCAAATAATGGGGAACAGTAATAAACATGCATGTAGTAATAAACATGTATGTATTATTTTTATAGAACTAAATTTGAAAAAAATATAAGCAAGAAACCAAAATGGTGATCAAGTGTCCCCAGTTTCCTACATACATACACAGAACCGACGGGAACCCATACAGGACCTCATCACCAGCGCTAGGTAAGTAAAAATAAGGCAAGATTATTATTAATTTGCTCCGCGGATCGCCGACAACGACATCCAGAGCTTGCCCTGGGAAGGCGTCGAACAGGAAGAAATTATGAATCTTTACACGCTTTAACTTTGGACATTTGCGTTTCATGCAAAGCGCTTTCCGCATCGCTGACCCTCGCCATGTGTGAGACTGTAGTCGAGGTGGTTGATTTCCTGAAAATCGTTTTCCCACAGAACTCAATGAATATTGAATCTTATACACTATGTGAAACAGTTGGGCACGACCGGATGGAGTGGATAGTCATAATTCCGATTATATGTGAACTAGCTGATGTCTCTAACGAGTTTGCAAAGTTGAAGAGCCAACTTGAGACAATGCATGGAAGTGAAGTAGTCAAAAGCATCAGTTTGAAAGACCTACGCTTACGGAGCGTGGTACGTGTTTCAACAGGTACAGAGAACAGTAATGAGATACGCTATTATGTGCTCTTCAACATCATGTCAACGAAGAAAATCACTTTAGATATAATATTAACAAAACATTTCATAATCTGACATTTAATGGTATTTAATTGACACTAACAATTATATTGGTGACAATTTTTATTTGACAAAAGATAGATATCTTGTGAACATGTGCTATCTTTTAAACTATTGTAAAAGACAAGTAGCTGTGTCGCTATCATACTTTTTTTCTATTGCAGCCAAGAACTTGGCTGCACATCAGCAGAATCCCTATTGTCTGACTGCATGTAATACCTGCTATTCATTCAACATAATTATATTTGTTTTTAGAGTCCAAAGAACTTGATGAAGACTTGGTCAGGTGGCTGGAAGAGCAGTCTGAAGAAGAGGACGAAGATTTGGACGTGCACACAAAACGCGACAACAAATTAACTCCAGCTCACATTATGGACGAGTGTGATGCTGAGATACGGGCATTTGTGTCAGCCGATGACAAAAGCTCTGACCAATTTAAGGCGGAACTACTACCGGACCATTTGACGTTTGACTGGAGCCATGACCGACAGACTTTTACCGGTACCCAACAGATGTTTACAGGACAAACAGGACCAACTTTTACGGTAACTACAGACAAAACCAGTTGATGTATTTTTTAAATTATTTGATGACGAACTTTTGAACTTAATTACCAGACAGACAAACAAAAATGCTTCAGTACTGATTGACAGACACTTGAGTGAAATTACCAGACAGACAAACAAAAATGCTTCAGTACTGATTGACAGAGACTTGAGTGACGACTCATTTTTTTTAAGAATGTTGACAGGGAAGAGATATACATTTTCCTTGCCATATTAGTTTTACAGGGCTTGCCAAATCAGTTGAAAAAAAAATTTGGAGGAAAATGGCCACCTCACCTATAAATATTTTAAATCCATAATGCTATACAGTAGGTTTATTTTGCTCAAGAGTTCTACATTTAACCAACTCATTTAATTCGAAAGAAATAACACGTGACGAAATTAAGCTCAGGAAGATACAGCCTGTGCTTGATTTCTTGAAAAATAAATTTAGCACGCAGTATCTTCCTGGGCAAAATATAGCTATGAATCTAAATTTAGCACGCTGTATCTTCCTGGGCAAAATATAGCTATGAATCTCTTCTCAAGTGGAAGGGACGGTTGTCATTCGCACAAAAAATTGCTTTCAAAGCCGCCAAAATTGGTGTGAAATCATATGAGTTGTGCGAATCGGCAACCGGCTACTTGTGGAATGTTTACGTCCATACTGGGTAACAGACCGACGACACTGACAAGGTTGACGATATTGACAAGGCTGACGGTACTGACAAGGCTGACGATACTTATAAGACTGACAAGACTGATCAGACAGGTACTATTCCGCCAATACCTGACAATGCCACTGCAAAATCGTCCATGCCCTGGCAAGGCCCTTATTTAATATAGGCCATACTATTATCATGGACAGTTTTTGCAATTCTCCGTTATTGGCACGATATTTGTAGTCTCAGGGCACAGATTGCTACGGGACTCTACGAGTAAATCGTGAGTTTGTCCCTGTGGCTGTCAAATCAGTGTCAAAGACTGAGATGAGGCAAGGGGAAATGGTACAGAGCTTTTGTTTTGACTTGCATGTGATGATTTGGCGTGATGCCAATGTTGTATCCATGCTGTCTACGTACCACAAAGGTACCGTAGGCGGTAAAGAAATATGGGATCTACAAATATAAGCCCCAAATGGTCCTCGATTACAATCTTGCTATGGGGGATGTCGATAAGAAGGACCAACTACTATTAGCATTTCCCATGGAAAGATCACGTAACCACATATGGTACAAGAAAGTTTTCAGCCGTCTCCTCAACATTGCACTTTTAAACGCCTACATAATTTATAAAACACAACACAGAAATGTGACACATCGTTGGTTCAGGGCTGAATTAGCGGAAGAATTGCTGAAAATAATGAAACCCCCCGTCATTGAATACCCTTTAAAAATATCAGTCAACAATTACTTGTTTGGACCAAAATCTAAAAATGTCCGTCCGATTCTGGAAGGGAACCACTTTTTAGGTACTGGGCGTGACGATTCTTTAGGCAAGATTCGGTAGCTGACGCCGCTCAGAGCAGTAGTTCAGCTCTGCTAGATTATTTTAACCGGCCGGCCGGCGATGAGTTCAAAAACCTGACTTACTTGGACTTTTACGAAACATACATCGTACATTCAAAACGCCCAACTACAATAATATGGAAGTCAAAACAAAACAAATTTGTCACAAAATGGCAGCGGGGTGTGAATGTAGCGCGTCTTTTTTGGATAGCGCCAAATAGGGGTGAACAATTTTACTTACGAATGAACGGCTTTATATCCGTGCCGCGGCTATAGTGATCTATTGAAAATCGGTTGATTGTTTTTATCAAAATAATTAATTACCAACACGAAACGAGCAAGTACTGAAAAGTTATCAACTGTTCTGCGTCGCAGAGGCAGAGCTGTGGAATATTCAGAATGTCTTATTTCTACTGAATATCTTATTTTTGTTACCATCTTGTTACCAGGCTTCCAAACCTAGGTACTGGTCTGTCGAAGTTGCGATTTATGACTAGTCACGAGCCAAATTCGTGTGCTTGGCTTGAGTGCAAGACAACAGTGGCATTATAGTCATGTGTTTCTCTATAATTTTGTAACTCGCGAGCCTCGCTGCTTTACCTCGATTCTTTTGCATGTAATTATATTTGCTTTCCCAAAAAGTCTGACAACCAGTCTTACCAAGGAGTATCTTGTTACCCAGTACTAACTGGATTGTGGAGGTCAGATAGGCAGTCGCTCCATGTAAAATATTCAGCTGCATCCGGTTAGATTTGGAGCGTACCCCAACATAGTTGGAAAAAAGCTAAACAGATGATGATGATGAAATATCACGGAAAATATCCTGTAAGTTTAGTTTTAAACCTGAAAGCTTAAGAGCCTGTATTTGCTGTTTTGGTGATATTGGGCGATCTAGATCTCGGTATCTATAAGACCTAAGAGTTCGCTATTTGGACACCATTAAACTTGGACTTATAATCATTAAATCTGTTGAAGCGAAAACACGATTGCATAAAAAAATCACGATAGAAAAAAAAGACAAAACAAACTCGTTTTGCACTTATTTTGTGTTGGATCTCTGAAACCCTACGGAAGTTAATGATGATTTTTAGCCTAATAGATAGGTAACAATATTATCTAACATCGTGTTGACTTAATTTTTTATTTAGACGAAAATTTGATTTTATAAAGAATAAAAACCACTCATTTCGCACTATTCGGCCGCAGTGACTGACGTAACAACCGCTTTGTAGTGCAAGCTGATTAGAACGTTATTTTAACAGTATTACAGACGAAGTTTGAACCACCACAAATAGAGTTGCTAATCTGAGGTAGTATAGGCTCTTAAAATAATGTTTTTGGTTTTTTTCCTTTGGTCTGGTCCTAAATGTACTTATGGACAAAAAAAAATAGTGGGAAATACATTTTTTTTTTTAATTTATAATATAGATTTTATGTTTTGCGCCAGAAACCCTCGCGTTCTAAAATCCTACCAGTTTCTTCACAACCTGATCAATTGTTTAAGAAAGTTTTGAGGTAAAACGTAATTATGTACTAAGACTGCTGTTCATCCGCCCGTCCATCTGAGTGTTAGCGGGCTGTAGCTCATGATCATGATGATAGGAATACTGTTGAAATTATTACAGAATGTGTATTTCGGTTGCCGCTATAATAATAAAAATAAGTTAAAAATTGGAGGAAACTCCCCTACTAAATGTTACGTTGTATACGTGTTATTTGCCTATTTTCGTCTATCTGTCAGCGGGCTGTCTGTAACTCATTAATCCTATAATATTTTAGGAACTACACACCAAGGGAGTACCAATTATGAGGGTCATCATCATCATCATATCAGCCGAAAGACGTCCACTGCTGGACACAGGCCTCCCCCAAGGGGGTGTTTTGCCATAATCGCCACGCTTGGCAGGCGGGTTGGCGATCGCAGTACGGTTGTTACAAAGGCACAGAGAACGCTGCTGCCCATTCTCTGGTAAGGTAAAAATAACGCTCAATGCGTGGCAATTTCCACTTGCGCGGCAGTATTGCCAGTTTGCAGACATCGAAATCTGACTTGTCATGATATCTATGTCATTCTCGAAAGTGGAGACACGTTATATATGTCACTTAAATCATTTCTACCGAAGGGCGTCATACATTTGAACCCCGAGGAACTGCCTACGGAGATAGTCGTCGGAAACAGTAGAGCTCAAATTGAAAATATGAACGACAATTGGATTACAAATGGAGTATATCCTCAAATTTCACAAAATGATTACGGCATTCTAACACTTGCAAACATAATTGAATCCAATGTTTTTAACGCAAGCCACAACGATGAGACGGATAGCATGATATTTACCGGGCAAGACTATATATACGGTAACAGTCATGCAGTAGATGAAGGTAACAAATTTAATTCTGCGGAGTAGCACGTTTGTTTAAATGTAATACAATTCACGAATTAGCCAGATTGCTGTTTATGCGAAATATAGGTGTAGAAGAGAATTGAATGCACAGACTACGCGTTATCAATCATCAAACAACGGAAAATTTAGTAGTAGGATTAACATCTCAAAACTCGGATACCAACGTAGATGGTTAAATTGATTTATTTGAATTTTCCTTAAAACTCTACTCTGATTGAACCCAGGCGTCCATAAACGACTTCGATAGTCAATTAATACAGTGAAAACATGTATCTACAGAACTCCAAAATGCATCTGCATTGTCATCGTCTGTCGAGTCCATAATCGACTTCGAATGCCCATCAACAGACAGTCAATTATCACAATTAGTACAGAACGCGAAAATTTTATACCTCATTGCAAAATTTGGAAATTTGGAAAATTGGTGATAGGAAACCACACATTGTAGATATAATACACCCGTTATATGAAAGTTTTCAGTATCCATTATTTTATCCAATCAAAACATGTACCTACAAAAATCCAAAATGCATCTGCATTGCCATCGTCTGTAAACGACTTCGAATGCCCATCAACTGATAGTCAATTATCAGAATCACAAATATATTGCTTGGGTTTAAAAATACCCCCGAACCGGTAGTAGAAAAGTTTCTGGCCACAGACACCACTAAATCTGAAGTCGCGAAAATCAAAAATACAAAAATAACCAAGTTAAATCAAATACCGGTGGCTGCGGCAACAGACGTAATCGTAGAACCAGTTGTCGTTCCACAAAATATGTTTTCGGAACTGATCGTGGATAATGTTGACACCCATGTGGCGTCAACAAAGGCAGGTCGACCCAAAAAACTAAAACGTGGCAGGAAATGTACTAAAGTAAAAGCCCATTTGGATGCGGTTAAAAATATAATTAAAAAAAAAAAACAAATAAATCGCGATGCCGTAAAAAAATATACAACAGAAAATCCAGAAATTCACAATTTCACTTTTTTTCTTTATTTGAATAAAAATTTGTTTACGCAAAAAAAACAGTTTTCTTTTATTCTGGAGTGTAGGCTGATAAATGGGCTTTATTAATATATATACATGTTGTAATTTTTAATACATTTTGAGTAAATCCAAAATATCCCTAGACAGTGAGTGTTGATGTGTGTACATACTGCCACCCCTCACGCACACATTTGTATACACATTCATCTTTATTATGTACACACACATTACTCTCTCTCACACATACGAGCGCTGAACCGTATACCCGGCGCAATATTTTGGAGAAGAAACACCGAAGCAACCGCCTCAAAAAAAAAAAGGATCGGCGATTTTGTTTTTCTAAAATTACATTATTTCTTATAAATACTTATGATACGAGAGTTTCAGATCATTTATGTCTGGTTCTCAGGAGCAGAAGCAATAGCACACTGAAACAGCACGGTGCGCTTGTCCTAAAAGGGTCACAGTAAGGGAGCGACACCGGGACCGGGCCGTGCGGCCCGAGCAACAACACCAGGTCGGAGTGGACACCAGGTAAAATACGTAGTCAAAATTAGTCAGTAATATAGAATTTTGACCAACATTAAATTTAAGAAAAATTGTGAGGTTAAAAAAGTTTGCCACAGGAAGAAATTCTGAATCTTTACACGATTTAACTTTGGACATTTGCGTTTCACGCGAAGCGCTTTCGCATCGCTGACCCTCGCCATGTGTGAGACTGTAGTCGAGGTTGATGGATTGAGTTGTGGTTGATTTCCTGAAAATCGTTTTCCCACAGAACTCAATGAATAATGAATCTTATACACTATGTAAAACAGTTGGGCACGACCGGATGGAGTGCACAGCCACAATTCCGATTATATGTGGACTAGCTCATGTCTCTAACGAGTTTTCCAAGTTGAAGAGCCAACTTGAGACAATGCATGGAAGTGAAGTAGTGAAAACATCATTTTGAAAGACCTACGCTTACGGAGCGTGGTACGTATTTCACCAGGTACAGAGAACCGTTTTGAGATTATGTGCTCTTCATCATCTTGTCAACGAAGAAAATTACTTTAGATATAATATTAACAGAACATTGCATAATCTGACATTTAATAGTAATGTATTTCATTTAATTGACATTAAACAATTATATTGGTGACAATTTTTATTTGACAAAAGATAGATATCTTGTGGACATGTGCAATCTTTTAAACTATTGTAAAATACAAGTAGCTGTGTCGCTATCATACTTTTTTTCTATTACAGCCAAGAACTTGGCTGCACATCAGCAGAATCCCTATTGTCTGACTGCATGTAATACCTGCTATATTCATTCAACATAATTATATTTGTTTTAGAGTCCAAAGAACTGGGTCCGTGGCTTAGGCCCCCAGTGGTTGACGCACCTGTGGCCGACGCCCCCGATACGATTAATTTAATATCTTTTTTTTTTGTGCTTTTTCACTTAGTACAGTAAATGAGAAAAATGTTTCACCCTAATAATAAAGTATTTTTCCTTGCTAAACAAAAGTTATCTATCAAATAGCAGAGAAAATAGATCGCCACTTAACCAAATCCTTACACACCTTTTTCCCCATTAGAAGCATATTTATTATGTACAAACATCCAAAAAACCAAAAACACTTCATATAAAATGTTAGTGAATGTTTATAATATACATTTATAATAAATTACCTTATGGAAATTTTATCTTTCAACTTCAACCAACTCGTCAACTAACTGAGCCAAACCAGTTATTGGTAACAATAAAAAGTCCGTCTTTTTATCTACAAAATTGAAAACAATAAGGAAGTATGAATAGATATTATGTCTATCTCTTTCACACCTGAGTCAAGTTATTGAATATGGCAATATGCAACTGATAAGAAAGTTTAGTGTGTCATCTCACAATGAGACTTAATGGAAAAACATTGTTGCACGCTGGATTTGCGTATAATATTCATAGAAAAAATCAAAACTCTAGTGTGTCGGTGTGTGTGAATAAAAGACATGGCCAGTGTGGTGGTGCAGTTAAATTGATAAATGAAAGTGACAACGTTCAAATGATAAAAGGACATAAGTCTGAATGTCAGCCGAATTTATTAAAAAACGACATCAAAATTCTTACAAATGACTTAAAGAGAGAAGTCACAACTAATTTTGGCTCCATTCAAAAAATGTATGAAACGAAAATTGCAAAATTACAGAGGGAAAAGTACAGTAATGAAATTCCAATCTACAATAATATTAAAAAAGCGATTTACAGAAGCCGATATACAGCCCTGAAGGTAAAAAAAATACGATTCAAGGATCCAGCTCAAGTTACTATACCCGAAATTTTTCAAAAACATTTGTTATTTGATTATAATGAGGACGGCAACAGGATCATCGTATTTGCATCAGACATAGCTTCGGATGAAATTAAAAATGTGCACCACTTCATCTGTGACGGTACATTTGATTGCTGCCCCTGTCCCTTCAAACAGATTTATACTATCCACGGAGATATTGGGAATAATTCAGATGAAACCAACATTGTGCCCATATTTTACGCGCTGCTGGTTAATAAAGAAAAAGAGACATATGAAATGATGTTCAAAAAAATCAAAGAAGCTTTGCCAGATTTCAAACCGTTAAAATTCACATTGGATTTTGAAATGTCAGCAATAGTCGCAATAAATAACGAATTTCCGACTGCTGAAATTCATGGGTGTTTTGTACATTTCCAAAATGCTGTATATAGGCGGGCAAAATCTCTCAAATTATTAGAATATGAGGAGACCACACAGTACGTAAAACTGTGCATCTGCCTTGCGTATCTGCCAAAAGAAGAAATTGAAGACGGCTGGCTTGCCATAATGGAAAACAGGTAGTTATGTATTTTTTACACTTTATTAAAGCTTGTCTATTCCTTATATTTTTACTTTTGCACAATCATTCGATCGATTATTTTCTTTTCAGTATTCCAGACGGCCAAGTAACTAAGTTCAATGATTATTTTGTTGAACAATGGCTTGAGCCTGCGGATATGATCGCAAAGTGGTGTTGTTATAAGGAAAAACATAGAACCACTAATTTAGTAGAGGCCTGGAATCACCGTTTAAAAAAACACCTAGGAACGAACCCGTCTTTATTGTCGTTTTTAGAAATGGTTAGGATTGATATTTCTACCTACGGCACGGCATAAGCGAGGTAATATTATTTATTTTACTTATATATAAAACAATTTAAAATATTACAAAAAAAATTAGTTTAAGAGAAATTTATTAAGATATTTACCTAGTTTTTTCTTTCAGACTGAAAAACAAAAACATTCCTGTGAGCAGAAGAAAGAACAACACAAGAAAGAATGAAAAAATGATTGCCAATTTAACTGAACAGTATGAAAACAAAAAAATTAGCACAATCACGTTTTTAGAACAAATCCGCCCATATGTGGCAGTTCGTCCTAAAAAGTAATAATTTAACTTACATAATGAAAAGAGATGATTTTGCTTGTATACTATTTTTAAGTTTTAAATTTTGAAATTTTAATTTTTATATTTGTTTAAGTTTTTACAGTTGATTATTTCTATGCTAGCAAAATTTCATGTCATGTAAAAAATTTGTTACTCTACGAGTACGTTTGTTTTTTAAGACTGATTATTTTGTTGTGTTATTGCTATCGAAACTGACTGCTATAATAAGGTTAAATTATTCTCATTTGTTTCACAGTTGAATATGTTTATTTATTATTTTACAGATAAAAGAACATTAAAATTTCATTATGTAAAAAGTTAGTTGCTCTGCAGTAATTTTTAAGACTGATTATTTAAAATTACTATCTTATTTTATTACATTTGAGACTGATTATTATAATTAAGTTAAATGATTCTCTTGATTATAGGTGATGAAAACTGTGATTTATATAAAAAAAATACTAGATTGTGACTTGTCGAGATATATAAATAAATAATGAAAAATAACTAAGACTTTAATTTTTCAAAACATACCTCTAATATATAAAAGCATTTTTATGTTATAAATATAATGACGATTTAATGTTATGCATATATTTACAATCAATATAAGTACATTTAATATTTTTGTAAATAAATTTTTGTGCCTGACAGTACATTTGATCAAAAATTACTTTGAATTAAATTAATCGTATCGGGGGCGTCGGCCACAGGTGCGTCGACCACTGGGGGCCTAAGCCACGGAACCAAAGAACTTGATGAAGACTTGGTCAGGCGGCTGGAAGAGCAGTCTGAAGAAGAAGAGGACGAAGATTTGGACGTGCACACAGAACGCGACAGCAAATTAGCTCCAGCTCACATTATGGGCGAGTCTGATGCTGAGACACGGGCATTTGTGTCAGCCGAAGACAAAAGCTCTGACCAACTATTGGCTAAACACTACCAAAGGACCATTTGACGTTTGACTGGAGCCACGACCGACAGACTTTTACCAGTACCCAACATACATTTACAGGACCAACTTTTACGGTAACTACAGACAAAACCAGTTGCTGTATTTTGAAAAATTTTTGATGACGAACTTTTGGACTTAATTACCAGACATACAAACAAAAATGTTTCAGTACTGACAAACACTTGACTGAACTGTTATAAAATATTCATAAAAAATCGGGAGATATAAATGATAATTGTAAATGTCATCAATTTCGGATACCTCGACTGAAGCTTCAGCCTAGGGTCTGTAATAACCAGTTTAGCGCCGCACGGTGAATGTTCTTTTTATTCGATAGTTATTTTTTCATAATTCTTTAAATTTAATTATTATATTCCAGTTTTTTTTTTAAAGCTCATTTTGTTTAAATAGGTATTTTCAATTTATTAATATATTTCGTGTAATGTTAACAGCAATTTTATTTAATAACCCTACACTGTAGTAGCAGAAAAAATATATTATTTTTATATTTTACAGCATCACCACGCCACTGCAACGCCGCTCCTCTGAACTGACGGACCAGGCGCTGGTAGCGGAGCGGCAGGAGTTATACCGGCGCCTGAGTTTGGCGCGCGATATATGACGGCCATTTGTGAAATGACGGAGCGGGGCGGCCAATGACGGCCAGCGAGGTGGCGGCGCTATTAGCTCGCTGGCGTACCGCCGTGACTGCCGCCGAGCGGCAGATAGCCGCAGGGCGGCAGATAGCCGCTGGAGAGCCGTGCCGTCAACATTAGGGGAGCTCTAACGAGTGCCAAGTTTATTGGTCTTTTTAAAATCCATCCGTCATCCATCAATCATTCTGTGCGTGGTGCTACTTTGCTCAGCAGGATTTTGAAAAGTCCATATTGTAAATTGGACTCGTATAGTGCTCCCACAATTTTTAATAAACTTTTTATAAATAAATTGGTACAGTGAGTTATGGTCCAGATGTTTGGATAATATAAAAACTGACAACAATGTTAAAACTGATTCGGAAATAATTTCTGACAATACTAATAACAAAGACGATTTTCTAAAGAATCAGTTTTTTTACTAAAAATCCTAAACTTAAAGAAAACTAGCGGAATAAAACAGAGAATCAAAAACACATACCCTTGATTAACAAAATCAAACCTAAAGTAAAACCACATAAAATAGAGACTATGCCCAAATGGAAACTTTGTTCTTCTGGTATTGACAAATATGTAGTTAATAACACTTGTAAGTACGTCCGATGCTGTACTCACTGCTTTGGTAGTAATTTTACAGACGACGTTAATATTTCAGCGTTTATTATGTCATTGAATAAGCCTTTTTCTAATCTGGTTAGTAAATTGCGACATAAAGATGTTTCAGTTAAACTATTAAAAATGAGAACCGAAATTCTTAAAAAATATTACGAATTGTCAGTTCAAAGTGATTGATTGCGGTTGTAATTAAACTTTTGTGATAGAAAAAAATCTATATGATGAAATTTTCAGTGCAATTGTGTCAAAAATTTGTTCTGTCTGCGAAAAAGCTGAAACCAGAAAATGTTGTATTCTACTATTAAATTTGCTTACATTATCTTAATATGGTGTAAATTAATTCAACGAGCAATTCTGCAATATCTATGATTGAAGATGTAACAAGTTACAATCAGTTATTGTTACATCTACACACTTTTCCATTACAAGCCCTTACTACTTTAGTAAGGGCTTGTAATGGAAAAGTGTGTACAAATTATGTCATTTCGGACAATTTCATATTTTTTAAAACCTTTTTTAACCCGGGTCCTGCAACCCCGGGTTGGTAGTAGCCCTGGCTTCTGCGCCGGATGCCGTGGATTCAATTCCCCCGTGAACAAATATTTGTGTGGAAACACAGATGTTTGTTCTCTGTCTGGGTGTTATATTGTATTCTACGTATAAGTATGTATTTACAAAAAAGGAAATAAGTACTATATCAACTATCTGGTTCCAATGGTACTAGCTCTGCTTAGTTTGGGGCGAAATAGTGATTGGTAGATAGTTCAAAAAAAATTTTTTTTATTGAGTTTCAATTATGTACTCTTTTAAGTTTTTAAGTACAGTTGGCGAAATAAAACATATTATTATTTCCGAAAAGTCCGTCCATTCTCGAGAGTCACCGTCACCACTTAATAAGTTTTATGACATGTGTTTCCTATTCCATGCCGCGGCTATAGTGATCTATTGAAAATCGGAGGGTTGGATTGTCGAACGTTTCAGGAAGTCGCTCGAAATGTAGGCATTGCGAATGACGAAATCGAATACGAGAGAGCTCTCGAAGAAGCTGCGAATTTTCTAACGGGACCGCGACTTCCTTGATTTTTCGTCCTCTTGGCCGTAAACGGCGCTCCGATCGGTTTATTGTGGGATAAATTCAAAAACCAAATAAACGAAGATTACCTCGAACGTATGGCAAATGATACCGACAGGGCCTATAAAATGAGTCTCATCCAAATCGACAGACTTTTGCGTAAACACGGGACCAGTCTTGTAGAGCAGGGGCTGCCCAATATCTGCGACGATACCACCGAGTTAGGTCGAGAGCAGATCGAATTCAGTTCGGGCAGGTTAAAAGTCGAAACATGGTAGCCTCGCTTATCTACCGATCAGCGCGCAGTGTTCAAGTTAGTCTACAAACTTGTAGAAGACCCGGTCTTTAAACGTGCAAACAACAATTCCATTTTCATAGATGGCCCTGCCGATGCCGGTACAGGAAAAACGTGGTCGCAGCACATGTCCGTGGCTCGCGTAATAATGTAGTTTTGTTTACGGCAACACCGGGCATCGCGGCTCAGAATTATGAAGGCGGTACTACGTCTCACAGTATGTTCAAATTTCCGTTAGATCTTGTGGACGATCACGGGTATTGGAACATAACGAACGGTTCCTAACGCGCAGAGCTGATATGCCACGCTTCGGTTATTATTTATGACGAAGCCCCGAGGACTCATAAATATCTAATTCACTTGCTCGACCTTTCGTTACGCGATTTGATGCAAACTGATGAACTTTTCAGCGGTAAAATAGTCATTTTAGCAGATTTCCGTCAAATTCCACCGGTGGTAGTACCGAACGCACGAAATAATGCCGACGTAGTCAATTGCTGTGGAAACGTCTTGTATTTGGCAACAATTTAAAATCTTCAAATTATCAACCGCGCAAAGATCTAGGGAAGACGAAGAATTCTCGGAAAAGCTATTGAATATCGGCTCGAATTCAATAGTATCAGTTCAAACCGTTAGTCACTCAAAACCTAATTAGCTTGTCGCCCATTGAATTTGTCACAGATCTCGATGATTTAATAGACTTTGTTTTTTCAGACGAACCAGACGTTTGCTGCCATAGAGCAATTTTGTGCAACTATAATATGAATGTTACGGAAATAAATGCAAACATTTTAGTTCGCGTTCCCGGTGAATCATTTCTACTCGGTAGATCAAACGGCAACTGATGACGCGGAGGAATTATTCTTTAGGATCGGACACTCTCAATAGAAGCAACCGAAAGGCGTTCCCGAGTATGATTTACAACTCAAGGTAGGATGCGTTTGCATGATAATGCGAGACCTTAGTTTCTCGGATCGCTTAGTAAACGGCACTAAAGTTATAGTAGTAGGTCATTTTCCGTGTCTGATTAGGGTATGAAAACTGGACGATAATGAAGATTACTTAATTCCAACTTTTAAAGCACCGATCAATTCAAATAGCCCCATAGAAATGATCCGTCGTCAATTTCTTTTGGAAATCTGTTATGCGATGACAATACACAAAAGAAAAAAAAAACAGTTTGCGCGCAATAATTGACATTTTTATATTATTCGACAATATTCAAACAAACAATTCGATTGTTTTAAAAACAATCGGCCATAACTTGGCAGCGAATTAAAAAACAAAACTGAAAAGAGCGGCAAAGTAGCGTCCGTCGAGATTTCTTTCTGTTCTTTTGCAAATTTTTGTTGCAAGTTTATATTGATAGTTCTTATCAAAATAATTAATTTCCAACACGAAACGAGCAAGTACTGAAAAGTTATCAACTGTTCCGCGTCGCAGAGGCAGAGCTGTAGAATATTCAGAATGTCTTATTACTGCTATGTTTACTACTGAATATCAAATATCAATATGCAAGCAAAACCTAGTGCGCCTTTTGCAGAAATTACTCAAGGTGTTAATAGTAGATTTTACAACAAGTGCACAAAACGAACCATTTTTATCCGAGATTTTTAGCAGCCCGAGCCGAAGGCGAGGGCTGATAGTAATGTCGAGGATAAAAATGGTTTTGTGGACGAGTTATAAACTCTGCTTTTCACTACGATTGCGAGGAAATAAAACAGTAGTATAAATTGAAGAAATTAATAAACACGCAAAAACAAGAGCTGTTTCCCGCCGCTTTCTGTTTTTGAAATCTTACGACATTGATATTATTAGACTTGGGCTGCAGACCTATACAGCCTACTATTAAATATTTTTTTTATAATATTTTTCTTAAATTAATTAAATAACCTACCGTAGGTACTTGAATTTAATTTTTTATGTCTTTTATGTCTTAAAAAACACATAAGGCAAATAAATTAAAGTAAATATTATAAAATAACAAATTCTGTCTATGAACTTCTTATTGCGTTTGGCTGTATGGCTCATTTTCTTTGCCTTATTATAGATACATTTATGAGTAGATACATTAATGCCCTTGTGCACAAAATTCGATTTTGTGCAGCCTATATCCTGCACAAACAAGCACTTTCAGAGCATGAGAAGTGAAAAAGAAATTTAATGAACGCCTTCAAAAGCACAGGCATTTATCCCCTTTCAAGAGAAGCAGTGCTAAAGAGGCTGCCTATCGATGAGAACGCTGACCCAACGAATGAAGTTGAGAGCTGTTGGAATTACTTGAAGGAGCAAAGATTTGGAGGTCAGTCGATTGTCCCAAGAAGGAGAACACGATTAAATATTGAGCCAGGTGAAGCAATAGAGACTGAGGACAACGTTTCAGCTTCTTTAAATCGTGAACCGGAAAATAATCAGCCAATCAGTGTTACCGATCCAACTAATGAAAATTACGAAATGGTCCCTGCAGAAGAAGAAAGCAGTGAATCCGGAAATGACGCTTCTCAGACATATGCTGATTTAGAAAAAGGGAGATTTGTTTTGGCGAAGTTTTGGTCACAACGTGGCAAGAAAACCAACATACATATGTTTGTCGCATTATAGATCTGGACCCATTGGTTGTCGAATGTTTCAAATCTTTGGGAAATAAAAAAGAATTCAAATTCGTTGGCGATGATATATCTGAAATTGAGACAAGTAACATATTAGCCTACCTGCCAAAACCAAAGCCTTTTGCGAGTCAGGATAGCAATGTTGAATGTTTTTTTTTTTTCATATTGATATTGCAGAACTTATGTGAATTTTAATTGATTTTTGAGAATTTGTAAGACTTGCCTTAATGTTTTTCTACTTACAATCGATCATATTCGATTTATTAACTTTGATTTTGCTGAAATAAAATTTTAAATCTAATAATTTTTCAATATTTACTTTTCTTTTGACATTACGTCAGTTGTTAAGCTGTCAGTTACTTTTTCTCTAAAGTGTTATTTATAGTTTAAGTATATATAGTTTTTCTTAGTGGTTAGGACTAAGAAGGTCACTTTTGATTTATGTAATTTAATTTATTTTTATTAATATGATAGCTTAAATAATGCAATTTATTGTTAATCACTATGGTTTACTGGATAACAGTATCTTATCTTAAGTTTATAACACTTAATTAACACGCTCACATAATTCTTCGAGGAAGTTTTTGACTGAATAATACAGGCAGTTTTAAATACTACAGGCAACTCACAATTTTTTATTTCAAAAAACACTCTGATTCTAGAAAGAAAAAAGAAATGAAAATGAAACAATTACTTTAAAAAAACGCTGAGATTGTCATTTAAAAGGGGGATTTCTGAAACATTGCCTTCAGAGCAGGGGGGAAACTCGCCTTCACGTACACAGCAAAAGTTTTGGATGCGCCATCTATGGTGCTTGCCCCGAAGTTTTTTAGTTCACTTAAGGCGTACTAGATGTCTCTACAACTTTTAATTCATTTAAAATGTACTAGATGTCTCTACAAATCAACTTCGACCTATTAGTAGTTGAAAATTGCGATTATAATTTCTAATTATAATCGCAATTTTCATTTTCATTATATTAGTTTAATTTTTAAAACGTAAATTACGTGGTAAAATTTCATTTTGAGTTTTTAATTTTGAGTTATACGATTGTTTTAATCGGATGCTATAGACAAAACACAAATAAAAAACAACTAGCCCTGTACTCTTTGGTCAACATTCAAAACTGTCAAAAGAAAACTGTTGTGAGGCTACATTTTGCATATTTTCGTGTTAATTTTTGTTTTCTTTGCTGCAAATTCGTTTATTTGTCACTCCTATTTCTAAGTTTAACCTGAGCCAAAGCCATTATCTGTGTTGTGTTGTGTTGTTGTACGCCCGTTAGTTGTAAATATGTCTGTCAACATGCTTGAAGTGAAAAATGTGCACAAGAGTACATAAGTTTATAGCAAACGTAAAAATAAATCTATGTCTTGAGTATTCAAGAAGCTTGTTTCATTCAAAAGTAAATTAACCTTTACGAACTATCTAAAATAATAAATGTGCACATTTCCCATGCTTATAGATTGATTGCAATTCATGTGGAGTTGTTTTTATTTTCTAACTACTAATTCCACGCTACCAAATGTGGTTTTACATAAATCAATCTGTAACTATGGAAAAAATATGCAAAAGTAATGAAATGAAAGTATGCGTATATGTGTGTGGGTGCGTATGTATGTGTGTGTAGTGTGTACGTTAGTTGCGGGGCAAGATTACCAGAGGGCGCTTTTCGCGACAGGTTGGCAAAAAACGCCCTAAAGAGGGCACTCTATTCCCCGTATATATAGATTCTCTGTGCTTCAGAGTATATCTGGATTCTGAACAAGAACCATCGAGTCTTCAAAAGTTTATATCTGACTTCTGAAGAAGAAGCATCGCGAAGTCATCTATTCTCTCTAAAGACCCAACGCGGTCGCGTTAAATGCGCTAAGAGTTCCTTTTGAGAACCCTCTCCATCGCGAGTGGGAGAGCGCGGAATTCACCTCTAAAGTGAACAGTGATATGGTCTGACGTGCTAACATGACCCTACACTCTCGAGGAGCTCTACTAGCACTGGAACCACGCCTACTTGCATACTTGTACTCGGGCCTCCCCAAAGGACTCGCCCGTTTTCTACTCTCCTGGTTGCAGAATCGGCCTGACCTGGGAGCTGTTCTTCACGCCTTTCTGCAGAGCTGATTTATATTGGAGCCTGACTCTGGAAGTTATATTGGTTTAACGCCTTTGCAAGTACTGTAATCCTATACTTCCTCTAACATATAAATATTACCGTATTTTCTACCCCTTTTATAATCTCTTTATTAAATTCAATTGTTAATCTATTTATTTTCTTTACTTGTTAGGGATAAGTAATACGACAAACGACAATTGGATTACAAATGGAGTATATCGTCAAATTTCACAAAATGATTACGGCATTCTAGCACTTACAAACATAATTGAATCCAATGTTTTCAACGCAAACCACAAGGATGAGACGGATAGCATGATATTTACCGGGCAAGACTATATGTAAGGTTTCTTTTTGGAGATTCGATGGTGCATACTATTTATTTAACAGTCAGTCAGTAGACGAAGGTGACAAATTTAATTCTACATGCGGAGTAGCACTTTTGTTTAAATTTAATACAATTCGCGAATTAGCCAGATTGCTGTTTATGCGAAATATAGATGTAGGTAAGTATTCATTACACAGAATACGCGTTATCAATCATCAAACAACGGAAAATTTAGTTGTAGGATTAACAAAACTCGGATACCATAGATGGTTATATTGATTTGTTTGAATCTTCCCTAAAATTGGACTCCGATTTAACCCAGGCGTCCATAAATGACTTCGATAGTCAACTAATACAGTCAAAACAAATCAAATCAAATCAAATCGTTTATTTGTGATACATGGGTTACATGCAGGTGTTCATTACATAATTTTATACAAATAATGTCCATTCCATGATCCGCCACTTGGGCATACAAATGATTAAAATAACATAATGAAAATATGAGTCCAACATTCTAATTACATTTAAGATTAAACATAGATTATTACTATTAGGCATGCATGAACAGACACAAGACTATCAACCACAATAATTAATTATCGTCAAGCGGACATAAAATATTTAAAAAGTTCTAGTCGATAAAAAATCATCTACAGAGTAATAACACTTCTCCATAAGAAATTGGAACAATTTATTTTTAAAAATATTAATATTGCTACATTCTTTTATGTCATTTGGAATTTTATTGTAGATCTTCGTGGCCATAGCAAATACACTTTTCCCAAAGAGGGTAGTTCTATATTGCCTGGTAAGGTTGTTATACAAATGACTTCTATTTCGCGATCTGAGCTCTAATGTGAATAGCGATGGGTGATGTCTAATAAACAGGGCCATTTCAAAAATATATAAAGATGGCACGGTAAGTATTTTTAATTCTTTAAAGTATTCTTTGCAGCTGTCAGTTCTGTTGAGACCACACATTGCTCGCACGCACCTTTTTTGACATTTAAAAACTTTATCCCAGTTGGTAGTATTTCCCCAGAATATGATTGCATATCTGAGTCTAGAAGCAACATTACTATGATAAGCTACGAGCAATGTGTTAAGATTGACCTTTTTTGCTAGCATGTATAAACTATAAGATGACTGTGACACTTTTTTGCAAACAAATTCTATATGGCTTTGCCATTTCAAATTGTCATCTATGTGAACGCCGAGAAATTTAGTTGCAGTCGTCAATTCAACTTTTTCACCGTTAAATTCTATTTGAGTGTGTAAAGTGTTTTTCGTTTTCTGTTTAAATAGCATTAATTTAGTTTTATCAATATTAATTAATAAATTATTATTTTGTAACCATTGAATTATTGAATTTAAACTACTATTAATAATGTTTTCATCATTGTATACAACAGTGCAGTCATCAGCAAATAGTACCATACGATCTGTAGTAGATTTTGGTAGGTCATTGATATATATAATAAAAAGTGGTGGGCCCAGTGGTGGTAGTGGGAACATGTACCTACAAAAATCCAAAACGATAGTCGTAGTAGATCAACAGATAGTCAATTATCAGAATCACAATCTACATTGCTTGGATTTCAAAAAACTCCTGAACCGGTAGTAGAAACGTTTCTTGTCAAAAATACAAAAATAACAAAGTTTAATCAAATACCGGTGGCTGTGGCAACATACGTAATCGAAAAACCAGTTGTCGTTCTACAAAACATCTTTTCGGAACTGATCGTGGATAATGTTGAGACCCATGTGGTGTCAACAAAGACAGGTCGACCCAAAAAACTAAAACGTAACGTTAAAAAATATAATTTAAAAAAAAAAAACAAATAAATCGCGACGCCGTTAAAAAATATACCAAGAAAAAAACAGAAATTCATTGCGGTGCCGTAAAAAAATATACAACAGAAAATCCAGAAGTTCATCGTGCACCGTTATACCAAGCAGAACCTTGAAATAAATCAAAAAGCCACTGACAAATATAATAAAAACAGCCGTCGCCATCGTACATACACATACCGCTACGTCAATCTAAAAACCTAATATCACATAAGAGGGACGCTTAATTAAACGTTTTAAAATTATTTTCTTTAAAAAAAACGTGCTTGCCTTCTTCAGACACTTTTAGGTGTCCAACTTGTAATGCGCGTCTGTTTGAAGAAGAAAAATCTAGAAAACAATGATGTTGTGGATCGGGCGCCTACAACATACAAAATTTCATGCCTTAGGCGTTTCTCACGGGTACCAAAAACCAACGGGAATATCTTTTCTTAAAATTCAAGGTCGAGTCTATCATAGTTTTTGATTTAGCTTACACTGGTAGCGTAAATAATTTAGGACTATACATTATCGATACAAACGAAAGCGAACAAATAGCCGCAAATCTGAACCTATATAGGCGGGTTATTAGTTGCACTAACTTTATACACAACGTCAATCCGTTTATCAAATGTTTTAAACGATTAAGTAGGGAACCTTCCCATCAGGCCTTTATTAAATTTCAGCAAAAGTCTCGCTCAACCCACGCTAACATTTTAAGAGATTTAGGTTTCTGTTGTTAAAGAAGTCGCGGCCATTATTAGTACAGAACGCGAAAATTGTATACCTCATTGCATAGCAGTATTGGAAAATCGGTGATATTAACCACATACTGTAGATATAATACATCCGTTAACCGTTACATGAAAGTTTTCAGTATCCATTATTTTATCCTGAGGAAAATGCGGGTTGGTACCCGAACAAAGTAGATAATAACGGAAATAAATGAACTCAAGCAAAATACGTTCGCTGCTTGTTATTGTCGGAGCCACGATTTTCCGATATTGGCAGGCTAATGGTTAGTTGACATGCATTGCCGAATTAAAGAAGAACGCCTACGTTTTTTAACAAGTTTACAAAAACATAATTCGAATAGTGCACTGAGGTAAGCTCCACTTCAAGAAATTGAAATGAGCATCGAAGTCGCGCGTCAAATTCGTCAGGATGAAACGATTCAGGGAGAGAGATTCGTACCAGGTCGCGTTTATTTGCCCAGCACTTTTAGGGGGTTTTTAGGGGGGCCGCGATACATGAAAGTAAAAATATAGTGATGCTATTGCAATAATAAGCAGATTACAGAAACCCATCATTTTTCTTGACGTTTACCTGTAATCCCAAGTGGACTGAAATTCAAAAATCCACTCAAAGCAGCTATTTAAATCCTTCTGTGTGTGTGTGTGCTAGTTTTTAATTTAAAGCTAACAGAATTATTCAGAGATATATCCGAGGTGGTAATTGGTTGGGCAAATGTATTTATATGATGCACGTAATATAATTTCAAAAGCAAGGTTTACCACACACTCACATTTGTTTTTAGGGTGGAAGGTGGCGGGCCTGTCCAAAATATAGATATTGATAAAATTGTTAGAGCAGACATTCCTGATGCATCAGAGGCAGAGGGAAGATTACGAAAAGCTGTTTTGAATCACATGTTTCACGGTCCTTGCGGTCCCTCGCACAGAACTAATTTACCTAGTTAAGATAGTGAGAAAAGTAAATGTTCAATTTTTTTTCCAAAACGTGAGATAGCCACCACTTTTTCTGATGAAAAAGGGTTTATTAACTTGACGTGTAAAGACAGTAACCACGAAGCAATTAGAAAATACCGCGGTAACGATGTAATTGTAAACGATACTTGGGGAGTTCCTTATAACGCAAGTCTTCTTTTAAAATACAATGGTCATATCAACTTGGATCAACTTGGGATATATATCACTAAGGGTCCTGACGAATCGCGCGTAGCTGTCGTACCGGAAGAACATGAAAATAACTAAATAGAGCAGTATGTCACAAAACGTTATATAGGCTCCAGCGACGCCGCATATAGGACGTTAGAATTCGTGACCGCGCGCGAACCCAACGTTAAACAACTGTCAGTGCATTTAGAAAATCAACAAACCGTTTATTTTGAACCAGGCACTGAAGCAGAAGCCGCGCAACAAGCTGGTTCCGACCTTATTACGTATTTTAACCGCCCCGTAAGACGAATTTGACTCATTGACCTATTTGGACTTTTACGAACAGTACATTGTCCATTCCAAGCGTCCCTCAACAAAAATACGGAAGTTTTTGGAACATACAATCATCATCATTCATTACTAAAAAACAAAGGGGTGAGCTTGTCGCGCGTCTATTTTTAACGGGATTTTCATCGTTTGTTTGGCTGTAAACGGTGTCCCAGTCGCGTATTTCTGGGACACTTTTAAAAATCAACTCAGTGAAGATATTTCACATAGGATAGGTGGCGATGCGGACATTCAATGTCGATTTTCTGTCCGTGCACAGGGTTCCAAATACTATGTAAGGCCTTAGTCTGCGGGTACGAAACTTGCGACGGCCGGAGCGACGGCGGGGCGGGGCGAATTTTTATTACCTATAGATGGTGTTCATCCAATAAATCAATAATAAATCGATAAAATACATCGTTTTTACTGTCCCAAATAGCCGGTTTTGATAAAATAAAAGATATTTAAACTCTTCATTGTCAATTTCCATAATTACCATATTATTACTGTGATAAAAATGCAACACTATGTACCCGCGCGAGCGGCGAAATCAAACCAGTTTGTTCTCGTCGCTCCGCGCCGCCACCGCTCTACCGCCGCCCGTGCATCGCTCGATCGCGCCGCTCCGCCGTCGCCCGTTTCGTACACAGCGCTTAATGTTTTAATACATTTTATTACATCGCCGCCGCGCCGCCCCGCCGTCGCTCCGGCCGTCGCAAGTTTCGTACCCGCAGACTTAAACTGCGTTAAGCGGACGCCCGCGCGGTACCATACAAAAGTGCAACGTCGCGGGGCCCCGCGCGGGTGTACGTTGCGGGGAGGCGGGCCCCGCGCCCGCGCAACGGTGCCCACCTCCGTGCGACGGATACCCGCGCGGGGGCACGCGCAGGACCCGCTAGCGGTAACACGCACGGGCTTGTTCAGTTAATAACGCTATGTGATACGGACCGCACGCTCGCTCGGAGAAAATCATGTCTTTCGATACGGAAAGAGTAATTGTAGAAGTGCAGTGTCGCCCTGCCATATGGGACCAGGCGAATGACCTTTATAAAGACAGAGATGCAAGAACAGCGGCATGGCTTGGTATTGGAAAATAATTGTTTGAAAACTTCGAAAATTTCAGCGAGGCGGAAAAAAAACAGCACACTGAAAAAAATAGAATAACTGAACGGTTTAGCTACTTGAATATTTACTATATTATAGTTAATTGTTACTAAAGTTCAGCTCTGTTTTCAAAATTAATTTAGCTGTGGCTACATTTATTATTTTGTTAAAACCTGTTTAGTTACCAACAACTAAAGCATTTGGTAACTAATTACTAAAATGTAGGTGTTTACTAAACCGCTTAGCTATTATTAGCTCTGTTTTTATAAATGAGCTATTAATGACTAACTCCTGTTAGTAATTGATAGCAACACTGTTTGGCTGGTCTCACAGCTCAGTTGGTAGTAGCCCTGCGTGCCATGATGTAGGTCGTGGGTTCGATTCCCAACCAGGACAAATATTTTTGTGATGAACATTGATGTTTGTTACGTGTTTGGGTATTACATTGTATCAATTACGTAATATATTTTTAAGAAAACAAGTACTTATTAAATGAAAATTTAAAAAGCCCCCATTTTTTCCTAGCCCAAACTAGGGCTAGATAGCGCTGTAATTTTTTATTTACATAATTATCTAAACTAAGTAATGAAATTCAGCTGTCGTTTCAAGAGTTACAAATATTATTGGCTTTGTCATACCTACTTAAATGTTGCTATATTTGTAAGGTCCTCTTCGGGATTTACATTGCCAACCCTAAATTATGTGTTGGTACCTACAATACTTACCATCTTCTTTTTTAATCAACCTAGTACCTACCCAAGGAGGTACCTTAGGTAGGTACTGTCATATTGACCTCCTTGTCTGCAGTTTAAGGGCAGGCAAGTTACCTAAATTTTTGGAAGAGTTAAGAAAAAGAATAAATATAATATTTGAATTTAGTATCATGTACCAGACATTCAAATTCTTTTAAATCTCTATAATGTGTACATAGAAAACAATGTGTTGTTATATATAGGATTCTTGTGTTTTTTTAGCGTCTCGCTCGGTCGTGAAAATCTGACGTACTTATGTACAGTCAGACAAAAACGTCTTCTATTTAACATATAATTATAGTTACCTACCTAATTTGAATGTAAGGAAAATTTTTAGCTACGATTTGGCCATACATAAAAAACTTTTTACAAAATAATAGACTTCCAAACAAATAATACTACAAAGTACCCATGGCTCTAGTTGGTATCGGCACGTTTGCCAAGCTTAGGGATGCCTTTGTGTCAACTGATTGTGATCGTTGTTTGGCGCTTTGTTTGGTATGTTTAAGGTTTAAATACCTAAAACATAGGTACCAATCAAAGCCACCTACCTCCATGAGTGTTGTCAAAATGGACAACACTTAGGGAGGTAAGTGCACTATGGTAGGTACATTAAGGTAGGTTCTCAGAAATAAGTGAAATAACACTATGTAGGTGATTAAGCTGCCTCAGACAAGGCCCAGTAACTGGATCCCAAACTCCTTAGCTGTAGCAGCTAAAGAAATATAGCTAAATATTTGCAGACAGCAACTAACTGTAATCTATACAACTAATATTTAGTAGTTCTGTGCTCTTTCATTTGTAACTATTATCTAAACAACTTTACAAATTTCCAACCAAAATTTAGCAGCAATTTTACTAATGTTTGGTAGTTCGGTACCATAGTGTATAGCAATTTGGTGCTAAACACATTAATAGTAAATAATGTTTTGGTATTTTTTCCTAAACAATTTAGTTACCATGAACTTGCATTGAGAATATTTTGTTTTCTAGCTCATTCTATTTCCAAACTAGTAACAGGTCAGTCGCGTTTAAGTACTTATATCAAAAGTGTCAAGAGAGTGATGTGTTCAGTGTTTTCCAAAGTAATTACAAGTACTAGCAGGGATATATAGTCTTGAAGTTCACACACGCCCGCCTAGTGTATCTGTCGCGGCCTTCTAGAATAAGAATTTTCCTGAGTGCAACTGCAAAGCTTGTCATGGGCGATAAATCTGTCGAAGACCATCTGGATTCTTGCGGTCTCTCAAAATACAAGGAGTAGTTTAAAGGTAGGTAACAATTAAAATGTTCATGCACATAATAAAGTTAGATTTTTATTATAAACTTATTATCTCCTCATCGAGTCGTGGACTCTCTTCTCAGTAGCGAAACATAAAAAAAAATTAAAATATGCTACGTGTGCTAAGATTTATCATTAGAATAAAATTTGTGTTCTGTTTTGTTTTAGAGGAAGGCATAACGTTGGATGCGCTGCTTTTTATCCAAAGAACACATCCATGCTCTCGTTTCTGCCATAGGAGATCGTGCTTTACTCGAAGCACATATTCAAGGGTTGAAAGATGGAATAAACAAGCGGACCGCGGGTGGACGGCGCGCCGTGGCCTAAATTCGAGGCAACGCCGGGCAACAGCTGTGCTGGTGCGGTGCTTGTGTAGTGTACCTTTATGGATATTTTGTGTGTTAATACTTAATAATAATGTTGTCCTTTGTTACTCAGATAAATAAATGTTATTTAACCATAATATTGTCATTTGTACTCAAATAATTGAAATAATAAAAGATATAGATGTATGTTTCCTTTGATTTCAGTCTCTTCAACTAAAGCAACAATACATCTCGTGAGCAAACGCCAAAAAATGAACTAGCGCCGCGTATCACTTTTCTCACAAGACGTATTGTTGTTTTTAACTAAACAGATCGGCCGAGATTACGACCGAGCTATTTAGCTATTTTAGCTAAATAGCTCGGCCGTAATCACAGCACGGTCGTAATCAACAATTTAGGTACCCTTTACCAAACATATCTTACCTCCATCTCAGACACTAATCTGCATAGTCCTCATGTGAATTGAGCAAGATTGTCTGGACTTTAAAAGAGACTATGACCTCTGAGTTTGTTTCGGCTGTTTCTTCTCAGAGTAGTCAGGTACGAAACACCGGCCCCATCTAGTTTAAAAAAATGACGTGTAAAAGTGTTTGTAAAAACCTACTTGCAAAATAAACATCATTTATCATTTATCATTTAATAGGTTGGTACCTATAACCAAACAGTTTAGTTAACATTAACCAATCTATAGAGTTATATTATACCAAACAGTTCAGCATTTGTTAACCAAACTGTTATGTTATATCTTACTCAACGCTTTAGCTATCTTATACCAAACAGTTCAGCAGTCGTTAACCAAACTGTTGTTATATCTTACTAAACAGTTTAGCTATATCATACCAAACAGTTCAGCATTTGTTAACCAAACTGTTATGTTATATCTTACCCAACGCTTAAGCTATCTCATACCAAATAGTTCAGCAGTCGTTAACCAAACTGTTATGTCATATCTTACTAAACAGTTTAGCTATGTCATACCAAACAGTTCAGCAGTCGTTATCCAAACTGTTATGTTATATCTTACCCAAAGCTTTAGCTATGTCATACCAAACAGTTCAGCACTCGTTAACCAAACTGTTATGTTATATCTTACTAAACAGTTTTGTAATGAGATCTAAATTAAGTAACTAAATTTGTTTTATTGTACCCAAACGTTCGGCAGTCACCACAGCAACTAAATACTTTAGTAATTATCTAATGAAAATTCGGTAACTAGAAACCAAATCGTTTTTTCAGTGCAGGTAAACAATTTTTACTACTATATTTTAGGTAAGCAGGTACTTACATACTATTTGTTTTCTCAATATGTAATTCTACTATATCTACGGATAGATGTAGGTATTGATACATAACTGGGATAGGTACTTTATAATAAGCTAGAATAATATTATTGTGTCGTGTACCAATTTCTATCATCCTGTTTAGTTCTGTTCACTTATATATGGATGTATAACTAAGAGTGACAATTGGGTTTGAGGACGTCTCAAAAAATACTGCGATCTTGCCACGACACCTTACCATCTGTGACGAAATAATCAGCGAATTTATCGCGTATTGTATACGCGTCTCTTTGGGTGTTTCCAAACCCATAGTCGACGTCACGAATATGGCTTGGTGTCATGATATTATCGTCGACATCATTGACATCTTGTCTAGATCTAATAAAATTATGCAGAATACATATCGCTTTAACAAAACAAATGGCATTCTCTTTTGAAACGTTCAAAGGACGATGAAGTATTCGAAATTTATTAGCAATGATACCAAAAGTTGATTCAATAAAACGTCGCGCTCTTGATAACCTGTAATTAAATATTTTTTTCTTATGGTCCAAATTGAGAGCTCGAGCATATGGCCGCATGACATAACTAGACAACCCAAATGCTTCATCTCCTACAACAACGTAAGGCAATGGTATGGTTGCTGCAGTGTTGGTTGACTTATTGTTGTATAGCACGGGTAACGCTTTAGCAGTAGGAATATCCAATAAGTCATCATTCATTTGTTGGAACAAGTGGCTTTGGGTGAAAATTGCAGAATCAGATGCTTTACCACAGACCCCCACATTTATGTAGGTAAACTCATAATTTGCGTTACATATTGCAAGTAGGACAATGGAATAGTAATGCTTATAATTGTAGTAAAGTGAACCGCTGTGAGGAGGTCTTATAATGCGTATATGTTTCCCGTATATTGCACCTATACAGTTGGGAAAATTAGCTTGCGTTAAAAAACCTTCTGCTATCTTTTCCCACCGCGCACATGAAAATCTTGGCATGCAGTCTTCCTTTAACCTTTCATTTATAATTTGACAGACTTCTTTCACTATTTTTCTGATTGTGGTTATTCCTGCCTGATACGCCAGATGTAGATCCACGAAAGTAAGTCCGCTTGTCACGTACCTGTAAATAAAATTATCTGTATTGTTACAGTCACAAAATTGCAATCACGATGGAAAACTGCAAGGGACACTTATACTAAAGTGAGAGAAAGTAACAAAAAAATACTAGTTATTTATGCAACTGTTGTATAATGAGGGGTATTAAAACACGAATGTGGGTTTATCACACGAGGCGAAGCCGAGTGTGATAATAGTATCACATGAGTGTTTTAATACCTAATTATGTACAGTTGCATACAAGACTTTATCTACATCCATGATATGAATCCTCCATAAAAGGTTCTGAAACCATAGGGTGTTGCAGTGTTGAAGTCTATGTAAATTCATGGAAAGTTTAATTGCTTGTATTTAATAAAAAACAAACCGGGTATAGGTAGTAATATAATTATTTAAATTTTGGATTGTTCAATTATCAAAATTCACAAAGCTTGTATCACTCATTTTTGTAAACAACAAAGTACCTACATAATGGAATACTAATATCCAAATGTCGAACAAAAATGGCGGGATACGACGTGAATTCGAATTAACCAATAAGTTTTTTTTTTTTAATTACGGCGCTGTGGTAGTGAATCGCACGTCCTAGACGTTCGATTCACTACCACATTCGATGTTCTTTTTTTAAAATGAGTTGCATAATGAAATTCAGTACAACATTATAACACCCGTTTGGGTGTTATAATGGTTATTATGACACTGGCTGTTTTAATGTTGGCCATAAGCTAACTGTTTCAGATACCTTTATAGAGGATTTATAGCATGGGTGTAGATAATTTTTTTTATGATATGTTAACCTTTTTAAATTCGAACTCAAGTAATGAAGCAGATGAATCGATAGAAAATCAGAGTGAAGGTCAAGACTCATCAACAAATGCAATAAATGATAATAGCATCTCAGTACCTAGCACCAGTACCGAAAATTCGAATCTTGAACGTACAATTAGTAACACAGAGTCAGCTTCATCACGAAAACGTAAACACACGTCATCACCAACTCCTTTTGAAAAAGAATTGCTGCAAAATGTAAAACAAAACAAAATTGATAATGATGACGAAGACTTGAATTATTTAAAATCTTTAATGCCAACCGTCAAAAAATTTAGTACATTAAAGAAATTATTATTTCGAACTGAAGTGTTAGGAGCTTTGATTGACATTGAAAAAGAAACAGTGATTACTCTGGATGATTTACCATCACTTAATATAGGCACAACAGAAAGCCAAAACCACAATTAGTGCGATTGATTTAACATCACTTAATATCATAACAGAAACGCAAAACACAGATATATTAGAAGATTAATCAGTGCAAAGTATATATAAGAGAATTAAGACTTCGTGAATATAAATGTGATTCATGGGCAAAGAAATAATGTTAATTAGTACCTACCCTAATAATAGTAAGATGTACGAGCATGTACGAGTAAAGAACAGTGATTATTAATGTGATTCATGAGCAAAGAAATAATGTTAATTAGTACCCTAATAATAATAAGATGTACGAGTATGTACGAGTAAAGAACTGTGATTATTAATGTAATTCATGAGCAAATAAATAATGTTAATTAGTACCCTAATAATAATAAGATGTACGAGTATGTACGAGTAAAGAACTGTGATTATTAATGTAATTCATGAGCAAAGAAATAATGTTAATTAGTACCTACCCTATTATGAGTAAGATGTACGAGTAAAGAACTGTGATTATAAATGTGATTCATGGGCAAAGAAATAATGTTAATAGTATGTATAAATAAAAATAAAAATGATAAAGAACAAATTAATATGTTTTACTTACCGCAATGTTATTGCCAGCCTTTCCATCTGATACAGATTTTACTTTAAGATTATTGATCCTCAAATACGGTTCCAGTTTCGAAAATAATTCGTCATATACCTGTACCGAAACTTTAAAATATAAAAAAATGAGTTTTCATTTTCTCTTAATTTACCGAACTTTACAACAAATTCCCCGCATAGCAATCTAGATTCAATAAATAGGCTTACTGGTTGTCGTTTTTTTTTGTTAGTTGTCGTTTTTAACATAATAAAAATAATATATTAAGTTCTCCATCGACACGACTATACATGCACACCGTTAAAATTGAACTAGCGACACTGCGTTAATAAAACGCCGCGACGGGTACCCGCGACGGGGCCCGTAGCGTTCCCACAGAGCCCACCCGCCTATCCACGCGCGTAGACACGCGACGACGGTTGCTCGTCGCGGGCGCCCGCTTAACGCAGTTTACAGCCAAGTATCATTATGATATAAGGATGACGTAAAGTCACGTATTACGCAAAGGAAAATGGTCATTCAATGAAGATCTAACAAGACAAGATGCACTTCTCCTATCGATTGGTTTTCTGAACACAAGAGGTCACCGTGTGGAAGGTTACTAAGTCACAGCGAACGATACTTATTGCAAGGCGTGTTCCTGGATGATCTAATGAAGGTAACATAAGGTAGATCCTCACCCTCTGTAAGTTTTACTCCTCTCTATTTCATAACATCAACTTCAACAGTGTAACCAGTGATGAATGTGATCTAGTATAAGTTTTAATATAAAATTGTATTGAATGCTCGCAATGTGTTCGTTTCATTCATGATTATCTCAAGCATATCCCAAGATCGTCTCATATACCTTTATCAGAGATACCTAGCCGGTGAGTAAGGAAAAATCTGCCTTACAATCCGTATCATCAATCTTTAGTTTTGATCTGTCAAAAGTGGCAAAATAATAAATAGAAAATCTTATTTAATCCACCATGCCTTTTGTAATAAATAGCGGCATTATCTTTAATGCAATTAAAGCATTGATGCTTACTACTTATTGGGAGCCAAAGCGAATCTTAGCTCAAATTAAGAAATCCCACAGCTACGCTGAAGAAGACCCGGAACTGGAGAACAATCTAAGACAGTAGGACTTGTTTTTTTTTACCTACCTAAGTACCCATTATCATTTGTTCATTTTGTACGTCACCTGACTTGAGACGGTTATTCGCAAAAAGTGGATTCCAATTGCCATCTTCACCGAACATCATAAGAGCGATAATTAACAGGTATGCAGAGAATATCCAAGCAGATTTTATAAAAGAATTTACTAATTTAGAACAAAAAGGACGAAGATTTTCGTTGAGCTTCGACGAGTGGACCTCCCAAACCAGAACCCATCCAGAACGGCTGAAAATTTTTGGCTGAATGATTGAATCCGACACCATTGGTATCACAACCGGCGGCGACAATAATCAATGAGTTGATCTTCAGTCTTCAACCGGTGAAAGTGGCAGTAGAAGCTTTTATCAGAAGAAAGTCCACTTTGATAACGGCCGACACAAAAGGAGACAGTTTTGGGCCCTCTTCGATGTTGCATAAATATTATTCGTATTTCACAAAAAAAAAAATTATAGTAATAAACGAAAGATTACATAGAAACGAAACCGGAATCTTAAAATCATAATAAATAAGTTATAATAGGATATTTTTTGCGAGTCAAATCATTCCTGTTGTGGTCAATGTCATTTTTTTCGAAACCTTATTAAAACATCTGTGGAAATCCGAAATGTTCCCAAACAGGCAAACGAGAGCAAAACAGTTTTGTACGAACACCTGATGATACAACACCTGTCAAACCAACTACAGATGCAAACAGAACCTACTAGTATTCGTGATGTAATAAGACAACCATCAAAGAAAGAAAATACAACATCGAATCTTACAGTTGAGTTCTCGAATGCCCTCACTAAGTCCAAGTTCCTCACAGCGGTGAAGGATTACAATAAACGAAACCCTAATCACAAATTATGCTCAACACACCTAGGCCTAAAAGCTACTTCAGGGACTCCGGTATACATAGCCGAACAGTTGACCCTTCACACCAAAAGACTGTTTTACCTCACCAGGAACTACGCTAAATCAAACAATTATAGCTTCTGTTGGACTTCAAACGGACGAGTAATGCTGAAAAAGGATCCCGACAGTCAAGCCATCCTGGTCAAAAGCGAACAACAACTGCAACAACTGCCCTGTGCCAACATCGCAACTGCCAAGGATTCCACAGGTGCATGACTACGTAATATTTATCATTGTTTTTTTTTATTTTTATACCACTAGTTTTAGATAAAGTAGTTTTTAATTATTTCAATAACCTCATAGAATTAAATGTAAAAACTCATGCATGTAACTTGATTAACTATCCTTATTATTGTTACGAATCTATATGCAAATTTCATGTAAACATTGCATATATAACACGAAGCGATTTACTTACAGTACGATCACAACATCTATCACAAATGTGCACTTTGATAATGCTGTGCAATCAAACATTATTTGCGAATACTTGGTGGTGTTTATTGACTTGCATTATGATCTCTCTCGTCAAATTCAACAGATACGCCTAATACCTAAGTTACTCTTGATCAGCCAATTAAACCCCAGTCTCCAAGCTACCTCACGTAAAAATGAATAATGACGTAGACCATTTAATTGACGGGATTGATGAACTTTCTGTGTCGAAAATTCACTCATGTGCTCCTGAACAGACCAACACATTATTGAAACATCCGAATAGATATCTAAAAATACTTTCGCAAAATATTCGTTCTATAAATCGTAACTTCCAACACCTACAAACTCTACTGCACCGTATCTATTGTGACTGTGACCTGGTGGTCTTAACAGAATGTTGGTTAGCCTGTTCTAACAATTTTTATCTTCCAATGCTGCAAAACTACACTATGTTTAAGACCACCAAACATCTCAATCAGAGTGATGGTGTGGTGGTATATTTCAAGTCTGATTTACATGTTACATATGAAGAACCAGATTTCTATCAAGCAGCTTCTGGCCTCATAATTAAAATAAAATCGGAAGTGGCAATAGTCTGCATTTACCGTTCACCATCTAATAATATCCATGATTTTCTTTTAGCTCTGAATAATATACTTTCATTACTGCATACATTTAAAACGGTAATCATAACTGGTGATCTAAATATAGACATTAAATTTTGGCCTCACATGGTTTTCTCCCTGCGCATACCCTACCAACTAGAGGAAACAATTGCCTGGATCACCTAATTTTAAAAACAAAATGTCCATGTATATCTTTTGTTTATGACACCACAGTCACTGATCATCACTCTTCCTTGCTGTGTCTAGAAAAGCAACGCGAACGCACGGTTTTCATGCCTACTATAACTAGAATAGATTACGAGTCTCTGGATAAATCGATATCCCAAATTGATTTTAGTCATATTCTGTGTATACAAGACGTTAACGCAGCTACTGATAACTTAATAAACCTCTTGGCTTCAACTATTTCAAGCAATACGTCAGTTAAACAAGTGCCAGCAAGGAAGAGATTGCTCAAACCGTGGATCACCCCAGGATTGTTACGGTGTATAAGACACAGGGATGCTTTACATAAAAAGCTTCAGTTATCTCCTGATAATGAAGTACTAAAGATAACGTACAAACGATACAGAAACTTCTGTTCAGGCCTGTTGAAAAAAGCAAAAAGAGCATTTGACACGCAAGAACTTAATACAGCAAGTCACAATCCAAAAGCTTTATGGGAAACTATAAAGAAAATTACGAATACCACCAATAGTACAAAGTCATCCAAACAACTTTTGATATGCGCACCAACACCAGTAGAATCTTGCAATGTAGTAAATTCCTTTTTTGTGAGCATTGGCAAGAAACTTGCAGATAATATCTGCAATGATATTACACGACAGCCAGCATCACTTCCGCAGACCCAACTAACATCAATCCCACTAACATCATTCGTCCTAGAAGCAACAGACCCTGACGAAATTATATCTATTATAGGTTCCCTACGATCAAGCGCTGCCACTGGTTGGGATACCATTTCACCTCTGTTCCTGAAGAAGTATGCTAAAACTCTGGCGCCCATACTATGCCATATTTTTAATCTATGTTTTGAAACGTCAGTATTTCCCACTTCTATGAAAAAGGCAATTATTCATCCGATATTCAAGGGTGGAGATGGGAACTTACCTAGCAATTATCGTCCTATTGCAGTTCTGAGTGCCTTATCCAAAGTACTCGAACGTCTCATAAACAGAAGACTAACTAAATACCTTGAACGCTATAATTTATTATCCCCACAACAGTTTGGGTTTCGCAGAAATAAATCCACTTGTGATGCAGTTCAAGATGTTATTTCTAATGTTGTTTTGCACATTAACCAGAATAAAAAAGCTCTCACAGTCTTCTTAGATCTCGCGAAGGCGTTTGATACGGTTCCCATCTCCACTCTTCTCCTCAAGCTTGAAAGTGTAGGCGTCAGGGGGGTAACTCTAGATCTTTTTCGTAGTTACCTAAGTGATCGAACACAAACTGTCAGGATTGATAACTACAGTAGTGAAGAGCTTCCCATCAGCTATGGGGTCCCCCCCAAGGCAGCATATTAGGTCCCACTCTCTTCCTTATCTTTATAAATGATCTGTGTAACCTCAATATTTCTAATGGCAGGATTGTTGCATTTGCGGATGATACCGCTATAACTTTCACCGCAGACACTTGGTTTGAGCTAGAACTAATAGCTCAACACGGCCTTGACTGGCTAGGTGCACACACCCTTACCCTAAATACCAGCAAAACAAAGTTTCTTACCTACTCAATTAGCGCGGCTTCCCAACCACATACTGCCATAACCTTAAAAGCATACTCTTGCCTCACAAAAACGTCATGTAATTGTCCAACTTTAGTAAACGTTAACCATATAAAATACTTAGGTATATTATTCCATAAAAATTTAAACTTTAAGACGCATATTAACCTGCTCACGGGTAGAGTTAGGAAACTTATTTACATATTTAGAACCCTCCGATACGTCGCAAACTTTAAAATTATTCGTACTGTTTATTTTGCCCTGTGCTCCTCTATTATCACATACTGTATCTCATGCTGGGGCGGTACTGCCAAGACTATTTTGATGCCTCTAGAAGTCGCTCATAGGGCCATTTTGAAGGTTGCAACCTTTCGACATTTTATGTTCCCTACCAATGAATTGTACAGTCACTGGGGAATTCTCAACATACGGCAACATTTTATTTTACAAGTTATATTATTACAACACAGGAAAACCCCATACAAAAAAAATTACAAAACGTCGAAAAGACAAAATATGCACACTACCACGAACGCGATCACTCTTCTTTAAAAGATTTTTTTACTACCAAGGCCCGGCTCTCTATAATAAGATAAATAAGCTCTGTCCAATATATGGTATATCATATTACAAATGTAAAAAGGCTGTTTACTCATTCCTGCAAGGTAAAAATTACGACAAAACAGAACAAATAATAACTGATTTATTTTGATTTGATTTTTTATTTATTTATTTTTCACTTCTCATGCTCTGAAAGTGCTTGTTTGTGCAGGATATAGGCTGCACAAAATCGAATTTTGTGCACAAGGGCATTAATGTATCTACTCATAAATGTATCTACAGGATGTTTGGTTTATGGACCGACACAATTTTTCCAGGGATTTGGGAGGTCATTAGCTAGGTTCTACCCATACACCCTATGTCCTAAATGTCATGGTTGGTTACATATGTTTTTTTTTTTCAAATGAAAAAAATACCCAAAATCTTTCCTTTAATTCCAAATAACTTTTTCGTTTGTGAGTGTAATGGCACAAAATAAATTTTGTTGTATTCTCCAAAGTCTTCTAAATCTAAATAAATCTTTGTTTGATAGAACTGGTTTCTAGAAAATTTCTTACGAGCTATCAAAGTTATTTTCTTTTTTAAATGTATGAAATTGTAGTACAACTTCAAAATTTATTATAAAAAAAAACTAAAAGCCGTTTTGAACTTAGCTTTTATTTAAAAAGTTCTTTAGTTGATACCCTTTCTAACGGTATGCTACATGTCACAAAGAACAATTCATTAAGTAGTCAAAATGTTAGTTAGGAGAGTCAGGATTAAGAAAAGACTTATAAATTTTATTATGTTTTTTAAACTAAAGTCATAAATCTTGTTCAAATTTGATTCAAATTAACCCAATATTACCCATACATCCTATTTTTATTTTTGTGATAATTTACTACTCAAATAGAATAAATAAAGATAACTATAAAGATGCACATCGAAATCTCACTAACATACGTTTCGGTTATACAATTTAATCCGCTACAGTTTATGACTCGTAACCTGTAGCGGAAATACAACATATTCGCACAGCATACACATTTGGTCACAAAATATATTCACCTACCCACTTGTTACATGATTTACTTTTAGTTTATATAAATACTTACCCTATCATTCTATTTTCTGTACTTGTTAATTTACTTATTTTTAGTTTTAAGCCATATTAGATCATCTATTAAACATAACATTTGTTTGTAGTAAGCACATCATAATGTACTATAATGCATAATGTGTACGATTTTATTGTTTCTTTCCTTGGGGACCGGCACTGTACTCCTTAACACAGGTTATCTATTAACCTAGCTAGGAATACAGCACCTCACCCACCATTTTATTGTAGTCTTTGTACACTATTATATAAGCGATTCTGTAAATTGTGACATTTACTACAATGTTTTTGATGAATAATTATTATTATTATTAGAATTATGAGTAAGGATTAAAATATTTCATTTGAAAGAAAATACTTACGTAAATAGGGGCGTTTTTTCCGTTTACAAAAAAAGTACGGTATCCATTGGTTTATTACCAATGGATACCGTACTTTTGTTATCTGCTTTATTTATAATAGAAATAGAATATAAAAAGAAAAAATCTGTTAGATGGTATAGAAAATCATCACACGGAACGTTGTAAATCCGTTTGGTGGTTGACAGACAACTTCAATAAAATTTTGACATTTACTCTTTCCGTTTATTTCGATTTTCGTGAAGTGTTTTGCTATTTTTTCGTATATAATAAAAACTATTTTATGAAAACAGCATCTGCTGGTCGTTGTGTCGATTGTGCAGTAAGATTTCAACGCAATGTGTGAATACAATTACTTTCAGAGACTGCTACAGACGTGTTATTGTTTCTTGTTAGAATCACGCTTTCATTTTTGAATTTCTCATCATTCCGGTTAGACATGGCTTAACTAATATTACCACTGTAATCTAGAGATTATAAGGAAGAAATCTATATACGTTTCATTAAAATGTACTACAATTTATGTGGGTGGCCTGTTTTCCAAACAAATAAAATTGTTTACTTTGTCTTAGACAAACTAAATAGCCAGGCACTAACCTTAGTGTCGAGCTATCTGAAGCACTACGTAAAAAAATCGCAGAACGACGCCTCCCTGAAATTACAGGTACAATAATGTACTTACAAAATCCAAAAAAATATGACGAAGGAGTAAAAAATCCTGGTTATTTCCCATGCCGAAAAAGAATGCAATGCGATAAGAAATGAAAAGATTTGTTGAATCGTGTAGATAAACAAGTGATTGTGGAACCAGTGCTAGAGGACATAATGGAACTAGGAGAAGATGGGTCGGCTAATCCGGAGCCCGTGAACTTTAATTTAGAACAAGAACTTGTGATTGAACAGAACCTAGAGAGACAAAACTTTTATAAACAAAAGTCGTTCTCTAATAGATTACGAAAAGATTTTAAAAAAGGTAATGACCGTTTAAGAGACCGAAGGAGTGAAAGGTGAACATTTATTTAAGGTTTATGACTATTTGATGACCTTAAATTATTAAAACCAACCAGCGTAGAGGCTGAAAGGGCCGGCTTCTATAGCCGGCTGCATAGAAAGCCTACCTCAACCCACCTACCCTACCTACCCTACCTACTTCCTACCACCTACCTACCTACCACATCTACCTACTTCCTACCTACCTCCTACTACCCTACTACCCAATTAACCTACCCACTACTAACCTACTTCGACTAGGTTAGGCGATAAGACCATAGATAAAACATTGTTACGTCGTACCTACGAGCACGTTGAACTGACTAGGTACAAAAACGAAATGGCTCGCCTAGTTGAAAGTATGCGGCAATCACTCCATGGGCTTTGTTCCTGCCGCGGCTAAACTAGTATGAAGTTTTACTGGCCGCATCGCATTTCGTGACTATGTTCATGTAAAAGTAAAAAAAAGTCAAGATGGCGACTGCGTGTAATTCTGGCTTCGCCTCGCGTGCTGTCCGTTGACAATCCTTCAAAAAAGGATCTATGTCTGATCGTCGGTGTGCCGCGTCACGCGTCTCAAGCTAAATTATCACTGAGATTTTCCATATCTTCGCTATACTAAAACTCGCGGGTCCATTGGCCCATCGCAATTGGAATAACATTTTGAACTATGAACTTCGGTGTGTGAAGTGGGCTTTGAGTGCAGTTTGAAGTAGTCCCTCTGGAGCTGATTGCAGACATCAGACATGGCTAGCAAGGTAAGCCTTCCTAAGTTCCTACCTAAAGGTTTTCTAACTGTTCGCCGTCAGGCTGTTGCAATTTCTAGAATATATTTCGAATCAGCGCCCCTCCATTTTGAGGCTACCGCAGCGTATCGTTTATGATCAGTAATTTCATATCTTTAGAATCGAATGTTTAACTATACGCACCAATCATATTGTGCTTTTCCCTATTTTGAAAATTTGGTTAATAGAAAAAACAATTATATACACATGTTAAATAACTATGCACATTTTTGCGCAGGTCATTATAGTGACAGACTTGTATATCTGGATATCGACACTATTGTTGGTAAACTTAAGTCAACAAGGGGTAAGGTGTATCTACCTATTAGGTGTAGACACAAAATAGCTCGGCTATTAGCTTACAATATTCACACAGACATAAACAGTACATCTAAGTTTAGTCATATTATTAACACTGCGACTATTAGTAATAATACTAAGTACAGGTGACTTTAAATGAATATAGCATTAGTGCTATAAATGTTTACAAACATTGTAATGAGGAGGATCCATGTGTCACCGTGGAGAATTTTCAATTAGGGTCTATTAGTGATAGGGTCTTGTTGTCTGGGGATGGCACGGGGAGTCTCTGGTCTCACTCCAAATATTAATTTAAACTAGAAAGTGAGACCACAGAAGGTACCATTAACAATAATGTTAATCCTACTAACAGCAAGGTATCTTCTTCTACTTAATTAGTACCACCAAAATATCCAAGGCATATCTTCCAAATTATTAGAGTTTGAATTGTTTTCAGAAAATAGTAAGTTTAACATTATTTTTTTTACTGAACATTGGCTAAAGAATTACCAAATGCTTATTAATTACGAGAACTATATGGTGGGTAGCTGCTTTAACCGTAAAACTATGCTTCGTGCTCTCTAAAAAATGTAAGCCAACTAAGAGAGATTTTCACTTTTTTTTTAAATTAAATAAAACAACCATGATATTATGCAACTCAACGATAGCTGATTAATTACAACAGCAAGTTCGTTTGTGATTGAACGAACAATGTAGGTATGTTTATTAATTCTAACAAGTATATTATGTTGATTGCATCACTATTCACTTCTTTATATGAATTTATTATTTTCAGTTTATTATCATTTAAATATTTTTGATCATATATTTTATCATTTACAATTTCCTTTACAGTTGTCTTACGCGATGACTACTCACAAAAATCAGGGCCAAACCCTGAGCCGGTTCGGAGTAGATCTTAGGTCGGATATGTTTAGTCACGGGCAATTGTACGTCGCGCTAGGTCGAGTAACCAGAAAAGAATACATAAAAAATTTAACTCACAAAGATCGGGGTTTAGATGGCAAACTGTACGCGAAAAATGTAATAATACCGGAGCTCCTATAAATTAATTAATGTAAATTCAATATAAATCAGTAAAAAAATAAATTTAGAGCTGCCTGAAGAAGTCTAAAACTGTTTACCTCTGATCTTCGTAGGCAAATCAATTAAGTTAATCATTAAATCGTGTTGACATTGCTATTCAATGCGCGTTTTTTATTTAATTTGTTTTAGTTTTTTTTTTTACATTATATTAATATCACTATTATCTCGTGTGAGCACGCACTAGCACAGTACACTTACGCTCAAAAAAAAATACCGTCAACCTCTTTCGCGATTCAATAAAGTTGCATTTTTTACAATAATCTCCTAATAAATTATCTTATTCATGATGAAGACGTGTGCAATTTGCTATGATCAGTTTAATGACGGGGTGCAATGTGGTAGTTGAAAGAAATTCCTGAATTTCTCTTGTGCAAGTGTGTCCGAAGCGGGTTGGAGAAAACTAGGACCCGACCGAAGAGCTCAATGGAAATGTCCTGCTTGTAAATCGTCGCCTGCGCTGCTTTCGCCGCGACCTTCTGCTTGGATACAGTCCTGGGTGAAATTCGCGAAATGAGGCAGCAGCTGATGAGCTTACCAACCGTTGTCAGTGACATAAGATCGATTAAAGATGACGAAGACACTGTCTCTTCATTGCAAACAGAATTAGCGTCAACAAAGCTTTTTGAGCTTTCTTCGTTTGATCAGCGATCCAGGCTAAATAATGTGGAGATTAGGGGTGTATTTGTTTCTGCATATGATAATTTTATTTAATATGTAATGTTCAACACAATGTAAATTGTTTATGAATAAATAAATTAATGAATGCCCCTCTAAAGAAGGATGAGAACTTATTCTCAATCTTTGACGCTATCGGCAACAAAATTAATTACAAGTGTTCAAGACCCAGATCAATTATATTTCAAGGATGCCTATCTATAATTCTAAGGATAAATTAGCTTTCTCAACAGCACCCCTAGCCAAGTTGACAATCTACAATCGTTAACGCTAGTAGAAAACTATTCAAAGAATGGGAATGACATCATCTCAACGTTAAATCACGTGATCAACACAAACGAATAGAAAATTCGTAGACAAGTTTACATCGTTCAAAATGATAGAATAGAATGTTATCGTTTCTACAATGTTGATCGCTAAACTCTTTGGTAGGAACGCTCACTATAGACTAAACTTTAGTCACTAAAGTGTAGGTTTTTCTACAGACATTAGAGAACGAGCGATCGACTTAGTCGTGTCAACTTGGCTACCAATTTAGCGCTCGCTACAATCACTTACCGAGGTGTTTACGATAGTAGAAAGAGAATCGATACGAAACGTTTGTAACTTGGCTAGGGGTGCAGATATATAAAAGCAGACTTTATTGCGGCGGCACGTGCTGATAAGGATCTCTCCACCTCTGACAGAGTTTCAAGGAGCACCACAACGTATTTATGTCAACGACCATCTAAGTGTGGAATCCAAAAAACTTATGAATTTAACTAAAATCGCCGCTAAAGAAAAACGCTATGAATTCGTTTGGTTAAAACACAGCAAAATTCATGTCCGCAAAGATGTTAATTGCAAAAATATAATAAGGAAGGAATTTTATTTAAACAAAATTGTTTAAACCGCTTCTATTTGCGATTGGCTTTTCCACTTTTAAAATGTATCAAAGTTTGCACATCAATTATTATTTGTTTTGTTTTTGTAAAAGGTTTAGCACCTCTGCACTGCTAATGAGCTTCTATTGTATTCACTTTCGGTGCCCAGCGCCCAGCATATGGGTCGAACAATTATTTGTTCACCTGCCCACAACCCGTATCACTTTCGGTGCCCAGCACCCAGCATATGGGTCGAACAATACGTTGTTCACGTGCCCACAACCCGTATCCCAGTCGTCCATAAAATTAGCTATAGATGACTTGTATTCATGCCCAGAACCCGGCTAGCGAGTCCATAGCTAAGTACGTTTTAAGGGTTGTCGAAAATAAATTGTATTGTGAAGTCTTTTTTTTTAATGCTAATATAAACATCCTCTTTCGTTTAAAAATGATAGTTGTTACGCATGCCATCTATTGAGGTTTATTCAAACCAAGATTCATTCGTTCATATAGGTACTATTGTGAAGTTAGTACATTTATTAATATGATGGTGTTATTTAAATTATATGTAATAAAAAAATAAGAAAACGTATATCTTTAGTTTCACATCACTTTTATTTTAAAAAGAAGCTTGAAACGGAAGTAAGCGGTGGCGATTATGCTTGACGTAAAGTGGGTAAAAGTTATAGGTAAGTAATTTTATGTAATACATGATTAAAAATAATCAGCCGTAATAAACTATTACACCTGAATCGTATTATATAATATTGGTGTGTATTGAGGTGTATTGTTAATTTGCAAAGAAAATTTGTAAAGGTTGGCACTTTCCGATTACGACAAAACGGAAGTCAAATTGTACATAATTGGTTTTTAATGTCTCTTTCGTCACACATGTTTGTTATTAATAATTAAATAATTAATTAAATTAATACACAAAAAGAGCTATCGGTATCGAACTAAGTTAATAATTCAGTGTAGGTATAAGTTGGAAATGAAACAGGAAGTCAATTAAGATAATTTTTCTGAATATTGGTATTGCCTGTTTGGTAAGTTCGGCCTGTCAAAAAGTTTCTAAAAGCGAAGGGCGAAGCGCAATAAACAAGCGAATCTCGTAATTCGAATTTCGTAACGTAAGTTTGAAATGTCCATTTATTTATCTGGTGATTTTTTGGGTTTTAAGTACTATTGTTTTATTACATTAATTTTTGTTTTTTACAGATTGATAATCGAGACACAAAACATGGGAAACATTATAAATAGGTATTATGGAAGTTCATTTACAATAATTGCAAACACAATAATTGCAAACTGTAGTTATCTATCTACATCTTTATTCATACCGTGGTTCACAAAGTTTCACAAGTGGAATTTATGTTTTACAGATCCTTGCGCATCCGTTATTTACAACAGTCTGATGGTATTGATAGTTCTAAGAAACGTCTGATAATGTTATGTGGGAGTGTTTTACTAACAGTGTGTGGCAGCTACCGGGAATGTGTTTGAGGCTTTGGGCATACAAATGAAAGTGCTAATGAAATTTGAGCTTTGGGCATTTGGGCATAATAATGATACTACTTAATCTGATTCTGAATCTGCTTGTAACATTGTAATTGATTTTCTTCTTGCATGGTTTGAGTGGACTTTTATTTTTTAGCTGCACTGACTGCCTGGGAGGTGATCGGTGGCGGACGGCGGCGGCGGCGGCGGATCACAGAGAGTAAGTATGAATAGTTGATTAGTAAATACCTTGGTGTCCAAGTACTGAGTTGTGTAACAAATGAAGGGTTGTGAATGACTATCCTACTTCACACAATGATAATAATTATAGTGACTTGTTTTACTAAATATGGTACATAAATATGTCTGCTTCATTTTAACGTGTTCAAGCTTTTGGCTTTTTAATGCAAATCATCTGCCTGGCCTTTTCCCAACTATGTTGGGGTCGGGTTCTAGTCTAACCGGATGCAGCTGTATACCAGAATTTTACATGAAGCGACTGCCTATCTGACCTCAACAACCCAGTTGGTACTAAACCCCCGTTAGTATTTTAAAGTGAATGGTAGGAATGATAATATTTTTATTTTTGTAGGACTGAGCCGTTGTTGACAGAAAATTCTTAGTGTTTGATTTGCCTATATTACAGTCATCATCATCTGCCTAACCTCTATCCAACTATGTTGGGGTCGGCTTACAGTCCAACCGGATGCAGCTGAATACCAGTATTATACATAGAGCGACTGATTATCATTTCGCTTATAATTATATTACATGTGTTTAATTACTTTGTCTTGGAATGGCAACAAGAGTTTATTCTTAGTATGGGACTCAAATATGACCATTGTGAACAATTAACTTATAATATTAGGCTGTTATTAGGTTCATTATTTACCAAAAAGAAGTTTTTTTTATTTATAAAGGCTATGTACCTATACAATAGTTGATCAACTATAGTTTTAATCCTACCAGCAGCTCAATATTCTAAAATAAATAAATTGTATTTCTCAGCTATGTGTTAGTAAAATTAAATTATTTTTATATTTTACAGCATCATCAGGCCACAACAGCGCCGCTCCCCTAGGATGCCCGACCAGGCGCTGATAGCGGAGCGGCAGCGCCTGAGCCTGGCGCAGGAGAGGGTATACTTTGAGGCAGTCTGCGAAAGGGCGGAGCGGCGGCAGATGACCGCCGCAGAGGTCGCGGTGCTGACAGCTGCGCGCTGGCACACCGCGGTGGCTACCACCGAGTGGGTAGTAGCTAATGCTGGAGCGCCGGAACCAGACATTCCAGAATAGGGGAGCTCTATGCGAGTTCAAGTTTATTGGTCTTCTTAAAATCCATAATCATTCTGTGCATGTTGCTGCTTTGATCAGCATCGCCTAAGAATGATTATGGATTTTGAGAAGACCAATATTGTAAATCGGACTCGTATAGAGCTCCCACATTTTAAAATGAACTTTTTTTTAATAAATTAGTAGTGAGTTATAGCAATTAGCTGACCCAGCTTTGCATGAATGGTTAAGATTTTTCAGAATAAGAATCGATAGAATTTTATAATTCTTTTAGATTTTAAATATTTAAAAAAAGTATTTATAATTTATAAGAATAACAAAATTCTATCGATTCCTATTCTAAAAAATCCCAATCATTTATGCAAAGGTCGGTCAGCTAATTGCTACAACTCACTGTACATAAAATGTATGATTGTTTTTTATTGATTATTGGCTTTTGTCTGCAACTTCGTCTATGTGGAAATCGGTTGGCCCACAGAAAGTCGCAGAAGATTTCCTTTAGGTCATCAGCCCTGGCAGGCCCTGGACCTTTCTCAAACATATTACAATATACTAGTGGTTTAGTTTGGTGTAATTTTGCTTCAAATGAAACTACAATGATATCCTCAATCAGTCATTTTTATTAGAGAAAAAACTACATAAGAAACACATTTTTTTGGGCTGTCTTGTAAAAACTATGACACTGGTATAGCTACTTTCAGGGATGTTAATTTTGATAACACAAAAAGTTTATCGAATGTTGCCAAATAACAGAATTTCTCGGTCACTGGTTCAAAAGATATACATTTATAACTCAAAAACTAGGGTACCTAGTAAAGATCTACATTTAATAATATCGACAAATTCTGAAATAGTTAAAAATTTGGAAAAAGAAATTGTGTAGCCTATCAAAATTAAAATTTCTGATGGTGGCCATGCCAGTGTCGGTCATTGAGCTATTACTACTACGTCTATAGAAGACAGCGCGAAAATCTGTGCGCAATGCGGGGGAGGCTAACCCCGTACATAGATGCTCTGTGGCGAGCAAGTGACTGAGTGAACTGCAGCCGGCCGACTGCAGTTGAACGGAGCACAGATTTTGTTCGCGCTGTCTTCTCTATACGTAGTAGTAATAGCTCAATGGTGTCAGTACACATACTAAACCTAGTATTTATGATATACTCTAAAGCATTCTAGGCATAGGCCGGGTTCTTTTTCGCATTGAGGACAATAACACAGAGTGTTGACTCTTTTTTTTGTGGTGTCCCAGCAATGCTTACACCTACTTTTTTTTGTATTTCCTTTCTCATCTCTGGGCAAGTGAACAGGCAAATGGACGGTTCCATTTGCCTGTTCACTTCTATTTTGAGCAGGCGGTGGTGGTAGCAACTCGGTTATTATGCTCTCTCTGAATGTATAATATTCAATTTTTTTTTTTAATTTTATTTGGTACTAGCGGACGTCCCGCGGTTTCACCCGCGTAGTTCCTGTTCCCGTGGGAGTACGGGGATAAAATATAGCCTATACGGATTCGGAAGAATCCCTCTAAGTAATGGTAAAAGAAATTTTGAAATCGGTCCAGTAGTTTTTGAGCCTATTCAATATAAACATACAAAAATACAAAGGTTTCCTCTTTATAATATTAGTATAGACAAGCAGTAGGCATTCAGCATCATCATTTGGAAGATGTGAATGCCTACTTTCTTGTACCAACGCATTGTTTTGTGTTCGCAAGTGTAGTAAGCCAACATTTGGTCTTGCCTATCAACACCACTCATGTATTGGTTGTATTTAATAATTATTTCTGGTTTTAATATACGTTGGCCACTTCTATTTAATACAGGCATCAGTTCTGGTGAGTGTTTGGTGCTGATAGACAAGACGTCACGTTGGTCACGCCACTTGCAAACACAAACACCTTGGCGATTAAATCGGAAGATGCTACCACCTTTCTGCAGTTTGGTTGTAACCACTGCTGGGTTTCCTTTGCGTTTGGCTCTCAGAGTTCCAGTAACATTCATTCCATTACGCAACATGAACTCTGAGAGACCAACACTATTATAAAAGTTGTCCATGTACACATGGCGCCCTGTGCCCAAATGCTCTTCGAGCAGTTTTACCACCACCTTATCTGTGTGGCCTTTCCCTCCAACATCTTGATCTTGTTTTCCTCTATAGATATGTATTTTGAGGGAAAGGCCACTCGGTGTGGCCAGCATATATAGTTTGATGCCATATTTGTGGCGCTTCCCTTTTATATATTGTCGGATTCCACTACGTCCACGGCTGAGTATTATGGACTCGTCTATAGAGAGTTCCTCGCCGGGATTATATATATCCGCCATTCTTTGGTTAAAATAGGCAACTAAAGAGTCCAAATTATACTGGCCAAACCGTAAACATCTAAAAATGAGTAAAAACATATTTTTTGCCATGAATTGACCTGGGTATAAATTAAATAAATAATGCTTTCTCCAGTAATCGGTGTATCTATTAACTTTTATGTGTCCCATGTGGAATAATATACCCAAAAATATTAATAACTTATCAACAGTGAGTGGTTTCCATCGGCGAATTCTAGCTTGAGGTGCCGTAGTATCATTTAAGATTTGCTGAGCGCACTGATTAGTGGCCTCCACAATTGTTTCTAATATGTTGTCGGTAAACATTAATTTAAAGAACTCGTATGGGGATGTAAGTGTATCGTCTACCCGTACCTCCTCTCGGGAAACAAAAACTGGACGGGGTACTGTTCGTCGATGAAGGGTCCACTCTTCGTCCCCCGGTTCTTCCGCCGTATCTTCTTCTGAATCATGGTCGCTGTCTTCACTACAGCTACTCTCATGAACATCTCTAAAAAAACATATCCATAATTAGATGTGTGGCCCTTTTCAAAATTATAACTACGCTGCTGTACTACAAACGCAAGTAATAGGGAATATGCAAGAAATCCAAAACTTTTTAATTTTTTTAAATATACCTACATTATATCATGGATCATAAAGAGTCACTCGGTTTAAGTACTTGGGGCACTGGGTCACCGATAGGCTGTCGGATGATGCCGATTTAGAGAGGGAACGTAGAGCGCTGGCAGTCAGGTGTAACATGCTGGCCCGCAGGTTCGCACGGTGTACGAAAGAGGTTAAAGTAACATTGTTCAGGGCATACTGCCAGTCGCTGTACACGTGCGCCCTGTGGGTCAGTTATACACAGGGCTCGTACAGTGCTCTACGAGTCCAATATAATAACGCGTTCCGGGTATTGCTGGGGTTGCCGCGCTTCTGTAGCGCGTCTGGGATGTTCGCGGACGCACGCGTTCCGGATTTCGGCTCGCTACTGCGTCAGCGAATCGCATCAGTGATGCGTCGGGTGCGCGACAGCCCCAACAGCCTCGTGGCTACTGTAGCCGGCAGGATGGATGGCCTGATAATGTGTCGCTGGGTGTCGGCACACAGACCGTCATCCAGATATGTATTATAGTTGTTTTAGTTTTTTGTTTTAGTTAGTAAGTGCCAAGTTTGTTTTTTTTTGTGTTTTTATTTTATTAAGTATGGATCTATGGTCTGAGAATAAAGATATTATTATTATTATTATTATAAAGAAAGTGGTGCGCTGGTTTGATTTTTTAGTTTAGCACTTATTTTACATAATTTTTTCGTTGTGTTTTAATGTGAAACTAAACGCAAACTGAAACAAACTTTCTAGCAGTGACATGACATCGTATGGACTTCTGTATATTATCAAAAAAATGTATGAAGAAAGTACAAAATTGTACGCTAAATTTGAAAAAAAAAGTATTTTATTTTTTAAATTTAGCGTACAATTTCAGTTTAAAAAAAAGTTGCGACTAAAACTAGTGTTGTAGTGACTATAGCACTTAAAATTTACTAATGTTATTTAATAATGGGCCAACAAGTTAGATGTAAACAAGGCAAATCATGATGTCATATCACAAATATATTTTGAGGCCGTGACAATAACGAACGTTTGAGTTTATAAAACCATTAGTTTGAATTTTTTTGAGCGACAAGCAGCTTTTTAATTTATTTTTTAAATTATCTTGAGTTTAAAGGTAAACATCAGAATGACTGGCCAAAATCACCGCACAGCTTTACGTTATTACTAAAATCTAATACCTATTTGCTACTATTTGATACCTTAGTTAAAATAATTGGTACCTAAATAATAACTGACAAAATAAATTTAAAAATTGGGGAGTCATTCTGATGTCAGGATGACTGCCCACATTTAGAATCTCCACGTAAGGGCTCCAAAATTTCAATTCGCCTTTACAAAAATTTAGTACCTATTTGATACATAGACATATATTTTTTTCTAGATTTTTAGGGCAAAGAATAAATATTTTTAGAGCAACTATCGATGACAAATATATTTAAAAAAAAAAGTTCTACACACATGTTAGCTTTTATCAGTGTCTTGCAGTCGGAAATTGTTATTGATTAGTAGTATAATATTATTAATAATCGTGTAAATTGAACTTAATTGCAAAGAATTGAAGAAAAAAAACACGACTTTCTGTATTATTTAATATAATAAAACAAAACTAATCAAATCTTTATTCCTTGCCTAAAATAAAGAAATCTCCCATTAAATATATGTTTATATACATAAATATATGGTTAATTAACAATAACTTCTATAGTCTAACTAAAACAATTCCTAGAACGAAAATAGCGTTGTTGTAATATAATATTAATTTTGCTATGGAAATTGTGTTTACAAATATTTGCATGCTATGTTAATCTTGGCAAAACATGTCTGTTCTATTTTATACTGTAAGACCTTTTTGTACATGTTCTACGCAAATAAATATATTATTATTAGGTATCAAATACCTATGTACAAAATTTTTGTAAAGGAAACTTTAAATTTTGGAGCCCTTATGTGGAGATTCTAAATGTGGGCGCTCATCCTGACATCAGAATGACTGCCCAATTTTTAAATTTATTTTCTTAGTTATTAATTATGTACCAATTATTTAAAGGTATCAAATACACACATCAAAAGTATCTAGGGATCAACATATATTTTTGCAATAAATTTTCTCCTGATTGATATTAATTAAAATTTTCTTTAAGGATTCATCAAATAAAGTGTTTTCGTTTGTCACAGTAACGATAAACCAAGTCAATAACCTTTGCATTAATAAAGAAATTTGCCATTTTCCTAATAAAGGGATTTTTGACATTTGAACCACTAACATTAAAGTTCGAAAAAATGACTGTAAACACAGTTTTCTTTAAAATTTTATTGGGTAACTTAAACAATTAATAATCCGTGTTTCTACCGCGAACACTAACAACACAAGAACATCGGTTTGGCATACTCAAAATGAGTTCATCCAAATCACGCTGTGGAATGGCCGCCCATGTTCGTTGCAACAACAAAAAAAGGTCTTCTTGCGACTGGATACCCTCCATATTCGGCAGAGCTCTTCTCTGTAGCATATCCCATGCATGCTCAATCGGGTTCAAGTCTGGCGACTGAGCAGGCCAGGGCAGGACATTGATGTTAGCTGCGGCGAGAGTCTGTCTTACAACTCTTGCGGTGTGCGGTCGTGCATTATCATGCATTAACTGAAATAAGGGACCGATTTGCACTTGTAGAGGAACGATGACGTCTGATACAATCGTCTCAGCATAAATTTGAGCGTTGAGGTTGCCTCTGATCCAAATCAACTCAGTTCTTCCGCCGATCCAAATACCCGCCCATACCATGATGGTTCCACCACTATAAGGATGGACTTCCTGGCAGGATTTTAATCGCTGTTGGCGTCCAGGGGTTCTCCAGTGTCGTATACGTCTTGTATCCGGTCTCATACCAAAACGAGACTCATCAGAAAAGCACACGAAACGCCATTGTTCTTCTGCCCAATTTCTGTGTTCAAGAGCCCATTGATATCGAATCCTACGATTGTGCATTGCTATAGGTGGTACCCGTAGCGGTCTTCGGGAATGAAGGTTCACTTCATGCAAGCGGTTTCTGACTGTTTGGTCGCTAATTAAGTTCCCTGAAGAGTGATGAAGCCTCACGGCTAACATCATGGCGGTTATTGTTGGAGCTCTTCGAGTTAAGATTTGAATGTATCGGTCTTGTCTCCGTGTGGTGCAGCGATACCGTCCTCCATGGCGCTCAGCCACGGTACCAGTGCTTCGGTAACGTGTCCAAAGTCGACTGATAACACTCTGACTTGTATTCAGAGCTAAAGCTACAGTACGTTGCCGGGAACCAGCTTCTATCATTCCCACGGCTCTGAGCATTTCTTCCCTGCTTAAATGACGTCGCCGCTCCATAATAACGTTGGTTTTAATCAGTAGTAGGGAAACAGTAGCACTAATAATGTCTTCAATGCGTTGTATGTTTTTATAGGGAAAATATTGACAGCTTATTTTCATCTTTTACTCGAATTTGATTGAGAGTTCCTGATTCAAATTATGAAATGCACCAAAAAGGATCCATATAAATTTATAAAATCATAAATTTATTACAAAGCCACATCTCAATCTCAAGAAATCCGCATAAAAATGCTTGATCCCTAGACACTTTTGATGTGTGTAGTAGCAAATATGTATTAGGTTTGAGTAATATTTTAAAGCTGATCGGTTATTTTGGCCAGTCATTCTGATGTTCATGTTTAAAGTACTGTATTTTATTAAATTATGTGAAGAACAAATGGCTTGCAAATTCCCTATTTGTAGTAATACGACTTACCCAATGTCGGCGTCGAGAAACTCTTCATCCGAATTGATTGCTTCTGCATCCTCGTCATCAGCCAACCGTTGTATTTGTTCAAGTTCGACAGCTAGGTAGGTGGAACTTGTCGATGGCCTCGATTCGAGATAACTTGCAGAAGAGCCATGGAGCTCATCGTTATATCCGATGATAGCATCTGCATTGGCCTCGTCGATACCCCGCTGAGTTTGTGCAGGTTCCAACGGCCGGGTAGCCGAAACTTGTCGAAGGCCTCGATAGGAGATGGAGCTCTTCGTTATCTCCGAAGATTTCTTCTTCATTGGCCTCGTCGTTACACAGACGCTGAGTTTGTGCAGGTTCCACCGCCGGGTAGCTGGAACTTGACACAGGCCTCAATGCCAGAGAACTCACCGAAGAGCCAGGGAGCTCTTCGCCATCGTCTCCGAACATAGCGCGCATGGTTAGGTAAACCTCATCTGAGTGGTCTTCCATCGTGAATTGTAACACAAAACACTACCAATCGTAGCTTAAAATCGAGTCCAGTAAACAGTGCACAGGTCAGAATGTTTCGGGATAGCAACACGGTTCCAAACGTAAGACAATCAGAGTCCAGTAGGAGAGCCAGTAGTCGTCAATCACTAAGAAACAAACACACAGAGCACTGAGAGCACGGGAGAGAGTATTCGATATAGGTCTGGCCGGGAGCGCAAACAAACACCGAATGAGCTTCAAATTATTTCGTAGGAAGGTACCCGAGTACAACAAAGCATTTATAAACAATAGAAGGCATCTAGCAACCCAGGATTTTTTCCAAAAATTGGCAACAAAGGCCATGTTTTCGTTGAACTTCTCAGGATGGCGGAGGCGTACAATTTATTGTTTTTATTTATTGTTTCAAACAATAGTTCAAAAAATTGTACGCCGACGTATTAACATGTTTTGTTCAATACTATCTATATAAGGCCATAACTCAAGTCCAGTACAACACCACTCAGATCCAGCCTGTCCCCTTGCTGTCCTCTCCCAGCGACGCCCTAAGCCGAGGCCCGTACCCCGCAGGGGGTGCCCTTAGCGTGTAGTCGTTTAGTTTGTAAGTTTTATGCCCTGGCTGGAGGCCTTACACTTAAGGTACCCACAGGATTGTCCGGTTAAGCAGACGACAACCTCTCTAGGTTGAACTGCGAGATGCCATTTCGAAAAAAAAAAAAAAAAAAAAACCAGTACAACAAAGCATTTAGAAACAATAAAGGCATCGAGCAAGCAAAGAATTTTGCCAAAAATTGCAAAAAAAAAAAAAAAAAATTAAAACTATTTATTTCAAAGAAAAAGCACATTATTTTGGTTAAGCACACATCGCTTAATCTTAATTATGTAAGATTATTTATTTGCAAACAAAGGGTGTTGCTCAGGATTTGAAACAATAGCTAAATTTTCTTTGATTTAAATTGTACGCCGACGTACTAACATGCTTTGTTCTATACTATCTCTAATAAGACAAAACTGGTCAAATCCGAGGACTGTGTACACAACTTACTCTAATAGGGAATATGCATAAATTTTCTTTTTTTTATTTCGATTCGGAATGTTTTAATACCATAAAAATGATGACAAAAAGCGAAAACAAGACATAAATCGGCCAAACAACACAAAAGTTATAACCATTTAAACTTTTGTTTCTATCTCTTTCTAGATAAACGGAATTTAGTATGGATTTTGTACGTCGATGCAGCGAATGACGTCATTCGCTTTATCGGATCTCTCTGTCTATTCAGCAGTTTCAAATGCTTATAACTTAGTTTTTTTTATAGTATATTAAAAAAATAATTTCACTTTGCTATTTCTGATGTTAATAGGTAGGTACGCTTTGTTTAGAGTGATAAAAAAAGATCATGCATATACCCTATTCACTGAGCATATCTACGTCTGTTATCACAGGGTTAAAAATCTGCATCGTTGGCTGTATGAAGGTTTGACGTTTTTACAAAAGTTTTAAAAAGTTAAGTTGACATTTGTTTGTCAAAACTTCCAAACTATACACAGAACACTTGAAAAATAAATAATAATGTTTTTTTTTATAATGTGGCCTGTGATGAGCCATATCTCCCAGTAAGTATTCTTTGTTGTCTTCTGTACCTATTTGTTACATATATCCGATAAACAAAAGTGTGGAATCGTGTTCAATAGCAATTTTATGTTTCAATTTCTTAATTTAGAAAAATAAGACTGAAGAAATTCGAACACCGGGTGGTTTTGTGGCGGGGGGCGAAGATGGAGCGTCGGCGATGGGAGTTGCGGTGGCACCAAAATCCTGCACTCCCGCCAATAGAACTCCCGAGGAGCCGGCCGCTTCGTTCTTCGCCCCCTCAAGATATACCAGTGCCGTCATGGTGGCGACACCACCACGTAAGGGATCGGCGGGGTTATGACTAAAAAAGACATTTTAGTCACAACCCCGCCAAAATAAATGAAACTAATGAACTTTTTACATGTTTTTTATTTATTACTAACCACCTTAGTCCTTTTCCCCACTCCCTTGCCTTTCTTGCTCCCTTGCCGCGTGGGGCACTGGGCAGCTGGCAACTCATGCCGAACGCACTGCTTCTTGGCATTTGACTCTTGCTGTTTTTGGCCGTCGTCGGTGTCGAATATGGGGCGCAGTTTGGCCGCGCGCAGCAATGCCGAAACGTCGATTCGGCCGCTGCAGCCGCTGCCGGCAGTGCCTCCAGATGTAGAGGGCGGCGCGCTGCCCTCTACATCTGGAGGCAATGTCTCCGTCGTCGCGACCCAGGCACTTGGTGACGTATTTTCGTCTTCCCTAAAAATAAAAGTTTTTTAAAGAAGTTATGTACCTACTTAGTCTTTGATTGTTTACGACAATAATAACCTATGTATAACATTAAACTCGACAGTCAGCCTGTATTAAAAGTTTAACAAAATGTAGGTTTACATGTAGGGCTAGAGGTTTACGGTAGCCCTCCTCAACCAGTAGAGAGAAAATTTGAATAATACTGACATTTTATGTAGGTAAGTAATACGCATAGAGTTAAAGCCAGGTTTGTCTTTGGTCATCAGTGCTGCCAACCACCAAATGACATGAATATTTTCGTTCAAAAATATTAGGATATCTTTAATGTCAGTTTCACACCGCGTTCGGTTCATTGCGTATTTCCCATAAACTTTTTTCAACTTCAACTCTCGTTGTTTAGTGGCTTTTGTGGAAGTCAACTATTTTTTTTCGATTTAAACACAGAAGAGTAGAACTGTAGAATTTTAGAGGGACTTGGCGTATGTAACATTTCACAGATTAGATACTTTCTATAAAATCCTTCTATGGGCCGGCTAAGTCATCGGACCGTACAGCCTGATCTCACGTGTATTGTTTTATTTAATTCAGGTTTAGTTTATGAACCAACATAAATTAATTGTAAAAAATATGTATTTATATCATGTAAGGTTCTCTTGGCGTAAGTGTCTAGATACCTAGGAAAACAAATAAACATAATAATATAAAAGAACAGTTTATTTTTGTTCAATAAATAATTCGGCATTCGACAACCCTACTGCCCGGCTGGCTGGCGTGGGCGTGGCTTAGTGGACTCGGCGCTCGGGTCCTGGGGCATAGGGGTACAGTTACGTCACCATCGCGCCGATGGACTCGGCTGACGGGTCGTTATAGATTGGCGAAAGACATTTTATGGCATGCAAATTTGTATGCATTTTATGAATTTAGCATCGAAAGTGGTATCCGAGTCGTTCATACAATTAGCTATAAATTACTTTTATTCATGCCCAGAACCCGACTAGCGAGTCCATAGCTAATGTAAGGCGCTGTAGATGGCGCTCGAGGACCGTCATGAAGTTGCCGGCTGCGAAGATAGCAACGCACGGGCGGCGCGCCTATCTGGTATATATTGCACCGACACCGAGGAATCGCTCTCTGACTTATTTACAAGCGCCTCAAAGATTTCGCCGAAGCTAAGAGCCTCATTCCCAACGAACAGTTCGGCTTCAGGACCGAACACTTGTATTCAACAAACCCATCGCATCGTCGAACACCTGAGCGCTGGTTTCCAGCGTTCGCCGATGACGAGTGCGTTGTTCTTCGACATAGCGAAAGCTTTCGACAAAGTCTGGCACAACGGCTTATTATATAAGTTGTATCAACTGGGAGTGCCGGACCGTCTCGTGCTCATCTTGCGAGACTTTTTGTCGAATCGCACGTTCCGATACCGCATTGGAAAATCGCTCTCTGCTCCTCACCCTATTCGCGCTGGGAGTCCCCCAGGGCTCCGTCATTTCTCCGCTCGCATTCACGCTGTTCACTAGTGACATTCCCAAGAGCAAAAAAGCTCAGTTAGCCCTGTTCGCGGACGACACGGCCATCTACTACACCGGTCGCTGTAAAAACGCAATCGCCAAAACCCTCCAAACCTCAGCCAACGTCTTAGGCGCTTGGTTTAGAAAATGGAGAATCGAGGTTAACCCCGATAAGAGTCAGGCCGTTCTTTTTTAAGATCGCGTACTAATGTCACTACCCCCAATCCGATCACTATGTACGGCAAGCCAATCCCCTGGGAGAAGCAAGCCAAATACTTAGGAGTCATTCTCGACAACCATCTGACCTTCGGGCCACATATCAAAGCAGCTCGCGACCGAGCTGCTTTCGCGATGGGTAGACTCCATTACTTACTTACGGAAAAGAGCAAATTGTCTCTCAGGTGCAAATTGCGTCTCTATACCGCCGTGATCCGTCCCATCATGACTTACGCTTTTGTCGTGTACGCCCACGCCAAGCCTAGATATCTCCATAGGATGCAGGTCCTTCAGAACCGATTCTTACGTAAAGTCACGGGAGCCCCCTATTACGTCCGTAATGACCGTTTACATTTAGATCTTAAAATCCCCACGTTAGCTCAGTTCATGAAGCGCCTATCCAAGCGTTTCTTCGATTTTGCTATTAAACACCGTAACACCCTGATCGCAGCGGCCGCCCGTTACGAACCCTCGCGAATTAGTCAGATCCGCCGCCCAAGGCATACTTTAGTCGATCCCGATGACGCTATTACCCTCCTCCAGGAGAGCAGGAAGGAAACTAGCACGCTTAGAAAGCACAGACGCAAACAGCCGTCATTCCGTCCTCGCCGTCGAGGCCCGCCGCGATGCCCCGATACGAACCCTCCCCGTCCCTTGCTCGTGCCAGCCCGTGTTGCTGCACCTGTTGTTCAAAATCAGTCCCTAATTAATGACACCACTCAGATCCAGCCTGTCCCCTTGCTGTCCTCTCCCAGCGACGCCCTAAGCCGAGGCCCGTACCCCGCAGGGGGTGCCCTTAGCGTGTAGTCGTTTAGTTTGTAAGTTTTATGCCCTGGCTGGAAACCTTACACTTAAGGTACCCACAGGATTGTCCGGTTAAGCAGACGACAACCTCTCTAGGTTGAACTGCGAGATGCCATTTCGGAAAAAAAAAAAAGGAATCGCTCTCTTGGCTCGCGGACACCGACGGCTCAACATCAACTTAGCATTTCGTTCTACATATAAGTTTATTTTTAATTAAATGTTTTATACATCTTTTACGTTGTTTTTCTGAGTTCTTATAGCTCAGAAGCGGGAAGAACTATTGCAACCCACTTGCATTTCACTTGACTGTGTACCTACCTTATCTATTGCTTCGTGTGATTATTCTACAATAATGGGACACCACAAAAAAAGTAAACGTAAAAATAAGGACGACAGTGACAATGAAAAATCCTTGCGTCGCCGTTTAGTCAGAGATGTTAATACATGTAGATTACTAGAACGCGTAGCCTTATTGGAAAATCAAGTCTTGCAAGGCAGAGTTAGCGTAATACCCGATTCGGGGGGTAGTTCGAGCGCTGCGTCGAATGAGGGAAATCAAGGCGAAGATGCCACATCTGGTGGGCGTTTGTATACGCCACCGTCGCTACCCACGGTACCCTACGTGAACCTATTGCCACCAGTACCTAACGAGATTCCGTTAGCGCGTTCCGGAGACGAGTCCCCGATGGCACACACCGTAGCAAAGGATCCATGCGTTGGAGATAACTCTCGTGAAGTACGTTCGGAAAGTTGCGTGCAATCGGCATCGGTGATAGTCCCGTCGTTAGAAGCTACCACTGCAAGTCCACCACAATGCCATCATAATATCCATACCTCGTGCCCAACTTCTTTAAGATATGTCGGTCGTAGTGATCCAATACCGGAATTCGATCCTCATATTTCTTTGATAACAATGGAACAATGGATTAGAAAAGTTGAGGGTATTTCAAACATGTACGGTTGGGACGAAAAAACTGCTATATTTAATTGTTCTTCTAAACTAAAAGGCTATGCGCGGCGGTGGTATGATCAACTAAACGACGTCAATTTAAATTGGTTAGATTGGAAACAACGTCTTATGGCAGCTTTTCCGTCAAACCGAAGTAAATTAACTATGATGCGTGATCTTGTAAACGAAGTACGTCGTCCTGAACGAGATTACATTCAATTTTACTATGACAAATTGACGCTGGGTAACGCTTGTGGAATACCAGACTTACTTATCACTGAGGCCATCATAGGTACGATCGGAAATGACTTAGTAGAAGTAGGGGTTATTTCCGCGGGTTGTCGTGACCCAATTAGCTTATTAAATTACTTGTCATCGTTTAGGCGCCCGGCAAGCGTAAATGTTAATCGCAATAAAAAGTACAATAGTCATTATGATGACCAATTAAAGTGTAATATTTGTAAACGACGAGGCCATACTGCAAATAAGTGTAATAATAAATCTCGGAAGCAAGACAGTACGACTTTGGTGTGTGTATTCTGTAGCAAGCGTGGTCATGACGAAACTAATTGTTACACTAAAAATAAAAAATGCAGTTACTGTGGAAAAACAGGTCACATAAAACAAGACTGTCTTAAACTTAAAAATCGTCGTACAAGTTCTAACAAAGAAAATGACAAACAATGACATACTGTGCGCGTTATCACTGATGCGTCGGGTAGTTCAAAATATTACATGACCGTAAAAATTAATGATTTAGCTGTGTATGGTTTTATTGATTTTGGAAGCGCTTGTGTCACAATAACAGAATCAGTAGCTAGTCGATTAAAATTAGAAGCAAGTCCTTGCGAAAATATTGTTTTGTCCGGTTTTGGTGGCTCAAAAACCAATCCAATCGGTGTGGTAGTTGTTAAGATTCAAGTTGACGAGGCTACTTGTGATTGTAAGGCTTTCATAGTACCTGACTCTGCTCAAGATATTGGTGCTATAATAGGCCAACCTTTGACAGAGCATTCTACTGTTTATGTGATTAAAACACCGACATCTTTAAAGATATTTAATGCAAATCAATTTCTTGAACTACCTGATGCATGTAGTGACGTTGAGCGCGTCAAGTTGGTTTCGGATGACGAAGTAATTTTAAAACCCTAAACCCGAAGTAATTATCTTGTTTTGATTTTGTCTCTGGTTCAATTACACTGCGTGCTACTGAATATAATACGCCGAGGGCGGAGTGTATTATTCCCGAATACGACACCGAGATTATTGATGGCAAAGTTGTCGTAAACGTAATTAATATTACTAATGAGGTCATAAAACTACCGCGCAAGCGATGCGTGGCGCGAGCGACGATTACGGCCGGTAATAATAAATACACAATAGGTGATTACCTGGAACCGAATGTCGTGACCGACCTTGAATCTTTACTGCACGACTATTCCGATTGTTTTTCGGGTAGTGAAAATAAAATTGGAAAATGTTCAGTCCAAATGCACATTGAATTAACTGATACGAAGCCTATTTATTACCGTCCGTATCGAATGTCTTTAGGAGATCGGGAGAAAGTCCGTGATATTGTGTCAGACTTAAGGAATTGTTGAGGAATCAAATTCCCCATATGCCAGTCCCGTCATATTGGTCCCCAAAAAGTCGGGTGAAGTACGCATGTGCGTGGATTACCGTGCATTAAATAAAATTACTAAAAAAGAACGGTATCCTTTACCTGTAATACAAGATCAGTTAGACCGGTTATCCAAGCAACGCGTTTTCACCTGTCTTGATATTATGTCAGCCTATCATTGTATTCAAATTGCTGATGATAGTAAACAGTATACAGCGTTCATAACACCGGATGGGCACTACCAGTATACACGTATGAGCTTTGGATTGGTAAATGCACCGTCAGTGTTTCAGCGCGCAATGGACAATATTCTCGGTTCTTTACGATTCCAATGTGCGACAGCGTATTTAGATGATATTCTCGTTTACGCTGAAAATTATGATGATGCATTGCGCCGTCTCAAGGCCGTATTAGAGAAAATACGGGATGCTAATGTGACGCTTAGGTTAGACAAGTGTTCTTTCTTAGTTTCAAGTATAGAGTACTTAGGGCATGAGGTGTGCGATGGCGAAGTCAGGCCATCCAAGTATAAGCTCACAGCAGTACATGATTTTTCTGTACCGAGAAATGTACATCAGGTACGTCAGTTTATGGGTCTGGCAAATTATTTTAGGAAGTATGTGCCTCGCTCGTCCTATCACTATCCTCACCAAAAAGGACCAACCATGGGTATGGGGTGAAGAACAGTCTCTTGCATTTCACCGCATTAAGTCAATTTTAGTAAAGCAACCTGTGTTGGCGTTGTTTAATCCGGATTATGAAACCCAAATTCATACAGACGCGTTCAAAATAGGATTAGGTGGAATATTGCTTCAGAAGCAGCCGGACGATGCGTGGAAACCAGTCGCATATGCGAGTAGACAGACTACGTCTGTCGAACAAAAGTACCACAGTTTCGAACTAGAGACGTTAGCTGTTGTCATGAGCCTGAAAAAGTTTAAGATATACGTGTCAGGTTTAAAATTTGTCCTAGTGACCGATTGTAGCGCATTACGCTGGACATGGAGCAAACGAGATTTGTCTCCCCGTATTGCCCGGTGGTGGCTTGAAGTTCAAGGTTTTAACTTTACTGTTGAGTATCGTGCCGGCAAATCCATGGCTCACGTGGATGCGCTGAGTCGTAATCCTGTGGATTCAGTAATGCGATGTGTCGATAAAGACCTAATCGAATGTGTGCAGCAGGATGACGACTCGTTGCGTGGTCTCGTGAACCAGCTGAAGGATGAGGTTTCAAAGGGCTTAACTAATGGCTTAGCTAAAGATTTCTTGTTTGAGAATGGTGTATTATATAAAAAACTTGGAAATAGTCAAAATGTAGTCGTTCCACGAATATCACGTTGGTCTCTCGTTCAAAGTTTCCATGATAATAACGGTCACGTTAATTTTAATAAAACTTACAATGCCATAAGGTCAAAGTACTGGTTTCATGGTATGCGTCGGTTTATTCAAAAGTACACTCGTGGTTGTATATCATGTCAATATGCTAAAAAACCAACTGGCCGTCGTGTGGGCTTGTTACATCCAATTAAAAAGGTGGCCGTACCTTTTCACACTGTTCATGTGGACCATCTTGGCCCGTTCTGTAAAAGCCCATCAGGCAAAATGCACATTCTAGCAATAATAGATGCTTTCACGAGGTTTATATGGATCGAAGCTGTTCGAGACGTCAGTTGTAAATATGTATTGCAGACGTTTGACCAATTAATTAAAACTTTTGGTGTTCCAAGTCGTATAATAAGTGACCGTGGCAAAGCTTTTAGTTGCAAAGATTTCAAAGAGTATTGCACTCAAAGGCAAATAAAGCATGTCATGACGGCAGTCGCTAGCCCAAGGGCGAATGGGCAGATAGAACGTTTTAATAGAACTATACTTGACGCCCTTGTAGCATACGTTGGTGATGACCAAAATGACTGGGAGAAATACTTGCCTAAAGTACAGTTAGGATTAAACTCTAACGTAAATAATAGTACGGGTAAGACTCCATTGGAACTTCTTTATGGGTTTCGACCTAGACTTGTAGGCGATATAGTTGTGCCCGATAGGTCACCTAATTTAGACGAGTTGAGGGAGGCCGCTGTCACGAGATCAGCTAAATTGTCTCAGCAGGCAAAGGACAAATATGATCAAAAACGGCGTTATGAAGCACCTTTTAAGATAGGTGATCTAGTTCTTGCCGAAAGAAAGATCATTCGTAAGGGTTTACGCAGTGGTAAACTTATGCCTCGTTTTGACGGGCCATATAAAATTGTAAAGGTCTTGCCTCATGATCGGTACGTGATTAAGACTACACGTAACCGTGGTCGACTTTATGAAAATGTCTTGGCCAGGGATAAGTTAAAACTTTTCCATTGCAATCATTCCGATGAGTCTGACAATTCTAATTCTGAGTAAAGAAATACAAAAGTATGTTGTTCAGGACGATTTATTTCATTTGATTAGTGCACAGTTAAAAATTGTTAGATGGATCCATTTTTAGTAATTGTTGATATTATAAATAATTTATGATCTATCTTTGTTTCAATAGCGCTAACCTTAAGAGGTGTTTAATTTGAACATAAACTTATAAACTAAATTAAATAATGCATTTAACCTTAAGAGGTGTTTAATTTGAACATAACCTTATAAACTAAATTAAATAATGCATTTAGCCTTAAGAGGGTGTATTATTGATAATTGGTCGTGAGTAGTTCCTTAGGAGGAAGACAATACCTTAGGAGGAAGACAATACCTTAGGAGGCTATTGTGACACGACATTTATGATGTGGACCCTGAAGGGTAAGCCATCATTATAACCACAAACAGTTTTATTTTATTAGATTGGGATCGATCGGGGGGATGGATTGATTTTTTATGTAAACATTAAGAAGTTATTCATACTGACATTAAGAAGTCAGATGAAGTAGTATTGTAGTATTCAGAAGCCAATCGCACTGACATTTAGTCAGTTCAGTTAACATTTGACGTCAATCACTGGTGGCCACTGATGTTGAGACATCACTTTAAATTGACATTTAGACGTCAATCACACTGACATTCAGACGTTAGTTTAATTTGACATTTAGACGTCAATCACACTGACATTTAGACGTTAGTTCAAATTGACATTCAGACGTCAATCACACTGACATTCAGACGTCAGTTCAAGTTGACATTAAGAAGTCAATAAAACTGACATTCAGACGTTAGTTCAAGTTGACATTAAGACGTCAATCACACTGACATTCAGACGTCAGTTCAAACTGGCATTAAGATGCCAATCTCACTGTGTCGTCGCCACATCGGGAGGTCGTGAGCGAGCTGGGGTCGTCATCAGCACCAAGGAGCCAGAGCTACGCAGGGCGCGCAGCTGTATCAGGAAGGCCGACTGTAAGGCGCTGTAGATGGCTGTGTAGCTTGTAGTTAGATGGTAGCTGATGAGGTGCTGGTATGTTGGTGCCGAGGAAGATGATGAAATAAATAATTCAGACAAGTAATAAATGAAACGTCTATATTGTACCGTGTCGCAGATGGAAGGGAATAGTGTTGCCACTATTTACATATTGGTTTACATTTAATGTTGGTGTTGCAAATTAAGAATTAAAATATCCAACATGCTGCGGCCTCACACAGTTAGCAATGAACTTACAAAAAGTTACATAAAATTAAATTGAACTTACAAGTTAACATTTGGTTTTTTTTTTTTTAAACTATATAAAAACTAGAGCTTAAATTAACATACACAATACAGTACAGTACAATCTATCCATACATTGTAGTTTTAATATAATATTATGACTTATTATTTAACATTATCAGTTAGAGAAATATCTAAGAATTATCATCGTATTCTATAGGTAATAGACAGATTTTATTGATGGCCCGGGAATGAGTTTTCCCATTTGGGGTCCTAACCTCGACTGCCCTAATTTTGCCATCATGTCCTGGAAACAAATTAACAATTCGAGCCATAGGCCACGACATGGGAGGAGTATTGTCCTCTTTTAAAATGACTAAATCGCCTAGTTTGACATTACATATATTATCACGCCACTTAGGTCTATTTTGTAACAAATTTAAATAATATTGATGCCACGCTTTCCAAAATGACTGTTTCAGAGAATTACACAGTTGCCAAAACTTAAGCCTATTTTGTGGAATGTTACAGACATTATTTTCAGGATACATTGACATTGCAGTACCTATAATAAAGTGACCGGGTGTTAGATAGCAATAATCATCAGTGTTTGAAGATAAAGGTAAGAGCGGTCGAGAATTAAGCACTGCTTCTATTTCAATTAATACTGTATTAAGTTTTTCATAGGTTAAAACAGTTTTTTGCAATATTCTTTTTAAGTGAAACTTTGTACTCTTTACTGCCGCCTCCCAGAGCCCCCCAAATGTAGGCGAGTAGCATGGTATAAAGCGAAATTGTATGCCACGCTCGGCGGTAAATCTTTGAACTTGCATTTGGTGGTTCTGAGAAGTTTGCAGTTTGTAGAGTTCGACTAATTGACTCCTTGCACATTTAAATGTGCTTGCATTGTCGCAGTGAATTTCGGTGGGCAACCCTCGTCTAGAGATAAATCTTCTCAAGCACGCAAGAAAGGTTTCCGTGGTCAAGTCTGACGCAAGTTCTAAGTGCACGGCTTTTGTCGCGAAACATACGTATACACAGATATACCCTTTACCTATTAATGATCGTCTTACGCGAGAGAGTTTTACATCAATTGGCCCAGCGAAATCCACGCCGACCTTCTCAAATGGGCGGCTGGTAGCTGTTACACGTGCAGCCGGCAAGGAGCCCATTAGTTGCTTGGCTACTGAGGCCTTTTGTCTGAAACACACAATACATTTGTGAGTAATTTTCTTAACTTCTAATAATCCATTTACAATCCAAAACCTTTGGTTTAGATGCGAGAGTAAAAGCTTAGGCCCTGCGTGCAGTAGCCTCTCATGTTCACACCTTATAAGCAAGCTAGTAATTGAAGAGCATTTGGGCAGTATGATAGGATGCTTTTGTGAATAAGCTATATCAGCATAATGCAGTCTGCCCCCAACACGCAATAGACCTTGGCTGTCGATAAAGGGATGCAATTCGGATAGATTACCTTTCAAATTATTATTATTGCTTATTGCTTTGATTTCAGATTTAAAATATATATTTTGTTCATGTTTAATTATTAACATTAATGCACGATCCAATTCAGAAGCTTGCAAAAAGTTTGTATTCATTTTAACTTTATTTTTATTAATATTGTTTAAAAATCGCAATATGTATGCTAATAGCCTTACTATTTTATTTAAATTAGAGTAATTATAAAAGCGCTTGAACACATAATCAAGCGGATTTGGATTTTGGCATACCAAGTTACTGGAAAGAGCTAAGCAGGGTTCCACTGAGAGCGAATCAGCGAGAGTGCTGGAAGCAGGAAAGTTGTACTCACTGTTTTGCAGAAACTTTGGGCCATTCCACCAAATATCGCAGCTACTCAGCTCATTTGGGTTGACACCTCTGCTAATAAGATCAGCAGGATTGTCATTTGTGTTGACATAATGCCAACTACATCCAGCTGTGTTTTGACGAATTACACTTACTCTGTTCGATATGTATGCCTGAAGCTTTGTTAGCTCTGTATTTAGCCATGCAAGGACAATTTGTGAGTCGCTGAATAAACAGACATGCCTTATGTTAATTTTAACTTTAAGTGTATTATGAGTCCGCAAAATTAATTTCGATAGCAATAGGGCAGCATTCAGTTCAAGCCTTGGCACGGTCATGCCTTTCTTTTGAATAGGGTTGATTCGCGATTTGGAACAGAGTAGATGCAATTTTGTCATACCTGATTGGTTTGTGAGTCGTAGGTACACACAGCATCCGTAGGCTGTCTTACTTGAAGCATCTGCAAAGCCGATTAAATCTGCTGAGTCTGCTTCTGAAATTCTAATGTTCCTATCTAAAAGCATTGGCTGCATTGCAGCTAAATTATTGGTAAATTGAAACCATTCTTGCTGAACATTTGCAGGTGGACTGTCATTCCAACCTGTGTTCAGTAGCCATAATTTTTGCATTATCGCCTTTGCTGTGACTACAATTGGGCTCACAAATCCCATTGGGTCATAGAACCTACCTATATAACTAAGTATGAGTTCTGGAGTAGAGATTATAAAGTGATCATCCTTTACATTTATTTGAAGTCCTAAGGCTTTCATGTTATAATCACCCTTTTGTAATTCTAAACTATCAAAGTGCCTATCGTTTAATGGTATATTGTTCAACACATTCTCATCATTTGATGACCATTTATGAGTATGGAAACTACCTAATTTAAGCAAATCACGAAGCTGGTCTCTGGCAGCTATAGTAGTTTCTAAGTTATTATTACAGTAGATAATATCATCAACATATAGATTATTTTTGATAATAGATGATGCTAGTGGATATGATTTTTCATATCTATTTGCTAGCTCATCTACGCAGCGAGTTGCTAAATAACTAGAACTTTTCAAGCCATATGTAACCGTATCTAACCTTATACACTTGACTGGCTGGTCAGGATTGTCCCTCCACAAAATATTTTGAAGGGTAGTGTATTGAGTATCTACTTTAATGTTTCTGAACATACGCTTGATGTCCGCTGTAAATGTATATCTACCTAAGCGGAATAATAAAATTATATCAAATAAATCTTTTTGAACCACAGGTCCATTGAGTTGTAAATCATTTAATGAAACCTTCTTGTTGGTTCTCATTGAACCATCAAAGACTGTTCGAAGCTTTGTGGTTTTACTATTGTTATTAATAACTGCATGGTGTGGTAGAAAATACACTGCATGCTTATTTAAGTCAACCAATTCTATATCAATATAATGACCATGACCAAGAGATAGATATTCATGAATGAAATTTTTGTATTGCATGAATAAATCAGGATCAGTATGCAATCTCTTTTCCAAATTTAAAAACCTTTTTAATGCTAAGTGAAATGATTCACCAAGAGTATCGTTTACATCTGATAAGGGTAATTTTAAAGGCATAGGAACCACAAATTGATTATTAATTAATTTAACTGAACTTTGAAAAATATGTTCGCAAAGCTCTTGCTCAGATGTTTGCTCAGTAAATATTTCTGGAACTTTTTCATTGGTCCAAAACTGGGCAAGTGTCTCGTTGAGACCTAATTCACATTTTAATACTACTCTATTACATGTCTGTTGAGATACCTTGGGTGGCAGATTTCCTCCTACAATGTGACCGAAGTATGTGTTAAAGATGTGTAGTTGTGTGTTACTAGGCTGCTGCAGTGGATGAGTAGAATTCCAGGACCGAGCTGATAACTGCTTGCTGTGTCTTGACAGGCTGATGCTTGTGCACTGCTCGTCCGGTAACAGGGTCTGGAAAAACACATCAGCGCCTAATAACATATGTATTTCACTAGGCACATTAAATTGGTCATCTGCCAATCTAATGTTGGGCGGTATTATAAAACTAGAGAGATCAAATTTATTCTGAGGTAATTTGCATGTTACCTCTTTTACCACATGACAAGTTACCATTGTCTTGAATGGTGAATTTATTGAATGGATTTCAATGGGAATGCTATACTTTACATTACTTTTTTCATTAGTAATTCCAACAATACAGGTATTATTTTGCAAGGGCGTTAAACCTAACAGCTGAACAACTTTTGCAGTTATAAAAGAAACCTGAGATCCGCTGTCTAGTAACGCCTTGATAATGTATTCTGTGCCGTTCCTTGCTACAACTTTAATTCGAGCTGTAGGTAGAAGCACATTATTATTAACATTACTTGATAAGGTGACAGCTGGTGGGGTTTCACCTGAATTGCAGTGGAGCAGAGTGTTATGAGACTTCTTGCACTCTGAGCACCGAAAGTGAAACTTACATTTGCCACCATGCATACCTAAACAAATCACACACAGTTTTTGTTCTTTGGCAAACGTCAGTCTAATCGTTTGCTGGCAATAGCTGAAATTTTTTACATTTTATAATTTATGGTCATTTAACTTACAGAAGATGCATGTTGCTCCTGCCGTGGCGACTGCTGTTACCTTGGTTGACTGCTGCTGGAAGTGAAGACCCTGTCCAGCATTTTCCAATGCCAGAGCTCGTTTCTCAATATATTGCAGGAAATCTTCTAGGTTAGGTTGTATACTGGGATCTCGGTCTAGCTGATAAGCTCGTGCAGTAATTCCATCTAATTTACGGGAAAGAACACATAACAAAATTGCATCCCAGTATATGACATTAGAGTCAAGGTTTTTAATTGCAGCTAATTGTTGCCTAATACATGACACAAAGTCCCTCAAACCACTAGCTGTTGACTTAACAATACTACTTAAATCTAAAATGTTGCATAGGTGATCATTTAGAATCTTATATTTATTATTGTAGCGATCTCTCAATAGTTTGCGAGCTTCATTATAGCTTTCTGGGGTTAAACTTAAATCTTTTATCAAATTGTATGGTTCACCTTTCAAAAACGATCTCAAATAATAAAACTTTTGAATATGGTCAAGACTACTGTCATTGTGAATCAATGAATCGAACAAATTAATAAATGGTACGTATTCTGTGAATGTACCATCAAATGTTTTTATACAAATTGGTGGTAATTTTGTTTTATGTGTGGTTGCATCAGAATACGTTAAGGAGCCGGAGGGGCTTGCATTTTCATGAGTCTTAATTTTCCCGTTCAATGACGCCAAGATTCTATAATAATTATTTTCAATTTGCTCGACATTTTCCTTGTCAGCATTATCAAGATATAGAATATCTTTACAAAGAGATTCGTAATCACGGAAAGCACTTATGAGTCGGTCACGTTTGGTGACCAGCTCATCACAATTTATTTTACCTAAATCTGAAACCTCAACGAAATTAAGTAACCTTGTTATCGTACCTTTAACATACCCTCTTGAGGCGATTTTACGTTTGAGTTCTTCCTCCATTTCTAAATAATAAGCACTTCTTAGTAGGTATCACAACTTATATGCTAAACACAACACTTTATTGTTTCGTTTTCATGCGCGTGGACTACGGATTTTGAAGAGTCGATCAAATGCCACAAAATGGTGGCGTGGTGCGATTTCTTGTGCGTCACTCTTGCTGTCCCTTTTGCGCTCGTACGTAATTCAGCTTCTGTTCCGCTCGGCGGCGTGCGCAGATCGCGTTCCAGGCGCGTAAACTCGTTCAAATGTACAAATGGTGTATGATATTGCGATACGTGCCGTCTCGCTTGTTCTTGCGGAATACCTTTTGTTGTGCTTGCAGCTGTACTCTTCACTCACACCTGCAGAGGTGACTCCGGCGACGGCGGCAAATGTGATCGATGAAATTGCAGATGATATAGATTTATTCTGGGCTTTTTCTTGGAGAATGTTGCTGGAGTCGAATCGATATATTTGCGATTTTCTTGCGACGACCAGGCCAAGAACCATGCAGAGCCCGCGTTGCCAACCAAAATGGCAGCGACACGGCCGAGAATAAAACTTGCCAAACCTCTTGTTTGCTTCTTCCGCAGCACGGCTGTTTCTCCGCGAAGGGCCAATGTGTAGCTTGTAGTTAGATGGTAGCTGATGAGGTGCTGGTATGTTGGTGCCGAGGAAGATGATGAAATAAATAATTCAGACAAGTAATAAATGAAACGTCTATATTGTACCGTGTCGCAGATGGAAGGGAATAGTGTTGCCACTATTTACATATTGGTTTACATTTAATGTTGGTGTTGCAAATTAAGAATTAAAATATCCAACAATGGCGCTCGAGGACCGTCATGAAGTTGCCGGCTGCGAAGATAGCAACGCACGGGCGGCGCGCCTATCTGGTATATATTGCACCGACACCGAGGAATCGCTCTCTTGGCTCGCGGACACCGACGGCTCAACATCAACTTAGCATTTCGTTCTACATATAAGTTTATTTTTAATTAAATGTTTTATACATCTTTTACGTTGTTTTTCTGAGTTCTTATACTAAATACGTTTTAAGGGTTGTCGAAAATAAATTATATTGTGAAGTCTTTTTCTTTAAATGCTAATAGAAACATCCTCTTTCGTTTAAAAATCGTGTGTTAAATGTTAGTTGTTACGCACACCATCTATTGAGGTTTATTCAAACCAAGATTAAAGGCCTATCCGCACACAACAGTGCCGACACGTGCCGATCCGTAACGTAACGATCAGTGTCAGTTAAATTTCATATTGTAGCATACATTTTGTACGACGCTATCCGTACTCGTCAGTGACAGTGACGTTCAGCGGTGTCAGTGCTGCGCCGACATTGTCCGTGATCCGACGTGAATTTATAGCGGACAATATTTTGCCTGAGACTGTCGCAGTGTTTCAAGATGGACGACGAAAAGTTGATTGAATTGGTCCGTGTAAACCCTGCAATTTTCATAAATTGCAGGGTTTACACGGACCAATTCAATCAACTTGACCTTGAACTTGTTGTTTTAAAATTATTGTCCATGTATTTTCTATGTGAAAGGTCATCCTTTCACATAGAAAATACATGGACAATAATTTTAAAACAACAATATGGAATAATATTGGGCTAGAATTGGGCGTAAGCGGTAAGTATTTACCTATTTTATTTACGTAGCTAGATACTGGTTTTTGTTTTTTAATATAGTTAGAATAGTTATTTACACAATCATGTAAATACTTACTTAATTGAACTGGAAAATAAAAGAAAAATATGTATTCTGTACGTTATTTATTTATCCCTAAGTTATATTATAAATGAGAAAGTAAACTGTCTGTCTCTTTACAAAAAATAAAATGAATCAAGTAAACAGGTCCTACTAGGCAGCTAGGTACAAAGTATTAAGTAATAGTAATATTTAATATTATTATAATAATTAATAGTAATTTATTTATATTCTCGTCTCTTGACCATCTAGCCATCCAGATTCAGCGTTTAAGTAGTTTTTAAATAATTCTCTGGTCTTGAAAGCTTCGTTTGTGTTACTTCTTGCACCTTGTAAAGGGAGATGGCGAAAAATATCTCCACTTAGATTTGCCACTTGTACATTTCTTGTTCCATGAGAATATGTATCATTGACATGTTTCTTTATAAAATTATGTAGGACTAGCTGGTGCCCGCGGCTTCGCCCGCGTGAAGTTCGGTAACTGTCCCACTGAATTATCCTAAAGGGATAAATAGTGTCCTACATATAAATCCAGGTTATAAACTATCTATGTGCCAAATTTCATAATCATCACAATTTATTATTACTATCACTATCACAACCACCATCATTATCACAATCACCATCACTATCGCAACCAACATCATTATCACAATCACAATCACCATCACCATCACCATCACAATTACCATCAAAATCACTATTACAATCACCCTCATCGTTTTCACAAACATTATCATCGTAATCACAAACATTATCATCGTAATCACAATCATTATCACAATCACCATCACATTCACCATCACAATCACCATCACAATCACCATCACAATCACCATCACAATCACCATCACAATCACCATCACAATCACCATCACAATCACCATCACAATCACCATCACAATCCTCGTTATCACAATCATTTACATCGTAATCAAAATCATCTTCATCAATATCACAATCACCATCACATCGCTGTCACCATCACAAATGCCGTCACTATCACAATCACCATCACAATCACCATCACAATCACCATCACAATCGCCATCACAATCACTATCACAATCATTTTCATCGTAATCACAATCATTATCATCGTAATCACAATCATTATCATCTTAATTACAATCAACATGATCACAATCGCTATCACTGTCACAACCACAACCATTATCACAATCACAATCACCATCACAATCACCATCACCATCACAATCACTATCACTATCACAATCACTATCCTCGTTATCACAATCATTTTCATCGTAATCACAAACATCTTAATCATTATCACAATCACCATCACTGTCACAATCACAATAACCATCACCATCGCTATCACCATCACAATCACCGTCATTACCACAATCACTATCACAATCACCATCACCATCACAATCACCATCAAAATCACTATCACAATTACCATAATCATTATCACAATCATTATCATCGTCATCACAATCATTATCATCTTAATCACAATCGCCATCCTCGTTATCATAACCATTGCTATCACAATCACAATCACCGTCACTATCACCATCACTGTGACAATCCCAATCACCATCACTGTGACAATCCCAATCACAATCACTATCATCGTTAATCCACTCATTATCATTGTAATCACAATCATTCTCATCGTAATCAAAATAATCATCATCACAATCATCATTATCACAAACATCATCATCGTAATCGCAATCAATATCATCGTAATCACAATCATCATCATCACAATCATCATGATCATTATCACAATCATCGTCATCATTATCACAATCACCATCACTGTCACAATCATAATCACAATCACCATCGCTATCACCATCACAATCACCTCACAATCACAATCACTATCACAATCACCATCACAATCACCATCAAAATCACTATCACAATCTCCATCATCGTTATCACAATCATTATCATCGTAATCACAATCATTATCGTCTTAATCGCAATCATCATCATCACAATCACTATCACCATCACTATCATCATTATCACAATCATTTTCATCGTAATCACAATCATCTTCATCATTATCACAATCATCTTCATCAGTATTACAATCACCATCACCATCGTTATCCCCATCACAATCACCGTCACTATCACAATCACCATCACCATCACAATCACCATCAAAATCACTATCACAATTACCATAATCGTTATCACAATCATTATCATCGTTATTCCAATTATCATTATCACAATCATCATTATCACAATCATTATCATCGTAATCAAAATCATCATCATCACAATCATCATCATCAGTATCACAATCATCATCATCATTATCACAATCATCATCATCGTTATCACAATCATCACAATAAATCAACAATACAGAAGCAACCCTGTACAGAAGTCGAATCCGCCATCTTCTGGATCTCATAATAAATGCCATTTTCGTAATCAGCACCCCTGATAATCTCGGTATCGACACCCATATTGATTTTTAGACATTTCAACCCAATCGCACCCCAAGACCCCAACAGGGAATGATGGTATTTCAGGTCCGCCACATTAAATCTTAAAATCGTTGTTTTTGTAATACACCTGACCCAATTTACCATACAAACAATACCTATGTTGAATTTCAGGCTTTGTTACCCCATTTCCCTCTTTAGGGGTTGAATTCTGAAAAAACCTGAAACACAAATGTTAACTCATTTAGCGATAGGAGTACTCCTGTTAAGTTTCGAATAATCTAACCAATCTTATTTTCCCATGTAATCTTTGGACCCCCGTTTCAACCCCTTAGGGGGTAAATTTTGAAAAATTCTTTCTCAATGCACCCCTAAATGTCATAAAGAACCTATGTGCCAAATTTGGAATCCCTTTTTTCCCTCGATTTTTAGACTTTGCCACCCCATTTCCCCCTCTTAGGGGTTGAATTCTGAAAAAACCTGAAACCAGTTTCTACTCATTTCTTAATAGGAGTACCCTTGTGAAGTTTCGAATAAAATAGTCTAACTAAACTTGTTTCCCCATACAAACTTTAGAGCTCCGTTTCACCCCCTTAGGGGGTGAGTTTTGAAAAAACCCATTCTTAGTGCACCCCTAGACCACATAAGGAACCTACTTGCCAAATTTGGAAGCTGTAGACCCAGCGGTTTGGGCTGAGCATTGATTGTTATACTTTGCCACCCCATTCCCCCTCTTAGGGGTTGAATTCTGAAAAAACCTGAGACCCGTTTCTATTCACTTATCAATAGGAGCACTCCTGTGAAGTTTCGAATGAAATAGTGTAACTAATTTTGTTTCCCCATAAAAACTTTGGAGCCCCGTTTAACCCCCTTAGGGGGTGAATTTTGAAAAATGCTTTCTTTGTGCACCCCTAAACCACATAAGGAACCAATGTGCCAAATTTGGAATTTCTAGACTCAGCGGTTTGGGCTGTTCATTGAATTTTATACTTTGCCACCCCATTTCCCACTCTTAGGGGTTGAATTCTGAAAAACCCTGAAACCCGTTTCTACTCATTTATCAATAGGAGCACTCCTGTGAAGTTTTGAATAAAATAGTCTAACTAATCTTGTTTCCCCATACAAACTTTGGAGCCCCGTTTAACCCCCTTAGGGGGTGAATTTTGAAAAATCCTTTCTTAGTGCACCCCTAGACCACATAAGGAACCTACTTGCCAAATTTGGAATCTGTAGACCCAGCGGTTTGGGCTGTGCGTTGATAGATGAGTCAGTCAGTCAGTCAGTCAGTTTCTTCTTTTATATATTTAGATTAGTGTTGATAGTATTATATGGTCTACGTTTTCTGGCTTAGCTTGAATTACTCGTAGTCTAAAATATATCCGAAATTTTTGAGCCAGTAACCCAAAGGCATTCTCAACGACTCTTCTGCCTCGTGATAAACGATAATTAAATATCTTTTTAGATACATCCAAATTTTGTCCTGGATAGGGTCGCATCAAATAGGGTTTTAATGGGAATGCCTCATCTGCGAGAATTACATAGTGAGTTGGTGTATCTGTGCCTGGTAATGGTGAATCTGGTGGTACAGATAAAGTACCTCGTTCTAATTCCTTGCCTAAATTGCTTTTTGCAAATATGCCACCATCACTGTTCTTACCATATGAACCCACACTGACAGCAATAAAATTGTAACGAGTATCTACAAGTGCTAACAAGACGATTGAAAAGGTTTTCTTGTAGTTAAAGAACATGGACCCGCTATTGGCAGGAGCCTGTATAGTAACGTGTTTTCCATCTAATGCTTCCAAACAATTAGGAAAATTCCAGTTAGTATAAAATTCATTAGCAATGGATAGCCACATCTCCTGTGTTGGTCTTGGTAACATTTCTTCCATCAAAGTCTCCACTATTGTTTTGCAGGTTTCATTAACAATTTCATGTACTGTGGTGTGCCCTAAACGGAAACTGAATGGTATTGTTTTAAATGAGTCCCCTGTTGCCAAAAATCTGAAATAAAAGAAATAAATATAGGTTAATAAACGAAATATAATTTAAAGGATAGTTTTTTATAGTTAAATAAATTGTGTTAAGTATTTAAAATTATTGTGGTATGTTTGTATTAAACGGGTGCTTTTGATTCAGGTCTAATATGTAAATTAAGATGGTCGAACATACGGGACAACTTGTAAATATAAACCTATGGCAGTATAAAATAATTTGATTATTATTTTTTGTTTTATTGACACATACCTCAAACGGCATCCTGCCGTTTTGCCGAAAAGATTTTGACAAAATTTCATTACCCAAACAAATTTTAGCAACCTTTTTTATACCATTGCAATATTTCGAATGATTTTAGTACGCATATTTTTATTTGGTCAAATTTTTACTCGGCAAAATATTACCAAATATAATGTCATTTGGTCTTTAATCAAATGATTTATTACAGCAAACAATCTTCAGACAATAAACGTTTGGTGAAATGATTTGTTAAGACAAAAAATATTAAGGCAAAAATAAGATTTTTTGGGAATTATATAATTAAAAAATGCAATTTTATTTTAATATACTTAATCATTTGTTTAATGCAAAATATTAATAGAAAAAAAGATATTGTTTTTAGTAGGTTACCCGGAAGTGAACCATTTAGATTAGGATAATTACTTATTTAAAAAAAATGGTTAGGTTAGGTTAAAACTGTGACCTGCATTATATAGAAAAAAAAATATGGAAAAAAACGCTACTAACTAAAAAAAAAAAAAAAAGTTAATATTCATATTATTATTACCTGTTTAGAATTTGTCCGAAGTGGAAAGTATTTCACATTTTTGTCATTGAAGCATAGGAAAGGGTGAATTGAAAACTGACGATACTAAATATTTGGCTTATTTGATTTTGCGTAAAAACTGTTATTCCAACTGAAATATTTGATTAAATAAAAAATGTTAAAAGTACTAGTTGGTAAACAAGTTATACTTTAAACGATTATTTCCCAAACATTAGGTTTGCGTTACAATTTTTTGTGAATAGATTTTTTGCTAAGTAATAATTTGGCAAATAAAATTATGCAAAAAATTTTTTGGGAAGTGAAAATTTGTCAAATTCCTTTCGGTCAAACAAGGGAGACCCACCTCAAACATACTGCTAGACGTTACCTTGGTGGTATAGCTTTTCTCCAATGAGTATCTTGTTTTTTTTTGCTTTTCAGTAAGTTTAGATAAAAGTATGTCGAAACAATGTTTTGACATCCTGAAATACTCAAAAAACTTTGATTCATCATCTATCAGGTGTTATATAGGGAAGCGAACTCTCCTTCTTTTTCTCTTTTCCTCCATGCGTTATGAACCCATTTCCTACTTCTCACATGAATTTCTTCGTCTTCTTCTACTATTAAAGCAATTGCTGCTAACTGTGATCTTGAATATCGAGGCATTTTACAAGCACGTCAAACTGTTGCAAGGTACTAAAAATCACTGCACGCGTCATGTCGGTACTGACATGTACGAATAGCACGTCACGGAACGGTACGGTACGGTACGGAACGGTACGGGTGTCGGTCACGTGTCGGCACTGTTGTGTGCGCATAGGCCTTAATTCGTTCTTATAGGTACTATTGTAAAGTTAGTACATTTATTACTTTAAGGTGTTATTTAAACTCTATGTAATCAAAAAAAACGTGTATAGTTCGGTTCAAACTTAATAGCGGCTCGGAAGTTAGCTGCAACTGATGACGGTCTGCGCATTATACAGACAAAACGATGCGTCATCTGCGCCCCGTTGATACCTAAAATTGTTGTCTGCGCAGCTTTACATTAGATGTTCTGAAATTCAGAATCGCCATAAAGTTTAAAGCGTTATTCTTGCGCAGACTGTCACTCGCAGCTAACTTCCGAGCCGCCATTAAGTTTGAACCGAACTATATCTTTAGTTTCACATCACTTTTATTTTAAAAAGGAGCTTTTAACAGAAGGGTGGGAAATGGAAGTTAGCGGTGGTGATTATGCTTGTTGTAAGCTGGGTAAAAGTTATAGGTAAGTAGTTTTATGTAATACATGATTAAAAATAATCAGCCCAAATAAACTATTAGACCAGAATCGTATTATAATATTGAGGTGTATTGTTAACTTGCAAAGAAAATTTGTAAATGTTGGCACTCTCTGATTACGACAAAACGGAAGTCAAATTTGTACATGACTGGTTTTTAAAGTCTCTTTCGTCACACACGTTTGTTATTAATAATTAAATAATCAATGAATACACAAAAAGTATTATGCTATCGGTATCGAACAAAGTTAATAATTCAGTATAGGTCTAAGTTGGAAATGAAACAGGAAATCAATTAAAGATTATTCTGACAACTTATTGGAAACAATTGTGGACTACCGCGTGTGACTTTTTCGAGGTCAAAGTCATTCCTCGACCTTTATGAACTTGGAGGGTTGTATTAATAATTTTGATAATTATAATTCTGTAACAACATACGTCTTACACCCGCGAACCATATTTTTATCAACATACAACCTAGCACTGGCCTACAAATTGCAAAAAACGTAAGAAAATTTGAATTTCGCGGGCTAGTAGTAGGGTAGTCATTTTGTTTACATTTTTTGCAATTTGCAGGCCAGTGCTAGGTTGTATGTTGATTGAAATTTTGTTCGCGGGTGTATTGATGATTTTGATGATTATAATTCTGTAACTACATACGTGTTACACCCGCGAATAATAGTTTTTATCAACATAAAACCTAGCACTGGCCTGCAAATTGCAAAAAACGTAAGAAAATTTAAATTTCGTGGGCTATCTTGACGCTTTCGCCTTAAGAGTTGAGAGTAATTAATTATTGTATCCATGAGCATTGTCCTTTACGCTTTTACCAATTCTTTGAACTAAGTACTTATGTCAGTAGGTTACTGTGTTTGAGAAAAACTTTAGTTCCTTTTCGCTTATCTCTATTAATATGGTATTAATAAATAATTTCAATAGAAGTGTATTGGATTGCGTTAATTGATAAAATTCAAGCTTCAGCACTATAATATTACTAACTATGCGTAATATGTAATTGCTTCGTTTTTTTCAGACACAACATAGTGGTAATTTAATGAAACATTTGCAACATCATTATAAAGAGATATACAAAGAGGTCTTAGAACTCAATTTTAGTCGACAAGAATCAGCAAGTACCATTGCCAGGCAGAGAACAATTTCTAATATGGTCTTGGAAGAATGCACTAACTTACTGGCTGTTCATGGACGCCCATTTTCAATCATAAACGATAAGGCATTTAAAAACCTGCTCGCTCTAATACCCGAAAATAAGAGTACTATAAATGCGCTTAAAGTTAGAGAGAATGTTAAGTATAGGGCTACAAACATGCGAGATCAGCTAGCTAATATACTTCATGGAAAAAAAAATCGATAAACATCGATATCGCTTCTATCGGAACTCGAAGTTTCATGGGCATTAACTGCCAATATTTAGAAAATGGCAAAGTACTTTTGAAAAATTTGGGAGTTATTGAAATTTTTCAGCGCCACACATCCGAGCACCTTAAAGAAATGCTCATCTTTAATTTACACCGATTTCGCATAAATACGGAATTTAATAATCAAATTCACTGCATAACGACAGACAATGGAGCCAATATGATTAAATTGAGTAAACTAATGAATGAAAGTTGTTTAGCTGCTAATATATCTGAGTCTGATGATGTACAGGCAGGTCCCAGTTCAGCTGAAGCAAACGAAAGTAACAATTTATGTGAGCATTCCAATATGGAGTTCCAATACGGAGACAATTATGACGAGACTAGTGAACTTGAACATACATTCACTAATCAAGTAACAACAGTTTTGAGAGAACAGTTTACGAACGCAAGTGAAAGCAGTGGACATGAAATCGGCATTGTAAGATGTGCTGCACACACGCTCCAATTAGCACTTTTAGATGCTTGTAAAGATGAAACCACTTGTAGTCTTATTACAAGTGGTCGAGAAGTTGTGCGACGTCTTAGAACCCCACAGTTTGTTAGGTTGTTAAGACAAAATTACAAAAATGTACCAAAACTGGACTGCACTACAAGATGGCATTCAACAATTGATATGGTGGAAAGCTTACTTTCATTGCTCTCGTAAGCCCAACGACCGCACAACGACATGGAGGCAAACCACCAACGCCCGTGTTGAACAGGACATTATGGCTGAGGTTAACGCTCACCTTAACGGTGTAGGACTCAAGAACCCAGCTACCGCAGCAAGACCACCTGGTATGACAACCCCAACAACTACTCCTGAACTTTCATTACGTGAAATATACAGCACTGATGAGCGCTTACACTTGCCAGATTCTACGTGGGAGGCATTAAGTGAATTTGTCAGATGTTTAATACCTGCAAGAGAACTAACAAAAAAGCTACAAGAAGAACAGCTTACTGTTGGAGACTTTTATAAAGCGTGGATGTTATGTGAGTTTAAAATTACTAAAATGACTGCAAAAATAGCAACTGACTTACTAGCATCGATGAAAAATCGGGAAAAAATCCTTTTTCAAAATGATATTTTTATAAATGGAATTTTTCTGGATCCACGGGTGAACACTATTTTAACGCCGGAGCAACAAAATAAGGCAAAGGCAAACTGTATTAAACTATACATAGATAATTTTGAATTGGAACAAAGTGACAAAGAAAATGAGAACATCAATAGTGAGAATTTACTTACTACGACAAATGAAAGAATTACAGAAGCTCAACGTGACCTTGACAATTTTCTAAATACCAGGTATATAGATAATCTTGACAATTTGGACTTACTCCTAAGGAGACCATCACAGCCTGATATTGTCAATGAAATAAAACAATCAATGATTATGTATTTAGAAGAACCTTTATTAAAATCAACGGAGAGTGTCTTAGCATGTTGGGAAAAACATAGGGAGAAATTCCCTTATTTGTATAAACTATCAACAGTCGTACTAGCCGCACCAATGACGTAAGTGAGTGTCGAAAGACTGTTTTCGTCTTTAAAATTCGTGGTATCACAGTACAGGTTGTCGATGAAAGATGACATTATCGAAGATTTACTGTTTATTCGATGTAATAAGTTATTTGAAAAACAGTAGATAATATCTACTAGTCAAGTCTTCGATTTGGCTTTCTATATTTATTATTTCTGTTACGGTACACAGCCACGCTGAAACCAGCGATGGCTGCTTGAACTGAATGTACCGCACAGTTTACTTTAATTTTGCACGCATACGTTAATTTTATTGGAATAATCTGTAGAATTCATCAATGTACATTTTGTATTTCTAAATAATGTGATAGTGTGTAACAAATCTACTTGATCCTATTAAAATAAAAGGATAAGCAGACTTGTTCAATTAAATTTTAATTTAGAAAAAAAAAATACAGCTAGTTATATAAAAAAACTCTACCACGCACTCTATAGTTTTATAGTTCACAGTTAGGAATCACGGGAGCAGGCGTCAGGGTAGCAGGTCGATACCGGAGCAACCTTGAAGTTCAGCTCTGAAGCAGTAGAAACGGCGGCAGCGCAGATCTCAGAGTTCACCAGGACAGCTCAGCAGCAAGGCAGTGCAGAACTCAGGGCCAGACGTAGGACAGCCCTGCGAGACCAGTAGACAAACAGGCACGTAGTTAGCCTCCGAACATCGGGAGTAGAAGTCCCAGGAGAATCTTTAGCTGGATCCCCTGGGCAGTTTTAGAATCTCACAGCGAAAACCAAGCTGCTCTCTGATACTCATCAAATCAGATCCAATAGTCCACTTTTTTTTAGCCATCCGTCAGCTCGTTTCTCCAAAGTAGTCTTCCTTTTTCAAATCTTAGTTTTCTTAGTGTCGCTATCATCTCATCTGACAAGTGTAGTCGGCCAGGACATATCCATGAGTGCGTTAAGAATTTTATAAATATAATCATTTAATATTAAGTTATTAAACAATCGTAATAATTTATAAAATACATTGGCTAAGCATATTGATAAAAATAATTTAAATTATAAAAACCAAAAAGAGAAATCATAGAGCTAGACCATAGACTGAGCAGAAAGAGAATTAAAAAACTGACCGTTTGACAATTTGACGCTTGACGTAAATATCACAACATGAAAATTATAATAATATTTTATTTCAGCTATTTCCAAGTTAAAGAATCGTATTTAAATCGATTTGCTGAGTGTAGATATATAAACAAATAAAATGCATGATAAATAGTATTATGAATGGTGAATATGAAGCGTAAGTATAGCATAATACTATAAGTGTCATATAGCGGAAATTTTGGATATTTGATTTTTGCGTGCAAAAGTACACTGTAGGCTGGGCTTGATCGGGGAAATACTACCCTTTCATAAAATATATATGTATTAGCTAGTGGTGTTCGCGTGAAGTTCAAAGACTTATTGTTACGTATACATTTAATTTTTTTATTATTTTAAATAACAATAATTAGAAGTTCCTGGAAGTCACTTTTATTTTTTATTGTTTTTGTTCTTTTGTTATGCTGTTTTAAAAACTACACATTAAAAATAGGTATGTTTAAAGGCTCGTGCACACTGGCGCGACGGGGGACCGCGACTCAAAGGCATCGCGGTCAAACATTGTACAGTACCCGGCAATAAATATTGCACATCGACCTTTGGAAAGAGACAATCGGCTAATTTCGGCTTCGTAGAGCGTTATCTCTGTCGCACACTACCTATGTGACGTTTGTCAGTCGTTGTTCAAGTGCGATAAAGTGCGGTCGCGTCCAGTTCAAAATATATATTAAGAGTTGTTAACACCCCCAAAATTTAAATAATTTAAAATTGCACAATGGCATCTTTAGGAAAAAGAGGGAAACCTTTACGAGGTCAGTCACGCGAAATTATCTACAATGTTTATAAATATTTTGTAACCGAAACTGACAGATTTAAAAAAAATGAAGATGAAAATGTAAGTTGTTATTTTAAGAAGGTTCAAGAGCGAGTTGCAAATGCCACTGGAATTTCAAGAATAACTTTGAACAATATATTAAACGAAGTCAGTACTGAAACACATTCTACTGAAATAAAGTTCAGCACTCCAAAACAAGGGAGACCAAAAAAGCAATTTCGTTTGCATATGGACGATTTTGATTATGATGTTGTTCGAAGAATGGTGTATGATTTTCACTTACGATTTAATGAACTGCCAACAATAAAATCATTAAAAGCTAAATTATCTGAAGCTATTAATTACAATGGGTCTGAAAAGACGTTGAGAAAAATACTTCACGAGATGGGATTTCGGTTCACTAAAATGGAAGATAATCGAAAACTTCTAATGGAAAAGCACGATGTAAGTCTCAAACGGATCGAATACCTTGATAAAATACGCAAATTTCGCGAATCAGCAAAAATTATATTGTCTACATGGATGAGTCTTACATACATACATCCCACACTAAAGGGAAATCTTGGAGTGATGACAAGAAAAAAGGAGTAAAAAAGCCAATTTCAAAAGGTCAACGTTTGATAATAGTTCATGCGGGTAATGAAAAAGGCTTTGTACCCGGTGCCTTTTTAACGTATAAATCCACGGACACTACAGGTGACTATCACAATGAAATGAATAACGATAACTACGAAAAATGGCTGGTTAATCAATTAATACCAAATATACCCAGTGATTCTGTTCTAGTTATCGATAACGCACCCTATCACAACAAATATGTTGAAAGACCCCCCCAACTCAAACACCATTAAACAGGAAATGATCCACTGGTTAAACAGACACGAAATTCCAGTAGATCCAAAATTAACAAAAACCCAGATTTACGCTATTATATGTCAGCACAAGGAGGCCTATACAGAGTTTTCCGTGGACAAAGTACTTGCCGAACATGGGCACACTGTGTTGCGATTGCCACCATATCATCCGGATTTTAATCCAATAGAAAATATATGGTCTCAACTGAAAGGCTATGTAGCCTCTAGAAATGTGGGTATGAATTTAACTACAGTAAAAACATTATTGACTGAAAAAGTAAACATGATCGGGGCTGAAGATTGGAAAAAGGTTTGCGATCATGCAATCAAATGTGAGAATGAATATAGAAGCATTCAACACGGTTTAGACAATTACACTGATAGACTAGTGATAAATACGGCTGACAGTGACAGTGATATTGATCTCTTTGAGAGCACAGATAGTGAAATGGAAGTAATTGAGAATTAGAATTATTATTATTTTTATTACAATGTCTCATTTTAACAATATGATTAATGTTGTTTATTATGTACACTACAGCTGTAATTTTCCAAAATAATTAAATACGAAAACATAATGGGAACATGTTTTTTTTTATTTTATTTTACCCCAACCTAAAGCCATCACTATAGAAAAATTGGTGTATTTTATACAAATAATAATTATCAAAAGAAGCAAATCATAATTGTTTTAACAGCTCCTAATAGATACCGGACTGTTTGTATTTCGTGCGAGAGAGATAGCGCTCTACGAAGCCGAAATTAGCCGATTGTCTCTTTCCAAAGGTCGATGTGCAATATTTATTGCCGGGTACTGTACTTATTGCAGTGAAATGACAATATCAGCACAGTGTTTTAGATTTGTTCTTATTAATAGCGACTAGCAAATTTTTATACTAATATTGTCCCCTTACTTAATATAAGTTTAGTTTTTAACCATGGAAGCTTAAAACAGTGTTAGCAAATTTTTGTTTTTTAAAGAAGACTAAGTATGTGTTAGATTTTTATTTTTTACAAAGTTATATTTTAAGTGCAAAATACTCCATGTAAAATACTGGTATTCAGCTGTATCCGGTTAGACTGAAAGCCGACCCCAACAAAGTTGGGAAAAGGCTAGGCAGATGATGATATATTTTAAGTGCATTACTGCACTCACTTTACAATTATTGATCCGAAACAGTATTACAATTAAACGGCCGGGAGCATACGGGTTAATACGAGAAAGTCTGTGTAATGAAATAAAACTAACATTGGCATTTTCTTATTTCTAACAGTGATTGTATCGTATTTTATTTTAATTGACATTGAGTCCAAGACTGTGATTTTTTTTGTTATTTTAGTTAAGGATGTTGATTATTTATATTGTTGATAATTTAAAATATTATTAATGAGTAAATTGTAACTATTACACCATATAATGAATAATCACATCTTGAATATATTAATAAATGTTTATTTAATTCAAGATGTGATTTTTTATTCTCCTAGACATAATTTATACCCATAAGGGTCAATTAAAACAGAAATGGCTGCGGTCGGCAGTGCAGGTTCACTGTCAAACCATTTTATGCTTTATCTCCATTAGAAAATATATACTATCGTTTGAAAGACGCGCGGCCGCTCGCGGTGCCGCGAGACCTCACGCGGCGAATTACAGCAAAGTTTTAGACGCTGCTGGCCGCTGCCACTTCGGTGTGAATTGACCCTAAAATCAGACTTTCATTAGCCGACTCTTAGCGACCGACTCGCGCTGGCATAAGGTTGTATCCATAGAGAATAGCACTTAGAGAATAGCACTCAACAGACGCTTTGTTGATTATTAGGTTTGTTTTAGTACTTGCGAGAATAACACAATTAAAACTGATTTTATAATTGTTTTTTTTTTTCGTTTACCAACTAGTTTAATTGGGTATTTTAGTAGTTTAATTTCAGATGTCACAAAAATCTTAAATCGGTGAATGCTTCAGGGTAGCCATTTTGTTTACGTTTTTTGCAATTTGCAGGCCAGTGCTAGGTTGGTTGTATGCTGATTGAAATGTTGTTCGCGGGTGTAAGATGTATGTAGTTACATAATTATAATCATCAAAATCATCAATGTTGTATTGATGATTTTGATGATATGTAGTACAACAAAATTTTATACGACGCATCGTTTTCGAGATAACGGGTGATTTTTTTGCTGGTATCTTTTTGGCAACACTGTTTTTGACAGATCACGCGCGAATCGTGTCTTGTGTCATTGTCAAACTTGTTCAGTTTGGTCTATAATTTAACCATGAATCGACTTACGAACGAACAACGCTCGCAAATTACTGAATTTTATTATCAAAATGCATGCTCGGTTAAGAGAGTGCATCGCGCACTTCTACCGCGTGATGATAAATCAACCGTTATAAGCAAAAAACCAAAAAACGGGACCTTCTTTGCCCCCCCCCCCCCCTCGGGCTCACCTCGGAGGGGTCAGGACTTTTAATATGTTTATCTTCTAACTAGTCCAAACGAAGTTCATAAGTCAGATTTTCTGCTTTCGACTTTTCCAACCACATACCCCTTTTGAGCACTCATTTACCAGGACTAGTAAGAAAATTTGAATTTCGCGGGCTACCCTGACACTTTCACAATGCATATTTCATTCGTTCATCATATTTTCCATTTTGGTTGGCAACACTAAAAAAGAATGAAGACTAGAAAAGTTTTCATTATAGAGTAAACTGAGTTAAGTAATTTAACGGGTAGTTTTCATAATTACAATTTTCGATTTATTAATAGTGAGTGATAATTATGTCTTCTGAGGATATAGCCGGACCTACCTCACCAAGTATATTAAGTGACGAAGTCGTCGTAAAAGGAAGGCATCGTTAAATGAAGAATTTTGTTCAAAGAAAACTAAAGAAACACAAGTTTTTGCAGAAGATTTAACGAGTGCAATGATGTACCAACGGAGCATATGGGACGCAAATGAATTAAGGTGTGACGTCTCCAATTTACCTCCGTTGGATTTTAACCAAGACCAACCAGGACCTAGCGACCCACGAAATGCGGCGTTCGCAAGATTGGTCGCTTTTGAACTCGATCGGGTGTCAAAACAAAAACGTACAGTAACTTATGTCAATATACTAAACGTTATTAGAAAAGTGCGACAGGAAAAGGACTTGGATGACATAAGCTTGCCAAGTTACGAAGATTCAGAGTAATAATTATAAGTAAATTGATTAAATAGTTTTAAATACTATATGATTATTATTTATTATGTCCCACAATATCACATCCCTATTCACATGCGAGGAAGTGGTCACAAGTTTAACCGTTTAAAAATAAAGATAAAATTAACGTTATTAAACAATTATCAGTTAAAAAGATTAACGATAAAATGTTGCCAAAATAACGTTAAATCTATTAACGTTATTTTAATATTAACGGTAACTCTGTCAAATTAAGGGAACGTTACAAAATTTTACCGGTATATAAAGCCCTGCCCCAAATTCAATTATAGTTGTAGATAATGCATCATACCACAATAAGGAATATGACTTGGCACCAAACGCAAACACAAGGAAAGCTGATATGCAGTATTGGCTTTCAGAAAAAGGAATAGCATTTACGTCTGATATGTTGAAGCCTCAACTATACCAATTAATAAAAAATAACAAAAATCGCTTCAAAACATTTAGTATTGACAAATTTTTTAAAGAACATGGTCATGACGTACTTCGCCTGCCTCCCTACCATCCAGATCTGAATCCCATAGAAATGGCATGGGCGGCTATAAAGGGTTATGTAAGTAACAAAAATGTGCGATGGAATGTGCCCCGTGTTATAGAGTTAGTCAACGAAAAAGTAAATGCAATGGGACCATGTGATTGGAAAAATTATGGATTCTGAATTAGATTCTTCCACTGACATAGAAGATGAAATCGCAACTCCTGGCCCAAGTTCTGGTATACCACTTGAAAATTATGTAGAAGGTGTTATGCCAATGAGTGACAGTGATTAAACATGTAGGGCACAAAGATCAGGGTTTAGATGGCAAACTGTACGCGAAAAATGTAATAATACCGGAGCTCCTAATGTAAATTCAATATAAATCAGTAAAAAAATAAATTTAGAGCTGCCTGAAGAAGTCTAAAACTGTTTACCTCTGATCTTTGTAGGCAAATCAATTAAGTTAATCATTAAATCGTGTTGACATTGCTATTCAATGCGCGTTTTTTATTTAATTTGTTTTAGTTTTTTTTTTACATTATATTAATATCACTATTATCTCGTGTGAGCACGCACTAGCACAGTACACTTACGCTCAAAAAAAAAATACCGTCAACCTTTTTCGCGATTCAATAAAGTTGCATTTTTTACAATAATCTCCTAATAAATTATCTTATTCATGATGAAGACGTGTGCAATTTGCTATGATCAGTTTAATGACGGGGTGCAATGTGGTAGTTGAAAGAAATTCCTGGATTTCTCTTGTGCAAGTGTGTCCGAAGCGGGTTGGAGAAAACTGGGACCCGACCGAAGAGCTCAATGGAAATGTCCTGCTTGTAAATCGTCGCCTGCGCTGCTTTCGCCGGAACCTTCTGCTTGGATACAGTCCTGGGTGAAATTCGCGAAATGAGGCAGCAGCTGCTGAGCTTACCAACCGTTGTCAGTGACATAAGATCGATTAAAGATGACGAAGACACTGTCTCTTCATTGCAAACAGAATTAGCGTCAAAAAAGCTTTTTGAGCTTTCTTCGTTTGATCAGCGATCCAGGCTAAATAATGTGGAGATTAGGGGTGTATTTGTTTCTGCATGTGATAATTTTATTTAATATGTAATGTTCAACACAATGTAAATTGTTTATGAATAAATAAATTAATGAATGCCCCTCTAAAGAAGGATGAGAACTTATTCTCAATCTTTGACGCTATCGGCAACAAAATTAATTACAAGTGTCCAAGACCCAGATCAATTATATTTCAAGGGTGCCTATCCATAATTCTAAGGAAAAATTTGCTTCCTCAACAGATATATAAAAGATTTTATTGCGGCGGCACGTGCTGATAAGGATCTCTCCACCTCTGACATAGAGTTTCAAGGAGCACCACAACGTATTTATGTCAACGACCATCTAAGTGTGGAATCCAAAAAACTTATGAATTTAACTAAAATTGCCGCTAAAGAAAAACGCTATGAATTCGTTTGGTTAAAACACGGCAAAATTCATGTCCGCAAAGATGTTAATTGCAAAAATATAATAAGGAAGGAATTTTATTTAAACAAAATTGTTTAAACCGCTTCTATTTGCGATTGGCTTTTCCACTTTTAAAATGTATCAAAGTTTGCACATCTATTATTATTTGTTTTGTTTTTGTAAAAGGTTTAGCACCTCTGCACTGCTAATGACCTTCTATTGTATTCACTTTCGGTGCCCAGCGCCCAGCATAAGGGTCGAACAATAATTTGTTCGCGTGCCCACAACCCGTATCCGAGTCGTTCATACAATTAGCTATAAATGACTTTTATTCATGCCCAGAACCCGACTAGCGAGTCCATAGCTAAGTAACATCCTCTTTCGTTTAAAAATCGTGTGTTAAATGTTAGTTGTTACGCACGCCATCTATTGAGGTTTATTCAAACCAAGATTCATTCGTTCCTAAAGGTACTATTGTGAAGTTAGTACATTTATTACTATAAGGTGTTATATGTAACAAAAAAAAACGTGTATAGTTCGGTTCAAACTTAATAGCGGCTCGGAAGTTAGCTGCAACTGATGACGGTGCAGCTGATGACGGTCTGCGCATTATACAGACAAAACGATGCGTCATCTGCGCCCCGTTGATACCTAAAATTGTTGTCTGCGCAGCTTTACATTAGATGTTCTGAATCGCCATAAAGTTTAAAGCGTTATTCTTGCGCAGACTGTCACTCGCAGCTAACTTCCGAGCCGTCATTAAGTTTGAACCGAACTATATCTTTAGTTTCACATCACTTTTATTTTAAAAAGAAGCTTTTAACAGAAGGGTGGAGGTTAGCGGAGACGAAGCTGTGCGTGAATTTGAAGGAAACATGCAGATGTTGACCGAGAGGTGTGGAATTGTTGTGCACAGTGAATTTCAATTCTTGGCTAGCACACTAGACCGGCTAGTAGGCTCTGACAGTGTACTTGAGGTCAAATGCCCATATACTGCAAAAGAAAAGAACATAACCCCAGAAACAGTGCCATATTTGTACTTGTGTGAAAAAGAAGGGTGTTTGAAACTTCATGAAGAACACAATTATTACTATCAAGTTCAAGGCCAGTAGCTATGTACTGGAAGGCAAACAGCTTACTTCTGTGTGTACACAATTACTGATTTTAAAATAATAATTATTAAAAAAGATGATAGTTTTATCACAACAATGTTGCACAAACTGACAATTTTTTATAATTTACATTTTAAAAATGTTCTTTTAAATAGATATTTGTACAGTAAAAAAACCTAATATAAATTAATTTCTGATAAAATTAGCAAAGCTTATGCATTTTTACTAACAATACTTGAGCGGAAATTAACTAACATAGCACAAATGAATACAATGTCACTGGACAACATTGTTTCAGTCTGATTTAAGGGTTGAGATAGTATTTCAATTATCAATTATTCTTAATTGCCAATTATCCTTTCCACATGAACTCTTTTGCTGGCTACTTTCCGGTTTGATAAAAGTGTTTGCGGACCAATTTGATTCCCTTTCTTGAAAAACGACGGCATATTAACCTTAACTCCATACGACATGAAAATATCTTGAATATTAAGGCCTTTATCTACAATTATTTCATCGTTGTAATCAAATTTGCCTAGTATAGAACTTCTTTCTATGATTTGCCTGTCAGTGGCCGATCCACCATAACATGGAGACACATAAGTTATCATGCCACTGGGAGTAATCCCAATAAGAAACTTAATGGTATTTCTATTTTTGTACATAGAAAATGTTACTTGTTGCGCAAAGGGGAGTTTTGGTTTTTTTATTGGACATTCCGTTGCATCTATACAACAACCAACCCGCGTTGATGGAAACTTATCATGAAAGTCTAAAGGCATGTACGCTCTGACACTATCTTCATCAAGCCAGATATCTAAGCTTTTCCACTGAAGTGACATAAATCTAATCCAAGTTATGAAAATATTATACACCTCTTTTATTTTGATAGCAAACATCATTGCTCTTTCCTCAAAGGGTTTATGTCTTCGCAGGATTAAAACAGTTATAGGAGCGCTGACACATCGTTTTATATTCATGCATGATACGTGCAGCGCCCGGCGACGACAGTTCGCCCTTAACCATCGTAAAGTATAGACGTACTCCCATCTGATTAGCTACTCCCTTGTAATATTTCGTAATAAGTTTAACAGTAAAGTTATTATAGAGTTCCGCGGCATTTTATTTCTCTCCGTACACACAACCTAAAGACCTTACATACACGCACACTAAATTGGTGACCCCGACGTGATCTAAAAGTGGTGTCGTGATTTAATAACGTGACTTTACCATCAGTGATTTTTAAAGTAATTGTGTGTACGTGATCGAGAACGGGCAACTCATTTAACATCAAAGCGTCTATAGTGCGGAATCTCTTCAAAACTTATCTGCGCGAGTAGTAACAATGTAAGACAAAGTAGCTGCCGACGAATATTCCCTTTCACCGGTCTTCATCACCGACAAGCTAGAAGATTTTTGGCCGAGAGCACCAGAATTGTGGTTCACCAAGGCAGAGGCGATAATCAATTGCCGGAAGATGTCCGACGATTCCAGGTATCGGATAATTTTATCGAAATTAAACCTTGAAGTCACGGAACAAGTCGCGGATATTCTATTAGATCCGCCACAAGAAAAGAAATACGAGGCTTTGAAACACAAGTTAATTTCGGTGTATAAAGAGTCAGCGGAACGGCAGATTAAGAAACTGATTGGCGAAATGGAGCTAGGCGATCTACAGCCATCGCACCTCCTACGCAAAATGCGGGACCTGGCCAGAGGAAAAGTAACCGACGAGACACTCAAGGTGATGTGGAAATAGTAGATTGTATGACAAGGGAGCAAAATAGTATTTTTACGGCGAGGGCGCTATTTTGATTCCAGAGCGAAGCGAAGGATTCTAGAATAGAATCCCGAGCATAGCGAGGGATTCTAAAATAGAATCCTGAGCGTAGCGAGGGATTCAAAGTAAATCGCCTGAGGGAAAAATATGTTTGCTCTCGAGTCATATACTCTACTTTTCATCTCGTTCTATGAGAAAATAAATAAGAGACACTTTTAAGTAATTAATGAATACCTAAGTTTAATTAAAAAAATGACATGAATGTAAAAAAAGTCAATTACAAATTTATATTTATATGTAATACACTGGCGAGTATTGTCACTGTGTGTGTTTTGTTTGGGATTGATATAGTTATTCAAAATAAAATGGGTATAATAGGTGAACGGAGTAGAAGCAAATGCCACACTTAGTTTTTTTTTAATTCGAAATTAAAAAAAAAAACTTTTTTCGGTTGATGTGAAATTCGATATTTTACATTTTTTGTTTTTTATTTTCTCTTTCTTTGTTCTAATTGAAAAGTTTACTTGAAATTTGTAGCGTTTTTTGATGATGGATCAATTCTTTTTTAACCCGTATGCTCCCGGCCGTGCCTCCAGAGGCACAGTGCATTGTTATTTTAATTGTGTCTGTAATTGCGGGTATTGAAATGTTAAACTGTGGAAAAAAGAAAAACAAAACTAGGTAAGCCCTAAGCTTCTACTCCATTCACCGAATATACCCATTTTTTTTGGAAAGTGATAAAAAAGTCATCCAGTATTTTGAGTGTTTGTAATCTCAGTGTCTGTCTGGTGCTCAGGAAAAGGTTCCTTTGATGTAGAAGAGCGCGGTGACAACGGTATGGGCGAACTATCTGCAACTCTTCATTTGATATTTCTACAATGCGGGTGCTGACCCCCGCACCGTACAAACACTAATTTATACAATTTTCGTTCGATTTCAACGAACGATTCATGTTCCAAATTCAAATCTCATTACTGCCCGCTAAAAAGTCTAGTGGAGAAAAGAGCTACTTTGCTCCCGCTAAAAGGGGAACAAAACGACACTTTTCGAATAGAAGGGATGAAAAATCAGTTACAACCATCAGTGCGTGGAGTTTTGGCAGTTACCAATGAAGAAAATATGGAGAAATTGGCGTCGATTGCAGACAAGGTCGCGGAAACTATCACCCCTGTACATAGCGTCGCCAGCGTAAAACTAGGACCTTCGGAAAAAGATGATTTGGTGATAGCGGATATACATAAATTAAGCAACAGATTACGCAAGATTGAGAATGGTTCCAGAGGTCGCTCGAGACATGGTAGATCCAGAAATTTACGATCTCGGTCGAGATCAAACTCCAGGTCTAGAAACGTGAAAGCACCTGAAGACGACCCCAATTGGTTATGTTTCTACCACTTCAAATTCCGCAACAAGGCGGATAAGTGTGTTCAACCATGCAATTGGAAGAAGAAGGATGCCAAGCTATCGGAAAACTAGAGTCGGTGCAGTCAGCGACGGGAGGCTGTGACCGCGTGCACGTCAATCACCGTCTATGCGTCAAGGACAGGTATTCAGGTTTGAACTTTTTAGTGGATAGTGGTGCAAATGTGTCTGTTCTACCTCGCAGAGAGTTGTTTTTAAGAAAGATAACGCACATAGTGCCTGTTATAAGTTGTATGCTGCGAACGGTACCGAGATCAATACGTACGGTACACATACTTTTCCTATCTCAACATTCACTTCCTGCGAACTCTCGCATGAGGAAATGGGTTCCGATGACGCCACAAGATTTGTGGACGTTTTTCGCTATCCTCATGCTACAAAGCATCGTCCCAATCCCGGTAGAGGAGTATTGGGCACCTTGTTTGCCTTATTTAAAGTTGGGCAATTTCCACGATATTATGCCGTTTTATCGCTTTAGACTGATTAAGCGATGTCTTCACTTTGTAGACAATGCATCGTGTGCCAGCGGAATCCCGTCTAAACTGTTCAAGATCCAACCGGTGATTGACCACCTCAACAGCAGTGTTGCCAAATTTGCTCTTTTAGAGCTAAATTTAGCTCCATTTTCAACTAATGAGCTCCAAAAAATCATTTTTAGCTCCTTAGCTCTTAAATTTGTAAATTCTAGCTCTATTCCATTACATTTCAAAAAATATTATTTGTTTGTTTTCCTTACAAATTTTTAGATGTGTATCCGAATTTTCGAACGCAGCCGGTAGAATAAACACAAAAATGCGGCTGACATCAATCCTTTTAAAGAATTGTGCTCTTTTGCTCTTGCAATGATTTCATTGCCATGGTCAAATGGTGAAGTTGAAAGAGTATTCAGCCAACTAAATATTGTCAAAAACAAATCCAGAAACAGACTTAAAATGACACCACTAATGCAATTCTGACTGTCAGATCAGGATTACGACGGACTAAAAAATGCTGCCATAACTATGAATTGCCAAAAGTTGTCCTAAAAAAAATTGGTACCATGGCAACTTATAATTATGAAAACGCACCACCAAGCACAAGTGGACTAGAATTAGTTAACTTGACTCACGATGTCGATAGTTCTGACGATGAATAATCATATTTTTAAATAGTTTTCTTTGTTATTAATCTAATAACAAGTAATATAATCTTACGTTTTTCTTCTTAAAATAAAAAAAATTGATTCCTTATTTTATTTTTATTTAGCTCTTTTTAACTAAAATATTTAGCTCTTTTTTCATAACCAACTAGCTCCCTTTCCAAATGCAGTGTTGGCAACACTGCTCAACAGTAAGTTTGGCTCTTTATACTTACCAGGGCAGGAGATCGCTATCGATGAGTCGCTGATGCTTTGGAAGGGCAGACTTTGCTCAGCTCATCGCGACTAAAGCGGCGCAGGTGGGTGTAAAGAGCTTTGAACTCTGTGAGTCCAAGACGGGATATCTCTGGCAGATGATCATCTATACAGGGAAGAAGGCACGTAATGAACAGTATACTGTCAACATGGACATGGCTGAGCCTGATAGCATGACATCAAAGACTATCATGCAGCTAGTTCATCCATTACTGAACAGAGGTCATACTCTGGTAATGGACATCTTCCACCAGCCTAGGAGGTGGTTTGATTTTGAATGGAAAGTTTCCGAATCCTCCGATTTGACCTATTGAGGAGGGAAACGTTTTCCCAAATTAATGTAGGTCCGACACCTCCACGGGACGACCCATATGAAGTTTTCATTGACATTTGGGATCATTTAATTATGGAGCACATAGCCTCGGAGCAGTGGTGTGTGAGCAGTGGTGTGGCAGACCTTTTCATTTATGTTTAATGTTTAGGGAAATAGTAAGTATGGATGGACCTAGTGCAGAATGTTCCATATATTTTGGATATTACTGAATCAATCACTGGTCTATTACATGCAAGCCGACGCTAATACAGCTAATTGTTATGATTTTGAAATTAATTCGAAGATGACCGCGGCTATGGCCAAAGAATATTGGTATAAAAAACAATTATACTTAAGTATGATTGTTATAAATTAGTCAGTAAGTATTTTTTCAATTATAAACGAATTTGATTGAATATTGTATTTTTTGTCAAATACCGATTTTGGGTCTGTACCCATTTTTATCAAATTTTCGTTAGCAATAGATTACCAAAAAATAATATTAACTTTTAGTTACATAACTATGAACCCAAGGAAATTTCAAAAACATATTTACAGTACAGTTTCTAAATTATGTAAACAATTACCTACAAAGCAGCAGTTTCAAGCAGCTTGAGCTCGGAAATAAGTCGCAATTTGGATTCATAAGGAACCCAAATTGTGATTTTACCTAATTGACACAATCAGTGTACATAAATATACTTACCCATATATATATATGTATATATCACGGCAGGGAAAGCCTAGAGGAACACTGCCCATATATTGGCGACATCCGCCGCCAATCCGCCTTTGTCTTTCAGTCTCTACTTCTCTAGCCATCACATCGCCGTGCGACACCTACAATTATTCATTGTTGGTAGAGGTAGGTGGGTATTTGAAATCACACACAGCACTTGGCTCAAATTCCAAACGTTTATTTCTATGAAACCATTTAGGTACAGAAACCGATTAACTTAAAACGTTCACTTCACTAAACACTTATAATTACATAGTATTTCAATTGTTTTTGCTAATCGTAGGATAACGTGACTGCCCGTTGCTCAAGCGTCCATTCTTCTGTGTGGGCGGAAGTCCTCCACACAGTACAGGTAACTCATTACATAATAAGTTCATTAAAACTTACAAACAATACTAGAGTAATTCGTAATTAATCATTTTAATAATTAAACAATACCAATATTCACAAATGCAAAGGTTTTATCAAGTTAAAGCTAATTAGTCGCTTCAATACTTTTTACAACAATATTCAATCTTTTAAAACCATTTCCGGCAAATCAAAGTATTTAGTACAAAGAACACCTACGAAGTCTTTCACTAATAAATTGTTCTGTAAAATAATCTTGTTACTTTTTAGTTTGTAATTTAGTTAGATAATCTGATTTAATTGTAGTTTCAAATTATTAATTGATTTATTGATCAAATCGTATTCGGCCTGTAGTGTTGCCTCATAAAAATCTTGTGTCAAAATGAACAATAATAATTACAAATCCAATGTCATAAAATACTTGCTTATCATAATTTTAACTATAGATTTAGCTAAAGACTTACCGAGTCTTTAGCTAGACTTTTGTTTAATAAATTACTATTTGAAACCACGAACTATCTAAGTGCTAGTTACGCCAATAGATGGCGCTTAACTCATTTGTCAAGTGATGTAATAACTGTACCACGAAGCAGAGATGGCAGGTTCATGGAATAGAATTATGAGTGTTAATAATTAGATTAAATCTTAGCAGATAGAGCCTCTTGCGGCGACACGGCCATTCTGATCGGCGGTGCGCGCTCTGCACCTGCCGTCGCCGTCAGTATGTGGAGTTTCGTGGTTGTTATCTGAAATAGTGGAGATAAATTTTGTCGGCAGATTATTGTTGCTTTTATTATTATCCTACAATGTTCATTGAATTGTAGGATTTGGTAATAGAAAGTGTCAGTCAACATAGAAAGCTAGTTATAGATCAGGCATCTATTCAGTTTTCATTGTATTCAAAATTAAATGCGTTTATGTATCACCTAGACATACACACAGTCACAGAGTTAATCTGCTTGAAATTTTTATTTAATCTTTTAGTAGTGTTTAGATTGAAGCTGGTATGAGCTGCTAACTGAATAAAATGTTGTAGCCTGAATTATCAAATAACATTAATTGAATTGAGGTTATTGATTTTGTTTAATCAGCTAACAGCTGAATAAAATATTGTTGCTTCAATTGTCCAACAATATTCGTTGAATTGTTGTTTAGTATCAGTTAGTTTGCAAGCAGTTTTGCAACTTGTATTTGAGTTTGTTGCTGCTAAAAGCTATTTGTTAAAAATAACAGCTTGGTATGAGTTTGGGTTTTTAGTTATCTTCAGAACCTTGTAATAGATAAATAAAATTATTGATTGCTTTAGATAGTCAGTAATTTGTATTTGTTAAGTGTAGTGTAAGTAGCATGTTTTTATTTGTTCATTCTCACGGGAAGGTAATGCTCTGTGATAGACACAGTCTTGGATTTGACAGGATAAAAGGATAGGATCAGGAACACCGCTCTGTGATAGACACAAAGTCTTTGATTTGACAGGATTAAAGGGTAAGGAGTTTAGGACCATTGCTCCGTGACAGGCACGAAGTCTTTGATTTGACAGGATATAAGGAACCAGGCTCTGGGCGTTAGTTCGCCGTGGACCCAGCAGGATAACATGAGAGTATTGTTTATCAGTTGCCTCCACGGCTGCTGATAGGATCATTAGTAGTGTTCATTATCAGTGGCCTCCACGGCTGCTGATAGGATTGTTTGTAATTTGTTGTGTTCATTATCAAGTACCTCCACGGCACTGACAGTATTTGTTTGATTTGTTGTGAGTGTTTGTATTACTCATTGAGCTTGTTGTTTCCTCCACGGATACCAATAGCTTGTGAGTTTTTTATTTTTATTTTATTAGTTACTGTTAGGAGTACTAATATTTTGTTATTATTTTTGTAAATAGTTGCTTACGACTGGCAGGATTATAAAAACTAAAATAATCAATGTGGAAACATGTTACTCAATACACATGAGCATCATGTAGGTAAGTTGATTGGGCTATTGTATTAAGTCTTTTGTTGTAACACTGTAGGTATCAGTGGGAAAGTGTAAGAAGTAGTTTGAAAACTCCTCACCTTTTATGTTAGTTTATGATGTGAGGACACTGTAACTGTCATCCCTGGTTGGCTGTTCTCATGCTGTTCCCCATTTTATAGCTCCATAGCTGGCGACACGGTCATCTGTTCACCAGGCTGCAGTCCATGAAGTTGTTCATTTTTGAAATTGTTTGTTGAGTCACATTTTTAAGTGACCTTGCTCCATTATCATTTGCTCTCAATTTTGTTTCAATTTCTTTGATAGAAGTTATCATTTCTTCTATGATTAGACAATTTGCCTGGAACCTGAAATGTGAGAAGTCATGCAGGTAAATAACATAACATCACGCATGTTGTCCCTGAAAGGTTAGGCAGAGGTGTACCTAATAGTATGCCCACATTTATTTTTAAGTCCCATGTAATAGGGGGCAAGCCTTGTTGCCCTCAACCAGGCACAAATCTGCACTTTGTGGCTGCTGCAGAGGAATTCCTAATGGAAAAACCCAACAACACTTTGCCTGACCTGGGAATCGAACCCAGGGCCTTATGCTCAACAGTCACGCTTGCAACCACTAGACCAACAAGGCAGTCAGTGCAGGTAAATATTAATAGTAGTGTAATGTGTACACTAATCGTGTGGTGTGTAGGTACATATCATCACACCTGCAATCTCTGAGGGGTTAGGCAGAGGTGAAAATAATAAATCCACACTTTGTCTAAGCCTCTAGTTTAGCAATATGGCTATTTGCCATTCATATGATTGTCTGGCTTGCTACTGAGAAATTCCTGATGGAAAAACCCAATAACACTCTGCCAGGCCTGGGAATCGAATCCAGGTCCTCATATAACAGGGCTCATGTCCACTGGACCAACAAAGCAGTCCTACTATTTTTTTTTTTGAATTAGTTGGATTGATAAGTTTTATAGTCGGTAATAAGTTGTTTTGAAATAGTTATTTACTTAGATTAAGTTAATTAAACTAAGATGGGAAATTTAAACTGATCAGAACTACTTTATAAACACTATTGGTTGTGTATACGTAGTTGCACTGACAAAACATTCACATTTTATTAACACATCAAAAGCTTTGCTTCGATGATATAACTTAAGATTATTATTTGTCATTATCATAACTTGTTGAACTGAAATTTGTTTGACATTTCATAAGTTGTCTTGTTTTATAAATCAGTTTCATAACAAAGTGTTTTTGTATGAATCTTGCAACATGTTGTCCAATACAAATGTTTTCAAATTTGCACAATTATTTGAAAAGCCCTCAACGTTGCACTTAACGCAAACAATATCTGATTGTGAGGTATAAACCTATAGTGTGAATGAAAAGTCAATAACAACGTCTTAAATTTGTTACTACACATTTATCTAATTAGTAGTAATTAAAAAAGTTAATTCATGATTTTAGTTTCTGACACATCATTACTGGTTATATTTCAAAAACCATTGATTGCTTATTGAGTGAATTAAATGGAGTGTTTTTATTTCACTTCCACAGGTGTCAAGTTACCATAACCAGCATGGGATGTGTTAAGTTAAAATAATGTTAACTGTAAAAATTCTCTACAGTAACAAAATACTAAAATAAATAAAACAAAATACTTCCCGGGATTGATGATCCATTAGCCGGTTTATTTATTGATAATTATGCTTTCCCGGAGTCCAATCTTTGTTTATTCTGCTTCGGTCATTCTGTGCTGTACATGTTGGCAATTTTGAGTGCAACCAATGAAGTTTTCCATCACATACAACTTCATTGTTTGTTTACCAATGTAAATTGCATTTTCATTATGTGTTCTTATGATTTGTTTTGGGTCAAGTGTTGCAATAAATTATCATGTTGGTATCTGTCAGCCACTTGGATGAAAATGCAGCCAACTCTTTGGCTATCATAGTCTTCTTAGTATCTTCTTGTCTATCAGTTCATTGCCAACACAGTATATTGGCTGTGGCAGCATAATAAGTCGCTCTCTCTTGAAAAGCTTCGTGGTGAACCCTTCGGTGAAAAGTTCTTTGCCACGCCTTCGGCCATGGTCACGAAAGCAAGAGTTTTCGGTAGTTCCTTGTAATTGTTCTGGATGTCCGGCACTGTGAGCAGCGCGCAAGAGCTATCACCTCTTCTGATATCACGGCAGGGAAAGCCTAGAGGAACACTGCCCATATATTGGCGACATCCGCCGCCAATCCGCCTTTGTCTTTCAGTCTCTACTTCTCTAGCCATCACATCGCCGTGCGACACCTACAATTATTCATTGTTGGTAGAGGTAGGTGGGTATTTGAAATCACACACAGCACTTGGCTCAAATTCCAAACGTTTATTTCTATGAAACCATTTAGGTACAGAAACCGATTAACTTAAAACGTTCACTTCACTAAACACTTATAATTACATAGTATTTCAATTGTTTTTGCTAATCGTAGGATAACGTGACTGCCCGTTGCTCAAGCGTCCATTCTTCTGTGTGGGCGGAAGTCCTCCACACAGTACAGGTAACTCATTACATAATAAGTTCATTAAAACTTACAAACAATACTAGAGTAATTCGTAATTAATCATTTTAATAATTAAACAATACCAATATTCACAAATGCAAAGGTTTTATCAAGTTAAAGCTAATTAGTCGCTTCAATACTTTTTACAACAATATTCAATCTTTTAAAACCATTTCCGGCAAATCAAAGTATTTAGTACAAAGAACACCTACGAAGTCTTTCACTAATAAATTGTTCTGTAAAATAATCTTGTTACTTTTTAGTTTGTAATTTAGTTAGATAATCTGATTTAATTGTAGTTTCAAATTATTAATTGATTTATTGATCAAATCGTATTCGGCCTGTAGTGTTGCCTCATAAAAATCTTGTGTCAAAATGAACAATAATAATTACAAATCCAATGTCATAAAATACTTGCTTATCATAATTTTAACTATAGATTTAGCTAAAGACTTACCGAGTCTTTAGCTAGACTTTTGTTTAATAAATTACTATTTGAAACCACGAACTATCTAAGTGCTAGTTACGCCAGTAGATGGCGCTTAACTCATTTGTCAAGTGATGTAATAACTGTACCACGAAGCAGAGATGGCAGGTTCATGGAATAGAATTATGAGTGTTAATAATTAGATTAAATCTTAGCAGATAGAGCCTCTTGCGGCGACATATATGATCTTATTATATTATTACTTTTGAGATTTTTTTATCATTAATTTGCGTTAAACTTATTGTGTAAGGTAGCTAGTAGCCACCACCGAGTCCAGTCCCTGAATGGTAGCATCGACTCGGCCGCAGACTGTTTTTATTTCCGTGTACCGTTCTCCTAAATCTATTGTGCTATTCGATTCCTACGGCAACATTGCAAATCATACAGAAGGGATAAGCGCGCATTACGGTTGTTTTTTGTTTTCGTGCAGTGCAGCTACATAAATATTTCCTGTGTTATTGCGATTATTATTGAAATCGATGTAAAATGAATAATAACAACGTGCCATATCGTATTTCTACATAATTATGACAAACACAAAATCATTGTTCTTAAAGAACAGGGACTTTCGGTTACAGACATTGCAAATGAATTTGGAATTACGGTGAGTTTGCAATTTATTGTTAATTTTTGTCTAATAGATAGGCTTTTTAAGTAACAAAAAGTTCAATTTAATATTATTATCTCTTTAAATTTTCTGTATTGTTCTTTAATTATCATTCCAATAAAAGCTATTATTAGGGTGCTGCGCGTTACGCAACCGTTTTTAGGGTTCTTTATTAAATTACTTAATCAGTAACAGTTTACTTAAATGCACTTTTGTTTTTAAGAAAAAAAAACTTTTATGAAAAACTTCCGCGGCGCAGGACAGGCTGGCAGATCGTGAACAGGGTGGTTAGTAATGGATTTGTGCGAATTCAGGACATATCATCTTCATACCGCGTATCATCTGCAACGATTCGACGTCGCCTACACACAGCTGGCATACGTCACAGAGTTCTGGCGCGAAAAGCACTTTTAACTGCACGCCATAAACATCAGCGACTACAATTTGCTCGAGATGAAATTTGTTTCTTCTGCTGATGGACGTTGGTCTTTATGGCAACCTAATAACACTCGTTATTTGGAAGATATATATAAAAGAGAAGTCCACTCACTGACTGACCACTCATCACGAAATCTCGGAAACTACTGGGCCGTGAGGTCCAGAATTTGGCACAAGCACTCTCTATTGGGTGCAGGCGCGCACTAAGAAAGGATTTTTTAAAATTCGCACCCCAAGGGGTTGAAAAGGGGTCTCAAAGTTTGTATGAAAGTCCTATGTTTTTAAAGTTAGAGACGTGAATGTGGGCCTGAATGTTCCTTTTAGCTTCTTGGTGCTCACTAAGGTTTAAGGTTTTATGAAATTCGGCCCTTAAGGGTATAAAAAAGGGTGTTTAATGTTTGTATGAAAAAAGTGGAAAGATCCAAATTGAATCTTACAGCAACGCGTTATTGCATACTTTACATTGAAATTAGAATTCGGAAGCCGAAAAAGATCCATATTGAATTTTACGACTGCGAGTTAATGCATATTTTACATTGAAATAAGAATTTGGAAGTTCCTTGAGGTTTATCTTCAGTTTTTTAAATGCGAATTTGTAGGTGGCCAGTATGTTTCAGTAATATGCAGGCGTCTGCTGAATGGTAATGAAATGAGGTTCTATAACGTTCTAAAGTTTTTATGCCAATTTCTAGGTGGCCAGTATTTTTCGTCTGCTGAAAGGTAAGAAAAAACGTTTCAAAAAACGAACTCATGAATCAATCACAGATTACAGAATAGTGTAAAACCTGAGGTTAGGATACAATGACTTAGGGTCGATTTCACCAAACAAGAGTAAATCTTACTCGAGAGTATACGAGCAGTTACTCCTATTATAACATGTTTTTACGTTTCACCATAGACTTACTCCAAGAGTAAACGTTTATGCTGGAGTAAATCTCTACTCCACCGATTTTCAAGGAACAGCGAGCTTATACTAGGATAAGTTCAATATGGCATCCAAGTGTCATTATTTTTACAGCTGATTCGCTAACTGGCGCGCTGGCATAAAAATATTAGTACCTACCTATTAATAGGTATTGTTTTTGTGAAAAGTGAAAATAGTTTAGATGAGCCTGTGTATTGTCTAAAAATGGTAGATCGTTTGAGAGCATTAATTGAGGATTCTGACAGTGATGACGAATATTTACCAAGGCGACCAAGATGGATACTAGAAAGAAATAATTATTTTGACGACTACGATAACATAGATTTCATTAAAAGGTTCCGTTTACCTAAGCGAGCAGCGTTATGTTTGTTTAATTTATCAAAACACAAGCAAATCTCAAAAACAAACAGCACGAAATATTGATGAGGTTAGAATTTCTAGTTTTGACACTTTTGATATAGGTATAACCCTACCGAATAGAATAATACGCAATACACTTTACATAATAGAGGAGAAACGAGCAATTGAATTTGGGTGGCTTATAAAGTCATTCATTTCACACATTCGGATTCACTCCCTGTCACAGAATAACAATCCGAGAGTAAATTTACTCCGGTGTAGAGTGGTGGAACGTGGACGAAGTTATCCGAGAGTAAAATATAAGAATAGATAGATTCCGTGGATAGCTATTCTCGAGTAAAGTCATGTTTGGTGAAATCGACCCTTAGGCGATTCACGTTCAAGCTCATTTCTGTTCTGCGATATTTTGCTATTACTGCTAATTTGCTTTGAAATATTTGTCATCATTGTTGTTTGGTTTGTCTTCGTTTTAGTTCAAACTATTTCATGCCGTGGCGTTTCTGTACAATGAAAATATTTAGAAAAAAATAGTAGGGTGTTAAAGGATCTCTAACAGAACCCATTTCTAACATTTTTAATTTTTTTGTCTGTATGTCTATGCGGGGTCTTTTGTTACAGCATCACGTGTAAATTATAAATCCAATGTGGTTAGATTTAATGCACAAATATTGGCAATAACTTAGAGAAGGTTTTAGTTTTTGTTTCATTGTAATCGGTGCTTTCTATCAAATGATATAAATGAACTTAACGTGTTCAAGAAGAACTTATTATTAAAATGTAAGACACTCGCAGCGACATCTATTCAACCAAAATGGTACTAATAACTAAACATGTGCTCACAAGTTAACTTTTAAATCCAGTGACCGTCTTTTAGCCGTGTGGTATCCGGCTGAGTAGAATAGAACCAACCCATTACACTCACGGGTGTCGTATAAGGCGACTAATGTCATGTCTGAGGCAGAACACCTTACGCCTCCGTAGACCAGAGAATGGGCAGCAGCGTTTTCTGTTAGTCTTTCATCACTGCGATCTCCAATCCGCCTGCCAAGCGTGGAGATTACGGCAAATTCCTCCCATCATGGGAGAGGCTTATGTCCAGCAGTGGACGTTATGGGCTGTTGTTGTTGTTGTGACCGTCTTTAAAAAAAGTTAAGATAGCAAGAGGTACTCTAAATTAGTCTATATGACGCTGCTTTAAATATCTACATAGCCAATTGCAGCGTTTTAAAAACGCTACATTTTTGAATATCACCTTTTTTTTATGGTGATTGTCATGCAACCTGTTTTCGGAAGCTTTTAGTCGAAATTTTTCTTTAAGTACTGAATCTTTTTAAGTTAGGAATTTGTTTTTGTTCGAGAAAAAAGTGAAGATTTTCTTTGTGTCAGTTGGATGTGGATTGTTGCCCGTGACGATGTATTGCTGAATTTTTTTTTGGTTGAAATCACTTTTTAAAAAAATGTGAATCATTTTGAATTTAAAGGCGACAACGTTGGTTAAAAACATCATATGTGAAATCTTCTGTTTTTTGCTGCTTTCTTTTCGCCGGAATGGCGTGATCTGAAAATTTTCTTATGGATCGGTAAGTTTTTACAATAGTTTTTTCTGCAAATTTGTTTAATGTTCAGTCCGTATTTTTGGTCTCATGCCGCCTGTTTTTCTTATCTACGTTGGGCAGGAGGCGCTGAGTACGGCATCACCCACAACTTTATGAGCTAGCAGTCGGGAGCAACGCTCCACACCGCGACCCCGGTGTGGTCGTGTGCAGCCTTTCCGGTTCCTGAATTGTGTCAGGCTCTTGAGCCGGCAAATATGACCAAGCGCCAGATGATCGGAGGCCTGGTCCTGTTTTGACCGAGGTTACCAGCACGGTGCTCCGCGGCAGACCTGCAGCGCATCTCGCCATCCCGACAGGATCAAACTGAGGATTCCCAAATTTACCGTCTTATTTATCTCTTTCAATGTTTTAATTGTTATTTTTATGTAAGGCTCAGTAATACAACCCCTACACAGGGTATGTGCGAGTATTTAGGCATTTAGCATCACTATCTTTTTCTTTCCGAGGCGTGTTAATTAGCATTGGCCAATTAGTTAGTTACCGCTAGGTTCGTTTAAATATTTTTCCTCTGAATTTCAGGATTTTGGTTTTTCCTCAGTAAAATAAATAACTATTGATTCGTACATTCTCTGGATAATCTGACATAATTGTATCCTAACTGAGTTTTTTTTTTTTTTTGTGTGTGCGACCTATTTTTATATAATTCAAAACTTGATACTTTGGATAACCGGGCACAATCGCACCCTAACTGTATTTTTTATTTTTTTTTTACAATTTGACCATTATCAAAATTATACGTTTTAAATAGGGGAAAGTTGTTTTTTTCAAGAATCCCGCTATATATGGCGCCCGAACTAATAAAGTAAGTATTTTTCTTGTCCATACTTCTTGTTATTTAAATCTACATCACATAATTATTATTTTTTTGCAATTTCGAGGGTGGTAGCTCACTCCAAGTGAGCTAATAATTTCTTCCACTGTGTGAGCTAATTCGTTCTCTGTTTATTCCTATTGTTGGTTTCAGGTCTTTAACGTGATTACCCAAGTGACCAGTTTAAGTGTTTCCTAGAGCCTGGACTGTTCCCATGGTGGTACATCACGAGCCCTGAACTACAGATACGATCACGAAGAACTGGCAGGGTACTGTTCTTTGTTTGCTTGTGTGAGTTGTAATTATTCATCACATATATAAAATAGTTTTGTGAACTATAAAACACACAACCCTCTTTTATTTCTCACCCAACAAATACATAATTTACCTGATTATTATAGCGGTTGTTAGAACCCGTAGTGCATGAGTGTGTTGTTTGAACTTATAGGCGTCGTGTTGCAAAGGTAAGCTCCGTATGCACGGTTGTTGTCTGTTCTTAGTGGTGTCTTTTGTTTCCTAGCTTGGCAATTCCGGTCACGGCAGGTCGCTGCGTGTCTAGTTTCTTTATTGTGTTGAGGTCCAGCTGTACTTGGGGTGCCTATTTTTTTTGCTTAGGATCAAATCGACTTTTAATTCACAGCCGTCGTACTTATTCTAGTTTTATGCACGTGTTTGCCTAGGGTTGTATTAGTTTTATTTACATCATGTTGGAAGAAGGAAATTCCATTGGTGAGACTCCGCATCGTGATAGTCCTATCATCTCTCGACCGCCACCTCCTATTCCACCTAGAGTCTCTCGTGGTTCCAGCCAGTCTATTCTGCCTTCACCAATCAGATCCGATGATGGTCCACCGTTCGTCAAGCAGTTCTCACTGTCAAAATGGAAAATTTCTTTTGATGGCAACACTTGTGTACGCGATTTTTTTTCTAGTTTGGAAGAATGCAGGGAGGCTGACAATCTAACGGATAGTTATCTCGTTAGGCGTTTTCACGAGGTTTTGTCTGGTATCGCTTTGCAATACTATAGGTCCATCCGTCGACCCGGTCTGACGTTTGTAGAGATCAGACATGCTTTCCTTAAAACATTCGGGTCAGCCGATTTTGAATTCAGGACTGGACAAGAGGTCCGTAATCTTAGGCAGAGACCTGAGCAGTCTGTGAAGGAATTTGTTATTCGAGTGACGTACCTTAATGCCAAACTCGTCAAACCCATTGAGGAATCAGAGTTGGTTGATATTATTACACACAATATGTTACCTAAATACACCCCCTGTTTGTCTATACAGAGGTTTCCTGATTTAAATTGTCTGATTGAGGCCGCTTCGCATTTTGAATCTTTTATTAAAACTTCAAAAGCAGTCGCTAGTCTGGATAGTACTGTTTACCCGACATTTATTTCTGGACACGCTTCCCAGTCTCCAAAACCTCGCCTGAACAAACCCCACCAAAGTGAAAGTAAGGTTCAGAGTTGTCCAACCTGCAGTCTGTCTCAACCACACTGTCTTAAGTGTAACAACCCCGGACACTCTTACCGTTCTTGCCCGGAGGTCACTGGCATGTTATGTTTTAAATGTCGCACTCCAGGTTTTATAACACGCGATTGTCCTAAGTGTAATCCAAAAAATGCATAAGTCACCGACGGCACGTTTTTTACCGTACAGTGTCACCGGTGATATCTACTGATTTGTCTGATAATCGACCGTTTATTGAAATTTTATTGTGTAACCAGGTTGTTAAGGCTTTACTTGACTCTGGAGCACAGATGTCGCTTATTAGTGATAGTTTAATACAGAAATTTGGTCTTTCTTTGAACGCGAGTGATGCTTGTCCTCGTGTAATTTCGGCTAATAATTCGCCTATCGATATTCTGGGTACTGTTTATCTCCCAGTTAAGTTTAACGGTACAACTTTTATCCATGAGTTTTTAGTGGCAAGTTCTATGTCGTCCTCCGTGATATTAGGTATTGAATTTTGGAATAAGTTTGGTTTAACGTCCGTCTTTAGTCAAGCTTTTGATAAAAATATTAGTGGTAATATGTACCTCCCGTCTGTTCAGCACTCACCTCCACAATTTTCCTCTGTTAGCGAGGTTCGATACGTTCATCCACGCAACGTATTATCACTGGATCAAGAGATGAACCTTCAGCAAGTCATTAATGAGTTTGAAGACATCTCTTCTGAAAAAATAGGCCTGGGAAAAACATCTTGGCTGTCCCATAAAATCAATACAACGGGACCTCCTATCCGCCAAAGATATTATCCTTTATCTCCAGTTAAATTAAAAATTCTCAACGAGGAGATTGATAAAATGCTAGACTTGGGTGTTATTCGTCCCTCTCGTTCCCCATGGGCTAGTCCAGTGGTTATGGTTACAAAAAGTGATGGTTCGGTGCGTTTTTGTGTTGACAGTAGGAAGCTTAATAGTGTGACCATTAGAGATTCGTACCCGCTCCCGCGCATTCATGATATTCTTGATAACCTTCGAGGCGCTAGATACATAAGCTCTCTTGATTTTAGGAGTGCATTTTGGCAGATCCCGCTCGCTGATAGAGAGAGTTGTGAGAAAACCGCTTTTATTGTTCCTCAACGAGGTCTCTTCGAATTTGTTAGGATGCCATTTGGTCTTACAAATGCTGCTTCTGAGATGCAGCGTCTTACTGATATGATTGTCAATTTTGAATTTACTTCTACCAGCGACGACTGCGTTTTCGGGTATGTTGACGATTTGATTCTAGTTTCCAAGGACTTTAATAGTCACCTGGCGCTTCTCAGGAAAGTTCTAGCTCGTCTTAAGAAGGCTGGTTTATCCATCAATCTAAAAAAGTGCGTGTTCTGTAAGAGCGAATTAAAATACTTAGGGTATATTGTAAATGAGAAGGGTCTTCAAACCGATCCCGGTAAACTCGAAGCTATTAGGGATTATCCTACTCCTACTACTGCTAAGTCCTTACGCGGTTTCATTGGAATGTGTTCCTATTACAGGCGTGTGAATGGTTTTTCTACCATAATAGCTCCGCTTACTGCGTTAATTGGTAAGAGAAAAGGTCGTGATCCAATAAGTTGGGACGACGCGGCTGAACGAGCTTTTGTAAAATTAAAAGAAGCTCTGATCGATACCCCTGTTATGGCATGTCCTGATTTCTCGAAACCGTTCATCTTGCAGTGTGATGCGTCTGCTGTTGGTCATGGTTCAGTTTTAACACAAAAGATTGATGATGTAGAGCATCCAATCGCTTATTAATCGCGCCTATTTTCCAAAACTGAACGTAATTATAGCACTACAGAGCGCGAACTTTTGTCAGTTCTAGATTCTATTAAACATTTTCGGTGCTATTTGGATGGGTTCAAGTTCTCTGTCATAACTGACCATATGGCCCTTAAATGGCTTCTCACTTTGAACAACCCCTCAGGTCGTTTAGCTCGTTGGGCTACTATGATCTCCCAATATACGTTCGATATCATACACCGCAAGGGTACACAACATATAGTACCAGATGCCCTTTCCAGATTATATGCAAGTCCTGTGTCGTTTGATCAGGGTCCAGAACATACTAACGACCGATGGTACAAGAAGGTATTTTTAGGTGCCCGTGATACACCACAAATGTTTCCAGCTTACGCAATACATAACGGTGTCTTACTAAGACGTATGCCTGTTACCAGTCCCTTGTCTTCCGACCCATGGCGTGTTGTTTTGCCAGCTGAAAAGGTTACTTCTGCGATTTGGGAAGCACATAATAGTTTTCCTTCAATACATCCAGGTGTATCCAAGTCGTACCTAAAACTTAAGGAAACTTTTTATTGGCCTAACATGTACCGTGACGTCGTTAGCACTTTAAGACAATGTGAGGTTTGTAAAGCTTATAAGATCGCGAACACGCAACCTCGCGGACAGATTTGCTACCCTAAGCAAGTGTCCATGCCCTTGCAGATGATTTCGATTGATGTGATTGGACCGTTGCCCATCGCTTTTTACGGTTATAGGTACATCATCTCTATGGTCGATGTTTTTTCGAAGTATGTGTGGCTTGTTCCTCTTAAGAGAGTAGACGCTTTTTCTATTATTAAAGCTTTAGAGTCCGAAATTTTCTTTAACTTCGGCGTTCCTCGTTCTATTTTATGCGATAACGCTACTGTTTTTCGCAGTAGACAGTTTCTAAATTTCCTCAGATCGTTCCATATTGAATCCCCTACATTTACACCTTATTATACACCCCAAGCGAATACTGTTGAGCGCTATAACCAAAGTGTAGTGACATGCTTAGGGATTTTAGTTGGTGAAAACCAAAGATGTTGGGCTAAGATGTTGCCTAAAGTAAAGCTCTATCTTAACTCATGCGTCAATCTAGCCACAGGCTTCACGCCTAACTTTCTCATGTTTGGTAGAGAAGTACTAATGGATTCTAGCCGTGCTAGTAGTCAGACTCAAAGCTCTAATTTAGCGGACAGTCGGACTCGTCACGCCTCGAATTTGTCTTCACTTCGTGAGGTTTATGCGAAGGTGGCTGATAATCTTTCTTTGGCTTTCCTCCGTAACTCCCGAGCTTATAACTCCAATCGGTCGGCTATCACTCTAAATGTTGGTGACACTGTATGGAGACGTAATTTCTCCAGGTCATCTGGAGAAGATTTTTTCTCTGGGAAGCTTGCTCCACGTTTTGTTAAGTGTCGTGTTTTGCAAGTTATTTCTAGGACTACTTATTTAGTACAGGACTGTGGTTCCGTACACTCTGGTAGATATCATATTAAAGATATCCTAAAGTAACTTTTTTCCCTCTATCTTTTATTTCAAATATTTTGTACGGGACTCAAGCGATTCTATCGCGCTCAGTTTGATCCTTAAAAATTGCCTATGATTACCGTTGGTTCAGTACTAACAATTAATTACAGATGGCAGTTGTCTAACTTTTGTGTTAGGACATCTTTTGTCGAGTTGTCGCTAGCATTTAGTTCCAATAATCGTACATAGATGGCGTTTTTCTAAATTTTATGCTAGTACATTGTCAAGTCGCGTCATAGCTAGTTCTATCATAAATGGCGAGTTGCACATTTTGGTAGGGCGTTGTGTTAATTGATTACTGCACTTAATCTATCCGAAATGGTAGACTTGGACTTAATTTTCTTGTTTCTCTTGGACTTGAAATCTTCTTAGCCTTAGTCCTCCTCTGACTCTAGTTTCTGTGAACCGGAGTCCATTTGTCTCTTGTCTAAGTCTTATCTACAACTGAGACTTATCTCTGAGTTCGTGTAGTACTTGATTTGTGTATAGACCAAAGTTATACAAGTGAACTTGTGGCTTTCTTAATCTTAGAACTCAGCCATACTGGTGCATCCTTTAGTGATGTGCACGTATCGATAAAATCTATTATCGAAATTTTTTTTATCTTCGATTTGAAACTTTTCCTTAAGTTCGAATGTTACTTTATTTGACTTTAGGCTCAAGTTATATCTTTAAGCCTGGTTTTTTTCCTAAACCTCCCTTTGTCTCCCGTTCCTTGTTTGAACCGGAGTACTACTTAGTCGTTCAAGTTCTATCTTTGAACTTGAACGCTGTTTTTTGTATTCTCTAAGACTCACGTTCCTTTGTTCGAACTGTAGTTATTTGTCTTATGTCCAAGCCTTATTTTCGACTTGAATTATTTTTTTCGTCCTTGCTTGTCCGAAGTCTCTTTTATAGACTCATGATGGATTTGTCTGCTGTTGATTTTAAGGCCAAGGTGTTTCTTTGTCCGAAGCTGTTAAATTATTTTCAACCGATCACGTTTGTCAACTAGGTGTTATTTTTTATCCTAGGTTTTATTTTTTTTTCTTTTTGCTCTTTCAGGTCTCTTTGTTGACTTTGTCGTTCTAGTTTGAAGTTAGTAGTATAATTAGGTAGCTGCTACTGCACAACTGTTAAGTTAGCTTAGTTTTACTTAGATTTAATTTTTCCTTGTTATTTTCTTGACCGGTCAATCTTAGGTTTATTGGACACTTCGTGAGCTTGCACTGATAACGGGTAGATGAGAGACCGGTTACTCATTTATTCTGTATCTGTTGTACTCCGATGTCGTCTATGTTAGGTTTAGTTTAGGTCAACTATTAGGTATAGTGTTTTTAGGCTAGTCTAGGTTAATTTCCTCTGTTTTTTTCCTTTCTGCCGGACTTGTCTTTTTTTCTTGGAAAGGGGGTACTGCAGCGTTTTAAAAACGCTACATTTTTGAATATCACCTTTTTTTTATGGTGATTGTCATGCAACCTGTTTTCGGAAGCTTTTAGTCGAAATTTTTCTTTAAGTACTGAATCTTTTTAAGTTAGGAATTTGTTTTTGTTCGAGAAAAAAGTGAAGATTTTCTTTGTGTCAGTTGGATGTGGATTGTTGCCCGTGACGATGTATTGCTGAATTTTTTTTTGGTTGAAATCACTTTTTTAAAAAATGTGAATCATTTTGAATTTAAAGGCGACAACGTTGGTTAAAAACATCATATGTGAAATCTTCTGTTTTTTGCTGCTTTCTTTTCGCCGGAATGGCGTGATCTGAAAATTTTCTTATGGATCGGTAAGTTTTTACAATAGTTTTTTCTGCAAATTTGTTTAATGTTCAGTCCGTATTTTTGGTCTCATGCCGCCTGTTTTTCTTATCTACGTTGGGCAGGAGGCGCTGAGTACGGCATCACCCACAACTTTATGAGCTAGCAGTCGGGAGCAACGCTCCACCGCGACCCCGGTGTGGTCGTGTGCAGCCTTTCCGGTTCCTGAATTGTGTCAGGCTCTTGAGCCGGCAAATATGACCAAGCGCCAGATGATCGGAGGCCTGGTCCTGTTTTGACCGAGGTTACCAGCACGGTGCTCCGCGGCAGACCTGCAGCGCATCTCGCCATCCCGACAGGATCAAACTGAGGATTCCCAAATTTACCGTCTTATTTATCTCTTTCAATGTTTTAATTGTTATTTTTATGTAAGGCTCAGTAATACAACCCCTACACAGGGTATGTGCGAGTATTTAGGCATTTAGCATCACTATCTTTTTCTTTCCGAGGCGTGTTAATTAGCATTGGCCAATTAGTTAATTACCGCTAGGTTCGTTTAAATATTTTTCCTCTGAATTTCAGGATTTTGGTTTTTCCTCAGTAAAATAAATAACTATTGATTCGTACATTCTCTGGATAATCTGACATAATTGTATCCAAACTGAGTTTTTTTTTTTTTTGTGTGTGCGACCTATTTTTATATAATTCAAAACTTGATACTTTGGATAACCGGGCACAATCGCACCCTAACTGTATTTTTTATTTTTTTTTTACAATTTGACCATTATCAAAATTATACGTTTTAAATAGGGGAAAGTTGTTTTTTTCAAGAATCCCGCTATACAATATAGTGTGTGTTAGACCGCTTTCCGTGTCTATAGATGGCGTTGTTCATTTCACTCCATTTTCTGAATCGCGTTGTTAAGATTTTTCGTGATAGAATGACTCTCGCCCGAGTCAGTTGCCTCAGATTTGGTGTTAAGCACACGAAACAAATACAGGAGGTTCTCAATTAAACGCGTATATTTTTTTATATAGGACCATGCATAACTTTTTACAGGTAATTCCGATATTGCATGATATTTTTTTTGTGAAAAGCGTATAATTATCTCAAAGTTGGTCCTATTTAAAATTGAAAAATCGTGCTTGGGCTCATTTCATGCACCTTAATGAGAACTTTAGACCTAGCTGGAGTATGAAAGTCATCGAAGGTCTGACGATGGAGACGGAAGGCAATTGCAAAAGCTCCGCAAGTGTTTGCAGCAGCTATGTGGTGTTTGGGCTCATTTATGCAGCTTGATGAGAACTTTAGACCTAACAAGAGCATGACTTTCATCGAAGGTCTGACGATGGAGACTGAAGACAGTAGCCAGATGTCCCCGAAAGTATACAGCAGCTATATCGCGTTTGGGCTCATTTCATGTATCTTGATGAGAACTTTCGACCTTGCTAGGATAAAACTATCATCGAGTGTCTAAGGGTGAAAACGTAAGGCTGTCGAGGGAAGCCTCTAATTGGAAAAAACAATATTTCTGAGAAATTTAATTGTTACCCACTTGAATCTATACTTATAATAAAGGAGAAGAGTTTTTTTGTTTCGTTGGTTCAACGCGCTAATTTTAGGAACCACTGGTTCGAGTTAAAACGTCTTTTAGTGTTGGATAGCCCATTTATCGAGGAAGGCTATACATTATATAAGATCACGCTATAATCAATAGTAGCGGAGCATCAATGAAAAATGTTGCAAATACAGGGAAAAAATATTGCTTTTGAGAGCTTCCGTTGCGTGCACTGCGTAAACGGTAAAAGTTACTCAACAATCATGCATGTATGACGGGATTGTTTCTCTTAAAAAGTTCACGATACCACATATGTATCTTTTAAGGTTGACTCACACTCTCTCTAACCCTCTCTCTCTCTCTTATGTAACGCAGACGAAGTTGCGCGGGTCAGCTAGTATATGTATATACTCCCATCTAGAAGAAGTGGCCGGATAAGCTTCGACGTTTGGGGCTGGATGGCAGCTAGTGGACCCGGTGAATTGGCTGAGATCAGTGGTCGAATGAATAACCAGCATATAACAGTATTTTAGAAGTTTTACTGACTAGTGTGGAGGTTTACTTTCCCGAACTGACGCCTATTGATTTTGTGCAAGACAATTCAGGGGTCCATAATTTTTGATTCACTCAAGCTTGGTTCAATCGCAACCAAAATTTTGTGAACTCGTTGCCGTGGCCGCCTAAAAGCCCTGACCTCAATCCTATTGAGAATTTTCATATTGTTATTGTTTATACTCTGAAACAATAACAATTTTCAGGATCCGAGCTAACAAACTCATTTCTTATTTCTAACACTAAAGTTTGTCTTGAGTGGGGTAACTTTTCCCCTGATTCCTTCGGCGAATTGAGAATGTATAACCTGGCCACACTAAGTCATTGACAAACCACAGATTAAATATGGATTGTGTGCTCCTCGATGTTTCTAGAATAATGTCTATAATAAAAAAATAATTTCACTTCCGTTTACGGTTAAAAGACAATTAAGTATTTTAACCAAAAGCTGAAAATGATTATGGATTGGCCTATACGATATTAGTTCGATGGTTTCCAATCAATATGTTAAAATTTATCGATTAAAACTACAACTGCGTATCCGCAACCGCTAGATGTCGCCTCTAACTGTTAGAAACTGACGTTGTAACGGAACGTTACGACAATCAACGACAAATAATAATTATTGCCATAGAGTAAGTTAGAAGTTTAGTCTAGAACGATTGCGGCTGGGAATGCGCGGGGGCAAGTGTGGCGCGCGGGGAGTAGCGCCTCGCCTACGTGCCGTGGGACATGTAGACGCCAAGCGGGCAGTGGTCATCATAGATAATACACTATATAATACAAGATAGATGTGCAACTGAGGTTTTCATTTTAAAAACTGTGTACCTCAACTGTTAGATGGCGTTACTTGTCTCAATGTACCCTCCGCTTACGCTATCGCTCACTAGATGGCGCTTTTAGGTTTTGTTTCTAGTAATAAATCCTTTTATTGAAGAATGCTTGTTATTTATTTGTGTGAAATAAATAAATTCTTATGTGTATAAAATAGACTATGATAACAACATCATGATTATTCTAGTCTTGCCTTAAATAAAATATAGAATTTGAAACATACACATAAGAATTTACTTCATTCACAAAATAAATAACAATCAGTCGTCAATAAAAGGAAAATCATTCTTCAAAATCCTAAGCTAGGAATGACATGATATCAATAAGAGCCATATCAATAAATGAGTGATAGATAGAAATGAAAAAATATTTAGTTTTTTAAAGAATTTATTTCCTTTTTTTACAATGTGTGTTATAATAATATACATACAATAGAATACATCCAAAACGCACTTAACTCGTCGAATTCAAATCGAAAGGTAAAATCGAGGTCCACTATACGTATAGGTACACAGCGTTGGATCAATCGTTTACGTATCTTATCACAGGGTCCAAGGGAGACAGTCCAACGTTTATAATAGCAGATATCAAGAAAACAAGCACAGTTTTAGATCGTAAAAGAACACAAAACAGATCACCAGAACACCACGAAACAACAAATGAACATAAAAAAGTTTTTAAATGTACCCCCACTGTTACTGTGTAATAAATAAACTACTTGAAGTGAAAACAAAAAGGTCTTATTTATTTTGCAATAATGTTTTAAAATGTATCTGTAATGTAAAACATGTTGAAATAATAATAATAAATAATACTTTTTTATTAATATTTAGTAATACTTTTACTCTACTGTTATCAACTAGCTCTATCTATTGGCAAAAGTATAAAACTATGGCCAAACAAGCGTTCCTAACCACATAGATGGCAGCACTGTCTATGAAAATTTTGTTTGAAGCCAATGTATGGAAGTTTCACCCCCCTGGTGGTCATTAAACCGTCCCCAGAGAACACACGTTCTTACTTCGCGTCGTGTCTAGCGCCCTAGCGGACACGATAACTTTATTAAATCATTTTGAAAGTTCTCTTAGGGACAACAACCCCTTGTTCAAGAGTGCAAATTAAATTAATTGTGAACAGTGCAGATCCCGATTGAGGGTAAGTTTTAGGTAGCACACCAAATCTCGCAACTCATCATGCATTTTTGCTAGCTAATCTTTATACTGTGTTTTCGTCATTACATGATTAATCATTGCCAGCGGCTATTTCATTGTAATAAATTAGCACCATTAAAACCGCTTGCTATATTGCTGAACTAGGACCATGCCATCAAATATTCTGCCACCCACATATTTTGCTATTAATTTTCTTCTTTTTCAATTAGTAACGTAATCGTTTCTAAACTATTGTTTTTAACTGTTCATGTGTATTTGCTGATCCTGCCTGTAAATGTAAACTCCGTTCTGGTCACCACCACCACGACAATACTGCTACCACTGGTTGGGCAATGTCTCCCTGTGGTCGTGGGTGGTGTCCCAGCACGGAGGATTTCTGGCCGGATAGTAACAAGCTGGTACGGTGGTTCCAGGATCTACGCTGAGGCTTACTAGTGAGACTCCGCACTGCGGGTCTTCCTGCACTTCATATTGCGTTGCGGTTTCCCGCAACGGTTCCACGCCCCGGGCTATTGCGCACCGGGACGCTGACTCACCGGGCCACCCGCCCGTGCCATCGAGAAGGTTCGGCGGCGGTCGCCCGCGCTGTCACATCAACCTACGTGCGACATCACCGTACCGCGCTGCTCAGCTCGTCGGCCCCCTTCCATCCTCGGCCAGCTGCGGGGACTCGTCTGCAGTTACAGGGAGGTGTTTTTCCCTGCAGTATTAACGACAGACAAAATAGCAACCCATGACCTTACAAATTTCGTGTGAGTAGGATATTATTGGGCATTCTACTCCACCTTCCGTTCCTTCGGCTCACTCCGTTCGCCTCCGTCACTCGGTGGAGTAGAATGCCCAATAATATAAATGAAATCCACAGGTTCGGCGCCTATTCCACCCGATGGAATGATCATCGCCGTCACTCTCGATGCAGTAAAATGTCTAATACTGGTTCGGCGCCTATTCCACCCGATGGAATGATCATCGCCGTCACTCTCGATGCAGTAAAATGTCTAATACTGGTTCGGCGCCTATTCCACCCGATGAAACGGAAGGTGGAGTATGAATTCCTACATAGTGCAGTAAAATACTGGTTCGGCGCCTATTCCACTAGGTTGAAATATTTGTTTGAGTTAGCGACAATGAGTTATAAATGTCAATATTGATGGTTGACCTCAAATTCATTTAATTATACTCACCAGCTTAAAACAACTATAAAACTTACTATACCTTGATTCAAATATATAACATAGGTACTTTCCGTTAACATAATTAGGTCTGTATCTGAACGGACCAGTAACCTAAAATTCAGGACAGATTGTCTCATGTCTCTCCACATACTTAAGAATGGTGCATTGCCGCTTAGGATTACACACATATCCGTTTTCGTGACCAGATTGGCTCGAGGACATCTGAACTTTAGGATACCGCGTACATTAAACTAAATTTAGGACAGATTGTCTCATGTCTCTCCACAAAAGTAAAGTAGCGCACACCTTTAGGTCCACACACATTTTTTCTGTGACCAGAATGGCTCGAGGACATCTAAATTTTAATTTAACACATTACAGACGATACATCCTTTACGTCTCGGATTCATTTAATTATACTCACCAGCTTAAAACAACTATGAAACTTACTATACATTGATTTAAACATACAACACACATACTTTCCGTTAACATAATTAGATCTGTATCTGAACGAACCAGTAACCTAAAATTCAGCACAGATTGTCTCATGTCTCTCCACATACTTATTAGGATGGTGCATTGCCGCTTAGGATTACACACATACCCGTTTTCGTGACCAGATTGGCTCGAGGACATCTGAACTTTAGGATACCACGTACATTAAACTAAAATTTAGGACAGATTGTCTCATGTCTATCCACAAAGTAAAGTAGTGCACACCTTTAGGCCCACACATTTTTTCTGTGACCAGATTGGCTCGAGGACATCTAAATTTTAATTTAACACATTACAGACGATACATCAACCTTTTACATCAACACGTAACAATCAAGTGGTAAGCGTGGTCACACGGATAGTCGATCCTTGCCTTGCATGCATAAAGCTAAGTTGCAGATACACTTGACAACGACAACCGGATCAGAACCGTATTGCACATTATTCAATCAAGCGCACAAACTGTGTGTGAATCCGCTGCTGTAGACTGTTCCGTTGACGGTAACCGTACCCGGTGGTTGCTTCATAGATGTAAATTAGCTTTATGTTTATTTTCGAATCGGCAAAGTTCAATGTCAATGCAATGCTCGCTTCCCACGGTCACATCAATTGCATTCTATATTCTAAGTAACATGATCGACTATCATGTTGTAAACACTGAATTCGTCTTTTATAGAACTTCCTAAATATTATTTTCGTATTTATATTTGAAGTTTGTAATCGCTTCTAATTTATTGTGTTTCATTCTTCTAGGTACTAAGATTACATATTTATATGATATATTTTTATCAAGTACAACATGTATTATTGGATGAACCATTAGCCACTTCGATCGAGTGCGATTTTAACTTACATAAAAGAGAACCCTGTGCACAACAAGATTATTTGGGAGCATTGTAATAGTACCTATACTAAAATTAAACTAAAGTTGTTATCGATAAATTCGACCACTATAAAACCATAACTCAGACACGTGTGTTCGATTCCTACACGATACAGTTTCTTGGATTCTTTAATTGTGGGTTTAAGTGATTATTTAATAATACGAATAAAAATTTTATTTGTGAGTATTTATAAATGAACTTATTCCACAGTAGTATTTTTATGTGATTATAATATTAGTCCCGAGTTTAACTGCAACTTAACATTAACAACCACACGGATTGGTTTGTGCGTATTACAAAATGGTATATTAACAAAATAGTTATGATTATTTTCAAGTACCTCTTACTTCTTGAGTTAACTATGCTCACAAAATTTACTTTCAACGACGCGACCTACCTACGAGTTTCACCTCTCACATAAACGTAATTGTGATGATAAAAATTCTCAACAAACATACATCAATTATTCAATTAATTATACATATTAATTTAGTATTGAGTCATAAAGAATAACAGGGATCGGGTTCACTTTGTCGGCTTTATTTTTCGGTTCTCATGAACAAATTGCAATTTAGCGAAATTGGTATGCGATCAATATGGTTCAATATGACGTAAACGACATATTTTTTTTTTATACAACTGTAAGACATGTAATTAGAGTTTAAAATTGAAACGATCTATTTTATGCTGAAATAGTATTTTTTTGTGAATATAAACGTATTAATTAAATCAATAAATTACATTCGCTCCAGAATCTTCAAAGTGACAAGTAGTTACTAGCAGTACTTTAAAATCCACTTTAAATCATGAAGTGAGTACTTCTTAATTTTAAATTAGTAGTCATAATGCACAGCTACGGACCTGGTTTTTGCCTGCCGGCTGTTGTATTTATCATGTTCTGTCTATCCATCGTGATTGCTACTCAGCTACGGACCTGGTTTTTGCCTGCCGGCTGTTGTAATTATCATGTTCTGTCTATCCATCGTGACTGTTACTCAGCTACGGACCTGGTTTCTGCCTGCCGGCTGATGTAACTGTTCTCAACCTGTTATAAATTGATTATTGTATCTCAAAAAAGACCTTAAACGGTTATTTGTTTTGTTATATAAAATATTAAGTACTTTTTTATCTTGTGTATTAGGTCTGACTCCGACGTTTCCCGTGTGTCCGACTACATAAAGAGCCCGCCGACTGCTACAAAGGTCGTGCCGAGCAAGAGCCAGCCTACGAAAAAACAACAAAGCGCAAAGCTTCCTCGGTCGTGGAATTAGGATCAAGGTAGTTTATGACTACTTTTTATTTTCTAAGTTTTTACTTTCACAAATATTTTAATATAAAGTAGATTTCAATAGAGAACTTTGATTTGCAAAAATATTTTTAAGTACATACTTACTTATTTTTCGCTCAACATAAGTTTGTATCTAGAAAAGTGTTTCTTCTAGATTATTAAAATAAAATTATTTTTTTTACAGTAACAAGAGACCAGGGAGCACCGATCTTCTCGGTTTGGAAGACTTAGATGGCATTCCTCCGCAGTCGGAGTTAGGTTTATCCTTGCTGTCCCGCGTCGCCAACGGAAAGGTACGAAGGACAGCGAACCTAAGGGGCGCCTTCTTTATGGAACTGAAGGTGTACCATAAAGAAGACATCATCTCCACTGCTCCTGAGGAGCGTTGGAAGAAGTCCCAAGTTGCATTAAAACTGCAATTGGATAAAGGTGGGAGCACCGATCTTTTCGGTTTGGAAGACTTAGATGGCATTCCTCCGCAGTCGGAGTTAGGTTCATCCTTGCTGTCCCGCGTCGCCAACGGGAAGGTACGACGGACAGCGGACCTAAGGGGCGCCTTCTTTATGGAACTGAAGGTGTACCATAAAGAAGACATCATCTCCACTGCTCCTGAGGAGCGTTGGAAGAAGTCCCAAGTTGAATTAAAACTGCAATTGGATAAAGGTAGCTCGCAGTGGAACTCACTACAAAAATTCATGCATAAGGCTCACGAGTTGTTCAATGACTCAGAGCCGGTATATTTTAGTGATAAGATACATTTTAAATAAATTAAACTTTAAATTTGAGGCATCCAAAATAAGATTAAAACTGCAACTGGATAAAGGTACCTCGCAGTGAAACTCACAACAAAATTCATGCATAAGGCTCATGAGTTGTTCGATGACTCAGAGCCCATATTTATAGTGATAAGATACATTTTAAATAAGTTACATTATTCATTTAAAATTTAAATTTGAGGCATCCAAAATAAATCTTTATTTTTAAACTTAGCAGGTAATTAATTACGATAGAATGCCTTTCTGCACTGTTTGTAACATATCTGTTGAGCGCAGTCATTGGACAGGTCATCTACGCAGTACCGATCATAAAAATAAAAATATTTCACACGTTTGCGAAGGTGTTGAATTAATTCATTCTGCATTTCTAAATCGTATAGCTTCTTATAGAATTATTGATACTAACGAAAATTATTCTTTAGATTCGTTTTTGAATAACAGTCAAGAAAAAATCAAGACATTAATAAACAAATCTCTTAGGAATCATATCTGTCTAAAAATTAATTTCGAATATTTTGCTTTGTTTTTGATGGTTAAAAATGATAGTCAGGAGATGAAATCATTTGCTCCAAAGAATTATGTAGTACATCAGAATTATGATTATGATTCATTAGCATCTCAGGTTAGAAACACGTTGAAAAATAAGATAGAAGAATTTCAAGATCGTGACAGTGGGTGGACATTTTTAAACAGTTCGTATTTGGAAGTTATTATATTTATAGAATATTGGTAGTGTAAATTCATTTGTTAATCTGTTAGTGTAATAAAATGATTCCACATAGATCATCACAATCTGTAAATAAAAAATAAAATAATAAGAAAACTTTAAGCCCTTAGTTAGGTTCTTAGTTAAGGTTTTTAGTTAATATGTAAGTTTAATGTAATAAAAAAATAATAATAATGATAATAAAAAATAATAAATAAAAAAAATAAAAAAAAATATCAAAGGTGTAAGTTTTATTGTAATTAGAGAGAATAAGTTAGAAGAAATAAAATAATTTATTTGATAATGTAGTAGTGTATTAAAATTCTCAAATACATCATAGTTCATAGTAGATAAGTTTCATGTACATACATAAAATATTAAATAACAAGGGCAAGTGTATTTAGTTTGTAATTGAAGTGAATGTCAATGTTGTGTGATTGTTTTTAACGAGAAAACTAAATAAATAATATATTTATAATTTAAATTATCTTTTATTGACATTATAAACATACTCCCACTTTAAATTAGCTCTAAAGAAATGTTCTCATTATGTTATGTATTTGGAAGGAATTGTTATCGTTACCAAAAAAGATACGAAGGACAAAGCTACTAGTGTCAATTTTACGAACAATGCTTTACTCTACTTGTTCCAAGATATTAGGTATGAGCTAAATGGAGGGGAGATTGATAAAATAAAAAATGCAGGTATAACAACAACCATGAAATCATTAATTTCAATGAACGAAAGTGAATCAAAAATGTCTAATGCCTGGGGTTGGAATATTGATGGCATAAAAAATATTGATGGAGGAAGGTTTTCTGCTTCTATACCACTACGTAACGTCCTCGGTTTTGCTGAAGATTTTAAAAAAGTCGTGATAAATAGCAGACATGAACTGATATTGTTACGAAGTAACACTAATTTGAACGCTGTAAAACTTAATACAGGTGAAGTAGTGGATGATGTTCAGATCAACAAAATCATATGGCGCGTACCGCATGTTATAGTATCAGACAAAGAAAAAATTGGTTTGTTAAAAGTCTTAGAAAAAGATCGTCCACTTCAAATGATATACAGAAATTGGGATCTGTACGAATATCCAGCTTTGCCTAAAACTACAAAACATACCTGGTCTATCAAAACTTCATCTCAAATAGAAAAACCAAGATACGTCATTATTGGCCTACATAACGGGTGATTCATTTGGAGTTACTTTTTTGTCTATGCATTTTTTGACAGATAAAGCGTCAGTCATGACAACCTAACCTAATATTTTCATTCACTATAGTTTGACATTTCATCATGGTAAGACTAAGCACGGCACAACGCCTACAAATTATTCAACTTTATTACGAAAATCAGCGTTCTACGAGGAATGTGTTTCGTGCACTTAGAGCAACATATGGTCCACATAATCGCCCTACCGAACGCACTATTCGCTATACCATCGAAAAGTTTGAAAGGGAATTTTCATTATTAGACAATACACGACCAAATAGACCACATCCAGCTCGCACTGAAGAAAACATTACGGCGGTAGCTGAGAGTGTACGCAATGATCGCGAATAATCGATTCGGCGCCGCTCGCAACAGCTTGGCTTGTCGTATACCACAACTTGGCGTATTTTACGCAAAGATCTTGGTTTCAAAGCATACAAAATTCAACTGGTGCAACAATTGAAGCAGACTGACCTACCTAATCGCCACCGATTTAGTCTTTGGGCTCTTGAAAAGCTTGCAGAAAATCCACTGTTTTCAACGAAAATTTTGTTTAGCGATGAGGCACATTTTTGGCTCAACGGATATGTTAACAAACAAAATTGCCGTATTTGGTCTGAAGAGCAACCTGAAGAGATTCAAGAGCTACCATTACATCCAGATAAAACAACAGTTTGGTGTGGTTTATGGGGTGGTGGAATCATCGGTCCATATTTCTTCAAAAACAAAGCCGGCCAGAACGTCACTGTCAATGGTGACCGTTATCGTACCATGACAACGGACTATTTGTTTCCTGAAATTGAAGCCCGTCATCTTCAAAACTTTTGGTACCAACAAGACGGCGCCACTTGCCACACAGCACGTGAAACCATGGCTTTGTTGCGAGAAAAATTTGGTGAACAGTTAATTTCGCGTTTCGGACCAGTCAGTTGGCCGCCTAGATCCTGTGATATCACACCCTTAGACTTTTTTCTGTGGGGTTATGTAAAGTCCAAAGTTTATATGGATAAGCCGCGTACGATTGATCAACTGGAAGCCAACATTACTCGCGTTATTCGCCAAATACCACTGGAAATGCTCGGTCGGGTCATCGAAAACTGGAACTCCAGAATGGACCACCTTAATCGCAGTTACGGACAACATTTGAAAGAAATAATCTTTAAAAAGTAAATGTAAGGAATGGTTCTTTTGTATTATAATAAAGATTACCCGATAAATTTGTTTTATTCATATTTTTTTTAGTTTTGGAAAAAGTAACTCCGAATGAATCACCCATTACAAAGAGAAAAAACAATGCAAGTTCTGACATGTCTCAATTCGATCACTGTCATGTTCGAGACGTAAGAGTGTATCTCAATTCAACCTATTTTCCATATGAAAACCTAAATGTGAGTTTTGCTAATAACAGAATCGGTTTATTATACGAGCAATACGTCAGATTTCAACAGTCGTATTACGGACGTCGCTCGGAGCCCATTCTAAGCGAAAAACAATTTAGAGATTTAGCACCGCTGTTTGTAGTCGATTCCTCTAGACAAGCAGATAATCTAAAAACAGGTCCGGTTGTAGATGTGAGAGTAGAAATTGAGAGTAATTCAGAGATTCCAGATCAAACTTCAGCATACTGTCTCATTCTTAACGATTGCATTGTTGAATACAAACCATTAAGCAACACAGTGAAGAAGTTATCATGAACGCGGATATTATTATTGTCTAACTCCAAGGATTTAAATATTTAGACAATAATTTTATTGTCAAAGAAGTGGCTATCGTAAGTAATGAGCACACACAGACGTTCTTGGTTAAACCACCGCATACGTTTTATTACTTAACTCAAGAAGAAAAGAAGCAGGTGCGGTGGTTGGAAAGAAATCGTGGAATTTTCTGGATTGAGGGCTTTATAGACTACAGAGAGTTTCAACACGTCATCGTGCCGTATTTAGAAAATATAAAAAATATTACAAATGGTTTGGAAAAGATAAAGTGGATTAAAGAGTTATGTGCTAACTGTGAAGTGATTGATATAGGTGAGAAAGGGTGTCCTAATTTTGCGACATTAAAAAAAAAGTTCTGTAAAAATAAAACTGATTTTAATTGTGTGAACCATAAAGTGAATTGTGCATTAAATTAAATAATGCGGTGTGTATTAGAAAATGGTATCTTGATAATAATATGTCTATATTTAATCTATTTTAAATTATTTTGTAATGTTCAGTTAATAAAAAAATGATTATGTACATGAGGTTGTTTTATTTAATAAAATCCGGGTAACCTACATAACAAACTTAAAATTAGCTCTAATAAAATGAATTTAATTGAGTAAGTATTCTATTAATTTTAAAATATTGAAAACATAACATAATGAGAACATTTCTTTAGAGATAATTTAAAGTGGGAGTGCGGTCTCAACACTTAGTACTTGGCTCATTTTCATGATATTTCTGAAACGAAATGCCTGGTACTCGTTGCAAGACTTTTTCTTAAAAAAAACGTATTTGGGTTGTTGCAAGGTTTTCGAGTAAACATAAACATTTTGAAATCTTAATCCATTCTCATGTATAAGAAGTCCTAGTTTTTCCACAATTTGACGGTCCGCAAATGATGCATCGTATGGATTTAGGTAATAATTCTCCATGACGAAAACTAGTTTTCTGAGACTGAACGCAGAGTTTGTTTACATGTAACGATTGTGGTTGTTTAACAAATTTCATGGTGACTCATTGAAACGGTTATAATATCAATAATGGGTCAATTAAACAATTACGTAGACATTTATACGTCGTTATGACTTTTGTCCCCACTTACTCTCAAATATAACTAATGTTATTTTGTAATTTTTTACATTGACATTTTATAACTAATTGTCGCTGACTCGAACAAACGTACGAACATCACCATGGCTGTCCTTCAATATAAGATAGCGATAGTTTGATTTTAGCCAATCAAGCATCTGTTGGTAGAACAAATCTTCTGTTTGGGCTGTATACCAGCTGTCCTGATGTTTTGATGAACCGTTATCTGTATTTTTTTTATCAGTTTGCAAATCTTGTATAAATATAACCTCGCCGCTCGAATTCCTCATGATAAGTTTACAAATATCTGTTATAACAGACTTCTCTGAGTCATGCATTGTAGTTAACTTAGTTATATGTATTTAGTTTCGTGATACGAAATGCAACCTTCTTACTGCAATGGCTAGAATCGAATGTAGCGTTAAATCACTGCGAAGAATTATTTATAAGCTATTCACCTTTCCTGTTAAAAGAGTTTAGTTTAGTTACATAACGGTAACGTTAGGTTTGCAGGAATCAACCCAAACGGAAGCAAATGAGATTTTAGTGGAATAGACACCAAACCAGTATTTTACAGCAAAATGCAGGAATTCATACCTACTCCAACGGGTGGAATAGCCGCTGAACCAGTATTTAGGATTTTTTGAGTGCTATAACAAAACTAGTGGAATAGGCGCCGGGATTTTATTTATGTTATTGGGCATTCTAATCCACCGAGAGTGACGAGGCGAACGGAGTGAGCCGACGGAACGGAAGGTGGAGCCATAGTTCTATGGCTGGATTTTGTACCAACCTAGATCTTTTTGTGAAATTAAGAAGTGGCGGTGATCTGAAAAATTATATGTTCTATATGAAAGCATAATTTCTGTCTTGAATATCGAATTTTCTGAAGAAGACAAGAACCTGATCAAGGAGTTCTGTCGACTTTTTTTTAAATCTAAATAAAAAGTAGTGGATAGAGTCAAGTAGAAATCAAAAAACTTTTATGAATCGTGTAAGTAATCGCAAGTGGTTGGAAAAAAACATCAACTGGCCTGTTCGTGACAGTGTTGACCTGAGAAGTAAGATGGGCTTTTCGGACGCAGTCTTATCTGAGCCTGTGGATTTTATATTAGGTATATTATATATGTCGCCGCAAGAGGCTCTATCTGCTAAGATTTAATCTAATTATTAACACTCATAATTCTATTCCATGTTATTAATGATGAACCTGCCATCTTTGCTTCGTGGTACAGTTATTACATCAATTGACAAATGAGCTAAGCGCCATCTATTGGCGTAACTAGTACTTAGATAGTTCGTGGTTTAAAATAGTAATTTATTAAACAAAAGTCTTTAGCTAAATCTATAGTTAAAATTAAGTTAAGCAAGTATTTTACGACAATTGAGATTTGTAATTATCATTGTTCATTTGACACTAAAGATTTGTTTATGAGGCAACACTTCACAAGGTGGGATGGCGCCGATTTGATCAATAGCTCAATTTATAATTTAAAAGTACAAGTAAATCAGTTTCTGTAACTAAATTACAAACTAAAAAGTAACAAGATGATTTTACAAAACAATTTATTATTGAAAGACTTATATATTAAATCCTTTGATTTGCCGGAAATGGTTTTAAGCAAGATAGAATATTGTTGTAAAAAGTAATGAAGCAACTACACACATCAAAAGTGTCTAGGGATCAAGCATTTTTATGCGGATTTCTTGAGATTGAGATGTGGCTTTGTAATAAATTTATGATTTTATAAATTTATATGGATCCTTTTTGGTGCATTTCATAATTTGAATCAGGAACTCTCAATCAAATTCGAGTAAAAGATGAAAATAAGCTGTCAATATTTTCCCTATAAAAACATACAACGCATTGAAGACATTATTATTAGTGCTACTGTTTCCCTACTACTGATTAAAACCAACGTTATTATGGAGCGGCGACGTCATTTAAGCAGGGCAGAAATGCTCAGAGCCGTGGGAATGATAGAAGCTGGTTCCCGGCAACGTACTGTAGCTTTAGATCTGAATACAAGTCAGAGTGTTATCAGTCGACTTTGGACACGTTACCGAAGCACTGGTACCGTGGCTGAGCGCCATGGAGGACGGTATCGCTGCACCACACGGAGACAAGACCGATACATTCAAATCTTAACTCGAAGAGCTCCAACAATAACCGCCATGATGTTAGCCGTGAGGCTTCATCACTCTTCAGGGAACTTAATTAGCGACCAAACAGTCAGAAACCGCTTGCATGAAGTGAACCTTCATTCCCGAAGACCGCTACGGGTACCACCTATAGCAATGCACAATCGTAGGATTCGATATCAATGGGCTCTTGAACACAGAAATTGGGCAGAAGAACAATGGCGTTTCGTGTGCTTTTCTGATGAGTCTCGTTTTGGTATGAGACCGGATACAAGACGTATACGACACTGGAGAACCCCTGGACGCCAACAGCGATTAAAATCCTGCCAGGAAGTCCATCCTTATAGTGGTGGAACCATCATGGTATGGGCGGGTATTTGGATCGGCGGAAGAACTGAGTTGATTTGGATCAGAGGCAACCTCAACGCTCAAATTTATGCTGAGACGATTGTATCAGACGTCATCGTTCCTCTACAAGTGCAAATCGGTCCCTTATTTCAGTTAATGCATGATAATGCACGACCGCACACCGCAAGAGTTGTAAGACAGACTCTCGCCGCAGCTAACATCAATGTCCTGCCCTGGCCTGCTCAGTCGCCAGACTTGAACCCGATTGAGCATGCATGGGATATGCTACAGAGAAGAGCTCTGCCGAATATGGAGGGTATCCAGTCGCAAGAAGACCTTTTTTTGTTGTTGCAACGAACATGGGCGGCCATTCCACAGCGTGATTTGGATGAACTCATTTTGAGTATGCCAAACCGATGTTCTTGTGTTGTTAGTGTTCGCGGTAGAAACACGGATTATTAATTGTTTAAGTTACCCAATAAAATTTTAAAGAAAACTGTGTTTTCAGTCATTTTTTCGAACTTTAATGTTAGTGGTTCAAATGTCAAAAATCCCTTTATTAGGAAAATGGCAAATTTCTTTATTAATGCAAAGGTGACTTGGTTTATCGTTACTGTGACAAACGAAAACACTTTATTTGATGAATCCTTAAAGAAAATTTTAATTAATATCAATCAGGAGAAAAGTTATTGCAAAAATATATGTTGATCCCTAGATACTTTTGATGTGTGTAATTAGCTTTAACTAGATAAAACCTTTGCATTTGTGAATATTGGTATTGTTTAATTATTAAAATGATTTATTGTGAGTTATTCTAGTATTGTTTGTAAGTTTTAATGAACTTATGTAATTAAGAAACTGTACTGTGTGGTGTGGAGGACTTCCGCCCACTCAGAATGGACGCGTGAGCAACGAGCGGTCATGTTATCGTAAGATTAGCAAAACAATTGAAATACTAAGTAATTATAAGTGTTTAGTGAAGTGAACGATTAGTTGTGAAAATGAGAGTAAATAAACATATGGAGTTTGAGTCAAGTGCTGTGTGTGATTTCAACTACCCAGTACCCACCTACCTATCTACCAACAATGAAGAATCGTATCGCAAGGCGATGTGATAGATGACTGAAAGACAATATGGTTACTCTAGGCTTTCCCTGCCGTGATATATATTATAGATTTTATATATAATATATATTCTCATTCGGTTACTACTCTTGCAGTATGTACTGCGGAAGCGGGAACATCACCGTTCGAAGAGTTAAGTAATAAGCAAAAAAAAAAAGACTTTCTACTTCCATAGTAGAAGAAAATTCCAAGGAAGAGTTGCAGCATTGGTATTTAACAAAATTGAAAGACAACGGCAAAACGAATCTGGCAAAAGTGGTCGAATACCTTTCCAGTAATCCAGAAGCGCTATCCGAAGTACACGAGCGACTATTCAAAAAGCAGAGCTAAGTACTGTCTCTGAAGATGTGTTTAGCTCTTTATACATCACTTGCACTCTCGAAATGGAAGTACTTAGCTCTTCGACAACTTCTGAAAGAAGAAAATTGTGCTGCCTTTCCATCTTATCCAAAGTTTGTAAATGCCAAGAAAAGGTGTTACCCACCACAAGAGAGTATAGAGATTACGGAAAAATGAGCTCAAATTAAATTGCAAGCGCTATTGGACGACACTGTGGAGAGGATTTTACTACATGTGAATTCTGTTGATAGGTCTCAAAATGAAGAACTCAAGTTGACTTGGAAATGGGGACTTGATGGTTCTTCGTCGCAGAGTAACTATAAACAGAAAACGTCAAACACAGCTACAGAGTTCGATGATTCATCAGTAGTCAGTAGTAGAAACGTGTGGATATGACGTATTAAACATGAAAACATGATGCTCAAGATTGAAAAATTAAAAAACATCGGACTGATAGAGAGCAAGGATTAATAATAAGGATACAACTTTCTCTATAGTACAATGCGACTTGAATTCGAAAGAATTTGCGGTTACTTACGAAGAATTTAAACTAGATAATTACGAGTATACAAATAAAAAAGATAATGAAGATGGAAAAGAAACAAACAAGTGAGACATTGGAAAATTTTGTAGAGAAATTTAACAAAGAACTTAATATCTTAAAAAAAAACATGTTTATAATTGAGAACAATTATAAACATGTTTTAATAAACAGTTTATAATTGTTCTCAATTATAAACATGTTTTTTTAATAGACATCTTAATAGATATCATCATTGTTAACCGTACGCGCTAGCGGTCGGACGTATTACGGACAGTGACGGTGACTCAGTCTCGAGCGCAATGGCCTCGAAAGTTATTAAATGTACGACTTGTAATATTGTCATTTGTGAACTAATAGCCTTTTTTTTTTTTTTTTTTTTTTTTTTTTTTCGGATGGGAAATCATCAAATACCCCTCCCGCTCTGGGCGGAGCAGGAGGGAGTGTCAGACTTTTACTGACTAAAACCCATCCATGTTCCTTCATCGCCCTTTGTGTTCCGGGGCCACGGTATCTCTTTCGAATAGTCCCGCAACCCCGGCAGGCATCAGTCCTTACGGACCCCTTCCTTTTTGCTGACTCTCTTTGAGGCGCGCGTGGAACACGAACGCGCCGTCGACACGGCCTGTCGTCATGAGACGGACGGACGGCGAGCTAGCCCATAGCTCACCGTACTCAGGCCCGCGCCTACGGTGGCCGGGGGCCACGTGGTGGTGGCCCCCGACGCCCGGGGCGTCTCCCGCGGCGGCCGGGACGTTGAGAGGTTCTCTCCCTCTCACGTTCCGCCACCTCCTTCTCTAGCATTACTGCTTCGCAGAAGGAGGTGACGGCGTCCCAATCCGTCTCGCTCTGGACCATGGCTTGCACCAGGGCCGGACGCGAGAGGTCGCCGCCGCCGATCGCCGCTTCGAGGACACGGCGGTGCTCCGCCCACGCGGGGCACACCTCCACCGTGTGTTCCACCGTGTCCTCCGGTCGATCCTCACAATGGAAGCACCCGGGCGTTTCCTCCCGCCCGATTCGGTGCAGGAACCTCCCGAACACTCCGTGTCCGGTGAGGACCTGCGTCAGGCGGAAGGTGAGGACGCCGTGGCGTCTCTCAAGCCACTCCTCAAAGAGGGGACTTATCGCCACTATTGTGGCGTGCCCTGCACGGGGTTGCGACAGTCGCTCTCTCCATGTCGCCATGAGATCCCGCCGGAAGTCTGTCCGCTGAGCGACAATTTGTCGCTGCAGCGGAGTTTCCCCCCGGCGTAGCGCCTCCGCGCGCCATTCATGTAGGCGCGCGAGGACTATCGCCTCCAGATCCCATGGCGGCAATCCGGCAAGGAGGCTCGCCGCCTCGCGGGCAATCGTGCGGTAGCCCCGGGCCAGCCTTACGGCTACTACCTTTTGGGGCGCGTTCAGGTAGTGGGCGGCACGCCGCCTCAAAGAACGCGCCCACACCGGGGCCCCGTAAAGGGCCATGGACCGCACGACTCCCGCGTAGAGCCTCCGGCAGGAGGCGTTCGGCCCCCCCAGGTTGGGCAGGAGCCGCCTGAAGGCAGCCCCAGTCCGTTCCAGTTTGGGGGCCAAACGTCGGAAGTGCTCCACGAAGTTCCACCGGCTGTCGAGGACGAGTCCTAGGTACTTCAACGTCGACTCGACGCCGATGGATACCCCTCCTACCGTCAGTGAGGATCCCGGAGGTGGCGCGTTCCGAGGCCCATGAAAGCACATGGCCTCGGACTTGTGCAGTGCCACCTCGAGACCCAGTTGCCGGATCCTCTCAACGACTATCGCAACCCCGCGTGTCATCGCTTCGGCCGCCGCCTCGTGCGACCCCCCCTGTGCCAGCACCAGCGTGTCGTCTGCGTAGCAAACCACGCTGACACCGCTAGGGAGGTCGGCGCGCAGCACCCAGTCGTAACCGATGTTCCACAAGGACGGCCCCAGAACCGATCCCTGCGGAACACCGCACGACATCTCTCGCCGGTTCCATTCTCCGCTGCGACCGGGGTAGATGACGGCTCTGTCCGTCAGATAGTCCCCGACCACTCGACGGAGGTAGGTCGGCACCCGGTGATACCGGAGTGCCTCCCTAATGCAGCTCCAGGGCATGGAGTTGAAGGCGTTGGCGATGTCGAGAGACACCGCCAAGACAACCCCACCCCTGGACACCGCATCCCCCGTCGTGAGGGCTCTCACGCGCATGATGGCGTCCACCGTAGAGCGCCCCTTGCGGAAACCAAACTGGTGTTCCGCAAGGTCCGGCCCAGTCCCCGCAAGGTGCTCGGCGAGGCGGTTTGCAATGACTCTTTCAAAGAGCTTGCCCACCTCGTCGAGCAGCACCACGGGCCGGTGAACTAATAGCCTTCATTCAAAACAAAGTGGATGTGATGGACGAGGAGGGTCTAGTGAGACTATGTACCTCTGCCTTTTCGGAGGAAGACATTGAAACCGGTAAGAATCTACTTTTAGCCTCAGTGTCAACGCAGCAACGGAAAGTAGCTAGCAAGAATAATGGTAAATCACAGCGGAATATCTATGACATGATATCGTTATTCAGGCAACTACAACGACCGTAGGTGACAAAGCGGTGTGTTTTATGTTCTGGGACAGTAGTATGCAGAACATCGTCTGTGAAACCGCATTTTCCGCGGCGGCGACGACCTAAATGGCGCAGCGGTAGTGAGGCTGCCTTGCGTTCTTAGGGTCCCGGGTTCGAATCACGGTCGGAACAAATGTTTGTGTGATGAACATTTGTTTCCGAGTCATGGATGTTTATATGTATAATAAGTATGTATTTACAAACAAAAAAGTATATATGTAGTATATATCAACTGTCTAGTGTCCACGACACAAGCCTCGTTGCTTAATGTGGCACTAGACTGTGTGTAATGTCCAGCGATATTTATTTTTTTACTTTTAAACAAATCACAAATCTGTTAGTGAAAAAAGCGAAGCAGAGCAAAAAGAATTAATTGCAAGGGCAATGAAAGACAGAAATATACAGTCAACGTCTATGACCAAATATGTTGGCAAAATTGTCTTACGAGCGCGGCAAGTTACGCGGCTGCAAATGTCATTGCTCGGCATAGTAAACCTTTTCAAGAGGGAGAGTTTTTGAAGGAAGCCTGGTTAGCATGCGCGCACTCTCTTTTTGATAATTTCGATAATAAAGATAAGATAATACAGCGCATCAAAGATACTTCTCTGTCTAGAAACACAATAAAAGAATGTTAAAACTGGCCGAAAATGTATCAAATCAACAAAAAAATGACATTAACTCAGCTTCTTTTATATCGCTATGTCTTGACGAACAACTACAAAGTGCTCAGATATTTGCACGGCTGTTAAAAAATCAGCAATGATTGTTTTGTATTGTTTTGAGATACTAATATTTTATACCATACCACGCTTGTAAATTTTCAGTCTAATTTTTTGTTTTATTTCAGATCCAGAGTGTCCAGAGGCGATTAACAACGCAGCTCTTCTACTTTTGCCGTACTTGACATCCAGTGTGCCGATAAAGGAGAAGCTCAAAGTGACTTGGAAGCCCTCCAAGTCAGAAGTTAGGGACGGTTTCCTCACCCAAATTGCTTCAGACTCTGACATCGAAACAACAATTGCAAGCCGGAAAACAAAATTAGAAAGGTTTGGAAAAACCCTTCAGCCTTTTGTCATTTTTGTAGGGCTAGATGCTGCATATGTATTACACTCTTATGTCGTTGTAGCAGACACGATTTATAAATTTGATACAATACTATCGGCGGTTGATGTTTGTTTCAAAATCATCCAAGCCACTGGTGCCCGCTATCAAGACGAAGCGTTAGTAGTTTGGATGGTGATACAAAAAGCTTTCTATCGGATAAAAACTGAACATGACAATGAATTTACGACAGTAAATAGCCTTTTAGTAGAGTTAGGCATTGATGATTAATCGATAACACACATTATCAACTGTGCATTTTTTTATACATATATCAGCAGAAGACGCAGTAAATATGGATTCAGTGCCACGCGCTGCTACATCGGGTCTGAATAACCCGCTGAATAACCCAATCCGACATGGAGAAGGCATCGAACAAGAGATTATCGTTTATTCAGAGCCACGCGCGGCTACATGCGAATAAATGCGTAATTTACAAAAACAAATTATACGTAGTTTAATTGCAATAAAGTACCTCTAATCATGCTTTTTGTAAAGATCAATGAAACATGATTATCAAAAATAGTTAAAGATAAATAGAAATAATTTAATTATAGGTACATAGACATTAGGTCAAGTGAATAACACATTAAAATATGTATAAATTATAAGAAATGTAAATTTACAGGAAATAACAGGCTTTATTTTTATTTATTTTATTTGAATCATGCTTTTTGACACTAAAACGTTGTACGATATTAGACGTACGGCGTACGGAATAACACGCTGGTGTCGGGCAATTCCGTACATGCCTTACTTTAAAAAATAATCATTTTGTCAGTTCCACGATATATCAATTTGATTGCTTTTACTTTTAATATAAAAGTTAATAATTTTAGGCTATATCCTCCACTCCTCTGAGTATATTAATTATGGTACTTAATTAAAAAGTTAGCCACTTTGGCAAATTTCTTGAAGTGTTTTCATTTTTTATGAAAAATAAAACTTTTTTACAGTGAAGAACCAATGGTTGGTTATAGTTATATGCCATATGTTTTACGTAGACTTTGTAAAAGTTTTCAATGGGCATATCCAAAGGAGATTTCTAAAAATATTGTCTTTGCGCTTTGTTTGGTATTAACATGTGGGCTGGTATAATTGGCCAGCAGTTGGTGCTGCATGAAATGCCAGCAAGGCTGAATGGTGCTCGGTATTTAAATTTTTTGCAAAATAATTTAAACCATATTCTTAACGAAGCTGAAGTTCCAGAAGAAATAATAGCAGAAATGTGGCTGCAACATGATGGCGCCCCGCCTCACTACACTCGAGCAGTTAGAGATCATTTGAACGAGCGCTTCCCCAACCGGTGGATTGGTAGAGGCGGACATATTGCGTGGCCACCCCGGTCGCCCGATTTAAATCCATTAGATTTTTTTCTTTGGGGCTATTTTAAAGAAATAATTTACCAAGGAGAGAACAATAGCGAACAAGAACTACGACAAAAGCTCGAATTTGCTAGGTTACAAGTTACTAACAACAGAGGTGCATTCCGTAGGTTACGTAGGAATTTTATTAGACGGTGCAGATTATGTATTATGGTCAGGGGCAGGAATTTTGAGCATTTATTGTAAAATGTTTTGCTTAATAAAACAATTATTTCGCAATCGTTGTTTTGTTTTTTCGCCCTAGAAAGATATTCGAGCCACTCATGGCCATGTGTAATACCTTTTCAGAATCCCTATTAAATGCGCCAAAACTTGTAATACAGGGTCACTTTACGGTAGAGTATTTTTTTTTCACAGTGGGGTCCGAAGTAAATAAAAAGTTATGTTTGAGAAAAAAAAAATCGTAAAACTTAATATTATCTTCAACACACCCAATAAACAACCATAAATAGCACGTCTAAGGCAAGGATTCATCAGTACCAATCTAGTGAAAATTATAAAAAAGATACAGGATGTAGATTTTTTCGAATTTTAATAAGAATTAGTTAAGAAAAGTCATTTTTTTCATAAAACGCAAAATAAATTATAACTCTGCAGGGGTTGACCTTAAGGACCTCCCGTAGAACAACTTTTTGCAGCTGATGACCCCATCTAACCCCTAGTTGCGTTTGATCCACGACTTTTGGGCCACCCGCGGAGAATTAGAATTGTGCCTGATTTTGACACATCTTCAAAAAAACAACGAAACACGGGACGCTATTCGGGGACTCGACTCGTTCACTTTGGTTTGGGGACAAGCTACGGATCGTTGGGTTGGAGTATAAAATAACATTCAAATTGTTGGTGTAATTAAATAACATTAATATCTGCCCGAGGAGTTTGATTACATTACGTCACATAATGCTCGTGTTGACACTAGCTGCGTTAATATACGGAGTAGCATTATGGTACATACTTGATGACAAAAAAAATGGAAATAATAGTAACTTCGTGTATATTCATGCCATTCTTGTAAATTTCTTAAGCGCCAAACCTCGCATTTTTATGGAAAGTTGTCTACGGAAGAGTCATTTACCCAATTAATAATATACTTTTTTACAGTGAAGAACCAGTGGTTGGTAGTTATATGCCATATGTTTTACGTAGACCTTGTAAAAGTTTTCAATGAGCATATCCAAAGGAGAAATCTAAAAAGTGTTGCTTTGCTTAGGGTGTAGGAAAACTACGAATGGGAAGAGATATTATTTTTCGGGGAATTTTCTGACACGGAGGGGTCCAACCTGACTCAACGGGGCGTTGCTCCGCGTGCACCTCTGAAACGCAGCGGAGGAGCAAGGACGGGCTCGGCAGCACTCACCCTGCAGCCGAGCAGACAGAGAAGGATGCGTCCTCTACTGTCTTCCTCGATCTCGTAATCCTCGGAGAGCTCCCGCCGCGTGAGAACCAGGGGAGACAGCAAGTTTGTAGTTTGTATTTAGTTGGGCGACCACTGCGGGGTCGGTCAGCTAAATTACCCATCCCGTGGTATCTCTGCAACGTGGTCACGACACAGGATTGGGATATAGCAACTCTGCGTGCTATTTCTCCCGTGGTGTATCCTTCTTCCCTCAAAGTTACTATTCTTGCTCGTAAAACTTCCGATAGTCCTCTTGGCATTTTTTCAATCACAACTTTCCGCGAAAAATTATTTTAAATCCGTTAAAATTGTCTAAATCAGATTTCTGTATGAGCGTAAGCTAGGACTGAAAGCCCTATTATATGGAAAAACAATTGACCTGTTTTATTGTTTTATATTCTAAATCTATATTTTTAAATAAAAAATATAAAAAAAGAAGAAATCATAATATAATCTACCGTAACAAAAAATATTTCGATTTTTCAAAGTGATCTCAAACTTTTTTTGATGTGTGTACGAATGTACAGTCACGGACTATAAATGATGAGCCACTTCCCACCATTCGTATTTTAGCCGTGTAATGCAAATCGGGTTTATTCGGGTATATTCGGGTATATTCGTACATAGTACACAGAAAGACTACATAAAGTCGACGAATTACAGGTGTAGCAACCGTAACCTAGCGACAATTGTTTTAGCGTAGCCATAGTAACGTTGGCGTACGGAGAAATTGTATCTTTTCTGACATCGACATTTCAACTGTCACTCTGGCTTCGGATGGGTTTCAGAAATAAATAAAGAGTATTTAATAAGGACTATTTCAAAGGAGGTCAGTATCAAATAGATTGGGATACACGTCAGCACATTTATCATTGACAACTTATAAGTCATTTTTCAACCTCTATGGATAAGACTATTTCCGATTATTAGTAATGTGTCATTTTGTTTCCGAGCATTCGGTTTGAGTTCGTGTTTAATCGTGTAATCTCGTGAATGTATAAAACTGCAAAATTGGAAATCGTGAAAGTGGCTTATCAATTATAGTCCGTGACTGTACATAATGGAACTGTTGGAACGGTTGAAATATAATTCTACTCAAAAAAGTACAAATTCACAACCACAACCGAGTGCATCGGACGCAATTGACAATCGCACAACAGTTAGACAAAGTGACTGTAAATAAACCAATTTCAACAGGTAAACAGATCTCCACGCTGAGCGGGACATGGCCTGATTTGAAGTCATCAAAAAACCCGACCAAAACGAACGTGGCTCGATATCGAGTCATGGCGTAATAACGGAAAATATTGCCAATTCTTCCTAAAAATCGGTCATTTAGGTCGGTTTTCTCTGTTTCATTGCATTAACGTGAATATCTTCCTTAAAAATTGGCAATACTAGCCCTCAAATGTCTCTGTGGATGGAAATATAATTTTTTATTATTTAGTCTATAACGTTCCAGTTACATGTCAGTATCATCAAATGTACATTATTGACATTATTCTAGACACAGTGCTCCAAAATCCAAAAAAACTTCAACAAATTTTACTGGCATTATTACACAAAACAGCCTGTTTAAAAAAAACTCACTATGGCACTTGCTCTGCGTATTATTAAAAAAACATCTACATTTCATAAGCTTTCAAATGAGATATAAAACCCTAACATAGCTAGTCCAATAGGGAAGATATTCGCATAACAAAGGCGCACGGCCAAAAAAAGGGTCAGCCGGTCATTGTTTAATCTCTTTTGGGTTGTTTAGGTTAGTCCGTCCTTGTGATTCGTTGCGATCGGATGCTGCTTTTGTGTGTGCTCTGCAGTTTTGTTTTATCTCTGACGACCCGGCTTGTGACTGTTTTTGTGATTGATTGCTCTCCTGACGACTTGGCTTTTCAACTGGTTTCCGTGTGTTATGCTCATCTGTGGTTTTGGCGCGTATCAAGGACTATGGCTCAAAGACAACGGGCAAATTTTACGAATGAAGAATATGCCGATATTCTGTACACTTACGGCGCACAGTGGGCTGAAAATAATGTTTCATAGACATACAAATTGTTTATCTAATTTGACCTGTTTCTTTATTGGAATCTGTTAAGACATGCTTCTTATTGATATGTTCTAAGTATGAAGTCATATACCACAGGAAAAGATACACTTTCGATTTTTTTTCAGAAACTTTGTATGGAGAAAAACATAAAATAAGCTATATCTCGGCTGTCGCGTGAGTGCGGGTTATTTTCTTTCACATGATTTTTGCTCTATTTTTTTGCTAATTTTTGATGTATAACACCACCCTCGCAGAAGTGCGATTTCTGAGAAAAAAAAAATTAAAAAATATATTTTTGTTTTCATCTACATTGGCTTTATTAACAAATTTTAATCATATATCTCTAAAAATCATAGCATAGCGGTCATATAATAACTGCAGTGCTGTTTAGCTTTCACAATTTTATAATAATAAAAAATATGCGGCTTATATTATAGACAAATGTTTTTACCTAATTTGTTTATGACACACTAATGGGTCTTGAACAACCTTTTTGAAACAATGGATTAATTTTAATCAGTAAGTACCTACTTACCTACCTATTGTTTTGTTTCAACGAAATCATTAGACACCTGCGGGATTATTATGGCTCATTAGGAAGATGTCTCATGATTTTTAATCATTACTAAGATTTGCTACTTACATGACTAGTATAAATAGAAGTTTTTTGCAGTAATCTCTCAGTTCACCTCGATTTATTCTTGTGTAAACATTTATTATAAACCTGAAAATGGAAAGTTTAACTACTTACTTAGACTTGTTTATGATTTTGAAAAGCAGGGGGAAATACAGTGACAGCCTTGGGTTATACAATAGTGTGGTTTCATCTCTGAACTTAAATCTCTCGGATGAAGATAGTCTTACGTTAAAGGAATATTGTCGAAGATTTACTCAAAGTCTAATGACAAAATGGAAACTAGCTCATCGAAAATTAGACGTATTTTTAAAGGAATATGAAGACTGGCTTCAGTGTGATATTGATTGGCCAAGTTGCGTTGTAGAACCGAACGCTACAGATGTTGTGGCATCTGAATCTCGTATCACCCTCGAATGCCCGGTCCCTTCCACATCTTCGTCAAGTGAAGCACAGACAAATAAGAAGAGTTTGCCTCGAAAACCATTTCAAGATTTAGGAAGTAAACAAAAGAAAAGGAGGACTGAAAGTCATAAAGACTGTGAGTCCAGTGAGCTTGCATACGCAGCTGTGCAAAAGATGAGACAAGAAGGTTTGGAAAACATGGCTTCTGTTATTGAGTTTATGATGAAACACCCAGAAACTGCTGAAAAGTTAAACGCGATTACCAAAAAATCATGTCCCAAGCATGTTTTTACATCGGAGAAGGCACTTGGTATATTTTTATCGTTAAAATTGTCCAAGTGGCAATATATAACTTTAAGAGAATCAGCAGTTCGGGCAGGTGCAGTAGACTTGTACCCATCATACTATAAGCTCCAGCAGGCTAAATCTCAGTGTTATCCTGATAAAAATACAATTGAAGTGACGGATACAACAGCCAAAATTTCCCTTCAAGCCCTTCTTGATTTAACTGTTAAGAGGATTTTGAAAAGTTTACCTGTATGTGTCGAAAAAAAAGACCTTATTTTAGTGTCCAAGTGGGGTTTTGATGGTGCATCGAGCCAAAGCACCGAGCATAAACAGAAAATGGATGACGAAAATAATGATTCCAGTGTATTCATGACCTCGTTAGTTCCATTAAAGCTTACCGATGGCAACGAAATCGTATGGCAGAATCCAAAACCTTGTTCAGCATATTTTTGTCGTCCAGTGCAATTTAGTTTTTTGAAAGAAAGCAAACTAGTCGTTAGTGAACACTTGAAAGAAATGGAAGACCAAATTAAGTTGCTGACAACTACAGACTGTAACGACAACAAAATCAGTCATGAACTCATGATGACCATGATAGACGGCAAGGTCTGCACTTACATCAGTGAAACCCGTTCTAGTGCAACGTGCTATCTGTGTTTAGCAAAGCCATCAAATATGAATACCTTAGATGAAATAATAAAAAAGCTTGTCTCTGAACATCTTTTGAAATTTGGACTATCTCCGTTACATGCCCGCATTAAATGCATGGAATGTCTTTTACACATTGCATATAGGCAAGATTTGAAGAAATGGGCTGTGAAAGGAGAGGAAAAGATAGCATTTGAGTTGCGGAAGAAACAAATACAAGATAGATTCAAAGAAGACCTTAACTTGTTGATAGATGTGGTAAAGCAAGGATCTGGAACTACGAACGACGGAAATACAGCCAGAAAGTTCTTTGAGAACCCGAGAAAAACTGCAAGTATTACAGGTCTGGACGAAGAATTAATTTATAGATTTGCTGTTCTATTACAGGTCTGGACGAAGAATTAATTTATAGATTTGCTGTTCTTTTACAAGCCATAACATCTGAAGAGTATATCAATACTCAGAAATTTAAAGAGTATTCCATGGATACCGCAAAAAGGTATATAGAATTCTACAGTTGGTACTACATGCCTTCAACTGTACATAAATTATTAATACATGGCTCAGATATTATTGCCAGTAATGCAATAGTACCAATTGGTAGTTTATCAGAAGAAGCATCAGAGGCTCGTAATAAGGACTTCCGACGATTTAGAGAACACCATTCTCGAAAAATTTCTAGGAAGAAAAGTAACGAGGATATTTTAAATATGCTTTTGCTCTCTTCAGATCCTCACATTTCGGCAACCAGACCTGTAATGGACAAAAAGAAAAAGAAAAGTCTTTTTCCAGAAACATTAACTCTTTTAGAGTCAGGAGGAAACCGAATTAGAATTTTGTGATGTTTCGCAGTTGGATTCGGAATCCGAACTAGATTCAGAATTTAGTGATAGCGATGAATATTAGAGTAAGCTTAGATTTATTGTAAACATTAGGTTATGAAGGAATCGTTTGTTTTATATTAGAGTAAGCTTGACCGTTCAATGTGGCGACACTTGGGGGAGGCCTATGTCCAGCAGTGGACGTCTTTCGGCTGAAATGATGATGATGATGATGAAGCTTTAGTGTATTAATTATAAAAATAATATTATTCTATGTAAGAATTTTAACTTCGTTTTGTTGTATATTTTTTTTTAATTTACTGTTAAATTGAAAAAAAAAACAAGTTATTGCAGGTGGAAATAAACAAATTACGAAATAGGTATGTTAGTTATTTGGCCTTGAAACGTAATTCTATTTTCATGTACAATTTGTTTATTCTACCTGCAATAATCTGCTTTTCTAATTTAAATTAATTATGTACCTTTAACACAGTCGGCTTTTTCTTTATATGTGTCTTTTTTATTTTTCTGTTTTTTGACAAAATAATGGTATTTTACTATTTATATTAATGGTAATTCTTAGTAATGATTAAAAATTATTACGCACCTGCCTAATGAGCCATCATAATTCCGCAGGTGCATAATGATTTCGTTGAAACAAAACAATAGGTAGGTAAGTAGGTACTTACTGATTAAAATTAATCCATTGTTTCAAAAAGGTTGTTCAAGACCCATTAGTGTGTCATAAACAAATTAGGTAAAAACATATGTCTATAATATAAGCCGCATATTTTTTATTATTATAAAATTGTGAAAGCTAAACAGCACTGCAGTTATTATATGACCGCTATGCTATGATTTTTAGAGATATATGATTAAAATTTGTTAATAAAGCCAATGTAGATGGAAACAAAAAATATATATTTTTTAATTATTTTTTTCTCAGTAATCGCACTTCTGCGAGGGTGGTGTTATACATCAAAAATTAGCAAAAAAATAGAGCAAAAATCATGTGAAAGAAAATAACCCGCACTCACGCGACAGCCGAGATATAGCTTATTTTATGTTTTTCTCCATACAAAGTTTCTGAAAAAAAATCGAAAGTGTATCTTTTCCTGTGGTTTATGACTTCATACTTAGAACATATCAATAAGAAGCATGTCTTAACAGATTCCAATAAAGAAACAGGTCAAATTAGAAAAACAATTTGTATGTCTATGAAACGTTATTTTCAGCCCACTGTGCGGCGTAGCTAGAGGCAATGCTTTAGCTGCCCAGCGCGAATATCAACAGAGATACCCCAATCGCCGTTTACCTGATGTAGGCGTGTTTTCTCGAGTTTATCGACGAGCCCGGGAGACTGGACGCTTTCAAAGACGTCAAGGTATGTAATAAAAAATGTAATTTAATAAATAATTGCGATTAAATTGCAAGTTTACAGCCAACAGCTGCTTAAGCACTTTAGATTTTGTACCTACTTAGAGAGTTAAACACAGTTCAACTGTCAATCGTGATTTGCTTCTGGCTGTACCTACTTACGTAGTACCGGAAAAAAAAAAGATAGTTTTCTCCGAAATGTTTTTGTTATTGCAATTTAACTTCGTAAGCAAACAAAGGCCTGACTTGGGTTATCATCTTTAAAAAATTGTAAGTGCATTCAGTATTAGCTGCGTGTTTCCACTTAGACCGTCATTTCATTACCAATAACAATAGTATTAAATTGTGGCGGGTGAATTCTTTGTAAACACTTGCAAAGCAGGTGCGGTACGTACAGATACTTTCCCTATGTTATCTTCCTTCATTTTTAATAATTATTAATTTTTACAAAATAATTATAAAACCACGTATTTTTATTTATTATTTTAGAACAATTAAATAAATAAATTTTGTCATTGTATTTCAGTCAAAATGGCTTCTTGGCCGAAATGGCTCCTTTAAAACTGAATGGGCTTTGGTTTATTACCCCTATTGTTTACCGCAATTGATTATTTAAATTAGTTTTTTTTTATCAGGCGATGCGGGCAGACCTCGAATATACCGTGCTGATGATGAAGAAGAAATCCTACGTCATTTTCAACGGGAACCTAACATCTCTACAAGACAAGTGGCCAATTTACTTGGAATATCACAGTATAAAGTGTGGAAAGTGGTCCATGAATCTGGGCGTCATCCATATCACTACACTCCAGTGCAAGTCCTGGAAGACCGTGATCCTGTTGCAAGGGTCCAATTTTGCAGATATCTGCTAAACTGCGACATAGAGGACCCAAATTATTTAAAACAAATTTTGTGGACCGACGAATCAAAATTTGACAAAGATGGAATCACAAATTACCATAACACTCATTTCTGGGAAGAAAAGGCGGTGGGAAATCCAAAAAAAAAACGACCGAAAGGATCGCAACGAAGATTTTCACTAAATGTGTGGATGGGAATTATTAACAATAATTTGATTGGGCCCTTTTTTCTGCCAGACAACTTAAACGGTGAATATTATGAACACTTTTTAAGAAATGTTTTACCTGAATTACTGGAGGACATACCTTTAGCCACCTTGCGTGCTATCAGGTTTCAACACGACGGGTGTCCAGCTCACTACAGACGACAAATCAGAGACTGGCTAGACGAAAATTATACCAATAATTGGATCGGTAGAGGAGGGCCCATACCTTGGCCAGCAAGAAGCCCAGATCTGACGCCAATGGACTATTACGTCTGGGGACATATGAAAACGTTGGTTTATGTCGATAATCAGCCTGTCCCAGATATTGACGAGTTAAGACGGCGAATCATTTTGGGAGCTGACCAAATTCGAGCAAATCTCAGCACTGCGGTGGTGAAAAGCGAATTGAGGAAAAGGATGCGAATTTGCGTGCGTAACGGTGGGAGTCATTTCGAAAATGAGATTTAAGTGAATGACTGAGGATGACTAGAGAACGTCAATTCTACAACACACTTTTAAAATTTCCTAATTTTAGATCTTTTTGTCTCTTTTAATAAGAGAAGTTTGAAGTAAGGACCAGCTACCCTAAAAATTTTAAAATTAAAATCAAGTTAAAATGTGTTGTAAAATTGTCACCACTAAGTGCGTGGATCACATTCTACTTAAATTTGTATTTATTGTGTTTTAAACATTATGGCCATTAATTTGCGAAACTTTCGATATTCCAGCCTGTTCTATTCTTTGGCTAATATCTTTAATGTTAAACTAGCTATGTCAGACTTTTACACCTCATTTGAAAGCTTATGAAATGTAGATGTTTTTTTAATAATACGCAGAGCAAGTGCCATAGTGAGTTTTTTTTTAAACAGGCTGTTTTGTGTAATAATGCCAGTAAAATTTGTTGAAGGTTTTTGGATTTTGGAGCACTGTGTCTAGAATAATGTCAATAATGTACATTTGATGATGCTGACATGTAACTGGAACGTTATAGACTAAATAATAAAAAGAAAATTAACAAAATTATGTCAAGTTTTTTATTTATTAATTTTTTAAGGTTACCCCATAAGAGTTTTTCAAAATAACACGAAAAAAATTATAACTCAATGTTGGTGCACTTTTGCATATGAGTGTTCCTACAAAAGTTGTTGCAAATGACCTGTACTATATCCCCTTACAAGGTTGTGCTCTAATTACAAGTCACCCTATATTATTATTAATATATAGTATATTTCAATTTCTGTGTGGTTTTCAGTGAAGTCGTAACTCGTAACGGACTTTTGTCGGAATGCTTTCGTAATTTTGTATATGATTATTATTGATTCTGTGTAAAAAGTAATAACTATCGCATTGAATAATTACTCGCTCCAGCAGCCACTGAAACAGTGGCTGAAGTAGTGGCTGCCGATCCAGTGCCGTGAGTAAACATTTGTTTGAAATTTAATCATACATGGTTCATTTTTTTTCATTCAAAATTTTTCTTTTGCTAGGTGGTTCGACGCATCGCGTTTGTTGGCAGGCCAGCCAGCTTCCCAGCCAGCTTCCCAGCCATTCTCGGGGCCGCTTGCGTAAGTGAACATTTATTTGAAATTTAATCATCATTGAAAGCAATACCATGTGTTTTTTTAATCATTGTTTTTTTTTATTTTCAAGTTACTCAGAAGAATACCACAAACTTCTGAAGAAGCGAGCGGCTCTCGAAAAGAAGTATGAGCTGAAGCTGGCTGCCGACAAAAGGGCGGGGCTGTACGCGGTAACAAGGCAAAGGGAATCGTCGGCTTTTGAGCTCCCCCGGCATGCCTCCAACCAAGAGCAAAAAGTAAGAAAAATATTTCGGAAAATAATAATATGCTTTTCAGTCACAAATGTTTAAATGATTTATATATTTTCAGACAAGACTTGTCGCCGACGCGTGTTGTGCCGTGCCCTTTGGTGCCGGGAACTCCGGTGGAGCCACCACCGAGGGTACGGCAAAAATGGGAGCTGCAGTAGTCAAGTGTGTAAATTGTCTGCTTACATATTTTAATATTTTTTACTTCTTTTCCAACCTAACATATTTGAATACTTTTCAATACAGCGCTGGACGCCAGTGGCCCGTCGAGGGCGACCGTGGAGCTGCCGGAGGAGCAGGAGGTGACTTCGTCGCCGCCGCCGCCGCTTCGCGAAGTTACGCCGCCGCCCTCCTCGCAGTAAGTTTGAACTGAATCTCTATTGAAGAATTGAAGAATTTGAAACATTCTTCAAAGGAAGCCGACTTAATATATTTTTTTATTTCACAGGGTTCATCCACCAATACTCACCCCATCCACGGGGGTTATTGCGGTGGCTGACGGTCAAGAGATAGACGAGAATCTCTTGGCTGATGTGGACATTGAGTTCGTTGGCTTCTCGCCTAGCACATCATCGGCCGCAGTGCATTCCAGTCCCACACTGCCGTATTCGTTTCCAGCTCCGTCGACGTCTTCGGCGAGGCTAGGTATTTATTTATGTTTATTTCTCGTTTGTGATGATATTTTGGTTGCATCATGGACCTAGGGTGTTCGAAGCAGCTGATAGTTAAATAAAGGCTCTTATTATTTGTTTCAGAACCCTCGATTTTCGAATGTGACCTGGAAGATGAAATTCAGCAGTGGGAACGCACTGCGGTCCTTTTCCCCGGCAGCGATGCCGAGGAGGAAGATTGTCCGGACTCTCGACCTCGCAGGAGACACGCTGGTGAGTCTGACGTGGAGGAGTTGCCAGCGGAGCTCGGCGAGGTTGTAGGGTCCATCGACAGACAAGATGATAATGCTCTGCGTGCAGCTATCCAGGAGAACATGCTTCACTTCGTGTGGTCTCACGATCCTGTCGTCTTTACGGGGGTGCGGGAACAGTTTACTGGTCCGGCGGGACCAACTTTCCCCATTATGGGTTTGTCTCCGTTCGAGATTGCGGCCGTCCTCTTATCTCAACGTTCACTGCCTGCGAAGTCTCGCGTGAGGAGATGGGTACCGATTACGCCACAAGAGGAGTAGATAACGCTTAAACAAGTGTTGCAGCCGAGCGAGCCTTTTCATCCGCCGGATATTTTTGTAATAAACTAACAAGTTTTCTGGGTCACAAAATTTTAAATGCCTTGTCATTTATGAGATCACATTTTCAAGGAGAAAGATTATATTCGGGACGAAAAAAAATGGTTTGACGTAACTGATGTCCGATGATAAGTTCTTGAATAAATATTTTTTTGTTTAAATATTCTGCTTATTTTGATAATTCCTTGAATTTGAGACATTAAAAGATAATTGTAAAAATTGTAGATACTCTATCTAAAATATTTACAAAAATTCAAAATCGATTAAAAAAAAATAGGAAAAATTACGAATCTGGAGAAAAAAGTTGCGTAATTAGTTACGTAATTGACATTTCCGTAATTTTGGAAGCCCTACACCCACATCAGCACATTCAAATATATTTTTTATTAGTCTTTATTTCATAAAGCTGGGTCAGATACTTTTGAAGATATTCTAACCGACCCTTCTTTTTAGCGGTCCAAGTGTATACGTGAAATCCAATGTTAAATATGCTCAAAAGCAACAGCCGGCGAGCGGCGTAATAAGAATTCAAGACCGTTATGTCCTTTGAGGAAATCCGCCGTCGTACTGGTACCCATGTATGGCGTGTAATGACCAACCTGGAGAAAATTTGGAACAACCGTGGCATGTCGATGACTGCACGGCAGGTGTCGTGGAAGTGGAGGGACTTGATAGTGACGACCACGACCCTGGTGCCGGCTCTGTCATGTGAGTTGATATGTGCATCCATTTTCGCCCGTTGTGCTTCTTTTTTGGAACCCGAGGTTCCTCTTCGTCATAGGAGGGAAAAAGGGTCTCGGCGTTTTCGTGCGAACTGAAACAGACAAATAAATAAATACGATCGGTCCGTACAGGCGTACACTGGTGTTCTCGATCTTTTTGTATGGCGCTGAACGTGGTGCATTAAAAGTCGTGAAAGCAGTCAGATCGATGCTTTCGAAATGTGGTGTTGGCAGAGGCTACTACGTTATACCATGGACTGCAATAAAAACTAATAAGTCCATACTGGAGGATTTGTGCTGTGCTGTTGCAACTGTCAATAATTTTATGTATTGGTACCCTTCGTGGTTAAAAGCAGCATAATTTTATGTATTGGCACCATTCGTGGTCGTCTCCACTATTATTTATCCAAAATATTAAACTGGTTTACAACATTGAAAACAGCGAAGGTTTCGTCTGATGAACAGACAACAAGAGTGACTCACGTGGTACCACGACTTGTTTCGACCATTGTATAACCACTTCCGCGGGTGTGATTGATAATATTTGTGTGCTAAACCATGTTTACTATTCAGATCAGCTGTTAACTTGTGCTTACTGGCGGGGCGGCAGGCCTTAAGGGCAGGTAGTCCCAATTTTCCCAATTTTACATAACTTTGATTCAATAGTAATCAAAGAAATAGTGATTTTTTAAAGCCAAAAAAAATAGATATTATAGTTGACTATATTTACTAAGATAATTTGTGGTTCAAAACATGATATCAAAAACTTCACTCGATGAAAAAAAAATCCGAACAGGAGCCTAATTCGAATATTTTTTTATGTTTTTCTTATTTTACTTGGAGAATATGAAAGTTTTACTTCCAAAAAAAATATCTAAGCAAAGTTAATAACATATAGAACAATTATTTGTGGTTAATTTTTTCAAAACAATTTAATCCTTTTAATAATAAAATATTATATAAGAAAACGGCTTGCGCACGTGGATTCAGTCGCCCGCCAGGCCTTGACGAGGTAGGACCTATGTCCCTTTTGCTGGCGCACGGCTGTCCCGTTGATTTATCGAACGATTTATTTAAAGAACGTAGTGTAATTATAACAGTACAGTCTTTTTTAACCGACTTAAAAAAAGGAGGAGGTTTCACAATTTGACCATAGGATAACTTCGTCGTTTATGAACCGATTTAGATAATTCTTTTTTTGTTGGAAAGAAGATATTCCAAGAGTAGTACCATGACCATGAAACTGGGATCTGATGATGGCATCTTAGAGAAATCGACGGGAACCTTTGAACATCGTAGTGCGACTAGTGCGTTTGTTTTTTTGTTCATTGAGTATTTTAGAGCACTACTATTTAAAGAAAGTCTGGACTCGATCTGATGATGGAACCCGAAGACAGTCGAGGGCACTCCTCAACGATTCACAATAATTACCTGGTGTTTGGGCTTGATTAATTTGTATTGATAAGAACTTTACACCTAAATGGGTTGTGGTCATCTTTAGGGGTCTGATGATAAAGACGAAGGACAGTCAAAGGAACTCCTCAACGATTTACAGTAGCTACCTTGTGTTTGGATTTAATTCATTTCTATTGATGAGAACTTTGCACCCATATGGGTTGTAAGTGCCATTGGTCTGATGATGGAGACCATAGACAGTCGAGGGAATTCCTCAACGAACGAGTTTACAATCTCACGAGATAGATTATAATCTAACGGTATTTACAATTTTACGGTGACACATACAACAAATAAAGCATGTCTCTTCGTGAGATAAAAACAATGTAAGAAACCTAGTCAAATTGTTCGCGACAAGTGTCTCAAACAGTGTTTTTATATAGCCTATAGAAAGAACGTTCGAGAAAGTACGCTATTGCCGTGTTTGTGATTTTTTGTCGAGTATTTTCTGTTATTATTAGTTTTAAAAGTAAGTAGGTACAAATTCCCTCGAGAAGTCTCGTCACAGGTGCGCGTACGCAAACTACTTATAAAAAACATCGAGAAATGTTAATTTAATTTCGACCGTACGCCGAGAGCGTAAAGTACCTACTTCCTTCTTCCGTTCAAGTTATTTATTATCCTTTTGCTTATAGTTTCCTTTGTATTTTTTTTTTGTTAATGTTTTTTGTTCATGCTTTTTGTATGAATTAAAAGATTGTCTAGCGAACAAATACTACACACCGCTAGAGGATTCGCGAATATTTTTTGTGTGTCTGCTAATAGTATGAAAGCACAGCGCAGGCAGGCACCGCATAGTAAGTTTTGTTTTCGACATTGGAACAGTCAGTTTTGTTTACGATATTCAAGCAGTCAGTTTCGTTTCGATATCCGAATAGTTAACAGTTCTTTCCGATTATAGTTTCAGCTCAGTTTTTCCAGTATTGTCTGCTTGTAGTGTCTTACCATAGTCAAATAGTGTTTCATTTCTTCTCCATCTACAATAATAGTGCAGTATTTTCCAAACCCACCTCTCCGTTCCACGAAGCTAACGTTTACACCCGGAACTTTCGGTACAGGGCGGTTAGTGGCTCAGATTTGGTTCCGTTATAGTTTTTGAATTTCCAAACACGAGTCCACCCGTCTGGTACACAAATAATTGAATAAATTACGACTTGCAGCAATTTGCATTTACAATATCTATTCAAATTAATTTATTACATTTAAATGTTAGGTTTTCGCAATTACTACCTATTATAATAAATCAAGCTGACAATTTAATAAAATAAGTTGACCTACTGCCTACACGACACGCTTACCTATACTGTGACACTTCGCTCAGCTTTGGGTTCAAGTCGGCAACGCGTGTGCACGACTCGTTTCGCGTAAAGGGTGGTAGCGTTAAATACCTACTTTGCTTGGCGTAGACGGCCTTAACGTGTCAATTATTTTAATTTACTTCGAACAGTGCGCTCAGAAGCATTCACATTAGCATCTTGGAGTTGCGATTTTATCAGTTTTGTGGTAGCAAGACAAATTTTCCTTTATTTTTTTCTGACCACAATGTTTGAAAGTTGAGGAGCTCGTGGCTAAATAATAACAGCCGCTCGGGTCGATCGTTAGGTTAAGCCGTGCTTGCCTAGGTTGGTCTGTGGATGGGTGACCGCCCATTACATACCGAGTTTCCTCCGTGCCTCGGAAAGCACGTTAAGCCGTTGGTCCCGGCTGTCATTTGTAGATCTTTGACAGTCGTTAGGTAGTCAGAGGCCCGAAAAGTCTGACAACCAGTCTTACCAAGGGGTATCGTATTACCTGGTACTAACTGGGTTGTGGAGGTCAGATAGGCAGTCGCTCCATGTAAAATACTGGTATTCAGCTGCATCCGGTAAAACTGGAAGCCGACCCCAACATAGTTGGGAAAAGGCTAGGCAGATGATGATGAATGAATGTTTGAAAGTTATCGACAAAGAGTCAATTAAACAAAAAGGTTTCACACTAATGATTCCCACATTCAACATCACCATGGTGGTAAATACATTTTTTTTCTTCTAAAATAATAATGTTTTACTTGTGTTAAAAATAGATAATTAAGTGGATAATAAAAAAAATACATTGTATCTTGTAAAAACAATAAAGCTCTCTAGTCTCAGCTAAAATTAACATTTTGCATAAAATCTTATAGTGCGTCTAATAATAATAATAATAATTTGGCTAGGGACTGTATTTTGTTTAATAATTATGGACAACCCCCTCAAAGGGTAAAATATATGAAGAAACTAGCTGTTGCCCGCAACATCGGTTTATAATTTCCCAGGGCGAGCAAATGCAACTTACCGCGAATTAATAGAAACCGTGATGTTGCCTACTGTACGCACAGTTTATCCAAGAGCAGAGCTCCCCGAATTTATGTATTTTTATACAATATAATTGTAAATGTGTACTCATCTTGCCCCATAGTGTTTCCCGTCTTACCCCGGTATTTTTATTTATTTATTGTGTTTCATGCGTGATAAAAGCTGTTCGCCAGTGTACTGCGAAATAAGGAAATTTGTTGAAGAGCTTATTTGGTAAGATTTGGGTATTGGTTGGGGCTAATATACTTTTTGGAAAATTCAATTAATCCGTTTGGAAGGCAATTACTGTACGCCGCTTTTAGATGGAGTTGCTTTGGATGTCTATCAATTATAACTGTAAGTTTCGGCCGGAGCTTTATGTCTATATTGAACAGATATTGAAAGACTTGCGTGTTGGGTATTTGTTATTTGAAATCTGCGAATCTTTCATTAAACTCATTCCTTAATCTTTGCACCAACGACGCGTAGGGGGACCGGGGTAAGATGAGAATGAGCCCTTAAGAGAAAAAGCGTCATAATTTGAAAATCAAATCGTTTACTATAAATCTCTTACGACAAAATCAACACTTATAGTTTTAATAAAATTGTTATCTTTTACGGCTCTAAATCACACATTTCTTTGGAAAATAGGAATTAAATGGCACAAGTCAAATATCCCGTCTTGCCCCATGACCAGGGAAACATTATGGGGCAAGATGAGTACACATTTACAATTGTGTTTAGTCGTGATTTTTTGGTACAGTGTTCTTGGTCGGGTGCAGGTTCAAAAATATGTATTAAAATATTTCAAGAAATGCTTGGTTTTGTTTTTCGAACTTGTTCACGACTGTGACCCTACATACACTGTCGACAAAAACAATGTTTTTTTCAAATCCATCGTAAAAAATGCTAAAAAGAGAACACACTCTAAATTTGGAACAGCTTCCGTGCCAAGAAATGTACCCAAAAGAAAACTAGCTACAAAACAACAAAGTGGCACTACAAAAAAAAAAGTAGGCCATCTGCAGGCCCAAGTAGAGCAGCACTACAATATAATGAAGTAGAAGTCGTAAATAAAGCGGCTTGTGATATTTAGAATACTGTTGGGGCTCCCACGTTTCTGTAGCGCATCAGGGATGTTTGCAGAAGCAAAAACGGATAGTTTTCAGGCGGTAATGCGGAAGAGAACAGCATCCCTGATGAGCAGGATGCGGGGGAGCGCAAACGGTATCCTAAGAGTTATTGCGGATAAGCCAGACTGCCCTTTCCTGGGGTACTGGACCCGCTTGCACAGCGGCGGCTCCAGTGCGACGGGAAATAGATATATGAACTGATTGATTATTTCTTATTTATTTAGGTATTTTATTGTATGGATTGTGTATTGATTATTTATTACGATGACATTATTAAATTATGTAAATTTACTAACATAGACATTAGTGTAACTAACAAATTATGGATCATGGTCTGAAATAAATGATTACTATTAGTGGGCGCGGGCGTGCTGCGTCCAGGCGCTCCCTGGATTTTAACGACATGTTTGTGCTTTTTTATTTATTATATGTGGTTAACTTAGATCCTTACCCAAAATGTTACTTTTAACAGCGTGCTTGAACTACATGAAGGGGAGGACGAGCTGGAGGTTCCAGATCCGGCGCCGTAAGTAAACATTTGTTTGAAACTTAATCATACATGTTTCATTTTTTTCATTCAATATTTTTCTTCTGCTAGGGTGCTTGCTGTGAGCCCTCCTCCAGCTCCAGCAGCCACTGAAACAGTGGCTGAAGTAGTGGCTGCCGATCCAGTGCCGTGAGTAAACATTTGTTTGAAATTTAATCATACATGGTTCATTTTTTTCATTCAAAATTTTTCTTTTGCTAGGTGGTTCGACGCATCGCGTTTGTTGGCAGGCCAGCCAGCTTCCCAGCCAGCTTCTCAGCCAGCTTCCCAGCCATTCTCGGGGCCGCTTGCGTAAGTGAACATTTATTTGAAATTTAATCATCATTGAAAGCAATACCATGTGTTTTTTTAATCATTGTTTTTTTTTTTATTTTCAAGTTACTCAGAAGAATACCACAAACTTCTGAAGAAGCGAGCGGCTCTCGAAAAGAAGTATGAGCTGAAGCTGGCTGCCGACAAAAGGGCGGGGCTGTACGCGGTAACAAGGCAAAGGGAATCGTCGGCTTTTGAGCTCCCCCGGCATGCCTCCAACCAAGAGCAAAAAGTAAGAAAAATATTTCGGAAAATAATAATATGCTTTTCAGTCACAAATGTTTAAATGATTTATATATTTTCAGACAAGACTTGTCGCCGACGCGTGTTGTGCCGTGCCCTTTGGTGCCGGGAACTCCGGTGGAGCCACCACCGAGGGTACGGCAAAAATGGGAGCTGCAGTAGTCAAGTGTGTAAATTGTCTGCTTACATATTTTAATAATTTTTACTTCTTTTCCAACCTAACATATTTGAATACTTTTCAATACAGCGCTGGACGCCAGTGGCCCGTCGAGGGCGACCGTGGAGCTGCCGGAGGAGCAGGAGGTGACTTCGTCGCCGCCGCCGCCGCTTCGCGAAGTTACGCCGCCGCCGCCGCTTCGCGAAGTTACGCCGCCGCCCTCCTCGCAGTAAGTTTGAACTTAATCTCTATTGAAGAATTGAAGAATTTGAAACATTCTTCAAAGGAAGCCGACTTAATATATTTTTTTATTTCACAGGGTTCATCCACCGATACTCACCCCATCCACGGGGGTTATTGCGGTGGCTGACGGTCAAGAGATAGACGAGAATTTCTTGGCTGATGTGGACATTGAGTTCGTTGGCTTCTCGCCTAGCACATCATCGGCCGCAGTGCATTCCAGTCCCACACTGCCGTATTCGTTTCCAGCTCCGTCGACGTCGTCGGCGAAGCTAGGTATTTATTTATGTTTATTTCTCGTTTGTGATGATATTTTGGTTGCATCATGGACCTAGGGTGTTCGAAGCAGCTGATAGTTAAATAAAGGCTCTTATTATTTGTTTCAGAACCCTCGATTTTCGAATGTGACCTGGAAGATGAAATTCAGCAGTGGGAACGCACTGCGGTCCTTTTCCCCGGCAGCGATGCCGAGGAGGAAGATTGTCCGGACTCTCGACCTCGCAGGAGACACGCTGGTGAGTCTGACGTGGAGGAGTTGCCAGCGGAGCTCGGCGAGGTTGTAGGGTCCATCGACAGACAAGATGATAATGCTCTGCGTGCAGCTATCCAGGAGAACATGCTTCACTTCGTGTGGTCTCACGATCCTGTCGTCTTTACGGGGGTGCGGGAACAGTTTACTGGTCCGGCGGGACCAACTTTCCCCATTATGGGTTTGTCTCCGTTCGAGATTGCGGCCGTCCTCTTATCTCAACGTTCACTGCCTGCGAAGTCTCGCGTGAGGAGATGGGTACCGATTACGCCACAAGAGGAGTAGATAACGCTTAAACAAGTGTTGAAGCCGAGCGAGCCTTTTCATCCGCCGGATATTTTTGTAATAAACTAAGAAGTTTTCTGGGTCACAAAATTTTAAATGCCTTGTCATTTATGAGATCACATTTTCAAGGAGAAAGATTATATTCGGGACGAAAAAAAATGGTTTGACGTAACTGATGTCCGATGATAAGTTCTTGAATAAATATTTTTTTGTTTAAATATTCTGCTTATTTTGATAATTCCTTGAATTTGAGACATTAAAAGATAATTGTAAAAATTGTAGATACTCTATCTAAAATATTTACAAAAATTCAAAATCGATTAAAAAAAAATAGGAAAAATTACGAATCTGGAGAAAAAAGTTGCGTAATTAGTTACGTAATTGACATTTCCGTAATTTTGGAAGCCCTACACCCACATCAGCACATTCAAATATATTTTTTATTAGTCTTTATTTCATAAAGCTGGGTCAGATACTTTTGAAGATATTCTAACCGACCCTTCTTTTTAGCGGTCCAAGTGTATACGTGAAATCCAATGTTAAATATGCTCAAAAGCAACAGCCGGCGAGCGGCGTAATAAGAATTCAAGACCGTTATGTCCTTTGAGGAAATCCGCCGTCGTACTGGTACCCATGTATGGCGTGTAATGACCAACCTGGAGAAAATTTGGAACAACCGTGGCATGTCGATGACTGCACGGCAGGTGTCGTGGAAGTGGAGGGACTTGATAGTGACGACCACGACCCTGGTGCCGGCTCTGTCATGTGAGTTGATATGTGCATCCATTTTCGCCCGTTGTGCTTCTTTTTTGGAACCCGAGGTTCCTCTTCGTCATAGGAGGGAAAAAGGGTCTCGGCGTTTTCGTGCGAACTGAAACAGACAAATAAATAAATACGATCGGTCCGTACAGGCGTACACTGGTGTTCTCGATCTTTTTGTATGGCGCTGAACGTGGTGCATTAAAAGTCGTGAAAGCAGTCAGATCGATGCTTTCGAAATGTGGTGTTGGCTACTACTACTAGAGGCTACTACGTTATACCATGGACTGCAATAAAAACTAATAAGTCCGCCTTAACGTGTCAATTATTTTAATTTACTTCGAACAGTGCGCTCAGAAGCATTCACATTAGCATCTTGGAGTTGCGATTTTATGAGTTTTGTGGTAGCAAGACAAATTTTCCTTTATTTTTTTCTGACCACAATGTTTGAAAGTTATCGACAAAGAGTCAATTAAACAAAAAGTTTTCACACTAATGATTCCCACATTCAACATCACCATGGTGGTAAATACTTTTTTTTTCTTCTAAAATAATAATGTTTTACTTGTGTTAAAAAATAGATAATTAAGTGGATAATAAAAAAAATACATTGTATCTTGTAAAAACAATAAAGCTCTCTAGTCTCAGCTAAAATTAACATTTTGCATAAAATCTTATAGTGCGTCTAATAATAATAATAATTTGGCTAGGGACTGTATTTTGTTTAATAATTATGGACAACCCCCTCAAAGGGTAAAATATATGAAGAAACTAGCTGTTGCCCGCAACATCGGTTTATAATTTCCCAGGGCGAGCAAATGCAACTTACCGCGAATTAATAGAAACCGTGATGTTGCCTACTGTACGCACAGTTTATCCAAGAGCAGAGCTCCCCGAATTTATTTTTATACAATATAATTGTAAATGTGTACTCATCTTGCCCCATAGTGTTTCCCGTCTTACCCCGGTATTTTTTTTTATTTATTGTGTTTCATGCGTGATAAAAGCTGTTTGCCAGTGTACTGCGAAATAAGGAAATTTGTTGAAGAGCTTATTTGGTAAGATTTGGGTATTGGTTGGGGCTAATATACTTTTTGGAAAATTCAATTAATCCGTTTGGAAGGCAATTACTGTACGCCGCTTTTAGATGGAGTTGCTTTGGATGTCTATCAATTATAACTGTAAGTTTCGGCCGGAGCTTTATGTCTATATTGAACAGATATTGAAAGACTTGCGTGTTGGGTATTTGTTATTTGAAATCTGCGAATCTTTCATTAAACTCATTCCTTAATCTTTGCACCAACGACGCGTAGGGGGACCGGGGTAAGATGAGAATGAGCCCTTAAGAGAAAAAGCGTCATAATTTGAAAATCAAATCGTTTACTATAAATCTCTTACGACAAAAGCAACACTTATAGTTTTAATAAAATTGTTATCTTTTACGGCTCTAAATCACACATTTCTTTGGAAAATAGGAATTAAATGGCACAAGTCATAAATCCCGTCTTGCCCCATGACCAGGGAAAAATTATGGGGCAAGATGAGTACACATTTACAATTGTGTTTAGTCGCGATTTTTTGGTACAGTGTTCTTGGTCGGGTGCAGGTTCAAAAATATGTATTAAAATATTTCAAGAAGTGCTTGGTTTTGTTTTTCGAACTTGTTCACGACTGTGACCGTACATACACTGTCGACAAAAACAATGTTTTTTTTCAAATCCATCGTCAAAAATGCTAAAAAGAGAACATACTCTAAATTTGGAACAGCTTCCGTGCCAAGAAATGTACCCAAAAGAAAACTAGCTACAAAACAACAAAGTGGCACTACAAAAAAAAAAGTAGGCCATCTGCAGGCCCAAGTAGAGCAGCACTACAATATAATGAAGTAGAAGTCGTAAATAAAGCGGCTTGTGATATTTAGAATACTGTTGGGGCTCCCACGTTTCTGTAGCGCATCAGGGATGTTTGCAGAAGCAAAAACGGATAGTTTTCAGGCGGTAATGCGGAAGAGAACAGCATCCCTGATGAGCAGGATGCGGGGGAGCGCAAACGGTATCCTAAGAGTTATTGCGGATAAGCCAGACTGCCCTTTCTTGGGGTACTGGACCCGCTTGCACAGCGGCGGCTCCAGTACGACGGGAAATAGATATATGAACTGATTGATTATTTCTTATTTATTTAGGTATTTTATTGTATGGATTGTGTATTGATTATTTATTACGATGACATTATTAAATTATGTAAATTTACTAACATAGACATAAGTGTAACTAACAAATTATGGATCATGGTCTGAAATAAATGATTATTATTTCAATAAAAAATACGTTGGTTAACAAAATAATAGAAAGTCTTGTAGAGATTTTACGTACGCTGATAGTTGACAATTGACACTTGTATGTTTACATAGCCGTCTGACGTAATAACATGGCGACCACTGTTTAATAGTGTTATGAAACAGATTAAAAAAGCTGAAACCTTTGAATTGATTTTGTTTGCTATTTTATGAACTAAAACTAACGTTTTCCGACTGCTTTTTGCCTAAGCTATCTCAATAATATATTTTTAGGTTTTTCTCATATAGAGTAAAATACCTTATTGTGCTTTGTTGGTACCAACTTTGTTTTGGAAATTTGACACTTCTTTTTACTAATTATTTTCAACACATTTGCTCAAAAAGTGCATTTACGGAGCCTGTTTACATTGTTCGAAACTTAAAAGTTACGCACCATACAATGGAACGTGCGGTAAAATACAATACATACTCCGTTGTGTAGCACCGTGCGGTTTTTTTTTTTTAAATTATGTATGTTTTTGTCTTTTGATTTTATGTTTTGTGAATTTTTTCTTTTTTGTGTGTTTTATGTGTACTGTATATGGACTTTTGGTCTGAAATAATTTTTATTATTATAGTAACGATTCTGTGGATCAAAACGAATTAATTGCAAACCTAAACACAGATAAAAACGAAGATAAAAAAAAAAACAAATATTGAGTTCATAATCGATAAAGAGGCTGCAATCGATAATGAAGTATATGCAGATGCCCAGCTACGCTTGAGCCAGTCTGCTGTATCATGGGTATACAGAAGATTTCAAGAGACTGGTGCCTTTAATCGGAGACCAAGAGCAAGCCGCCACCAGTGCACTTCAGAGAGACGACCGTTTTATCGTTACAACAGCGCTGCGGAATCGGCACCTGATGGGTGTTGATGTGGTGCAGGAATTGAGGCGTGTTCGAAGGGTGGCTGTCACCGAGTGGACAGTAAGAAAGAAGACGCTTGAGGAAAGCCAATCTCATTCCAGAACGGCCTGCCACGGGCCCAAAATTAACTGCAGGCCACCGACAAGTGCGCCTTCAATTTGCTCGAGAGCATCTCAATTGGAGCGTCGAGCAATGACAGTCGGTCTTGTTCACTGACGAGTGCAGAATGTGTCTGCAAGGCAGTGACAGGAGTGGCCGGGTCTACAGGCGTCCGTGCGAACGATTTGCACAGTGCCGTTTCGCTGAAACGGTTGCATACCGCGGCGGCTCCTTCATGATGCGGGCTGGTATCTGTTTAGACTGAAAAACCGAGCTTGTTTTCGTGCCCGGGTGAGGAACTTCGTCTTAATGCATGATATTGCCCGGTGTCACACGTCGCGTATCACTCGGCAGTTCCTGGACAAAGTGAATATACAGACAATGGACTGGCCTGCACTCAGTCCAGATATGAATCCCGTCGAGCAGTTATGGGAGGAGACCGACCGACATAAAACCATACCGATACGAACCATAACCGAGCGGCATAAAATACCAATTTTGATATTTGCTCGGTTGCATGTACATGCACCGATAACTGTACAGTTTAATCACATACACGACAGGGCTTGCCTGTCGGTTATGCATGCACGGCTAAAACCATCATGCAAAACCTAGCGTGTATGGCCTCCATTAGGTATGTGAGCGGTGGGACGGAGAGGCGGGGCGCGTGCGGTCATTACTCAGTGCGGCGCCGTACTTCGCGACGGCAACACGCGTTGAAAGTTCCGGCTAATTTAGTCAAAACGCACATGGGATTGCAATAGCAAGATGAGTCCGCCGATAAAAAACAATCTAAGGAAATAATATTTAAAGTGCATACGTTTTTTAAAAAACGGAAAGCCGATGTCAATAGTTTAGAATATAAAACTGATGCGAATATACATAATTTAGTAGCAGAAGTAACATATCAGAACGAAGTGTAAGGAGAGTGATTGCTGAAAGTATAGCTTCCTTGCAAAATACAGGGGAAGCAAAATGTATTTCTCCGCGGAGACCAAAAGAAATAAAAAAGAAAATACAAGTTGATGATTTTGATTTAGGAGTGATAAGAAGAAAAATAAATCAGTTTTATACGGTAGAGAAAAAAATCCAAGTCTACGAAAACTAAATGCTGTGTTAAAAGAGGATAATATTTTAGATTGCGGATTAACTTTTTTATGAGAACTTTTGCACAAACTGGGATATTCATTTAAAAAATGTAAATCGAAGAGATCCCTTTTAATAGATAGACCAAACATTGTTGGCGAATGAAATATTTGAGGGCCATAAGAAAATTCAGAGAAGAGAAACGAAATATATCCTTTTTGGACGAAACTTATGTTAACCAAAGTTACAATGTCCAAAAATGTTGGCAATCTTCGTCGGAGCCTAGAATTTATACAGATATAAGCAAAGGAAGGCGTTTAATAATAGTTCACGCTGGTAGCCGGAACGGGTTAGTTGACGATGCTTTGCTAATTTTTAAATCAGATTAAAAAACGGGGGATTATCATAGAGACATGAACTCTACAAATTTTTACAACTGGGTTGATCGAAAATTAATACCTAAACTTCCACCCAACTCGGTCATAATTATGGATAATGCTGCCTATCATTGTGTGCAAGTTGAGAAGAAACCGACTATGTCCAATTTGAAAATTAATATGCAGAACTGGTTGCAAAATCATAACGTGCCATTTTCTCCCACGATGGTCAAAGCCGAACTCTTGAGGTTGGTTAATACGACCCAATCAGAAAAAAATATACACGATTGATGAACTTCTGAAAGCTTCAGGTCATACTGTTCTAAGACTACCTGCATATCATCCAGACCTCAACCCGATCGAGCTTGTGTGGGCAAATATTAAAAATTGCCTGACCAGAGATCACATTAATGCTACATTGGACGAGAAAATTACAATACTTAACACGGCTATTTTCCGAATTCTCTGCCGACCAATGGCAAAAATGCGATGACCACGTACAAAAAATTGGTTGCCTGTAAAGTCGGTATACGGGCGAAAGTTTTACGTGACAACGACTTTGAGTGGTAAAATAAACTTTTTATGTCTGTCTCTCTCGCTCTTAGGCGGGCTAACCATGCCCGAGTGGAAGGGACGCGTGCCTCTCACTCGCTCTCATTGTGAGCGCATAACGTGAGCGGAGCGTAACGCAGTTTCTTGAAGTGTCACCCGGCAAACCAATTTATAAGACGTTGTCACGTCAAAAAACGAACAAGAATACTGGAATCATGATATGAGATTTGATACTATGATGGACGAAACCATTATAAACTTAAAAGATGATTCTGAATCAAGTTCAGAGAGTTCAGAATCAAGTGATTGATTCAGAGTAATTTCATATAGTATATTTTTATTAAATAATTTTATATATCATTAAAATGTCAGAATTATTTCGAATACTTAATTTGTTTTTGGTTTATTTTACTATTAATTACAATATAATTAGATAAGTACAATATAAACTTCTAAAAGTTCAATTGTTTTTTATTTATTCTTTTCAAAAATTGAACAATTATTGTTCACGATATCTTGAGATTGGTCATCACTGTCTAATCTCATGTGCGTTGCGAGCAGTAGGCAACACGCCTCCACCCCTATCGCACCTTAGGCGCGGCCAACTAGTACCGCGCGCACTGTAGTACTCGTTGTACTTGTACCAAGTGCAATGTCCATCTTTGTTACGTGGCCAAAATAAATTGTTTTGTAGCTTATCATAAGCACTGATGTCATTATTTTATTATTCTTTGAAGCATATTTTGTTTTTTTATTATTTTAATCAAGCTATGTCAAAAGTGTATTTTGTATATTATGCTATACGCTCCTTACAAATGAGATTTACTAACGCCGGGAGCAACGTATAGTATAATATACACTAATTATCTTTGATTATTAGCTAATTCGTTTTTTTCTACTATTTTCCCTACCCTTATTATAGGTCTAACAATCATAATCAGGTATATTTTGATGTTTTATTTCGATCAAATGTCATGCGACCTTAAGGGTCAACTCACACCGAAAGAGCGGCGAAGGGCAGCGAAGCGGAGCGCACATATGAATTTTAACTTTATTTTCATTACCCTAATACTTATTATCGCTCCGTTTATGGAATTCGCCGGAATTCCTGCGGCGCCGCGGGCATTCGCGCGACTCGTTCGAGTTTCTCATGCGATAATAAGTATTATAGAAATGAAAATAAAGTTAAAATTCATATGTGCACTCCGCTTCGCTGCCCTTCGCCGCTCTTTCGGTGTGAGTTGACCCTAAGGGTTAGAATCATAAAAACATTTTGCTTGATATTGACACATCTTCAAAAAATCAACGAAAAACTGGCGGGAGGACGCTATTTCACGCTATTGTCGACTCGTTCACTTTGGGGACAAGCTACGGATCGTTCGGTTGGAGTTTAAAAATAACATTCATATTGGTGATGTAATTAAATAACATTTATATATGCCCGAGGCATTTGATTACATTACGTCACATAATGCCCGTGTATATCTGCCCGAGGCGTTTGATTGTCACATAATGCCCGTGTTGACACTAGCTGCGTTAATATACGGAGTAGCATTATGGTACCTACTTAATGAAAAAATATTGGAAATGATAGAAACTTCGTGTGTATTAATGCCATTCTGGTAAATTTCTTAAGCGCGCAATCACAATACTCCATTTTTATGAAAAGTTCTCTAAGGAAGAGTCACTTACACAATAAATAATATACTTTTTTACAGTGAAGAACCAATAGACCAACCATTGGTTCTTCAGTTTCCAATTGGTTCTTTTAGTTATATGCCATATGTTTTACGTAGACTTTGTAAAAGTTTTCAATGGGCATATCCAAAGGAGATATCTAAAAAGTGTTGTCTTTGCTTAGGATGTAGGAAAGCTAAAAGGAATGGGAAGAGATTTTATTATTCGGGGAATGTTACTGCCCGCGGCGAATTTTCTGACACGGAGAGGTCCAACTTGGACCAACGCGCAACGGGGCGTTGCTCCGCGTCCCATGGGTCGTCATCCGAAGGCGAGATGGCTTCGGGTAGCAAGATCCCCACCAACAAGCGTGGCGGGATCCGAGGCAAGGGGAGGGGGCTCTCTGCCCCCGAGAGATCGGCAATGCTTGCCGAGGAGGGGCGCCACTCGGGAATGACCAGTCGCGGGGCCAGCTTATATATCAATTTCATATCATGACAACATACGAGTTTACAGTCTGTACTGTTCATTTTTAACTTTGGTCGAATCCAAGTTAGAGACCATCAAGGACCCTGTTGTGCCGCGTCTGTCTGAGTACACCAGACAATTAGAGGTTTCTAGCGACGTAATACGAGCCGCTCAAGCTGCCGCTCGCGATAGTTCGTGAACCGATTTGGAAAATCAGAAACTCGATTACGAGACGACGACCTCGCACGCGCGGACATCGGCGTGGTGGGTGTGTGCCTGTGCTGCTGCGGAGGCTGTGGAGGCGGCAGATAGGGGTGGCGCTAGTGGCCGTGGTAGAGGGCGCAGAGGCCGTAGATTTCTCCACGAGCGCCCGGGGCCATATAATATTGAAGAGTTAGTTTTTATGCAAAATTAACCCTTGTTTTTCCACATACAAACATTTTACAATTCATTTAATCGCGACACCCTCACGCCCCCGCCGCACGGTGGATCGAAAATCGGCTGTAGAAGACATAGGATCTCGATGTCTTAAATGTTTTTTTTTTTTTCTGGAAATGACTTCTGCCGATCATTACTGTTCTATAAAATGTCATATGAAGTAATTGTGTGCACAAATGGAAGAGTTATAATTTTTATAAGAAAAAAATGTATGGAGCTGACATGAAAAATGAGGATATCTCTGGAATCGCAAGGTTGGCCGTTATATCCTTGCACACTGTTATAGTACTATTTATTTGTGAATTTTGATGACACTTAATATCGCGGCATCACTTGCGATTATTTTTTTAAATCTTCAAAACAAAAAAAAAATAAAAGTATATGATACATTTTAATGCTTAAATATGGCTATACCAAGTGTAATTTACAATACTTTTTATGCTTAGACCAAGACATTCTAAGAAATCACAAAGTCGTATTACCTACTTTGTGATTTTCATTTGAAATGACATGGTAATTATGAATTACGTAATACGTAATCTTGTCTAATGCCTCAAGTCCACATTAGCTAATGATTAATAAAACTTAATACCTATATACCTAGTAAAGGGATACGTACCAAAATAATTTGGGGTACTCGCTAATTTAGCAATTAGTGCAGAATTAACTTAATGAAAGTAATTAGATAAATGTGATACCATCATTAGTCAATAACAATAAATAGTCAAACATTGGATTCACAACTTCAGTTCATTTAGAGCATTTCTAATACTAACATCATTCTATCCTACCGTGTCTTTTTACTCAGTGATCGTGAATAATGGAAAGCATTATTACAAATTTGGATTTGTTTGTTATTCTGAGCAATCAGGATGCTTCGTCTTTCGATCACGAAATATTGTTCAACACACTTGTTATTCGACTGGGCTCTAGCCTTTCAGATGAAGACAGTGTTACCGTGAAAGAATTTTGTCGAAGATTTACACGGGCACACAGTGGTCCGGATTTTGAATATGGAGGACTTAGGACCCAAGGTCAACATTTCAGGCTGAAAAAAATCATATGGACAGATAAGTAAACGCTCAACAACGTTTGTTCTAGCGGTTTTCATGGAATTGTTTAATTTCGCGAAAAAAAAAATATTGAAAAAAAAAATGTATGGAGAAAAAGTGAAATATTTTTTTTTCTCGACTTGTTTAAAAGTGTTAGCAATGAAACCTTTTGTATGCTATTATATTACCTTTATTGATTAATTTCACAAATATTTTTTTCGCATATACTTGCAGCCTTGGCTAAAATAAGCATCGGAACTTTCAATATTTTTATTTCAACTATTTGTGACAATTAAAGGTTTTTATTTATAGTCACATCATTTTCGTATATTTTCAATATTATAAATATTAATAGTCATTATTTGCCGACGATTTTTGACTTTCAATTATTTTGAAAAATAGATACAATTTAATTTCATAATAATATTTTACTTCTTTGTTGTTAGCGCTGTTACTCAAAGCGTAGTTAGTGACAGAATGACGCATTGCCTGCTCACCTCCCCCCACCCTTTTTCTCTAAGGGTCTTACACCCTTGCTAGTTGCGCGCTAATCTATACATATAATAAAACAGTAGAAAAACTGTGTCTGTACATTGAATATATTAAAAAATAAATAATTGAGGGGGGTTTAGAAACAGTAATAGAGCACGAATCCAAAAAAAAAAGTCTGTCTGTTTGTCTGTTTGTCTGTTTGTCTGTTTGTTTGTACACGCTAATCTTCGGAACTGCTGGACGGATTTGAATGATTTTTTTGTTGTTGTATAGGTATTAAGTCTGGGCAAGATATAGGCTATAATTTATCTTGGAAACTTGAACACCTGATGCAGAACCACAACAGACCAGCTGAACTATAAGAGATACAAAAATGGTACCATAGCAAAAATTGTTCCACGTGATGGGCATTTTCTGCTGAGAGAATAAATTTGAAGATCTGGAACACCTGATGTGGAACTCCAAGAGCCCAGCTACACTAACATATATATAGAAATGACGTTTTAGCAAAAGTTGTTCTATCTGATGAGCACTCTCTGTTGACTTATAAAAATCGAAGATCTGGAACACCTGTTGTGGAACTCCGAGAGCCCAGCTACACCATAACACATATAGGAATGACGTCTTAGCAAAAGTTGTTCGGTCTAATGGGCATTTCGTGTTGACTTATAAAAATTGAAGATCTGATGTGGAAATCAAAGCTATCACTAATTTCAATGTATAATTATAAAATATTCACGCGGTCAAGGTGGTAACAGTTTAGGACTGATTTTCGATGATAATGGTGTATCATTGAAAATTTGAGTCTACTGGCCAAAACTATGTCTTCCGGCTTATGTTATTTTAGTGTTTAATTTCCTTTTCCATTTATCTACGTGGCACGGTAGCCTACCCGGTAACGCAGCGGAGCAGTCACTTAGATTTTAATAAAACTATAACCATGCCTAGAAAGAGGTCAAATCTTTCCCAGTGTTCCAAAGGAGCTAAAAGATTGAGGATCATAAGATCCCAAGAATCTACCGAAGAGCGTCAGGAGAGACTTAATGCTGTTCGAGAACATCAGGCTTCAACTTGCTCCGTGAAAACCTCTTCGGATCGCGAAGCACACCTGCGTTCTCAGCGTATTTACGCATCTACATCCAGGTGTCTAGAGACCAGTGAAGAAAATGATGCGCGACTGACCGCTGATCGTGAACGTCTGCATTGTCTCGCGAGTTGGAGACATTCACGGAAAGAGAATTACGCTTGAGTTTTCAGCGTATCTACACACCGACTTCTAGGTATCTAGAGACAAGTGGGGAACGTGATACGCGACTGACTGTTGATCGTGAACGTCACGCATTGTCTCGCGAGTCGGAGACGTTCACGGATAGAGAATTGCGCTTCGACATCAGACGTATCAGATCTTCGATTTTGACGACCCCGTTGTCGCTGGCATAAGCAACAGGTTCCGCGTACGAAGTCGCGGGCAGAAGCTAGTGAATCATATAAAAGATACGAGAGCTCCTGCTAGGGCGTCATTAGACATTCAACCCTTGAAGAGTCAACATACCTGAAAAATTTAACGTGAAGAAAACTACCTACTTAATCATGTCTGGATTTGGTACTTACCTGGACATTTATATGTTTCTACGAGAAGGAGACCTCAAGGACTACAAAAGACTACATCAAGCAATTATGGACTGTATTTCGCTTGAAATTTCGCAAGAAGATAGTGAAAAAATATTGAATTTTGCAAGATCTCTCACTGTGAACTTAAATCGTCGATGGACCGAAGCACATAGAGTACAAAAAACATTCATGAAAAAGCATATGAACTGGTTAGAGACAAGAATTAAGTGGCCTGAATGTGAATCTGCAAATCTCACCGAAATCTTTGAAGCGAGCGAAAATTTGGATCATCATTTCCCAGAAGAAGGAGCAACTGTTCCTTTTGCATCTACTTCGAAGGCGACTAGTGACATGGGCACTTCTACAGAAGACGTCATATCAAGGAAGCCATTTGAAGACTTGGGAAATAAGCAGAAGAAAAGGCGATCGGGTACTTTACTCGACTATCCGGAAGAGGAACTCGCTTTTGCTTTTGTTACAAAGCTAAAATCTAATGGGAAAGAAGTTTTTGCACGCATCATCGATCATCTTATCAAGAAACCTGAAAAGGTTGAAGAAGTTGAATCATTTTTATTAATGAACAGAAAGAAAGAGATGATCTATGCAGGAAGATCGAGTTTTGGCCCTTACTACTTCATTGGATCTATCAAAGTGGAAGTACCTCACTTTAAGGTCGGCATTGTCACAACAATTGAAGCTTCCGTCTTACTACAAGTTGTTAAAAGCTAAGAAGAGGTGTTATCCTGATGCCAAAGATATTGATATATCAGAAGATGGAGTGAAGGTGAAATTACAAGCACTTTTAGATGTGACAACTCGAAGGATTCTGCAAGTCGTTGGTGACGATTTAAACATTTCTAGTGGAAATTTGAAGCTGACCAGCAAATGGGGATTCGATGGGTCTTCAGCACAGAGCAACTATAAGCAAAGAAGTGAACTGGCCGAATTTGACGACTCCTCTGTGTTCATGACGAGCCTCGTTCCTCTGAAGCTAGAGGCTGGAAATATTGTTATTTGGAATAATCCAAAGCCATCTTCAACATCTTATTGCAGACCAGTTAAATTTCAGTTTACGAAGGAAACGAGTGACTTTGTTAAACAAGAACAGGCGGCAATGGAGGAAGAAATACGAAATTTATCCATTTCAAGTTGCGGAAACTTCGAAGTTACTCATGAGTTGCACATGACAATGATTGATGGAAAAGTGACTACGATAATTACAGATACTCCATCTGCAGCTACTTGCAATGTTTGTCTTGCAAAACCTAGCGAGATGAATAATCTTTCCCAAATGTTTTCAAGACCTGTTCGGGAAGATGTATATCAATATGGACTGTCAACTCTTCATATGTGGATTCGAAGCATGGAGTGTCTTTTACACATATCGTATAACTTAGATTTCGAAATGTGGAGTGCCCGAGGTGACAACAAGAACCTTAGGAAGTTTCGCAAGGACATGGTGCAATCGGAGTTTAAAGAACAGATGGGACTTTTGATTGATGTTGTGAAGCAGGGATTTGGAACGACAAATGACGGGAACACGGCCAGAAGATTTTTTCGGGAATACGAAAAGACTGCTCAAATAACGAAAATTGATGCTGATTTGATAAAACACTTCGCAGTAATATTGCAAGTGTTATCTTCTGGGAAAGCTGTCAATATCGATGAATTCCGTGAATACTGCAAGGAAACTGCTGAGCTCTTTGTACATCACTACCCTTGGTACAACATGCCTTCCAGTATACACAAAATGCTGATACATGGCGCTGATATATGCAAACATTTCTCTTGCCTTCCTATCGGAATTTTGTCAGAAGAAGCAGGAGAAGCAAGAAATAAGGATTTCCGAAATACCAGAGAGCGCCACACGAGGAAAACAGGAAGATTGCAAAATAATGAAGACATTATGCACAATTTTTTGATATCTTCAGATCCATATATATCTCATCTGAAACCTAAATACACCAAATTGAAGTCATCAAGTATGTTTCCAGAAGCTATCCAATTATTAATAGCAGAAGAAATAATGGAAGTTGAAGAAGAGGAAATAGAAGTTGAACAAGAAGCTCCAGAAAATGTGCCAGATCCATTGGAATGAAGTTTAAGTCATTTTATTATTTTTAAAAATGTATTATATTTAATTTAAAATTTAAACGACTTTCGATTATTATATTGTACTATAAGAATTATATTTTGTAATTTGATCTCTGTATTGATATAAATAATGTAAACAACCTACGATTATTATATTTTTTGTACTAACTGCAAGAATTATGTAATTAACAATTTTCAATAATTATATTATTTTGTAATTTGATGTCTGTGTTAAAATAATGTAAATGACCTTGGATTATTATATTTTATTGTTTTGTAAGAATTATGTAATTAACAATTTTAAAAAATTATATTGTCAAAAATTATGTCTGGATTGAATACATAATGTAAACAACCTTCGATTATTATGTATATTGGTACTGTAAAAATTATGTAAGTAATTAACAATTTTCAATCATAATTATTATTATTTATTTTTTTTGTACTTATATAAATATTTTTATTCCTGTAACCACTTTAAAAGAGTAAGAAACTACTGATTTCATGTAATTTCTTTTATATTAAATATTTTAAGTTAAACCGCGTATAAACGCCAAAGCTGCAACTGCATGCAAAAGATTTCTTAGTGAAATTATCAGATAAATGTAACCTAATAGCATACAAAAGGTTTCATTGCTAACACTTTTAAACAAGTCGAGAAAAAAAAATATTTCACTTTTTCTCCATACATTTTTTTTTTCAATATTTTTTTTTCGCGAAATTAAACAATTCCATGAAAACCGCTAGAACAAACGTTGTTGAGCGTTTACTTATCTGTCCATATGATTTTTTTCAGCCTGAAATGTTGACCTTGGGTCCTAAGTCCTCCATATTCAAAATCCGGACCACTGTGGGGCAGTTCAAAAGAGATGGTTACGATCCCACAGGAAAAGTGAAGTTTTTAGACGTGATTACAGTAATTGGCTTGAGGCAAATATTGACTGGCCAAACTGCGTGCAAACCAATTTGCTCATTCAAGAATCAACAAGTGAAAATATTTCTACTGAACCTGTACCTGAACCTGTACCATCAACTTCAACAATGAAATCAACTTCAACGATGACAAAAAGATCTCGAAAGCCGTTTGAAGATCTAAGTAACAAGCAGAAGAAGAGACGATCTGATGAATATATAGGCGATAACCCTAATGAAGTAGCTTATTCAGCTGCAGCACTTTTAAAAGGAGATGGTCGTGAGGATATTGCATCTGTTATTGAACATATGCTCCAAAATCCAGAAGCAGCAGCAAAAATCAAGGAAATGTTGAACAAACCAGATCCTTCAACAATATTTTCACCAGAAAAAGCACTGGGTTTGCTACTTTCATTAAAACTATCGAAATGGCAATATATCACATTAAGGGAAACGACTATTCGAGAAGGTTCAAAGGAGATATATCCGTCTTACTATAAAGTGCAAAAAGCTAAGCTACAGTGCTACCCTCCGAAGACATTTGTGACTGTAACGGATTCATCTGCTAAGATTGCACTACAAGCGTTACCAGCTTTAACAGTGAACAGAATTTTTGAAACTATTCGTAGTCCTGATGCGATACAAGATAAACAATTGATATTAATATCAAAGTGGGGATTTGACGGTGCATCTAACCAAAGTAGATATAAGCAAAACAGAGTGGTCAAGATGATTCCAGCATATTTATGACCTCTTTGGTTCCATTAAAGTTGACAGCTGACGGTGATACCGTATGGGTGAATCCAAAACCCTGCTCACCTATGTATTGCCGTCCAGTCCAGTTTTGTGAAAGAAACCAAAGACGTTGTCATAAATGAAAAAACTGCAATGGATAACGAAATTGAAGCTTTCGTTCCCTCAAAATGTCAAGGACATGAAATTAGTCACAAATTAATGATGACGATGATTGACGGCAAAATTTGTACATATCTGTCTGAAGCTAAGTCAAATGCGGCCTGCTACCTGTGTTTGGCTAAGCCTACAGAAATGAATAAGTTAGATATCATTGCGTCAAAAACCATTTCTTCTGGTGTGTATGAGTTCGGATTATCATCACTTCATGCCCGCATTACTGTGATGGAATGTCTTCTACACATAGCGTATCGTCTCGACTTCAAAAAGTGGTCTGCAAGAGGAGAAGGTCATCAAGAGATATTGCATTCACGAAAAAAACTCATTCAAGATCGATTCAAAGATGATATCAACCTTTTGATTGACATCGTTAAGCAAGGGATCAGGCACAACTAACGACGGGAACACAGCAAGGCGGTTTTTTGAATTTCCTGATAAAACTGCAGCGATCACTGGATTAGATGAAGTCCTAATACGCAGATTTGCTATAATTCTGCAAGCTATCACATCTTGAGAGATTGTAGACGTGCCGAAATTTAAAGAATACGCTAGAACAACCGCTGAAAAATACGTGGAACTGTATGATTGGTACTACATGTCATCAACCGTCCACAAATTGTTGATTCACGGAGGGGACATAATTGCAGAAAATGCTATTGTACCAATTGGAAGTCTTTCGGAAGAAGCTTCAGAGGCCCGAAACAAAGACTTTAGGAGGTTCAGAGAACACCATTCGAGGAAAAAGAGTAGACAAGCATCAAACGAGGATATCCTCAATATGCTTATCGTCTTTTCTGATCCTCTAATTTCTTCCACAAGACCAAAATTAGATGCCCACAAGAGGCAGACATACTTTAAGGAAACAGTAGAACTACTGAAACTTCAGGATCAGGAAGCTCCGACAGAGTTCTTAGAAGTTATATCTATAGTAGAGCCTGATTCTGAAGTGGATTCTGATGGTGACGAAGCACATAGGGGTATTTGACCAAAAAAAGCGGACAATATTATTTTATGCTCTTATCCTGTTTATTGATCAAAAATCACTATGTAGAATGTATTATTACTTATTTTATGATATTATTTTAGTTAAAAAAAAGTCGTGAAAAAAAATTTTTACATAATATTAGCAAATGTTGTGACATGGATGAATCAATCAATTAATCCTAACTGAAAGAATCACTACTTGCTTCAGTTTCATCGCCAGAATCCATCGAACTTTCTGATTCTTTATCTGGGTAAGTCTTTTTTTGCTCTTTGTATAACACTATAACATGGATATAATTTTTTATCATTAGTCCTAATAATTTCATACTGATTCCTCGTTAAAGACGCTTCCACAAAGATTGATAATGCTTGATTGGGTGTTAATTGTGATCTTAATGATGAACCGCTGCTTTTGTATTTTTTTAAGTACGTAGATCCTCGGGTTGGACTTTTACTGATATCTTTGACCACTTTTGCAGCCTGTGGATAACCACATTCTCGAAGCTTCATTTGACTCGCATATAAGAGTTGTTGAGAGTCACCCTCATCTTTAAGGCTCTCAACTCTTCGCCTTTTACTGCGATCACATAAATCACTAAATGTTTTCGATGGACGACCCGAATTTCTACTTGATCCCGTAGGTATTTCTACGGTACCTTGAAGCCAACGGTGATTTTTTTCAAGAAAACCTTTTCTGTCCTACTCGCTGCTGCGAGTAGGACAGAAAAGGTTTTCAGAAATGAAGACCAGATGGGTTGCTACCCATCTGGTCTTCATTTCTGACTTAATGGCAGAAAATTTGTGCAGAAACTGTTGTTTTTGTTCCTCGGGGAAAGTCGGCTTACTTACAATATCTTTCTCCACAGAGTCCAATTTCTTTCCAAATTCTACTTCTGTACTTTTTTTCATCAATTTAAATAAGTATTCCCGCGTAATAACATTATTTCCAGAACTACCTGCTAAAGAAAAACTCGTGTATTGTCAAGTTTTCAATATCAAGTGAATAATATAACTTTGTTTTGTAAAAATAGTATTAACAAAATAATACGAAAAAAATATGATAGGCAGATTTAGGCACCTAAATTTCTATGTTTTCAATAGTAGAATAGTTAATCTTGTTATAAAAAAAAAACAAGAAATGCCGTGAGACGCCCTGAGACATAACAAAAACACTATTATGTATATGTTTGTTGTAAAATCTTACTACGTTTTTATGCTGTCTAAAGAATTGTTCATATCTTTATGCAAACTAATACTACATCAAAACAAATAAAATAAAACGAATAATGAATACCTGCTTCATTAATATCCATCATGAATATCACTTCACAAGACTTTGTTTAGTTAATAACAACCATAATTGCGCGATAAAAAATCGTTAAACTCAATGATTGTTACGTGACCGTTTGCAACCGTTCAATTGATAGGCAAAATAATGATACACAACATTTTTTTTAATTTTTAATGTGGGTATTTTTAGGTTCTTAATTTATCTAGGTACCCTCAAGTACATCCAATTTGCGAAGATACTGTACTTTGATCTTGTTGAATATTGTCCGCTTTTTTGGTCAAATAACCCTATGTGCGAAGTATAAAATAAGTTAACTTTTATTGTTTATGTTAGGTTAGGTTAAGTTAATATTTTTTTTTAATAATTTGCTTTTATTTTTAATCATACAATAGTTTACCATTTATTGTTATTGACTAATGATCACGTTTATCTAATTACCCTCATTATGGTACGTATCCTTTTAACAGGTATATAGGTATTAAGTTTTATTAATCATTATCTAATGTGGACTCGAGGCATTAGACAAGATTACATTATTATGTAATTCATAATTACCATGTCATTTCAAATAAGTAGGTAATACGACTTTGTGATTTCTTAGAATGTTTTGGTCTAAGCATAAAAAATATTAAGTGCTCGGCCAGAGTGGAAACGCGGGTGCGGTGCGGGCGCGGTGCGACGAGCTCAAACATATGAACTTCATTGGAGTGTCCATAGTGGGCACGCGGGTGCGGGCTAGTTGGCGCGGCAGCTCAAACCATAGCTCGTTCATACAAGTGGCCGCAGTGAGGGCGCGGGCAGCAAGTGCGGGCGCCAGGGTTACCAACTCCCAAAAATATTTACCCCTCAAGCTAAGTCAAAATTCCCACAATTACTTGAAAATCCTTTTTTTTATATATTTTAATTCACAACAATAATACACACATCAAAAGTATCTAGGGATCAACATATATTTTTGCAATAACTTTTCTCCTGATTGATATTAATTAAAATTTTCTTTAAGGATTCATCAAATAAAGTGTTTTCGTTTGTCACAGTAACGATAAACCAAGTCACCTTTGCATTAATAAAGAAATTTGCCATTTTCCTAATAAAGGGATTTTTGACATTTGAACCACTAACATTAAAGTTCGAAAAAATGACTGAAAACACAGTTTTCTTTAAAATTTTATTGGGTAACTTAAACAATTAATAATCCGTGTTTCTACCGCGAACACTAACAACACAAGAACATCGGTTTGGCATACTCAAAATGAGTTCATCCAAATCACGCTGTGGAATGGCCGCCCATGTTCGTTGCAACAACAAAAAAAGGTCTTCTTGCGACTGGATACCCTCCATATTCGGCAGAGCTCTTCTCTGTAGCATATCCCATGCATGCTCAATCGGGTTCAAGTCTGGCGACTGAGCAGGCCAGGGCAGGACATTGATGTTAGCTGCGGCGAGAGTCTGTCTTACAACTCTTGCGGTGTGCGGTCGTGCATTATCATGCATTAACTGAAATAAGGGACCGATTTGCACTTGTAGAGGAACGATGACGTCTGATACAATCGTCTCAGCATAAATTTGAGCGTTGAGGTTGCCTCTGATCCAAATCAACTCAGTTCTTCCGCCGATCCAAATACCCGCCCATACCATGATGGTTCCACCACTATAAGGATGGACTTCCTGGCAGGATTTTAATCGCTGTTGGCGTCCAGGGGTTCTCCAGTGTCGTATACGTCTTGTATCCGGTCTCATACCAAAACGAGACTCATCAGAAAAGCACACGAAACGCCATTGTTCTTCTGCCCAATTTCTGTGTTCAAGAGCCCATTGATATCGAATCCTACGATTGTGCATTGCTATAGGTGGTACCCGTAGCGGTCTTCGGGAATGAAGGTTCACTTCATGCAAGCGGTTTCTGACTGTTTGGTCGCTAATTAAGTTCCCTGAAGAGTGATGAAGCCTCACGGCTAACATCATGGCGGTTATTGTTGGAGCTCTTCGAGTTAAGATTTGAATGTATCGGTCTTGTCTCCGTGTGGTGCAGCGATACCGTCCTCCATGGCGCTCAGCCACGGTACCAGTGCTTCGGTAACGTGTCCAAAGTCGACTGATAACACTCTGACTTGTATTCAGAGCTAAAGCTACAGTACGTTGCCGGGAACCAGCTTCTATCATTCCCACGGCTCTGAGCATTTCTTCCCTGCTTAAATGACGTCGCCGCTCCATAATAACGTTGGTTTTAATCAGTAGTAGGGAAACAGTAGCACTAATAATGTCTTCAATGCGTTGTATGTTTTTATAGGGAAAATATTGACAGCTTATTTTCATCTTTTACTCGAATTTGATTGAGAGTTCCTGATTCAAATTATGAAATGCACCAAAAAGGATCCATATAAATTTATAAAATCATAAATTTATTACAAAGCCACATCTCAATCTCAAGAAATCCGCATAAAAATGCTTGATCCCTAGACACTTTTGATGTGTGTATATTTAGCCATAGCAACAATATTTAAAGATAGCGCTGTTTTCAATTAAAAACGTGAATTTTTGTTTTACTCCTAGTTGCCATAGTACGGCTCGAACTATGTAGTTTGAGAACCCCGGTGGTCACGCGCGGTTGTCGCTTGCCGCCCACGTACTCACTGCGGCCACTTGTATGAACGAGCTATGCAGCTATGGCATCTTTGCGTGTTCAAGTTCATATGTTTGAGTATGCCGCCCCGCGCCCGCTCCGCGCCCGCGTTTTCTGTCTAGCCCAGCACTAAAAGTACGCCTAAACATAGAATGCCCCTAAAAAAATCATATCCCTCTTATTTACCCCTAAATTTGGGGGGAAAACCCGTAAGTTGGTAACCCTGGCGGGAGCGGGGATCTCCGAACTCGCGCCGCTCGCCGCACCGCGCGGCCAGTCTGGCCAGGCAAACCGCGCGCGTTGCCGCACCCGCACCGCACCACGCACCGCGCTCCCACTCTGGCCGAGCACTAAGTTACACTTGGTATAGCCATATTTAAGCATTAAAATGTACATATCATAAACATTTTTTATTTTTTAATGTTGACGATTTTTAAAAAAAAATATCGCAAGTGATGCCGCAATATCAAGTATGTCAAAAATTCACAAATAAATAGTACTATAACAGTGTGCAAGGATATAACGGCAGTTCCATACATTTTTTTCTTATAAAAATTATAACTCTTCCATTTGTGCACACAATTACTTCATATGACATCATATAGAACAGTAATGATCGGCAGAAGTCATTTCCAGCAAAAAAAAATAACATTTAAGACATCGAGATCCTATGTCTTCTACAGCCGATTTTTGATCCACCGTGCGCCGTCACCGGCGCACAGTGGATCGTCCCCATACAAGAGGTCGGACATAGAATGAAAAATTAAAAAAGTATTAAATTTAAAAAATATATATACAGTTGCATTCCTCTATTGAAGAACAACAAAAAATGTTACTACGCTTTTTTTATTTGACCAGCACTTTAGGAGCTATTCGATGAAAACTGTTATTTTTGTATGGAAACGAACACAAAAATGTCTGTATCTCATGATTCCCCCTCCTTGTTTCGATTTGCGGTTTTCACTACTGTCTTTTACCTATTTTATGCCACGTTTTTTTCAAGGACACATGGTGCCCGCAGAGCGCCCCTTCCGAGATATTTTGCCTATAGTAACTATCTTTGTTATTGTATTACTGATGGAATGGAGGTACATTAAGTATACTTATTACTGAGAATTAGTCATCACTAAGTAGTTCCTTAACCCTTTAACCGCCATCGCCGTAATATTACGTGTTGTAACTATAATACCTCAGTCGCCACGTCGGAATATTACGTAGAAGTCCTGTCATTTAAAAAATGTTCAATAGATGTTGAATTTGCTTACTAAATCTTAGTATATTTCGTGTTATTACTTTATTTTTAACAGTACTAGAAACATATTTTAGCTAATTAAATGAAATAATTAATAGTTCTCAATTCGTGATACGTCTAAATATCAACCTACTTCGCCGAACCCGTGATTTCACGCAGACTAGTGTTGTACCACATATGAAACTCCTGATGCTAAATTAATAAAAAACATCGTGTTTTTTATCAAACTATCAACTAAACATTCATTCAAATTTCATAGTTTATTAACGATTTAATTATTTATTCAAAACCCAATAAGCTTAAGTGATATAATATGTAGAAATCAACAAAGAAGTATAAATTACCGACTTATGCCAGTACGTCACTAGTGCAGACGATCCGCGAACGCCGTCGCCGTAATTTTACGTGCGGCTCAAGGTCAACTAAAGTCTTATTTTGAATAAACGTCAGTTGCGCTAGCGCCATCGCCGTGATAACACGTGCTTCATTATTATTATTTCTGAGCTAGTTTCGAGAAGTTGTCGATAATGATAAACGACGACGAAGACCTATTAAATATATTACAGCAATCAATTAATGATATTAGCAGTAGTGGCAGTTCAACGGCGGATAGTGATAATGAATCGGTAAATCACTTTTTGGTTTTTCTAGTCTGTTTATTTATCCTACAGTCAAAAAGACAGCTAGATAATAATAATATGTGTATTTACCGTATTTATTTTGTTTTAAAGAAAAAATAAAGTTGATTTAGTTATTTTATTTGTTGTTAATATTATTTGTGTCCCAATATTTTAACAGTCGACACATTAATCGTAATAAACAGATCAAATTTTGACATATATCATTTTTAAATGTTATGCTGTCATTTTTGTCCGCAGGATAATAGAATAGATTATATAAGTTTAATGTTTTGTTTGTCATATATATTTCGTGTATAATAAGTACTAATTTCATTTTAAATTGCTACAGGAACAGGAAGAATCTTCTACTACTTGGAGTGAGACAGCGTTCACACCTCAACTGTGTGAATTTAATGACTACATAGCAGGAATTCAATCAGACGGTGTTAATTCTCAATCTAAAGAATTGGACTGTTTCTTACATTTTCTAGGCGAAGAAATTATATTAAAAATAGTAGAATTCACTAATGCTCAACATCAAAAATTTATGCGTCGCTGTGATTTAAGAGTTTTTTCAAGGCTACAGAATTGGCGAGAAATTTCTGTTGCAGAAATGTATGTATTCCTGGCTGTTACATTTTTATTTACACGAAACAAACATCTGACTATAGAGGAACACTGGGCTACGGACCCCTTATTACAATCTCCAATATTTTCCAAGACAATGTCTAGGAACAGGTATACTACTATACTAGGTTTACTTAGTTTTGCTTTACCAGACACGGACTCTGCCCACGTTCTAAAAGACATACTACCTCTGCTGCAACACATCAAAAACAGTTTCAGGAGTTCTCTTACGCCATACCGAGACCTGTGTATAGACGAAAGTATAATGCCTTTTAAAGGTTACATTTCAATTAAGCAATATATACCAAATAAAAGAAACCGTTTTGGTATTAAGCTATTTATAATATGTGATGTTAAGACTAAATATATAATTGATTTTATAATTTACTGTGGATCACGAACTGAAATAGAGGATCCCAATAATTTAGGAATCACCGGCGCCGTGGTTACGACACTTTTAGAAGGCTTAACCGATGAAAACCGACGAATTTATGCAGACAACTGGTACAGTAGTCCTAAACTGTATCAATACTTACACAATCGAAAAACATATGCATGTGGCACGGTGCGGCTCAATCGACTTAAGAAAGCTGGTGCAGGAAATTTTAAACCTTTAAAAAAAGGAGAAATTCACGCGCTATACAATAAACCTCTGATGGCTCTGAAGTATAAAGATAAAAGAGACATTTATATGCTCTCTACATGTCACACGGCTGTGTTTGGACCTACAAATAAATACAATAGACTAACTGGGCTGCCTGTAATGAAACCGGAAATAATCATAGATTACAATAATAAAAAGGGGACAGTTGATAATACAGATATGTTGTTACATTCAGTTCAATGTATAAGGAAATCTAAAATATGGCATAAAAAGCTCGGGCTGCATCTCATTGACCTATGTATGCTTAATGCTCATGCCTTCTTTAAAATAATTCATACAAATACAAGCTTGGCCGATTTTCAATTAGGAGTTATTAGGCAGTTAATAGAAAAATATAAAGCGCCTGAGTTGGAATACTCGCTCCCGACCACTTCTCGATCCACAAGTGCACTACGATTGTCAGCACAACATCTTGCTGACCATATGCCAGAATATACAAAAGGCAAAAAATCAAGACCTTGTTTTGTATGCCAACATACAAAATTACATGAAAGACGTCGGAAAGAGTCTCGCTTCATGTGTGAAATTTGTCAAGTAACACTATGCATCGTTCCATGCTTTAAAATATACCATAAACAAAAAGAGTTTTAATTTAATCATAAACTTTATCGATAAATAAAAAAAATATGTGTCCAGACCTAAAATGTCTATCTACTCAGTAATAATTTGGCTGATTTTGTTACGTCATTCGTATTTGGCTTTCGAAGTGAGCGGACGTACATCATGTCAGCATCTGAAAAATCTCCTCCGCTATCACCATCTATTCTCAAACCAAACACATATGAAAAGAGAAAAAAATACACCGATGGATCGACGCAGACAGAGTCATATTACACGTGTTATGTGAAATCGAAAGAAAATGATTGTACGGCCCTATTTAATTTACCCGAATTAAGATTTTTTAATCAAAGACCGCAAGATCCTCGAAACGAGCATTTTGGTGCACTGATAGCATATGAAATGGAGTCTGTTCAACCAGAAGTTCGGTCACAAGTGTATATGGACATCATAAATTTAATACGTAATGCTCGTGCAGAAGACTTAACAGAAAATCAAGGGACTTTCAACCCGTGTCCATCTCCAGAATATTAATTTTTTATGAAGAATTAACAATCAAGACTAATTACCTAACGTATGTTTGAAGACTGATTAACGTAATGGCCCGGCTACACGCTCCGTCTTGCCTGCGAGCATGTCTGCACAAACTAGTTTGCGCAGGTAAGCGAGTGCGTGTGGACGCAAGACGGTAGCTCGCGCAGTCGCAGAATGTTCAGTATTTTTGTACAGTCATGACTGCACAGGCCTGGACTGCGCAGACAAGACGGAGCGTGTAGCCGAGCCATAAGATATTTGAAGACTGATTAACGTGTTTGAAACAAGAAAAGAAATAAACCTTTGATTAAAAATGAGTAAGTTTTATTTATTTCATTAGTTTGTTTATCGATAATTATATTTTACAACATTATGCCAATTGTACCTAAAGGTTGCTGGCGCTAGATGCATTCCACGCGAATTATGACATGGCGGTTAAAGGGTTAAATAACAGGTGCATTTGTGAGTACTTTAATGACTTATTAACGCTTTTGTTGCAATATAACAAAAGCGTTAATGAGTCATTAAGTAACGACTACCAGTACTTGCTTGATCTAATTAGTTATTGTAATTACCATGTTAACAGCCCTTAAGCTCTGCATTGTGATTGGCTCATATGTCATTATTAGCTTATCAAATTCATTACTAGTTGCAACTTGCTGCCCTATATATTTTAGTGTGTTTTGCAAATATTATTCAGTTGTAATTTCAACCTCTACCAAGTGTTGTCATTATGGCTTTCCGTGGGTTTTCTACTTATCTTGATCTTTATGTTGCTCTTCGTAATCATAAAGATCTTCGTGACTATGAAAATTTATGTAATACATTGAAGTCGAATAGTAACGTCCAGTTAAGTGAAAATTATGTGTCGGATCTAAAGAACTGGTATCGACAATTTTGCTATCGGGTTAACTCCAAATGGGTGCAATCAAGAAGGACAGTCGACAAGTTCATGGACAAGAACAGAGAGTGGTTAAGTTCCGATATCATTTGGCCAAATTGCTTTAAGGAAAATATTGTTCACACTGAAGAAGCTAAAGATGAGACAGAAGAGGTAATCAGTCCATCAAAATCAGATGCATCAACTTCAACATTTAAATCTCCTCGAAAACGCTTTGAAGATTTATCCAGTAGACAGAAAAGAAGACGTGTTGATGAAAATATGGCTAGTTGCAGTCGTCCAGACGAGCTTTTACATACTGTTGAAAGTGCACTTAAGTCTGCCGGAAAAAATGATGTGGCCAGAATCATGAAGCATTTGCTGGGAAATCCTGAACATGTCTCAACCGTTCTGAATGTCCTGGAAACTAAACAGAATACTTTGCTTCGTGAAGTTCCTACTCACAAAGCACTTGCTCTTTACGTTCACATGCAGTTATCCAAGTAGCGTTACATCACACTTAGGGACTTTAGTTTTAAAGAAGGTCATGCGAAATACCCAAGCTATTACATGTTAGTGAAAGAAAAACTTAAGTGTTACCCGGCAAAAGAAGACGTAACTGTGACTGATACTTCCGCTAGAAGGAGGAAGAGGAGAAAGGAGGAAGGAGGGCTTGGAGTAGTATATTTATACTACTCCAAGCCCTCCTTGATCTCACAGTTAGGAGGCTGATCGATTCACTTGAACCGAATTTTGATGCTGGTGAACAACTTGTGCTTCACAGTAAATGGGGTTTTGATGGAGCTTCAAGTCAAAGCATTTATCATCAAAGAACAACAACAAGTGAACAAGATTTATCCAGTGTATTTATGGCAAGTCTTGTACCTCTTAAGTTAGTGACTTCTAGTGGAAACACAATGTGGCAGAATGATCGGCCATCGTCAACCACATATTGTCGTCCGATTTCATTTACGTTTATGAAAGAAACGGAAGCAAATGTAAAGGCTGAAATGGATATATTTGAGACCAAGATTGGTGAACTGAACCCAACTGCTTGCGGCAATGCTACTGTTACGCACAATCTGTGGTTAACCATGATTGATGGTAAGGTACATTCAATCATATCGGGAACATCGGCAGCAGTATGTGATTTGTGCAAAGCTCGCCCAAGTGAGATGAATAATTTGGAAGAAGTGAGAGCTAAACCTGTGAACGAAGATTTATACAAGCATGGATTTAGTTCGTTGCATGCTTGGATTCGGTCTATGGAGTGTTTATTACACATTGCCTACAGAATGGACATAAAATCATGGCAAGCAAAAGGTGACGATAATAAAAGAATTGTTAAAGATAAGAAAGAAGCTATTCAAGCTGCTTTCCGAAGAAACACAGGCTTACTTCTGGATGTTGTAAAGCAGGGTAGAGGCAATACAAACACTGGAAATACTGCTAGAAGGTTTTTTGCAAACCCTGAAACGACTGCGGAAATTACAAAATTAGACGTCAATTTAATTAGAAGACTCGCTGTAATTTTGCAATGTATTTCCTCAGGCGAAAAAATTGAAATCCAAAAATTCAAGTTATATTGTGATGAAACAGCAAATTTCTTCGTACAGTTATATCCATGGTATAACATGCCATCAAGTTTGCATAAATTGCTGATTCATGGATCGCAGATAGTGGAACACCTATCAGTAGTGCCTATAGGTTTTTTGTCTGAGGAAGCATCTGAAGCAAGAAACAAGGATTTTCGTAAATTTAGAGAAACTCATACGCGAAAGCACAGTAGCATCGCCACTAATGAAGACATTCTTCATAATCTTCTTTTATCTTCCGATCCTCTTCTAACGAGCCTACGACCGAGGATGTCCAATAGAGTTAAAAAATCTTCATTTAGAGAACTGGACGATTTGCTCATACATGACCAGAGTGAATTGGAGCTTATTGACATTTCAACAGATACAATAGTTGGAGCAGTTTCAGAATGTAGTGACATTGAAGAAGATGACGACAATAATGATCATGATGTCGTTATTGATGAAGACGAAGAAAATATAGTTTAAGGCTCTGTCCATATTTTGGACACCATGATATTTAATTTTTGGCGGCTGAATGAAACGTCACGCGAATTGAACGTTTTTACTCTGTGATTTGACAGTTTGTTAGCAAAAACAAAACGCAGTAAAAAAACAATATCTATGGACGTCATTTGTCAGGTGTTCGGGTAACTGCCAAAATTCAGTGATTTTTGAGTGCTCTGTGTTAATCCAACCTAATCTTCGTAAAAAATGAATAGAAAGGTAAGTTTTATTTTACAAGATGTTCTAAATATAGTAAATATCGGATCCATGCATTGATTTTTGTCATAAGGGTCACATTTTCTAACTGGACTTCGAAAAATTATGACGTCCATATATTGGACAGAGCCCGTTGGCGTGTCCGGCAATTGCTCATTTGAATACTGTTTTTTTTTTCTGTTGCAGGTAATACCATACGATAAACTTGAGGAAACATTAGAAGAACTTTTTGGCTTATCCGATGGTGAGCATTCGGAAGACGGTTATGAAAGCGAGAGGGAAAATGAGGCGGTTTTCACGGGTATGAGTCAAGACGAAATCGAAAACATTTTGGATTCTCCGTCGTCTTCTCGAAGCCAAGTTGCTGTCAATTCACCGGTACCTTCTGGAAGTGGAGTTCCTGAAATTCTAAATATCAGCGAATCAGCAGTAGGTGATCAAAATAATAGTATTATTGTTAGAAGCAATAGTCAGGAGCCTGAAACAATTTCAGACACTGAAGAAGACGACGATGATGATTGGAATAAAGTGTTTTTTCCTCATACGGCGCCTATTGAAAAGTTTGATGACATTCCAGTACAACCAAAGCGGAATTTTCCAAATAGAAGTGGTCCTCTTACATATTTTAGATTATTTTTCTCTGACGAAATTTTATCGATAATAGTGGAGCAAACTAATCTCTATGCAGCTCAAAACAAGCAGAAGAATTGGGTTGATGTTTCTGATGTAGAAATCCAGGCGTTTCTTGGATTATTGATACTAATGGGTATACATCCTCTTGCTAATCTAGATCTTTATTGGGCAACAGATCCACTTTTTTGCGTCCCGGAAATTGCAAATGTAATGACATCCAAAAGATTCAAAATGATACTAAGAAATTTACACCTAAATGATAACCAAAAAATGCCCAAGAGGGGTGAACCAGAATTTGATAAACTGTATAAGATTCGGCCGATAGTTGACTTCATGAATACTGCATTTAAAAATGGGGCAAGGAACTCTTCATCACAAAGTATAGATGAGTGTATGGTGAAATTCAAAGGGCGCAGTACTTTGAAACAATATATGCCCAATAAGCCCGTAAAGAGGGGTTTCAAAATATGGGCGCGTTGTGATAGTAACTCTGGCTATCTTTATGAATATGAAATATATACTGGCAAAAAGGACAACGAAACAGAGTTTGGATTGGGAGCCAGTGTAGTAAATAGTCTCTGCAAAGCACTGGTGGAAGAAAAGATAGAAAATATTCATGTTGCTTTCGACAATTTCTTTTCTTCTACTGAGCGAATGCAGAGGTTATTTGAACAAAACATATATTCAACAGCGACAGTTCGGTCTAACAGAACGAATTTGCCCCTGACACTGAAAAAGCAGACTGCCAAAACAAATCGCCCAAAACTTAAACTTACAAAGGGGCAGTATAAGTGGAGGGTAAACAAAAATGTTAGTTTTTTTTGTTGGATGGATACCAAGATCGTCAATATTCTCAGTACTGCCTACCATCCAAAACAAATGGTGTCCTGCAAAAGGACACAAAAAGATGGCAGCAAGCAGGAAGTGCCTTGCCCACTGGGAGTAGTTGAATATACGAAGAGGATGGGGGGAGTGGACCGCTTCGACCAAAAGCGTGGCACATATCATGTGGCTAGGCGAAGTCGAAGATGGTGGATGAGGATATTTTATTTTATAATAGATGCTGCCATCACCAACGCATATATTTTATATTCTCAAAGAATGCGATACCCTATGAATAGTTTGCAGTTCCGCACAATGCTGGGAAGAAATCTGATTGGTTCTTTCAGCAGTAGGAAGAAGCGAGTATCTGACTTGCCATCATTTATATGTAAAAAACCAAAACTTGATAGCCGACAGAAGGCTAAGTATGGCCTCCCAGACGATCTGCGGCTTACAGATGTAGGATCTCATCTCCCTGGTCCACTGGAAAGTTACAAAAGATGCAGAGCTTGCAGCAGCAAAGAAAATAGCAAAAAATCAAAGATTCAATGCATACGCTGTGAAGTTGCCTTGTGTGTTGTCCCATGTTTTGCCGAATTCCATAAACCCTAATAAGGCTCTGTCCGAATAATGGACACCATGTAAACAAGTAAATAAATATATATATATCACGGCAGGGAAAGCCTAGAGGAACACTCTGCCCATATATTGGCGACATCCGCCACCAATCCGCCTTTGTCTTTCAGTCTCTACTTCTCTAGCCATCACATCGCCGTGCGACACCTACAATTCTTCATTGTTGGTAGAGGTAGGTGGGTCTTTGAAATCACACACAGCACTTGGCTCAAATTCCAAACGTTTATTTCTATGAAACCATTTAGGTACAGAAACTGATTAATTTATAACGTTCACTTCAAACACTTATAATTACATAGTATTTCAATTGTTTTTGCTAATCGTAGGATAACGTGACTGCCCGTTGCTCAAGCGTCCATTCTTCTGTGTGGGCGGAAGTCCTCCACACAGTACAGGTAACTCATTACATAATAAGTTCATTAAAACTTACAAACAATACTAGAGTAATTCATAATTAATCATTTTAATAATTAAACAATACCAATATTCACAAATGCAAAGGTTTTATCAAGTTAAAGCTAATTAGTCGCTTCAATGCTTTTTACAACAATATTCAATCTTTTAAAACCATTTCCGGCAAATCAAAGTATTTAGTACAAAGAACACCTACGAAGTCTTTTCACTAATAAATTGTTCTGTAAAATAATCTTGTTACTTTTTACTTTGTAATTTAGTTAGATAATCTGATTTAATTGTAGTTTCAAATTATTAATTGATTTATTGATCAAATCGTATTCGGCCTGTAGTGTTGCCTCATAAAAATCTTGTGTCAAAATGAACAATAATAATTACAAATCCAATGTCATAAAATACTTGCTTATCATAATTTTAACTATAGATTTAGCTAAAGACTTACTGAGTCTTTAGCTAGACTTTTGTTTAATTACTATTTGAAACCACGAACTATCTAAGTGCTAGTTACGCCAATAGATGGCGCTTAACTCATTTGTCAAGTGATGTAATAACTGTACCACGAAGCAGAGATGGCAGGTTCATGGAATAGAATTATGAGTGTTAATAATTAGATTAAATCTTAGCAGATAGAGCCTCTTGCGGCGACACGGCCATTCTGATCGGCGGTGCGCGCTCTGCACCTGCCGTCGCCGTCAGTATGTGGAGTTTCGTGGTTGTTATCTGAAATAGTGGAGATAAATTTCGTCAGCAGATTATTGTTGCTTTTATTATTATCCTACAATGTTCATTGAATTGTAGGATTTGGTAATAGAAAGTGTCAGTCAACATAGAAAGCTAGTTATAGATCAGGCATCTATTCAGTTTTCATTGTATTCAAAATTAAATGCGTTTATGTATCACCTAGACATACACACAGTCACAGAGTTAATCTGCTTGAAATTTTTATTTAATCTTTTAGTAGTGTTTAGATTGAAGCTGGTATGAGCTGCTAACTGAATAAAATGTTGTAGCCTGAATTATCAAATAACATTAATTGAATTGAGGTTATTGATTTTGTTTAATCAGCTAACAGCTGAATAAAATATTGTTGCTTCAATTGTCCAACAATATTCGTTGAATTGTTGTTTAGTATCAGTTAGTTTGCAAGCAGTTTTGCAACTTGTATTTGAGTTTGTTGATGCTAAAAGCTATTTGTTAAAAATAACAGCTTGGTATGAGTTTGGGTTTTTAGTTATCTTCAGAACCTTGTAATAGATCTACTGTCTACTAGATTTGTCTTAAATAAAATTATTGATTGCTTTAGATAGTCTGTAATTTGTATTTGTTAAGTGTAGTGTAAGTAGCATGTTTTTATTTGTTCATTCTCACGGGAAGGTAATGCTCTGTGATAGACACAAAGTCTTGGATTTGACAGGATAAAAGGATAGGATCAGGAACACCGCTCTGTGATAGACACAAAGTCTTTGATTTGACAGGATTAAAGGGTAAGGAGTTTAGGACCATTGCTCCGTGACAGGCACGAAGTCTTTGATTTGACAGGATATAAGGAACCAGGCTCTGGGCGTTAGTACGCCGTGGACCCAGCAGGATAACATGAGAGTATTGTTTATCAGTTGCCTCCACGGCTGCTGATAGGATCATTAGTAGTGTTCATTATCAGTGGCCTCCACGGCTGCTGATAGGATTGTTTGTAATTTGTTGTGTTCATTATCAAGTACCTCCACGGCACTGACAGTATTTGTTTGATTTGTTGTGAGTGTTGTATTACTCATTGAGCTTGTTGTTTCCTCCACGGATACCTGGCAGGATTATAAAAACTAAAATAATCAATGTGGAAACATGTTACTCAATACACATGAGCATCATGTAGGTAATTTGATTGGGCTATTGTATTAAGTCTTTTGTTGTAACACTGTAGGTATCAGTGGGGAAGTGTAAGAAGTAGTTTGAAAACTCCTCACCTTTTATGTTAGTTTATGATGTGAGGACACTGTAACAGTCATCCCTGGTTGGCTGTTCTCATGCTGTTCCCCATTTTATAGCTCCATAGCTGGCGACACGGTCATCTGTTCACCAGGCTGTAGTCCTTGAAGTTGTTAGTTTTTGAAATTGTTCATTGAGTCACATTTTTAAGTGACCTTGCTCCATTATCATTTGCTGGGGTAGCGGTTAATTGATGTCATCACTATCTTGGAGTGACTGGGTGCATAGACTTGCTCTCAATTTCTTTGATAAAACGTATCATTTCTTCTATGATAAGACAATTGCCTGGAACCTGAAATGTGAGAAGTCATGCAGGTAAATAACATAACATCACGCCTATTGTTCCTGAAAGGTTAGGCAGAGGTATACCTAATAGTATGCCAACATTTATTTTGAAGTCCCATGTAATAGGGGGCAAGCCTTATTGTCATCAACCAGGCACAAATCTGGACTCTGTGCCTGCTACAGAGAAATTCCTAATGGAAAAACCCAACAACACTTTGCCTGACCTGGGAATCGAACCCAGGGCCTTATGCTCAACAGTCACGCTTGCAGCCACTAGACCAACAAGGCAGTCAGTGCAGGTAAATATTAATAATAGTGTAATGTCTACACTAATAGTGAAGTGTGTAGGTACATAACATCACACCTGCAATCCCTGAGGGGTTAGGCAGAAGTGAAAATAATAAATCCACACTTTGCCTAAGCCTCTCGTTTAGCAATATGGCTATTTGCCATTCATATGATTGGCCAGCTACTGAGAAATTCCTGATGGAAAAACCCAATAACACTGCCAGGCCTGGGAATCGAATCCAGGTCCTCATGCTTTAATAACAGGGCTCATGACCACTGGACCAACAAAGCAGTCCTACTATTGTTAAAATTAGTTGGAGTGATAAGTTATAGAGTCGGTAATAAGTTGTTTTGAAAAGTTAATTAAACTAAGATGGGAAAGTTAAACTGATCAGAACTATTTTAAGAACACTATTTGTTGTGTAGTTGCACTGACAAAACATTCACATTTTAATAACACATCAAAAGCTTTGCTTCGTTGATACAACACGCTAAGATTTCATTGTCATAACTTGTTGAACTGAAATTTGTTTGACATTTCATAAGTTGTCTTGTTTTATAAATCAGTTTCTTAACAAAGTGTTTTTGTATGAATCTTGCAACATGTTGTCCAATACAAATGTTTTCAAATTTGCATAATTATTTGAAAAGCCCTCAACGTTGCACTTAACGCAAACAATATCTGATTGTGAGGTATAAACTTATAAGTGTGAATGAAAGGTCAATAACAACGTCTTAAATTTGTTACTACTCATTTATCTAATTACTTAGTAGTAATTAAAAAAAGTTAATTCATGATTTTAGTTTCTGACACATCATTACTGGTTATATTTCAAAAACCATTGATTGCATTCCATTCCATTGAGTGAATTAAATGGAGTGTTTTTATTTCACTTCCACAGGTGTCAAGTTACCATAACCAGCATGGGATGTGTTAAGTTAAAATAATGTTAACTGTAAAAATTCTCTACAGTAACAAAATACTAAAATAAATGAAACAAAATACTTCCCGGGATTGATGATCCATTAGCAGGTTTATTTATTGATAATTATGCTTTCCCGGAGTCCAATCTTTGTTTATTCTGCTTCGGTCATTCTGTGCTGTACATGTTAGCAATTTTGAGTGCAATAAATGAAGTTTTCCATCACATACAACTTCATTGTTTGTTTACCAATGTAAATTGCATTTTCATTATGTGTTCTGATTTGTTTTGGGTCAAATGTTGCAATAAATTATCATGTTGGTATTTGTCAGCCACTTGGATGAAAATGCAGCCAACTCTTAGGCTATCTTAGACTTCTTAGGTATCTTCTTGTCTATCAGTTCATTGCCACATAACACTGTATATTGGCTGTGGCAGCATAATAAGTCGCTCTCTCTTGAAAAGCTTCGTGGTGACCACTTCGGTGAAAAATTCTTTGCCACGCCTTCGGCCATGGTCACAAAAGCAAGAGTTCTAGTTCGGTAGTTCCTTGTAATTGTTCTGGATGTCCGGCACTGTGAGCAGCGCGCAAGAGCTATCACCTCTTCTGATATCACGGCAGGGAAAGCCTAGAGGAACACTCTGCCCATATATTGGCGACATCCGCCACCAATCCGCCTTTGTCTTTCAGTCTCTACTTCTCTAGCCATCACATCGCCGTGCGACACCTACAATTCTTCATTGTTGGTAGAGGTAGGTGGGTCTTTGAAATCACACACAGCACTTGGCTCAAATTCCAAACGTTTATTTCTATGAAACCATTTAGGTACAGAAACTGATTAATTTATAACGTTCACTTCAAACACTTATAATTACATAGTATTTCAATTGTTTTTGCTAATCGTAGGATAACGTGACTGCCCGTTGCTCAAGCGTCCATTCTTCTGTGTGGGTGGAAGTCCTCCACACAGTACAGGTAACTCATTACATAATAAGTTCATTAAAACTTACAAACAATACTAGAGTAATTCATAATTAATCATTTTAATAATTAAACAATACCAATATTCACAAATGCAAAGGTTTTATCGAGTTAAAGCTAATTAGTCGCTTCAATACTTTTTACAACAATATTCAATCTTTTAAAACCATTTCCGGCAAATCAAAGTATTTAGTACAAAGAACACCTACGAAGTCTTTTCACTAATAAATTGTTCTGTAAAATAATCTTGTTACTTTTTACTTTGTAATTTAGTTAGATAATCTGATTTAATTGTAGTTTCAAATTATTAATTGATTTATTGATCAAATCGTATTCGGCCTGTAGTGTTGCCTCATAAAAATCTTGTGTCAAAATGAACAATAATAATTACAAATCCAATGTCATAAAATACTTGCTTATCATAATTTTAACTATAGATTTAGCTAAAGACTTACTGAGTCTTTAGCTAGACTTTTGTTTAATTACTATTTGAAACCACGAACTATCTAAGTGCTAGTTACGCCAATAGATGGCGCTTAACTCATTTGTCAAGTGATGTAATAACTGTACCACGAAGCAGAGATGGCAGGTTCATGGAATAGAATTATGAGTGTTAATAATTAGATTAAATCTTAGCAGATAGAGCCTCTTGCGGCGACATATATATATATAAATTCTTAATAAAGACGTCCTAGTTTTCATATTTATCTATTTTTTATTTCCAAATCCTTAGCAGTTTCCTCTGCCTTATAAAGGGTTAAGTCTTATAGTAATATAATTGTTAGTAACTTTAAGGTAGTATTAGTTTATTTATTTTTTATTATAATCAATATTTACAATTTAGTTATTAGTAATTGTTTTATTTTTTATTTATAAATTATTATAGGTTTAAGTGTAATTTATTTAAAGATTTAAATATACACACATCAAAAGTATCTAGGGATCAACATATATTTTTGCAATAACTTTTCTCCTGATTGATATTAATTAAAATTTTCTTTAAGGATTCATCAAATAAAGTGTTTTCGTTTGTCACAGTAACGATAAACCAAGTCACCTTTGCATTAATAAAGAAATTTGCCATTTTCCTAATAAAGGGATTTTTGACATTTGAACCACTAACATTAAAGTTCGAAAAAATGACTGAAAACACAGTTTTCTTTAAAATTTTATTGGGTAACTTAAACAATTAATAATCCGTGTTTCTACCGCGAACACTAACAACACAAGAACATTGGTTTGGCATACTCAAAATGAGTTCATCCAAATCACGCTGTGGAATGGCCGCCCATGTTCGTTGCAACAACAAAAAAAGGTCTTCTTGCGACTGGATACCCTCCATATTCGGCAGAGCTCTTCTCTGTAGCATATCCCATGCATGCTCAATCGGGTTCAAGTCTGGCGACTGAGCAGGCCAGGGCAGGACATTGATGTTAGCTGCGGCGAGAGTCTGTCTTACAACTCTTGCGGTGTGCGGTCGTGCATTATCATGCATTAACTGAAATAAGGGACCGATTTGCACTTGTAGAGGAACGATGACGTCTGATACAATCGTCTCAGCATAAATTTGAGCGTTGAGGTTGCCTCTGATCCAAATCAACTCAGTTCTTCCGCCGATCCAAATACCCGCCCATACCATGATGGTTCCACCACTATAAGGATGGACTTCCTGGCAGGATTTTAATCGCTGTTGGCGTCCAGGGGTTCTCCAGTGTCGTATACGTCTTGTATCCGGTCTCATACCAAAACGAGACTCATCAGAAAAGCACACGAAACGCCATTGTTCTTCTGCCCAATTTCTGTGTTCAAGAGCCCATTGATATCGAATCCTACGATTGTGCATTGCTATAGGTGGTACCCGTAGCGGTCTTCGGGAATGAAGGTTCACTTCATGCAAGCGGTTTCTGACTGTTTGGTCGCTAATTAAGTTCCCTGAAGAGTGATGAAGCCTCACGGCTAACATCATGGCGGTTATTGTTGGAGCTCTTCGAGTTAAGATTTGAATGTATCGGTCTTGTCTCCGTGTGGTGCAGCGATACCGTCCTCCATGGCGCTCAGCCACGGTACCAGTGCTTCGGTAACGTGTCCAAAGTCGACTGATAACACTCTGACTTGTATTCAGAGCTAAAGCTACAGTACGTTGCCGGGAACCAGCTTCTATCATTCCCACGGCTCTGAGCATTTCTTCCCTGCTTAAATGACGTCGCCGCTCCATAATAACGTTGGTTTTAATCAGTAGTAGGGAAACAGTAGCACTAATAATGTCTTCAATGCGTTGTATGTTTTTATAGGGAAAATATTGACAGCTTATTTTCATCTTTTAATCGAATTTGATTGAGAGTTCCTGATTCAAATTATGAAATGCACCAAAAAGGATCCATATAAATTTATAAAATCATAAATTTATTACAAAGCCACATCTCAATCTCAAGAAATCCGCATAAAAATGCTTGATCCCTAGACACTTTTGATGTGTGTATTTTACAGTGTTATATTATATAAATAAAAAAATTATAAATACGTATTTTCTTATTCATCAACATCATAAAACATTTCTTTTCTTTTTGATTTGTTATTGTTAATGCGATGTCACAACTCATTACCGATATTTTTTTTTTCAATATACATATAGAACTCACTAATGCACCTTTTCTTCATTTAACTTCTTATGTGTAATTCTTAGTAATTATAATAAATAATTAGATCAAGCAAGTACTGGTAGTCGTTACTTAATGACTCATTAACGCTTTTGTTATATTGCAACAAAAGCGTTAATAAGTCATTAAAGTACTCACAAATGCACCTGTTATTTAAGGAACTACTTAGTGATGACTAATTCTCAGTATTAAGTATACTTAATGTACCTCCATTCCATCAGTAATACAATAACAAAGATAGTTACTATAGGCAAAATATCTCGAAAGGGGCGCTCTGCGGTCACCATGTGTCCTTGACGAAAACGTGGCATAAAATAGGTAAAAGACAGTAGTGAAAACCGCAAATCGAAACAAGGATGTGTGATGTGAATCATGAGATACAGACATTTTTGTGTTCGTTTCCATACAAAAATAACAGTTTTCATCGAATAGCTCCTAAAGTGCTGGTCAAATAAAAAAAGCGTAGTAACATTTTTTGTTGTTCTTCAATAGAGGAATGCAACTGTATATATATTTTTTTTTTAATTAAATACTTTTTTAATTTTTCATTATATGTCCGACCTCTTGTATGGGGACGATCCACTGTGCGGCGCCGGTGTAAGTAGTTCTATTTGTGTATGCTAGTTGTAATACTTACTCGCAAGCAAGTTTTAACATGTCCACATGTCTAGTTCAGACCTGGCGTGGGACGCGCCTCCTTCACCGTCGTGGGCGATGGTGCCCTCGCCAGCGCCACATTCACCGTCTTCGGTGATGGTGCCATCGCCGGCTTTGTAAGTAGCTTACGAACCATTCTATTAATCTTTAAATATATGTGTATTACAACACTATTTGTTCCAGGTTTGTGGTGTGTGAGTCAGCTTTTTCAGCTCCACCACCGTCTCCATTTCTTCCGCCACCTCCAGCACCACCTCGTCGTTATGGTCGGAAACTACAGGATGCCGACGTGATGGAAATCCTCCATTATGGTAAGTACCTGCTGATTTTAGTTTGGTTTGGGGCTGTAGCTTCTGGTTTCCACCCGATTTTAAACCAATCTATAATTTGTATCAGGAAGCGACCTAAGTTCCGACGAAAGCGTATCCGACGTGAGCGTGGGACGACAAGGGGGTGGCGCTTCTAAGAGAGATGACCAGGACACTGCAAAGTCTAATGGAAACAACCTTGGACAAAGACTTTAAGGAGACGGTGGTGATGACGACGCGCCTGCCGCCGAGCCTGAAGCGCCTGCCGCCGAGCCTGAAGCGCCTGCCGCCGAGCCCGGAGCACCTGCTGCTACCGCTGCATAAGGTGTCCCTCCAACAGCGACGGACCAGCCTAGGAGGTGGTTTGATTTTGAATGGAAAGAGTTTCCGAATCCTCCGATTCGACCTGAATCGAGGGAAACGTTTTCCCAAAGCAATGTAGGTCCGACAACTCCACGAGACGACCCATATGACGTTTTCATTGATATTTGGGATCGTCCAATTATGGAGCACATAGCCTCGAAGACCAACAAATATGGTCAGCAGGTAGCAGGCGAGCCGGACAACCTCCATACCAATAGCCGCATGAGACGCTGGCGACGAACAGATCCCGAAGAGCTTTACACGTTCTTCTTCGGGCTGCTATTGGCGATGGGGATTGTTATTAAGTCTCGGCTTGAGGAGTACTGGTCGGCTACCTCTAACATATTTGTTACTCCAAGTTTAAGCGCACACATGTCAATCATACTGTACTGTATACTCCACACAGCAGAACATTGCGGTAGGAGATCTGTCGCACCAGGAAGAACATGACTATGTTGGTATGCCACACCCACAGGCCAATGGGCCTTTTACTATAGACATCCTCAGTGACGAAAATTACAAGAGCGGCTGACATCTTGTTTTCTGATAAACCAACATTTTATGATCATTAATTCAAGTACCTAACGTACAGTTGTTTATATTTTTTTAAATAACAACCCGTAGACGTTTTATTCACTACTTGTAATTTCGATGGTTTGTTACAATCACCAACCATAACTTCTCAGCATTCTGCGTTAACACCGAATGCGAACTCAAGTGATCGGCCGAGTGCAGTGAATTAACGGAGAGTCGAGTTGATAGTTAATTGCTACGCGTGTTGATGGAATCTGCTGTCGATATACTACTCCTATAGTATAAGATCCCTTTAAGAACGACCTTCACCGAGCTGGTTATTGGATGAAAAGTGTTTTATTTCAAATTAAATATGTCAAAAAATATATTGCAAACGGGTTGTCTAAAAAATTTCAGTCCAGAATAATTTTTTATTTTTATTTTTTTTTCAACATTTCACTGGTTTGGCTAATAGACGAATTCCATACCAATCGAAAGTATGAAACCTGTAAAATATGCAAACGTTAGGTTAACCTAACATTTGCACATCTGTAGGCTGCATAACTTTTGCATGCAAACGTTAGGTTAACCGGTCAACCTAACGTTTGTATATATTCTATAGGCTTCATACTTTCAATTGGTATGGAATTTGTCTATTAAGCAAACCAGAGAAAAGTTTAAAAATATATTTTAAAAATAAATTGATAATTAATCATATTCTGGACTGAATTTTTTTAGACAATTTTTTCATTTTTTTTATTTGCAATATATTTTGACATATTTAATTTGAAATAAAACACTTTTCATCCAATAACCAGCTCGGTGAAGGTCGTTCTTCAAGGGATCTTAGACTACTACTTGTCTTTGACGAAATCACAATCGATTTTTCATGATCAGCCTGTTTGTTAATAATTTTAACGAATGTAGAAATAGGATCATCGTAAATCTCTTAATCTTCAAAACGATCCAATATTTTGTCTGTATGTTCAACGACACGTTTGGCGCATTGATTAAGAGCTCGTCTCGCGTCATCGTCATCACAATGCTAGTATTATAGTTGGTGCCAGTTAACATCGGGATAGAGGTCATTAACACCTACCTACCAAGTTTTTTTATCACAAAGCGATAACGACACTTACTAGTTACCTAAATCGACCAATAAGCGATACTTTGCTACATCGCTAGAGTATCATAATACCAGTCGGCTAGACATACAGGGGTTGAGAACTTGTGTTGTTCCAATTCGAATTTATTATTATTTTTTGTTAGAAAACTAATTTTATGCTTATAAATTTACGTGTGACGTAAATGCCCCCGCACCGTGACCATAATGTGCTGCACACCTGACGCGATGACCTCGTAAAACGAAAACGGCATAAGATCAGAATTATAAGTTTTTGTGATGTCATAATTATATTAAGATAGGTACTTATGGTTTTTCCGTCATGGGTGTCGTTTTCATGGTTTTCGGGGTCGTTGATTACGAAAATGAGCTCAAAATGAAAATCCAAGATGGCGTCCAAGATTTTTTTGGTTTTTCCGTCATGGATGTCGTTTTCATGGTTTTCGGGGTCGTTGATTACGAAAATGAGCTTAAAATGAAAATCCAAGATGGCGTCCAAGATTTTTTGGTTTTTCCGTCATGGATGTCGTTTTCATGGTTTTCGGGGTCGTTGATTACGAAAATGCGCTCAAAATGAAAATCCAAGATGGCGTCCAAGATTTTTTTTGTTTTTCCGTCATGGATGTCGTTTTCATGGTTTTCGGGGTCGCTGATTACGAAAATGAGCTCAAAATGAAAATCCAAGATGGCGTCCAAGATTTTTTTGGTTTTTCCGTCATGGATGTCGTTTTCATGGTTTTCGGGGTCGCTGATTACGAAAATGAGCTCAAAATGAAAATCCAAGATGGCGTCCAAGATTTTTTTGGTTTTTCCGTCATGGATGTCGTTTTCATGGTTTTCGGGGTCGTTGATTACGAAAATGAGTTCAAAATGAAAATCCAAGATGGCGTCCAGGATTTTTTTAGTATTTCCGTCATGGGTGTCGTTTTCATGGTTTTAGGGGTCCCTGAATATGAAAATGAGGTCCAAACGAAAATCCTAGATGACGCCGAGGAAAATTTTTGGTTTTTTAATCATGGGTGTCGTTTTCATGATTTTCGGGGTCGTTGATAACGAAATGAGGTTAAAATGAAAAACCAAGATGGCGCCGAGAAATTTCATGGTTAAAGAATAAAGAAAATGAGGTCAATAATTATTTGTTTCAATTAGGTCATTCAAAGGCACTTTTGAATGACGAATAGTGAAATGATTCAATGATTTACCGTGCCTTTGGTTAAATCTGATTTCAACAAATCATTTTCATTTTCATTATCAACGACCCCGAAAACCATGAAAACGACACTCATGACGGAAAAACCAAAATAAAAAACACCTTCAAGTAATAATAGGCGTGATGTTATGTTTACTCTACAGAGTAAACCTCAGTGGCCATTAAGTCGCGCAAGAGTCCAATCGTGCAAGTGTCCATTCGCGCAAGATTCCTTTCGCGCATAAGTCCATTCGCGCAAAAGTTCGTTCGCGCAGAAGTCCATGTGCGCATAATATGTCTTTTCGCGCAAGTGGGTGCGCGCAACAAGTGTTCTTTGCGCAAATGTCTTTCGCGCATAAGTCTCAGATCCTAATTTTAAGATGTATAATAATATATTTACTGTATTAAAATTGTCTCAGTAAGTTAAAATAGTGTTAAAAACGAAAATAAAGTATTTAAATCAATTAATTTCGTAGGGTACGTTTGCTCGATTTCTTATTTTTTTGGGTTGTGCACTGTGTTATGTATGTGGGACACTGTGGATGTATTATGAGACTCAAGCGATATCAGTTTTGCGACAGGTTTGTACGGATGGAGCGACAGTATCGCTAATATTTAGATATCGGGATGAAAGTCGGAGCAATGACCTCTATTCCGATGTTAACTGGCACCAACTATAGTTTATAAACGGGCTGCTACTAAATGTGCCAAGTGTTCCGGTTCGACTGTATTTTTTAATATGTACACTGAAAAAATGAGATAGGGTTCCTTATGCTGGCAATTGCAAAATTGAAATCCACAAAAATAACGTCTTGCCAGTCCAGCAACTACTCCGACTTGGGAGTCGTTTATCGGCGATTTACCCCTGGATACGCAATTATCCGAGAGTTCATCGCCGTTGAACCACTTTATGGGAAACGCTGATGTCAGTCAGCGTTTTGAAGCGGTTACATCTTTTACTTATTACAATTAGTTGAATATGAATTAGTCAAACTACCATGTGAGAGGACGTTCTCGTGTTGATTCGCAATCTACCAGTTTTCACCATTTTTCAATTCAGTTGTAGCCCTTTGCGTTCCTGCACGTGTTGTTTGCGTTAGTTTTGAACATTTTTGTTTAACCGTGTCCAGTCGTAGCCTCAAGCTCCTGCACGTATTAATTTTTGAGTTAATTGTGTTGAGTTGACATTTAGTACGCTCCTACGCCCGCTGTTTTTCTTAATAGTTAAGTGGCTATGGCTACATTTTCCAATCAGGAATATGACAGCAATGGATCCTTGGCGCGACTGATGTATCAAGAACGCTATCCGAATCGAAGAATACCGAATGTGCGAGTGTTTTACAACACTTTTCGTCGACTGGCCCAAGATGGGTTTCACCGCGTGGAACCTGGAGTCAACCGAGGCAGACACGAAACTGGCGTCGAAGAAGACATTCTGGCAGCATTTCAAGCGGATCCTACTACTATTACCAAAGCAGTAGCTCAAAATCTAAACATTTCACAATGGAAGGTATGGCATACAATGATACAATGCACCAAAATGCCAAGGAGTGTGCAAGGTCTGGAAGAGCAAGATCCCCAAAGAAGAATACAGTTCTGTCGTTTCTTGAGATGTGCTGGTGAGGTGTAGAAAACATAGAAAAAACCGCTGTTTTGTAATAACAAACGTTTTTATTACATTTTAACAAAAGACGCAAAATGCACACGTAGCACTCTTATTCTAGACTATATTTCCATAGACTATTTTTTTTATTTATTTAAAACTATTTTATGTTATGGACCATTGGTCTTGAACACCTCCCCAACAGAGACATCGAAGATTCCTAAACTTAATCTTGTGGACGGATGAAAGCAAATTTTCTAGGGAGAGCATTAAAAACTTTCATAACCTCCATGAATAGGCCTACAAAGAGAACAACCACATCCATATTCCACCACATCCACATTTTAAGAAGCAGGTGTCGTTTCAGAGGAAATTCTCTATCAATGTATGGGCTGGCTGACATTGATTGGGCCCCACTTCTTACCGGATACTTTGAATAGTGAAAATTATTTGCACTTTTTTCAAGTCGATTTACCAGTGCTGATAGAGGAAACCGGTGTCCCGATATTCGAAAGAGACCAAACAGTCATCAAGATGGCTGTCCAGCGCATTGGACGTTAAATGTAAGGGAACACTTTAATAGTTGCATCCCTGACGGCTGGATATCGGCAGCGATGGACCCATCTCTTGGCCCGCTCGCTCACCAGATCCGACCCCGCTCGACTTTTTTTGTGTGGGGCCGGGCCAAGGAACTTGTGTATACGAATGTTGAAATAAACACGAGAGAAGAATTGATGCAGAGAATTAATTCAGCGTTTGAAACAATGAAGCTGGAGATGATATTGAAAATAACAACAACAGAAGTGAGAAGACGGAGCCGTGCTTGTATTAGGAATCACGGCAGACATTTTGAACATGAAAAAATAAATAATTTAAATTCAAATGTTGTTTTAATCAGTCTGCCTAAAATTAAAATTGTCTCCCGTAAATTGATTTGTATGTCCTAATTTCATTTTTTAAAACACCTTCACCTGATATTCGACCGTGACTGCAAAATCTGCAATTAATCTGTAGTTAGAAAACAACTACACTCTTTCAGACAAAACTAAATTTTTCCTTGTAGTTGAACTATTGTGTCCCACTTGTACTTTCATTCAACTTTTTCAAGAGCCAAATGTGAATGGGAAGGACTGAAGGGGAAAAATTTGAGTGACTGCAAAATCTGCAGTTAATCTGTAGTTAGCAACAACTAAACCCTTTCAGACAACACTAAAGTTTTCCTTGTAGTTGAACTATTGTGTCCCACTGTTACTTTCATTCAATATACTTTTTCAAGAGCCGAATGGGAAGGACTGAAGGGGAAAAATTGGAGTGACTGCAAAATCTGCAGTTAATCTGTAGTTAGCAACAACTACACCCTTTCAAACAACACTAAAGTTTTCTTTGTAGTTGATCTATTGTGTCCCTCTGTACTTTCTTCATTCAATATACTTTTTTAAGAGCCGAATGTGAATGGGAAGGACTGAAGGGGAAAATTTTTAAGAAGACGCATCTGGTCTTCTTCAAACTCTATCAAGATGTATGACCACACTTGACGAGAACAGGCCGAAACGTCCTGCAACTGGTCGCCTATTTCCAAAATATCGACCACTTTCACCACTTCAAACTGAGACAGATTTCAATTTGATTCAGATCATTGACAAACGTTACATTTAAAGCAACTTTCTAAGCAGCGAGATTAAGATATGGATAAAACAGACTTGTTCTTTCTAAGCATGAACAAAGCCGTTAAAATACTCCCTAAAGTCGACCAGTCCAAAATAAAATTAGATTTCCACACGGCTATATCACAAGCCGAAATACGTACGATTGAAGCACAGGCCCAAATCCGCAGAACACCAATCAATGTGACTCGCCAAATTATTATTACTCTGCCGCTAGAAGGGCTGCAGTCACCCGTTCACCCATCCACATCCATGCCGACATTCCAAAGTACATCACCAATGGAAACAAGGACAGTGGAATTGGAACAACCGGCTACAAAAATTATGTAGAAGAAAACATCTCGTCATATTACGTTAATTTTTTTTTTGTACACGCTTTCTTTGACGTTGCCTTTGGTAATGGGTATGGTATGACGTCACTTCCAGGTAGTGAATCTGTAAGCCCGTACAACTGGTCCTTAAAAATCTTCCAGTACAATTCCTTACTGCTCAAGAGGAATTTAAAAGTTTTCTGTTTGTTGCAGATCTTGAGGGTGGCGACTTTACAGACGAGTGGATTTTTGTCGACATACGGATGTGGATGATCCTGATTTTTTTAAATATTACTGTGTACGGATGATCCAAATTTACCAAAGAAAGGATTCTCAATCTACACAATTTGCACCACTGGACAACAAAAGCGGAAAACCCACGTGTTAAAAGGCAGAAATCTTTTCAAAGGTTTAGTGTAAACGTTTGGGCAGGAGTGATTGGACCACATAACTTGTCTGATATCCTCAATGGCGTTAGCTAAAGGGTGTAAAACGACTCATAACGAAGCCGAAAGGCACTTGTTCTCCCCGTCGTCATTGCGATCGTTTTCTGTTCTAGGCCATACCTGGGAACCCCTTTTCACACGTTTTTTAAACACATGTTTTTAATGTAAGGTTTTTACTTTGAACACCTTCACGGGCCACGTCCTATTCAATAAATTCATTAGCACAATGTTTTAAGTGTATTAGATTGAGTCCTACTAGTCGAGTGCAATTAGACAATAGGTTGAACGAAGTTTACAGTGGTCGGATTTTCATGGGACTTTTTTTATTGAGTTCCTAGAGGAGTGGAGCAGCAAGTAAAAAAAAAAATTTCGCCGCTCGCGACATTTTTTTTCTTTAATTTCCTTTGAAATATTTTTTTTCGTTTATTTTAACTTCAAATTCGACGAATTCATATTGTAGCGTAATAGTGTGGCCTACGAGCATCCATTAAACGCTTATTTGGTATATTTCTTTGTTCATTGTTGTCGATGTAATGTATATTTCAAGTTTTTTTTTTTTTTTATTATCGTATTTTCTGCAATTATTCCTAAAATATCTAATTTGAAGACTAAAATTTCTTTTGAAATTGGTAACTGATGCTTTTTCACAGATAACTGGACCAGAAAGTATTAATGAAGACCACTTTCATAAGTGTAGCGACTTAAAATTCATTCGGAATTATCAGAAGATCGTCTATGTTAATGAAAGCATTTTTTTTCCAAATACTGCTATGAAACTCCATGTGCAAATTATTGTCTAAATCCTCATTTTATTAGCTATCTAACGAGGTATAATAACTAGAAAAATATTTAAGGATACTTATTAAATATTGGTTACTGCTGAAAAAGTAAAAAATGACAAATGGCCTCTATAGCTAAGAAGTGGGAGTGGTATCGGTATTGATATTAAATTGCGCGCAAAGACCCAAGCTTGCAACTTATCTTAGATAGAAATCGTGAGAAATGGTTACGTTATAATTACGATATTTTTTGTAAATTTACCAGCGGCCACATTCCACCTTCGTCAATAATTAACATTTATCGAGTACCACATTTTTTTTTTTTGTGGATAGCAGATATAATAAGGATATTTTCAGGATAATGTTTACGTTGACCGTCATAGAAATATTTTAAGAAAAATGGCCGTTTTCAACTTTTATATAAGTAGACGATTTCCTGATAATTATTGTGAATACATTTTTAGTATTTTCACTCGTAAACATGGTTTTCTTGATTATTTTTACATCCAAATTTCTGTGAAAAGTATCAGTTAGCAATTTCAAAAGAAATCTCGGTCTTAAAATTCGATTCTTTTTTAAATAATTGCAGAAAATAGGAAATTTAAAAAATACTTAAAATGTTGCATTACATCGACAACAATGAACAAAGAAACAGACCAAATTAGCATTTATGAATGCGCACAGATCACACTATTACGCTACAATATGAATTCGTCGAATTTGAAGTTAGTCAAAAACGAAAAAAAAAAAAAAAAATTTAAAGAATATTTTTTTAAAAATGTCGCGAGCGGCGAAATTTTTTTTTTAACTTTCTTCTCCACTCTAGAAACTCAATAAAAAAGTCCTTTGAAAATCCGACTATTATAAACTTCGTTCCACCTTTTGAGTATTTTTTGTCTAATTGCACTCTGCTATACCGAAAAACGTGATTTTTCACCCAAAAAAAAAAATATTGCCCAGCAAAAATTGGTCTGGTCTTTTCACACCCTGTAGTTGGAATTCCTACAAATTGGCCTGCCCGAATAAGTGGCCGAGGTGGCCGTATAATTTAGTAAACATGACGTGGTGCCCATAGTATTCTATAATGACGGCTATCACGCGCATTGGCGTTTGACTGTGAGGAAATATCTTGACAATGTGTATGTACCCCAATGCGTGGATTGGGCGCGATGGCCCTATTGCATGGCCCCGGTCGCCACGTTCCCCAGACCGACTTAACTCTTACACACTTTTATCTGGGGACGTGCCAATAGAGCTGGTATACGCCACGGAGGTTCCAACTAGGGAGGTTAGTACCTCCTCCTGCCTCGGCATTGAAAGCCGTTTCTGAAACGGCCTTTCAATACCATTAAGGAAGAAATACGACTTCGTACAACTGTCGAAATACGAAACAGATGGCGGGCCAACAATTTGAGCACGATTTGTAAAAAAATATGAACTATATGTTAAAAATGCATTTTTGGATCTTCTCAATTTGCATCGATATTTTTCACGTATTAAAACATTTATTCAATTTTAGCTATGTCTGATAGTACACTATTAAGTATGCGGCTCAGTCCAGAAAAGGATTACCGTATAATCTTTATACAACACAACAAGCGGTGGCGCGCTTAGAAATCACGAAAAATCAGATCAGAGTGCTACTGATAGGTGTCGGCGGTGCAAGGCCAGTAAGGATGCACGCGATACTTGGGATTAAGAATAATCCAGGTAAGCAGCCTCAGCAAAATAAGGTGAGTAACTCTTTATGTGATTATAATTCACCTATGTGAATTTGGGTTGGCGACCAAAACTCAATTCATGTTAGATCAAGGAGTCTGAGCTAGACGATGCAAATATTTTATTTTATTTGTTTTAAAAATTCTACATGTTTGTTGTTCTTTTCTTTATAATTTCTTGATTATTCGTTTATAAATAATCAAACATTTTTCCGGCATATTATTTTATAAACAGCGTGCTACTTTTTCAGACAAGCTTAGAAAGCAAGTATTTACAGCACATCATTTTATGACCAGCGTGCTACTTTTCAGACATGAGCATAGAAACCAAGTATTTACAGCACATCATTTTATGACCAGCGTGCTACTTTTTCAGACAAGAGCATGGAATCGAAGTTTTTACATTTACAGCACATTATTTTATGACCTAAGTGCCGATTTCACAAGTCTTTACAGCACATCATTATATGGCCAGCGTGCTACTTTTTCAGACATGAGCATGGAAACCAAGTCATTACAGCACATTATTTTATGAACGGGTGTAAATTTTCAGACAAGAGTATGGAAGCATCAAGTCTTTTCAGCACTTTATTTTATAACCAGTGTGCTACTTTTTCAGACAAAAGCATAGAAACCAAGTCTACATTTACAGCACATCATTTAATGACCAGCGTGTCACTTTCCAGACAAAAGCATGGAAGCAACAAGCCTTTACAGCACATTATTTTATGACTAGCGGGCCGACTTTACAGACAAGAGCAAGGAAACGAAGTCTTTATATTTACAGCACATCATTTTACGACCAGCATGCTAGTTTTCCAGACAAAAGCATAGAAACAAAGTCTTCACAGCACATTGATTCATAACCAGCGTGCAACATTTTGAAGACAAGCGTATGGATACCAAGTCTTCTTACAGCACATGATTTCGTGACCAGCGTGCTACTTTTTCAGACAAAATGCATAGACACCAAGTCTTAACAGCACATCATTTTATGACCAGCATGCTACTTTTTCAGACAAGAGCATAGAAGTAGACTTAATTTTTGACCAACCTAGGTTGACTTTTTTTTTTACAAGAGCCTAAAAGCACATTTGACCATTTTGCCACTTTTCCAGACAAGAGCATGGAAGCAAAGTCTTTACAGTACATTATCTTATGACCATTTTGCCACCATTCTTTACAACTGATTACTTTTTGACCAACCCAGCTTGACCCTTTTAGACAAGAACATAGAAGCCTAAGGTCGATACATTGACAAGCCTTTATTTTTTTGACAACCAAGCCTGCCTTTTCCACCCAAACCTTTTTGTAAGCATGACAACAAATTATTGAGACCAAGAGATATTTTTAGACTGTTGAATTTTTAACAACACTTGAATTTTTGACCGACCAAACCAAATTTTTTTGCAACACACTATTTGTCCAACCTCGGTGACATTTTTTCAAACAAGACCAAAGAAGCTGTTATTGAAGGAATATTTTACCAATTTGTACGTACTTCATTTCATGACAAACCTAACTTGACATTTTTTTCTGACCAGACCATAGAAGCATTAAGTCTGGAAACCACGAGCCGAAACTAGCACTTAAAGACGACGAAAAAACATATCTACCATCACTGCTTCTCAAAAACGATATGGAGCGCCATGGAAGTATACCGCCATCACTTTTCGCATTGAAACAACGATGACTGCGACTCTCCCTGTAGGAGTAATTGAATTATATAGAATAGTGAGGATAAATAATACAAGTTCCCACACTAAAATGACGGATACCAACAATTTTGTTAGGTGGTATACAATAAGCGTTAATACAATCCATCAATTGATATATTTTTTTTTTTATAGCTATAGCAAAGCATTTGTGTGTGTAACGAAAGTTTGTGCAACATTGTTTCAGCAACATGTTTTGTATTGTGGGAAACAACATTCTACACATGTAGCGTGAGTGAAAATGTTTTTAGCGACTCAAAAACATGTAGCTGTGCAACAATTTTGAATAACTTGTTTACCATGAATACAAGGATTTACCTTTATAAACATTTCTATCGGATAAGGTTAATAGAAAGAAATAAAAAATATTTTTTTGAATTTGTCTTGAACAATGGCTCAGCCATTTATTTTGAATGCCAGTCCAGCAAATTGATTTATACATATTGCTATTAAGTAAAGAATATAAAACAATATCTAAGTTCTACTTAGTAATTACATTATAACAGGTTATAGTCTATACAAATGTGTATAGGTTAGAATCTTTCCAACTGTGGGAACACTATAGCCAATAATATTACGGCAGTAGGCACACAGTCCTCTCTGTTAGAGGTAATGGGCCATTATCCACCATGCTGGCCCAGTGTGAGTTGGTGGATGTTACATGCATTAGAATTTTTGGTTCTAGGACATTTTAGTTTCCTTACAATGTTGTACTTTATCTTTCTGAGAGCTTTGGTGAAAAATATGTAGCTTTATTAACAATTGACTTATTATTCTTAACATTTAAGATAAATTATAATAATATCTTTGTGTTATTGTCCTTACTACACTTGCATAATTGTCTAAAACAACTAAAATTTGTGTACAAAAACAAATTAACTAAGTTAGACAAATTTGTGGGTTATATTGCAAGTAACTTAAACAAAACTTAACTTGAACATCTAATTAGTTTTGTTTCATTTTAGGATATCAATATACCCATAATGTTTGAAGAGTTTCCCCAGCTATTTTAGTTTGACAGTGTATTTTTAACATGACCTAGCTCCATTTTGAACGCAGTTTTCCCAAATGTACTAACCCACATTTACTCCCATTTTCCAAAATAATTGTTATAATTGTTGAACAAATTTATAAATTAATCAGTCTGTTCTACGAAAACAGTAATTCAGTCTGCATATAATTACTGATTACTATTACTATTTGCACTATCATCAACCTTAGCACTTTGACTTATTGCACTTTCTTCAATTTTAGATTCTTCTACATTTTTGTCTTCAACATTGTCACTTTTAACTTCACTAGACTCAACATAACTAACTTCTATCTTAGGTGAAAGATTCTTGTTCGAATCTTCATTGCTGGCATCTTTGATTTCATCATCATCGTCATCATCATCATCGCCACCCCCCAACTCTTTTTCATCAACTTTCTCTGGAACCTCTTCCGAGGGCTCATATGAATGTCTCCGTAGTTTCTCAAGCCACATCTCCATAGACTTGCCCTCAACTTCACCCTTTACTATCACGGGGTATATGTGCTTGTGTATGAACTCGTGAATTTCATCTTCTACATCTGACCAAGTCAAACTGTCGTGACTATCCTTAAATTTAGCATCGTATCTGTCGTAGTGGACCTGAAATGAAAAAGGAATGTTAAGCCTTGTCTAGAATAAGACAAAATTCAGAACAGTTTTTATGTTATTTCTTGTATAAGATTTGCCAGCGTAATTCGTCACTGACTATATGCATAAAGCCCCCTTTTTCTAGTGGAAAATCATCAAATTACCCCGGGGTCCCGCTCCGGGCGGAGCGGAAGGGAGTGTCAGACTTGTGCTGACTAAAACCCACCCATGTTCCTTCATTACCCTTTTGTGTTCCAGGGCCGCGGTATCTCTTCGAACAGTTCCGCAGCCCCGGCAGGCATTGCGGCACAGATCTCTTGCGTACCCTTTCCATTTTTCTGACATCTCTTTGAGGCGGGCGTGGAACACGAACGCACCGTTGACACGTCCTGTCGTCATAAGATGGACGGAGGGCGAGCTAGCCAATTACTCTCCGTCCACAGGCCTAACAAGTAAATGCTCTAATCTCATCTACCTGAACCTAGGATGAAAAAATGTAATTTCACTGTCTGACTTGGGACTCGAACCCAAAACTCAACACTCAGTTGTTCCACTATATCCTGTGCAAGATTTTTAGTTAGAGTGGTTGGATTTTGCTACAGATAGGACATACATACCGTATCAAGAACAAGACCAAGTCCAGGTGCAGTGGGTATCATGACCTTATCCTTGGAGAACACCCTCTCAAGTATGGAGCTGTCTGTTTGACCACGCACCACTGCTATCGCCAATCCAACCATCTTGCGTATCTGATGCAGCATGAAGCTTTGACCCTGGATTTAAAAAGTTTCAACATTAATGTTGGTAACAAGACATGTTACCACTTATCTAAAGGGATTTGTGATAAAATTCCTAAACAGCATAATCAGCAATGATATTGTTCTCAATGTTAAGACAGCCTCCTCTCAGTGGAGATCACAGAACATGATTCTAGGACATGATGATGATGATGATGGTTCTAGGACATGTTGGTTTCCTCATCATGTTTTCTGCTTCGACGACAACAACAACAACAACAACAACAACAACAACAGCTCATAACGTCCACTGCTGGACATAAGCCTCTCCCACGATGGGAGGAATTTGCCGTAATCTCCACGCTTGGCAGGCGGATTGGAGATCGCAGTGATGAAAGATTAACAGAAAACGCTGCTGCCCATTCTCTGGTCTACGGAGGCGCAAGGTATTCTGCCTCAGACATTAGTCGCCTTATACGACACCCGGCCGTGAGTGTAATGGGTTGGTTCTATTCTACTCTGCCGGATACCACACGGCTAACTTCAACACCGGCTTCGACAACAGTGGTAATAAAATAAACTACATAAAGGAATTGCTGGCCAGCGCACTACTCTACACCTACTCTGGCCACCTAATTTTCAAAGATATGGTAAGGTTCTAGTAAAAACTGGAATGAAATGGGCCAGAAGTGAAAATTTCGCCTGATTCTGACCGAAAATCTCGTGACTGTGTACTGTGACTGTGGTAGGTTTTCGCGAGACGAAAATTTCATCAAATTGCGTTAATTCCTGAGTTTTTGATCCTTTATCGCTAGTAAACAAGATAAAATAACTATTTGTTTTTAAGTATAGACTAATTAGCACACATACAAAAAATAAAATCACAGCTATCTAGTTTAGTTTTTAGCCGTGTGGTATCCGGCAGAGTAGAATAGAACCAACCCATTACACTCACGGGTGTCGTATAAGGCGACTAAATGTCTGAGGCAGAACACCTTACGCCTCCGTAGACCAGAGAATGGGCAGCAGCGTTTTCTGTTAGTCTTTCATCACTGCGATCTCCAATCCGCCTGCCAAGCGTGGAGATTACGGCAAATTCCTCCCGTCATGGGAGAGGGTTATGTCCAACAGTGGGCGATAAGGGCTGTTGTTATTGTTGTATCTAGTTTAGTTAAAATCAACAGATCTAAAAACTGCCCTATCTACCTAGGTACTACGCTTACGCATACATACGCATGGCTTAAGTATGGAATAATTCTTTGGGCAAATAGTATTGATATCAATGAGTTGACAATCTTGCAGAAAAATTTTAAGAAACGACATTCTAACTCTTGACATCGATTTTTAATGTAGAAATTTGTAAATTTGTGAGACAGTATCCAAACTTCTTTATTAAAATCTCTGACCAGCCTCGCCGATATGATTCGAAAACACGGTCGTAATACCCCAATCAAAGCTAAAATTCCATAGCACTACCCCTCACATTACATCAATAAAATTATATATATTTCAAAATTCATGATGACATTGGAATGGAAGAGACAAAATATTTATAAAACGAGTCAGAAGTTAAGATCTTGTAAGACACATGTGATATGCAGTAAAGAATTGAATTGAATTACTAGAGAAGTTATGATTAATATTCTCTACATTTCAAAAATAGGATTATTTTAACATACCTTTACTAGTAACACAGCAAATTCCATGTCTGAGTCAACAAAGACTCGATCTAATGTGAAGCCCATCATAAATCGTAGAGATGAAGGATCTTGGAAATGTCTGGAACAAATGCTCTGGTTAGATATTCAACTATCTTCTAGTCAAAATGTGGGCTGGCTATACATACTATTTATACCTGGCACTATTATTAATTAAATATTTCGGCAATGTAATGAAGCACGTATTCGAGCGACCGGTGTTTATTGCAATGGCTTCCGCCGTCTCATTTACACTAATATTATAAAGAAGAAAAATTTGTATTTTTGTAATGAATAAACTCAAAAACTACTGCGCCGATTTAAAAAATTCTTTCACCATTAGAAAGCTACATTCACCCTGAGTAACAAAGGCTATATTTTATCCCCGTACTCCTACGGGAACGGGAACTACGCGGGTGAAACTGCGTGACGTCTGCTAGTTCGGAAATAAAGTGCTTAGGGGCGCGTTTAAGACGATTTATCTCATCTGACACAAAACGTATTTTTTATTGATACAGCTATTGATTAATACAAATTTCAAATTAGCGGCCACGCATAATAATTACTGTTATGCGTGGCCGCTAATTTGAAATGGCGGAAGTTAGGCAGGCCACATTTCATATAAAAATCTTCAAAACCCCTTCCAACTAAAATGTAATATTCAAACTTACTTCTTTTCAGTAAAGTTATGATAACTCTTGGTCCCCTTATAAACTTGTAGAACCTTGTTCATTTCTTCTTTTTTTTCTTCCGTGATCCTATACTGCCTTCTCTCTTCATCTGTGAGGAGACTAGGCTCCAAGATATATGTGGGAAGAGTATAGCTATATGTTCGAGCATTGCACTTTGATTTTGAATTGAATTTGTTTGTCACTCTTTTTATACTGAAGACTTTGATACATTCAGGCAGTCTTTTGTTTATTTCTCCTACGTTAACTTCAAGTGCTGTGAACAAAATCAGATATTATTTTATGATTTTAAGCATTTTTGTTAGTGTAATGTATCTGTAGGATAAATCAGTTTTTATATATAACCCGAGATTTTGTTTACTCCAGTCATGTTATAGGAGGAGGCAAGAGTATTGGCCACCAATCAGGCACAAATCTAAACTCCCAAGACTACTATAGTTGGTGCCAGTCAAAATGAGAATAGCAGTCATTGCCCTTTCCCTAATATCTCATGATACGAACCAAAACAAATAAACCATGTATCGTTTTTCATTACAAAAAATTTTGAAGATCACGATAGATGATGATTTTTTTTTGGTTTTTAAAGTTAAGAAGTTTAATAAATGAAGGCGGGTCAATGACCGCAATTCTCATCTTAACTGGCACCAACTATGCTGAGAAATTCCTCACAGAAAAACCAAATTACACTTTACCAACCTGAGAATCGAACCCAGGACCCCATGCTCCACTAAGCCAATGAGACAGTAATGTATCATGTGAGAATACTAACGTAGTTTAAGTGACACAACCTGTCTGGCAGCGGACACACCCTTGTCTGTCCGAGAACTCCTTTGAAACTGGGCATTCTGTTGATTGTTGAAATCCTCCTCTGTCAAATATTTAGCCTCCATTAATGCTTTCAATAAGTCCTCCTCTATTGTTCTTACACCAGGATTACTGTAAGGAAAAGAATAGAAACAGTTACACCTGTGCCAGTGGCGGACTAACAGGGTGGCGGCCTGCCCCGGGCCTCAGGTCTTGGGAAGCCCCCAAATGCCTCCGCATTCCCCTGATCAAATACTAAACAAGACTTTAAAAATGTGCTTAGTACCTACATAATTTCGTCAAGATCAAAACACTACAGCCATCTAGACTTTTTAGACAAGTCCAATACGCAGGGGCAATTCCTGTCTTTGTAGCGGATACTTCCCAAATAATTCAATCTTGTACACCTACATTTACATTTACTACATTTTATTTACATTGAAAAATAAACAATAAAAAGCTTGTAAAACTAATTTTTTTTTAAAGCTGGGGTGCCTCATTCTTCTTTGCTGGCCCGGGCCTCTGACGGGCTTAGTCCGCCACTGACCTGTAGTTCCCAAAAGTGGTACTGGCGTTGCATGCAAACAATGTAAGGAAATTGTCCATTGTCGAAGAACCAAACATGTGTCATCTACCAACCCATCTTGGGTCCATGGTCTACTAACAAGGAGACTATTCTATTGGATTGTATTGAATAGCAGGCTGGTCTCCGCAACAAAGCGCAAGGAGACTACACACTTATAAGTTTCTAAGTGCTTATTTACCAGCCCGCGTAGCATGGCGACGTAGAAACGGGGAAAGACTCGACAAATCTTTTGTTCATCTGTCATTTTGTCTATTTAATATCGACAAAATGACAGATGAACAAAAGATTTGTCGAGTCTTTCCCCGTTTCTACGTCGCCATACTACGCGGGCAGGATAAACATAGTAATACCCAGAAGTGAAACTCACCGTTGCATGCCATAATAATCAACTCCACAGTAACCCAACAGAACCGCCATTTTCTTTCTCTTAATGCGTTCTACAGGTCTCTCACAAACTTTCTTCTGCTCCGTTTCCTCATTCTCATTTCCATTTTCGGTTTGTTCCCACTGACGCTTCATGAAACGTTTTTTGAATCTCGTTGAATTCTTGTTAGGAACTATATTTTGAGATTCTTTAGGACTTTCCTCAACAACTTTGATATCTGCAGTTGCTACTTCCATGGCTGATATAGACCGCACTGGCAATACTGCAATGGACAAACAAATGTTAAAATTGACATTGACTGTCTAAATTGCATAAGATGTCCCGAATTATGGTGGAACATGAAACTATTTTTAAAAGAGAAAGCTAAATTAAAATGCAACTGATGGTTACCATTTCTTTGTTAAAGGTAACAAAAGGTAATCTGTTTTCCAAGAAATAACTTTGACATGGTATGCTATAATTTACCTATGAGCAACCACCATCACCACACCACGTCACCAGTCTACAGGGGTATCGTATTACCCAGTATTATAACTGGGTCGTGGGGATCAGAAAGTGAGTCGCTCCATGTACAATACTGGTTTACAGCGGCATCTGATTATACAGGAAGCAAACATAGATAAGATAAGAAAAGGCTAGACAGATGATGACTTGGGTTTAGGCAATGATGGGTTTAGGTAGGTACCTATTGTACTGATTTTTTTAATTTAAGGTTATTTTGTCTACTAAATCTGCCGGGTGCAACTTTTTATGTCTACCGATATGCCTAAAAAACATTCGAAATTATTTAAACAAAACGTAACGTAACAAAAACCAAATGTTAGCAAAAAAAATAAATAATCGACTTTTCCCATGTGTAAATATTTTACCTGATCTAATGGGATGACTCGGCAGATTCCGCCTCAATGTATTAACGAATAATCTGAATAACGTGACAGACATACCTACAAGCAAGTGAAAACTATTGTTGATTATAATTGAACACTTGAAAAAACTTTTATTCAGCGCTTTACGGTTTCAGCATCACTGTCCGCCATTTTGTTGCAAACTTGATGAAACTTGAAACTTGCAAATTGCAATCAATGGCCGCAATGGGCAGTGTTGCCAACTCAACTACTTCAAAATATGCTAGATTGGTGTAAAAAATATGCCAAAAATATGCTTACCTTCTCCAAAAAATGCAAAAAAAAATTGCCAACTCAAACTCAAACTCAAAGCATTTATTTCAATTAGACCATTACGGCACTTTTGAATGTCAAAAATACAAAAAAAAAGTCGGTATACGGGCGAAAGTTTTACGTGACAACGACTTTGAGTGGCGCTCTTAGGCGGGCTAACCATGCCCGAGTGGAAGGGACGCGTGCCTCTCACTCGCTCTCATTGTGAGCGCATAACGTGAGCGGAGCGTAACGCAGTTTCTTGAAGTGTCACCCGGCAAACCAATTTATAAGACGTTGTCACGTCAAAAACAAAGCTACAGTTCCAGTCACACACAATACATAATAACTGGAGAAAGTACTGTAGTTGGCTTGCCCATTCCCTAGCGTAGATCTCGATGGAGAAGAACGGGCAAGAAACTCCATGGACACTCTTTTAAATCAAAATATTGTTACAAAATCTTGGTTACATCATTCATGTTGAGATTGTACATATATGTGAGAACGATGTAGAAAGACGTGCACAATAAGAGCGTCCCAGAGCAAAATATAAAATCAAAAATGTATAAATAAAGTAGTGTAACGCGGGGTCTATGGAAGTAGTAAGTGCGGTGTTGTTACGCAGTCGCAGTGCCATACCTTGCGCGCCCCCCTCCCGTCGCCTGCGCACCTCATACCGGGAGCTCAAGGAATGGGGCGCCACTCGGCGCCAGTCGGCACAGAGAGAGTACCCGAATCGCTTCACGACAACGGACGGACGTAGAAAGTAATCCTCCGCGACTCTTGCCTCGTGATGTTTCTATTGTTCTACGACTTGAGTTTCGATGCCTGTACTTAATGTATATTAAATAAAATTGTTTTAACACAAGAAGTTAAACTGGCGCCCAAACTAGTGGCTCGAACCGTTACAAAATGTGATCCGGTGCCTACGTGACCAAGTGCATACCTACTCACCTTGTTAGGTAAAAGTACGGACGTTCGACCTTACCGTTGTCATCACGAGTGTGAAGATGCCGACAACGAGGAGAGGCGAAGCGCTCCGTCAACAACGAGGAGAGGATGAGGACAACGTCACGCTCACCGAAGATGAGGAGAGTGTCGTCGAGCGTGGCCACGCGGACGAAACCGTAAGTGCCGCCGGCTCGAGGTCGATACAGCAACCAGCTCCCCAGATCTCCCCAGACTTCCTATCCACGCTGATTGAGACTATCACGCGTGCGCAAGTGGAAGCCAATAAAAGCCTCATTAACTCGCTGATGTCACCCAATGGCGAACTCAGGGCCTCCACCCCAGTAGCCAGCGCGCCTACCACCAACGCAAGCAGCGAGAGTTCCGCTGTGGCAGCCGCATCACGTGCTGACGCTAATTTCACAAGATGCACGGCGAGATTTGACGGGACCTCCCAGGACGCTGAGGTCCTGGAAGCATTCCTGGACGCCGTAGAGGTCTTCAAGGAGTGTGCCGCCGTAAGCGACGAGCACGCCCTCCGAGGATTGCCAATGCTGCTGGAAGGTGAAGCCGCAGTATGGTGGCGTGGTGTCAAGGCGTCGGCGGTCACCTGGTCGGACGCGATTGCGCGCCTACGCGCGACCTATGGCGTCGCGCAGCCCTCCTATCAAGTCCTACGACAAATCTTCGCCACGGAGCAGCGAGAAGAAGAACGCGCGGAATCGTTCGTGTGCAAAGTGCGGGCATTAATAGCTAAATTACCATACAAACTCGAAGAAGTGGTGCAAGTAGACGCTTGCTACGGGTTACTGCACCGACGTGTGATGAAAAGAGTGCCGCGAGATTGTATACGTAGTGTAGATGAGCTAATGTATAAGGTGAGGATTGCGGAGGATTCATACAAAGCGCTAAAGGTATCAAATTCCATTACTAGTAATAATAAAAATTCGACACCGTTAACAAAAACATTGGCGGGGACTACTACCGACCGCAAACTCACGCAATCGACTTCGAAGTCGAGTGCCACTACTACGAGTGAGACGGCACTGCGTAGCAACAACAGAAATAGACCCCGTTGTAGTTTTTGCAAGTTATTTGGGCATGTTAGTGATGAGTGTCGCAATCGTGATAAGGCGACCACTAATAAAAATAATAGCGACACTACGACTAAGGAGTTACGTTGTTATGGTTGTGGTAAACAAGGCGTCGTGAGATCGAAATGTGATGTTTGCGTGAAACCATTGTCGAAACCGGATGAGAAAACATCTTTCAACACTGTTGATGTAGATTTTTATCGTCGTGATGTTAGTTGTAATAATAACGTTGGCGCGAGTAATGCTGATTCGTGCGTTCAAATAACGAATGTGAGTGCGCGCGAACAGCACCCATTGTTAAATATTAGTGTTATGGGCCGTAGCGGCGTGGCTATTGTAGATACCGGTGCTACACATAGCATTGCGAGCCCTCTATTACACAAACTGTTAGTAGATTCAGGAATTATATTTAGCGAAACTAATCGTTTTGTACGCCTAGCTGACGGTACACAGAACTGGAGAGACCTGTTGTCAGCTGAGGTAGATATAATAATTAAAGGTCGCAAGGTAATGTGTCAGTTTTTAGTATTACCTGCCGATAACATTAGGACGCTGTTAGGTGTAGATTTCCTGGCGCGGGCCGGCATGGTAATAGACGTCGCCCGACGCACGTGGGCGTTCTCGGATAGTCCGGGCCATTGTTATGATTTTGTTTACACTTACACACTTGATCCTACTGACGCGGGCCTGTTGAGCGCCGCGTCTACTGAGTTATCGTTGCGCTCGGACGAAGGTTCGATGTTAAATCCCGAGCAGCGGCGCAAACTTAGCGCGTTTATCGAACGTCGCGCACCGCAGTTCGCGCGCGACGGCCCGGCGACAGAGTTCGCCACGCATCGTATAAAGGTGAGTGCACACCAAGAACCTATTGCTTGTCCACCGTACAGAATGTCACAGAATAAGAAAGAGGCTTTGCAGAAGGAGCTTGATAAGCTGCTGCGAGATGACGTCATCGAAGAGTGTGAGTCACCTTGGGCCTCCAATGTCGTGCTGGTAGGTAAGAAGGACGGAAGTTTAAGGCTCTGTATAGATTACCGGAAGCTTAACGCGGTGACTGAGCCTGACCGGTACCCCCTCCCACGCATTGAAGATATACTGCACGCGGCCAAGACCAGTGAGTACATGACCACTCTTGACCTTCGATCAGGTTACCATCAGGTGAGTGTCTGCCCAGAGGACCAAGACAAGACTGCGTTCACAACGCCACTTGGTACCTTTAGATTTAAGCGGATGCCGATGGGTTTACGGAACTCAGGAGCCACTTTCCAGAGAATGATGGATCGGTTCCGGTCTAACCTGAAGGAAGTGGATCTCCTCGCGTATCTTGACGACCTAATATTGCTGTCACCGGGGCCCTTCGAGAAGCACCTGGCTGACCTAGAGGCAGTTTTCGAACGACTGGCAATGTTTAAGCTAAGGGTCAACAGGGACAAGAGTTTCTTCGCGAAAGAATCTGTCAAGTTTTTAGGCCACGTCATAGTGCCAGGCGGAATTCAGGTGGATCCAGAAAAGACAGCAGCCATCGACAATATCGCCGCCCCTCAGAACGTGAAACACTTAAAGTGCTTTTTACAGACGTCGAGTTGGTACCGACGCTTCATTACTAATTATGCAGAAGTCGCGAGACCCCTTACTAACCTCCTGAAGAAGTCGAGTGTTTGGCGATGGGACGCCGAGCAACAGGAGGCGTTTGAACGCATCAAGGTTCTCCTCGTGTCTGCTCCCATCCTCCGTCAGGCGGACGAGTCGAAACAATATAATGCAGGGGGAGGGACACGACGAGAGGCCAATTGAGTACGCAAGTCGACTCCTCACTAGCGCCGAGAGGAACTACTCCACGACCGAGCGGGAGGCTCTCGCTGTCGTGTGGGCACTCGGTAAGTTCCGTGGTTATGTAGAAACCGCGAAGGTCACAGTTAGGACGGATCACCAGCCCCTGCGGTGTCTGATGAGTCAAAGGTCACCTAGTGGCCGACTGGCCAGATGGGCCCTCACGCTGCAAGAGTTCGACCTTAACATCGAGTACATTCCCGGTCGCTCGAACGCGGTTGCAGATACGCTGTCGCGACCTTTTCGTTCGGAGGACCAGAACGAGTGCGCCTTACGTATGACGGTCGTTGACATACAGAAGAGGAACAGTAGTGATATCCGCGGCAATCAATTATTGGACCCAGAGGTCGGTAAAATTATTGAGGACATGGAGTCTGACGAACCCTCTAGGGGGAGACCATGGTCCGACCGCGGGTACACTATTTCCGATGGCATATTATACAGGTACAGTCTAGAGGCAGACGATGGAGAAGAATGCTGCCTGGTCGTGCCCGAGCACGAACGCAAGCAGGTCATGGCTGACCTCCACGACGCACCGACAGCTGGCCATTTCGGCGTGGAACGCACGCTGAGCCGCGTTCGTGCAAGGTATTATTGGCCTGGTATGCGCACGTTCATCACGAACTATATAAAGGAATGCGTGCCTTGCCAGAGGTATAAAGCCAGCAATCGCAAACCAGCAGGACTGCTGCAAACCCCTGCCGTGTCACGACGATTTGAGGTGGTCTCCGTGGACTTGTTTGGTCCACTTGTAGAGACGCCTAGGAAGAACAGGTGGGTACTGATTGTAGAGGACGTCTGCTCGCGCTGGGTGGAATTGTTTCCATTGGAGAGTGCCACCAGCGTCGAATGTGCTCAGACTCTCGCTAATGAAGTGTTCCTCAGGTATGGAGTGCCACGCCGTCTTATCAGTGACAACGGCGTGCAATTTGTGAGCGAGGTGATGCAGCAGGTGTGCCATGTGCTGGGGATCAGCCAGTCACTCACGCCCTTTTATCATCCCGAGGCTAACCCCATAGAGAGGAAGAACCGAGACCTCAAACCTCAATTGGCTATACTCGTAGGCCACGACCATGCCACGTGGGACATGCATCTTGCTGCAATCAGGTTTGCTATGAACTCCGCGATTACCAGCAGTACAGGGTATTCGCCGGCTTATCTTACATTTGGGAGAGAGTTACGAGCTCCTTCCGATTCTGCGATAGACATGAGGGCTATTGTAGATCACGACAACTTCGTACCTAGTATTACGCCTTACTTGAAGAAGATGGCTGCAACCCTGGACGAGGCCAGGGACACTCACGAGAAGGCGCAGGCTAGCCAGAAGGAGAATGCTGACCAAAAGAGGAGGCCGTCACCAGGGTTCCAGGTAGGCGACCTAGTTTTGTTAAAAACGCAGGGACCTAACGACGCGTCCCGCGGACAGACCGCGAAGTTCATCCCACGTCGCGACGGCCCATACAAAATAGGGAAAATTGTCAGCCCAACAACTTATGGTCTGCAGAACGTGCAGACTGGTAGTGACGTGGGGAGGTATCAAGTTTCGCATCTCACGCCCTTCGCCGGTCAAATAGAGCCACCCATTAGGGAGAAACGCCGACGTGGTAGGCCGCGCCGGTATTTGGACTAGCCCAACGGCGAGGGCACCTAGTTGGACTAGAGGGGGAGGATGTAACGCGGGGTCTATGGAAGTAGTAAGTGCGGTGTTGTTACGCAGTCGCAGTGCCATACCTTGCGCGCCCCCCTCCCGTCGCCTGCGCACCTCATACCGGGAGCTCAAGGAATGGGGCGCCAGTCGGCACAGAGAGAGTACCCGAATCGCTTCACGACAACGGACGGACGTAGAAAGTAATCCTCCGCGACTCTTGCCTCGTGATGTTTCTATTGTTCTACGACTTGAGTTTCGATGCCTGTACTTAATGTATATTAAATAAAATTGTTTTAACACCAGAAGTTAAAGTAGGTAATTAAAATGAACCGTGGCAGTTAAGGCGGTACCCCGAGCAAAATTAGCAACTCTATTTGTGGTTCAAACTTCGCTTGAAATACTGTTAGAATAAAGTTCTAATCAGCTTGCACTACGAATTGGTCAGTCACTGCAGGCCGAATTGTGCGAAATGAGTGGTTTTTATTCTTTATAAAATCAAACTTACGTCTTTTGGAAAAAATAAAACGACAATTATGTTCATTATTAAATTGCCTATCCATTAGTATAAGTAGCAAATCAAAATAATGGTTACTTTACGAGGAGTAGCATTTTATAAATCATTATTTCTCATTTCTATGGTTTCGTTGTGAGGGGATTTATTAAACATTAAGCAACTTAAAAGAAAATATGAAACGACAATTTTGGAGTCAAGGATATGTAGTAATTTAATGTATTTTTTATTAGTTGGTATTTCTTTTGGATAAAGAGGAGTAGGCTCCGAAAAACTGCTCGCTCAAGGTCATTTGCTCGGGGAGCCGCCTTAAGAGTGACCAGTCCCATCTGACAGCGCCCGTACACGAACATGACGCATGTATCGGCGCCATTCAACTCAACCAGATTGAAGGGAGCTAAATGACCCGACACACCCGCCACCATCAGCGAGACATTTGAGTGAGCATGACATTCTCTCAGCCACCAAGGCATATTCAAGTCAATGAAAGATAACTAAATGCAAATGCTTTACAGTACATGGTACTCACACAGGAGCTATGCAATTATACAATACTAAGAGATGGAGTCTATACAAAGCAAGGATATTTTTACTATACAAAGCAAGGATATCAGTTCCAGTACGCTCTGCATAATCTCAGTAAAATAGCAAGCCGCGTAACCGTACTGACTGCATATCATGCATACGTGTCTTCTACATTACGCTATGGCATAATGTTCTGGGGAAATTCATCAGTTAAGGAAGTAGTGTTTAAGGCACAAAAAAAGTGTTTAAGAGCTGTGTGCCAAATAAAAGCTACGGATAGTTGTAGACCTCACTTTATTGAACTAAGAATAATGACTTTTCCATCTCTATACGCATTTGAAGTAGCAATGTTCGTTAAAAAACACCAACATTTATTTGAAACCCTAACTAGTCAACGTCACCGGGGCAAAATTCACGCTGTGCCTCATAAAACAGCATTATATGCAAAAAGTTTTCCGGGAATGGCTCCAAAAATTTATATTATGATACCCACGACTATAAGACTTGAGAATGATGCTAACAAATTCAAAAGAATGCTAACAGACTTTATGGTTAAAAAAGCGTACTATTCCATTGGTGAATTCTTAACAGACAAGTTAGATAAGTAACAATTAGGTGTGACGTTGTGTGAGTGATGTCCGATTTATTTAAGCTTAATTCTATGTAAGTGTAATTATATAATATAATTTGAATGATTAATAATACATATATTTTAATTTGAATAATAATTTTAATAAGTGCATGAAAAATCATAAATTAGTAAATTCCTTATTTATCTTGACATTATAATTATACTCTGACATTATTTAATTACTTACTTTTTAATTTGAATTTTTATCATTGTACAATCTATGATTTTTTAATAATTATATGACATTTAATTTGATTTATGAAATTGTATAATTATGAATTTTGCATGCCTAAATTGGTACAATACAGTGGACTGCGCATTCACTTGACATCTGGAAATGTATAAAATGTACTGTGTTGAGCAATAAATATTTGAATTTGAATTTTTACAATCTTCTGCAGCTACCACAACAATTTGCCCAATTAGTTTTCCCCTATGGTTGTGGAGCAGCATTGAGCCAAGCATTTTTATCATTAATGTAATCCCCTAACTTATAATATGCTTATTATAGGGGCGTCTATCACCTCTTTTACTGAATAAATGCAGATTTTTCCTAACGTACATGATATTCTCATAGATGTATTGACAAGGTACTGTCATGATATTTATTTCCTTAAACAGTTCTCTTAGAGAATCGCGTCTCTACGTAATTCATATATGGCTCTGATGGCTCTTTTCTGCAGAATAAATATAGACTCGATGTCTGCAGCCCGTCCCCATAGTAAAATACCGTATGATATAATATTATGAAAATAACTAAAATAGACTAGCCTCGCCGTATCAACATCTGTAAATTGACGGATTTTTCTAACAGCATATGCTACTGAGGTCAGCCGTCCCGCAAGAGATGTTAAATGAGGACCCCATTGTAGCCTTGAGTCGAGCGTAATTGCCAAAATTACCGTTTTATCGACAAATTCTAGTTTCTCTTGATTCAATACCACGTCACAGTCACTACTTTTGACATTAGGTAAAGCAAATCTTATGCACTTTGTTTTTTTCCCATTTAGTACTAAATTATTAGCGGTAAACCAATCATGAACCTGCAGCAAGGCGTTATTTATGTCGTCAAGATGTGTGGCACGTCTGTTTATCCTAAATATTAAAGAAGTATCGTTAGCAAACAACACCAATTGCGGGTGGTTGTTAAATAAATGGGGTAGGTCATTTATGTACACTAGAAAGAGGAAGGGACCCAATATCGAACCTTGTGGTACACCCATTTTTACTTTTTACACCATTTACTTGTACATGCTGCTGTCTATCATTCAAATACGATTTTACTAAACTGAGTGCAAGTTTACCTAAACCGTAATGCTCCAGTTTCAAGATCAGGGTTTCGTGATTTACGCAATCAAATGCCTTTGAAAGGTCACAGAAGATTCCTATGGCATCTTGTGCCTCTTCCCACGCAGTAAATATGTGTACAAAATAGCATTCAGGGTTCTCACCGCCAAACCACCGCGGAGTCGAGTATCGATTTCAATTTTTATTTCAAGAAAGATTGTGATTTAGATTCTTTTCATGTTTTACAAAATATGTCAAAAAATATGCTATAAGCTAAAAGCTAAAAACATATGCTAAGCAAGAACAAAATATGCCAAATTTAAATTGTATTATGGTAAATTGGCAACACTGGCAATGGGTGACAGAGTGCAGTGTGACAAAAGAGTAGAACTTAAAATGATGTTACAACTTCCGCTATGTGGCATAATATTACTCTATGGCTGCTAGCCGTTTCCACCAGCATGAGCGGTTTATTATGTTAATTTGTGTTTTAGCAGGTTTAGAACAATAGAAATAAAAACGCTTTTTTGCGAATGTTTCATCTGTGCATATGCACAGTGTTACAAATAATTTATGTTTTTTTTTACAGAATACAGATTATCACTACAATCATGTTCTATGTTGATATTGATAAATCTTCAATCGGGCTCCACGTTCGCGTTACGTTTTCGTCACGTTTCCAGTAAGTTTTCAATAAGTTTGCGTTAAAAATGAGCGTCAGCTGGACGAATGAGCTGGAACTCGTATTGATCGAGTGCGACCATGCCGAACCCATTTTAAGGTATCCAAAAACACAAAGAACTTACAGAAAAAATGAAAGTACATGATGCATGGATGTGAATACAGGAACTTATGAATATAGAAATGACTGATTAAAAAATAAAAAATAAATTATAATGAAAATAATCATCCACCATCTTCATCTTCTCCATTTTGTTTATCTTTTATTTATGTACATGTAATGAGGGATTTTCTTTTTAGCTCTTCCCTAGCGGCTGGATAGATGACGCTAGGAGTTAATATGATAATGCACGGAACGGAACCAAAAAAAAAAAAAAAAATTTAACAAAGCGCGAAAAAACTAGGTTATATTCGGAAGGTTAGGCAAATGAAAGTGTCAGTCAACGAGAGTATGTGACGTGACACAATGTTTTTTTTTCCAAGCGTTTTGGCTTTGGCACTAACTATCATAGTAAGTTCAACGCCATCTATAGAGTTCTTGGAAACTAAGTTTTTTTTTAATACCTCAAAAAGAAAACCTCTCATTGTTGTGAGTGGTTGTGAGCCAATGCGCATAGCGTCATAGCGATAGCAGCTGTAACTAATTTGGCGTCCATTCTCAACGAGCGCGCGAAGCAGTGTTGCCAGATGGAATCTGAAGAAATCAGTAGAAAAATTAAAGTTTTAGCAGTAGATTGAAGGAAAAATCTGTAGATTAAAAAAGTCATACCCACATGAGGTAAAAAGGAATTGAGCTTGAATAGGGTACATGACAAAAAAATCTAATTAGTCTGTCAGATAGATTTTCAAAAAATATTGGACACGTATTTTTTCTTTTTTCACGTAAACTTAAAATGAAGACGATACAATATTGCGTCAAAAACTCGTGTAACGTCATAATTGAGTACATTTTTTACTCAAATGTGACGTCACAAGCCAAACTCATGAGCTTTGACACGTTTTATCTTCGACAATTTTTATTAATTTGTTATAACAAAGAACACGTATCCAATATTTTTCGATACTTACTACGGTTGTTGAGCAAATGTCATGTTATCTAGGCCTGTAAGCCAGATGACACGACACGTCGTCAGATACGATCTGATTTGAAAGAAGCAGGTAGATTTCCATTCAAGGCAGTAGATCAGTAGATTTTTTTAAAATCAGTTAGTTCTACTGCTAAATCAGTAGATCTGGCATCACTGGCGCGAAGTAAACTGTGAACGATTGCGAATGAGGAGGGACATGTTATTCGCGACGACTTCGCGGCAAAATTACGGGTGCTAATGGGGTGGGCAACTTGTGGAACTAATGGCGCTAGCACCGCATGAACCTAACATAGTCATTGGTTGAAAATCTGTCAATGTCATTTTATATTTCAAAATAGTTTGATCCCATTGGTCAGATTTGGTCTAAGCGATGGACACGCTATCTACAATCAGCTTTGACCAGCCTTCCCCATTTGGCAGTTGTTCGTGGCACGAATGTGGAGCCCACTTTAGACGCAGCTCAAGCAGCCCAGACAGAAGGGACGAGAGACAAGGGTGGTACATAAATGCGGCACGGACGAGATCCAATAAGACTTTTTTTTATTTTATGGAAGAAACGGGGCGCAGGGCATGGACGGTACGAAAATGCTTTTTACTGTAGGTACTGTCTTTGACGACAGCATCTAGCATTGGTGTCGACTGTATAAACTGTTCGCGATGAATTTGCAATCACCCAGAGACAGTGGCGGATTTACACATTTGCCGCCAGAAGGCTTTTCAAATTTTGCCGCCCCTACTTACCTCTACACATTAATGTGTTAGAGTGGGTTGTAAAAACAATCCTATAGATTGTTTTTACAACCCAAAATTTTTGTTAAAATAGTTTTTGGGTAAATTCCTAAGCTAAGCGAAAATTTTGACACTACCTTGAACAGGCTAGAATTGTTTCAATCCTGATACTTATGAGTTACTTATTCGACTCACAGATATAGGCAAGAGTAAGTAGGCTGCAAGAGCGAGCGAAGCCAGCTCGAAAATTTGTACACTACCTACCTTGGCTGTCCAAGGTTAGAATTGTTTCGACCTACCGGAGTTACCTGGGCGACTTATAGACAAAGATAAGATTCAAGAGAAGCTAGACTGCAAGAGCGAGCAAAGCGAACTCAAAATTTTTTACATCTTGCCTCGAGTAAATTCAGAGGTTTGAGATCAAAATATCCACATGCTATGCAACCTTACGTATGTATGCTATAATACCAATTCTGTGGCATCAGGCAGGAAAAAGCTGCCCCTGGCGACGCCCATGTTACCTATAGCTTCGACACACTAGTCTTGATTCCATGGCGAAACCCAATAATAATTTTAAAGAAATTCTTAAACATGGGCATCTGGACTCTCTCTCTTTTACCCTGAATTTGAACCTTCACTTAGTTTATTGTTCCAAAAACCTTCCACACTAACAATTTACTGGCGTTTCCAGTTCTTGTAAATGTAAAATTATTCCCGTCGCTTGTTTTCATTATACGCGATTCAATAAGTTGTAGAAAAAATCATCTAACTGGTGAAACATTTAGTACATATTGAATTGCTTGTGTCATTGTGTGAACCTAATAGCATTTAGGAATATAATTATAAATGTATTAATTTCTGTAACACTTAAAAAGAAAACTGGCTCATATTTGCCGCCCCTAAAATCTGCCGCCCTAGGCTCCAGCCTACTTAGCCTATTGGTAAATCCGCCACTGCCCAGAGAGTGATAAAGTTACTAAAGGGAATAACAGTTATTAGCCATTTGTGTCAAGCTGCAGGGTTAAGGCCTCTTTTTCCTTTTTCCACTTATCCATTACCAGTGCAGCAGGGCTATTACGTATCTCTGTTGACAGCTCGAAATGATAGCAACTGGGCTCAGTGTCCATCAATTAACTGTCAATAGGTTAGTTTCGTATTATGTATGACCAGTCGCTATCAAACATGACGTCATTGGTTGTCATCGTGGCTGATAGCCACCGTTACTCATTCCGACAGACGCTTTCGTATCGATTCTTCTAATATTGCGATTATGTAAGCATAGTGGACATCAAATTGATGACAACTGAGTTTGATGTGGCTTTCGTGAAAGACGTTACGCCGTACCCAGGCTGTTAATCACCATAAAGTGACATCCACTCTGTGTAATACGTAATACCAATATTTTGACTTTCACGGTTGTCATCAGAGTTCGGTGTACAACCGAAGCTTGTTAGTCACTGGATATCAAAAAGATACATAATAGGCCTGCTGGTGAACGCAGACCTAACCGCACCGCAGTCACCGCATTCGAATTCTTCGTATAATATAATCATATATATGCTACATGTATCTATGCAATCTGTGTCTGTGTGCAATCTTTGTCTATGCCAGTGTACGAGATTGCATAGAAAAATTCGAATGCGGCGACTCGACTGTGGTGCGGGGGGTGAAACTTCCATACATTGGCTTCAAACAAAATTTTCATAGACAGTGCTGCCATCTATGTGGTTAGGAACGCTTGTTTGGCCACAGTTTTATATTTTCGCCAATAGATAGAGCTAGTTGATAACAGTACAATTAAGGTATTACTAAATATAAAAAAGTATTATTTATTATTATTATTTCAACATGGTTTACATTACAGATACATTTTAAAATATCATTGCAAAATAAATAAGACCTTTTCGTTTTCACTTCAAGTAACTAGTTTATTTATTACACAGTAACAGTGGGGGTATATTTGAAAACTTTTTTTTAAGTTATGTTTGTTGTTTCGTGGTGTTCTGATGATCTGTTTTGTGTTCTTTTACGATGTAAAACTGTGCTTGTTTTCTTGATATCTGCTATTATAAACGTTAGACTCTCTCCCTTGGACCCTGTGATAAGATACGTAAACGATTGATCCAACGCTGTGTACCTATACGTATAGTGGACCTCGATTTTACCTTTTCGATTTGAATTCGACGAGTTAAGTGCTTTTTGGATGTATTGTATTGTATGTATATTATTATAACACACATTGTAAAAAAAGGAAATAAATTCTTTAAAAAACTAAATATTTTTTTCATTTCTAACTATCATTCATTTATTGATATGGCTCTTATTGATGTCATTCCTAGCTTAAGATTTTGAAGAATGATTTTCCTTTTATTGACGACTGATTGTTATTTATTTTGTGAATTCTAAATTCTTATGTGTATGTTTCGAATTCTATATTTTATTTAAGGCAAGACTAGAATAATCATGATGATGTCATCATAGTCTATTTTATACACATAATAATTTATTTATTTCACACAAATAAATAACAATCATTCTTCAATAAAAGGATTTATTACTAGAAACAAAACCTAAAAGCGCCATCTAGTGAGCGATAGCGTAAGCGGAGGGTACATTGAGACAAGTAACGCCATCTAACAGTTGGGGTAAACGAAAACCTCAGTTGCACATCTATCTTGTATTATATTATAGTGTATTATCTATGGGCTAGGTCTGCGTTTTGCGTGGATTAGCGAATAAAGGTGAATGCAGACCTCAGCGTTCACCTCTATTCGCCAATGCTTGTGCCAACCGTGCCGTCTATTTACAGGTGATCGTGTCTGGACCCACCATAGCAAATTCGCATTACCCTACTTTCCCTCGTCAAAGTTTTTTTTTATTTTGGGAGATACTTACGTTATACTTAGATCAATTTTTTTAGGTAGGTACTGTAAGTATTGAGATTTTTCCAAACTTTTTTTTTGCATTATTGTATTAGATTCAATGATATTCTAACAAACAGATATGTTATACACCTACAAAACCACCGAAAAAAGTGTGCCGCGGGGGAGAGCCAGCTCACATACACGCAGTGACGCAGAATAAAGGAAAAACAGGCCAATTGACACGTTTTCGAGTCTTCACGATTGCGCGCTCATAACATATCTGTTTAATTAAATATCATTGTCATAACATATCTGTTTAATTAAATATCATTGATTAGATTTTTATTAAATTTGTTGGTAGTCATAATTATTGGTGATTATGTATGTAGATCAAAATCATCAATACAATCCTCCAAGTTCATAAAGGTGTAGGAACCGCAGTCATCTACACCTTTATGAACTTGGACGGTTGTATTGATGATTTTTATGATTATACATAGGTACTATCGAGGACACTCCCGCCTGACTACCACTAAGCTCATTTTTGCTTGCACTCGCAACATAGAAACGCTCTCTAGCCCCGCCCCGTTAACTTTGTATAGAAATAATGAATGAAAAGAAACCGAATCGGCCGTGCGCTCTGACGACGCACGCCCAACGAGAGATATTGTTATTTTGTGCGCCGAAGTTGACATTTCCTAATAGGCCCAAACTTTAAGGGGGTGTGGCTCGGCGCCTCCGCATGATTTAAGCGAAAAAAAATTAAACTGGTCAGGCGGAAAAGACCACGATAGTACGTCTTACAGCTGCGAATAATATTTTAATCAATATACACCCTAGCACTGGCCCGCAAATAGCTAAAAATGTAGGTAAGAAAATTTTAATTTCGCGGGCTGGTTGGAGCACTCACCTTAAGGTGAATGCTTAGACCAGCCCGCGAAATTCAAATTTTCTTACGTTTTTGGCAGGTCTAGCAATGACTTTGACCTTGAAAAATTGTTTCTCGACCTTTATGAACTTGGAGGGTTGTATTGATGGTTTTGATGATTATAATTCTGTAACTACATACGTCTTACAATCGCGTCCAATATTTTAATCAACATACAACCTAGCACTGGCCTGCAATTTGCCAAAAACGTAAGAAAATTTGAATTTCGCGGGCTACCCTGGAGCATCAGCCTTAAGGTGAATGCTTCAGGGTAGCCCGCGAAATTCAATTTTCTTAAGTTTTTTTGCAATTTGCAGGCCAGCGCTAGGTTGTATGTTGATTAACATATTATTCGCGGTTGTAAGACGTATGTAGTTACAGAATTATACCTATTCATCAAAATCATCAATACAACCCTCAAAGTTCATAAAGGTGGAAAAATTACTTTTCCAAGGTCAAAATCATTCTTGCACCTTTATGAACTTGGAGGGTTGTATTGATGATTATAATTATGTAACTACATACGTCCTATAGTCGCAAACAATATTTTAATCAACTTACAACCTGGCACTGGCCTGCAAATTGCAAAAAACGTAAGAAAAATTGAATTTCGCGGGCTACCCTGGAGCATCAGCCTTAAATTATTTTAATGAACGGGACACCGCATCTGCGTCCCGTCCTTGCCACAGTCCCTTCTGTCTGGCCTGGGCTTTACTAGTCCATTTAAAATCTTTTTACAGGATGTTCGTTTTGCTCTACGCAATTCATGATAAGTATCTTTTGAGCACATTTTGACATAGCAACATGCGGTTATTGTAAATACTGCAAATATACATACATATACCTAAATCATATTATTATACCCAGGCAAATAAGTAAAGAATCTTGACTATGAACGACTAACATACAGCGCATGTTTCACCCTGGCCTGGCGCATGCGTACCTCGTTAATGAATATGGGGCAAGGCTTTCAATTCAGCATGGGTTGACGCAGTGCTCATAAAATGAGGGGTGGAAGTTCGGAACGTTTGGTCGTACGGCCGTCTCGCCGTCGAGGAGAAACGCGTGCCAAACTTACGCGATATATCACCGTTATACTAGCCACCTTGTTAGGAGGTGGTGGCTCTGCTCTGCTCTTCCTCGTGCCACTGTACGCTGATCCAGCGTTAAGTGCTCTAGCAGCTGATTTCGATCCAGTACCGGCAGAGTGCGTCACTGAGAGGCGTGATGACAGACTCGGCTTGGACAACTGCACCTGGGCGTCATGTAGAGAAGGGTGTACCAGCGACGCGTATAAATGTACACAGCTACACGTGAAGTACAAATCTCACGCTGAAGATTGGCGTCCGGCAGTGCTGTTTGTCAATATAAAAGGATGTGGCTATCCACCTCTGGTTGACTGTGAAAATTTTACGACGAGCTACGGCTTTGTTGGTGCGAGGTATCCTTGTTTCTGGTCGCGAGCTGATACAACGGTCGTGGTGCCGCGTTGGTCTCGAGGAGAGCAAGTGGCCACGGTGACCAGGACCTTGGCTGTTCCGCTGTTCCTGTCTGGTTGTGCCGGGATCGGCTTGTGTGCGCTGCACTGCGAGTGCAAGCCCCGCCGTCGCCGCCGCCCTCCTCGTCGCCCCCCGCGTATGCCGACACTCTCTCCCGATGACACATCAGTCTACCGATTAGCGTAATAAAAATAAACCAGCACAAATTATATTTTCGATAGTGAGAATCATTTGAGAATGTAAATAACAATAATTATATATGTGTAAATATGATTATATATATATACGACGAAATATTATTTCATATTCGTCAAACCAGTTTTTGATGAGGGTATAAATAAGGAAAATGCTAAATCATTGAGAATTTTAAATATATATTGTAAAGATGCCAATAAAAAATAAAAACGAAGACTAGTGTTTTCTTTTCCTGTGTAATTTCTTTTTTACACCACTGACCCTACAACAATGAGCAACCTAATGGCTATATAATCACATTAATCACCAACAAGAACAACCTAATGGCTATATAATCACCAACAAGAGCAACATAATGGCTATATAATCACCAACAGCTGCCTAGGCTTGTCCTAACTGTTAGGGTCTTACAGGTTACAGGACACAGTTGAATACTAACCAAATGGCTATAATCATTAGCATTAGCAGAATACTCCTTTCTAAGCCAAGTCTAGCCTTTAGATCATATTCTCGGGCGAGATTAGGATTATAGCAAGATATTGTTCAACCTTTAACTTGCATGGAAGTAAGGTATTTGTTGGAAGCTTTGTTTAAGAAAGTAAACAAATAAATAAAGAAGTAAAATATTTATTTCAAGGTTTATAATGTGTCTTTCTCTTTAGTTTTTAGAGGTACAAAATAATTTTCATATTCAGTTCAGTCCAATGCCAATGTATACTACATATCCTTCAGTCTTCAAACAATCATTCAATTTCTACATGTACTTTTATTTTTATAATATGTATTTTGAAGCTATTTATTCATATACCATAGATAATTTACATTGCGTATCTTAGAAATATGAAGGGTGGAAATGCAATGAAAATTTTCTATAATTTTAAGCAATTTATATTTTTATAACTTTGATAGATTCATATAATTGTCGATAACTTTAATTAGATATCTTGTGAAATAGTAAAAAAAATAACTGAAATAAAGTTACGAAAATTAGTTCCATTTTATTGTTGCTACTGTTAAAGTATCGACAAATTACGAATTTTTAAGGCAGAATTATTTAGGAAGCTCAGTTTACTAATACCATACATGTTATATAAAAAAAAAATAGAGATTTAAGAATGACAAATACAAGTTTCATGGTGCGAATGATGATAATTTAAACATAATAAACGAACATTGTTGGGTATGCAACACATAAAATACTCCCAAATAGTTTTGGTAACTTCATTTCATTAGGCCTTCGACTTTGAGCATGTTCACAGTCGTATTATTAGCCACTAACACAACATTTTTGCCAAACTAAAGGTGCTACACACATGTTAAGGAGTCTGCGCACTATACCGTACCATACCATGACCCTGTTATGTACGTATCGAGCGCAGCAAATACATCATATAGACTACTATGCCCACTAAAACGTATCATAGCCGTGCATAGTGGAGAGAGTAAACAATTTCGTCGAAAATAATTTTCATGGCACGCAATGTTGTCGGTGCGTGACAGCAACGATCTACTTGGCAATTCATACTTTTCAATACAAAGAATAATTTTTGCCTCTTTCGTTCCTAGTATGGTCATGGTATGAAAACGTGTAGTGGGCAGACCCCTTTATGGTCGACACAGGAAAATATACATTGGTGTCGATTCTGTTGCGCACAAACTAAACTTAATTTAGGCTATTGCTATCTTTTACTAAAAGGAAGTGTGAGAAAAGGACGGCTATAGCTATGTACTAAGTTAGATATGTCAAACTTGTTTATGCCTTGCGCTTCACCGTGTTTTTAGTAGACATGTTTTTACGTGCATCCTTCATTTGTATGGAAATATAAGTTCCAACTAAATTGGACAGCTCTAACTTACGTCTGTCTCTTTCTCGTTTTATTAGAGAGAAAAAGATAGCAATAGCCTAAATTAAGTTTAGTTTGTGCACAACAGAATCGACACCATTGGCGGTAAAGCTGGTCGTTTGAGCTCTTATGGAATCGAATTGGCCGATATTGACATTGAGCCGGAAATGTGTAGTAAATTCTTGTTTCGGCTTTGTAGGTTGTTGCTCAAACAAGCATGTAGCAAACTTCAGTAAAACATAAAACTTTTCGACAAAACATAACAGTAATTTGCCTAAAATTGTATTAATTAAGAGACCGTTTATAAACCCGCATAAAAATTACTTTCAAGGGCGTAGGGGATATGTTTAGTAATATTTTGAGACAACAAGAATAGTGAACGCGGTTATCGTTGCCAAAGCCTTAAGACTTGTATACATAGAATCAAGCTACCCGAAAGTGTAAAATGTTCCCAATCAATCTTGAACCTAATGCTTGAGAAAAAAAGTTGAAAATCTATTAAAGAAATTTGGCAGACTTGCGTGTTTTTTATAAAAAGGACTGCACTACTAGAGACCCGTTAATATGAAGATTCCAGCACTGTCACAGATTTCAAAGAGACGACGGTATACAAAGCCGAAATTTTCTCTATAGTCAAAAATAAGTAAGAATTAAAGGTCATTAACCCGCATACATTTACATTTAGGTTAACTGGTAGAAAATGCCCATGGCATTAAGTCCGCCTCTGTACTTTGTGCTTGAAGTGTTAAATAAATAAATAATTTATACAAATACATAATTCCGAAAACAGAAATAATGACAAACTTGTCCCGAAACGACCTTTTTCGTGATCCTTGACTTTTTTTTGTAATAAAAAACGATTCATAATGTATAGTCGGGGTACCTACGCAGAGGAATTAAGGAAAGAGCAATGACCTTTAATTCTTACTTATCTGGCGGAGACTAACCAAATGGTCGAGTACAGAAAATATTTGTTTATGGATTAATTAGCAGCGACCTGATTTAATACTTTTTAGAGCATTACTTAATCGAATCTTGTCTGTACTATCTACTGTCCGATTACAAATGATTCTGGTATAGTTGGAAAGACAAAGTCTCAAAAGTGCAACACAGGAACGAACTCGTCATTGCATATCCCCGTTTCCCAATTGCAAGATTGTAAAAACCCTTAAAATAAGGTATTTAAATAAAAGAATGTACAGTGATATGACCAAATATGTGATGAACCTTAGTGTCAATCAAGTCAATACGTACCTAGTGTCGATAGAAAATGGTTAATTCTAGTTTGGTCACCACATACTTTGTCATATAACATTTTTACACAAAAAACGTGAACATGGAACGGAATCTTACATTTCTTACATAAAAATATTAAAAAATAACCTAAACGGTGCACTATAAATGAGCAATAAAAAAACGTTTACAACAAGATTCTATTCCATAACACGATCCGAACATTCTTTCTGCCTATAAAAGTTATCTGTGCCTACGTAACATTCTAAATTCGAAACATAATATATGGCGGGAACAATATGGCTTCTTGGTTCCAAATCGCAGAAATTTCACCAAGATTTTTAGAGCTCGCGCAATGTTAGACGTATACATTTTGCATTTTTAATAAGATGGCTGTAGAACGCACGCTATATGGCGTGCCAAACTGAGGCCATTTTTAAATAAATACCTTTAAGTGACACGTTATAGAGTAACATTTACAAGCAGAAAGAAATAACATCGTTATAACAATAGTTTAAAAAATACGTAATCACAACCGCTCTACACCCAAAACAGCAAAATCGATTCAATCAAATAATTTATTTTATAACATGACTCGCATTAAAAGAAATTCGCATAATTTACTATAAAAATTGCTATTTCGGATACAGTATTAAAAATATACTAAATTGGTACCTACATAAAGGTGAAATCGAGTTTTCTAGACGAATGTTTCTTTGTGGAGGTAAAGTCATTACAACGATTCGAGATATTGAGAATACTGATTTAATGAAGGTTTTTTTTTCTGATTGCCTATTTGTTGATTGTGGCAAAATAATTAATTATCTATGGTGTTTCGGGCAATCAATGGGCTGAACCCATTGGTCAGATTGAGACCAACTATGGTGTCGCCATCTGAGATTTACTTTGCCTTAGCCAGCCCATTGATTGCCCGAAACTTAAGCTCGAGGTTAAGCTATTTTGAAATATAAAATTGACATTACCACATTTTCAACCAATGACGATGTTTGGGTACCAACTATGCTAGCGCCATTAGTTCGACAGTTAGCCTCCCTATTGCAACTGATGAGAATAGACAATAGAATCACTAAGGAGGCTTGAAAATGCTTCCAAAACCGACCACAGTAACTACTCGTCCATATAATTTCACCTTTATCAACGTATACTCAATACAAAAGTCTCTAATTATCATACACTAAGGAAACAATGATCGTCAAAGTTAACTTTGGCAACCATGCAAGGCTGTGTCATCATTAGGCGAATAGTGAGCGGCTGACTGTCCGCTGACTGATTATGAGTGGCGAATCAGAAGTAAACTCACTGAATGAAACAGCTGCTTAGATACGTGAGCTGCGTACACGCACTATAAGGACACTCCATTTAAAATAAACAGGGTGTAAACATACTCATCGCGAAGCCGTCAACCAAGCATTCTGTACATCATACTAAGTAACTTTACGCTAAAATTATTGCTGGGAAACGACTTCTTTTTTGGGGTGAAAAATCACGTTTTACGGTAAACCTCAATATACCGCACTCAAAACATTGTGCTGGTGGATGAAAAACTTACATTAAAAACATGAGTAGGTATTTTTTTTTTAAACTTGTGGATAAGTTGGTTGACCCCCAATATCTCTGTATCTAGAAGGTTCTCAGGTATGGTGTAGAACAAAAAAATGATCGCAAAGACAGGGAGAAAAAGTGCCTTTCGGCTTCGTTAAGTCTTTTTACACCCTTTATAAAGAGACGAACTGGAAGCTAACAGTCAGCCGCTCACTCTTCGCCTAATGAGAACAGCCTCAGTGATACGTTACAGTATTATTAAGGCAGTCATACAATACCGGATTGACATAACATGGAGGGCAGTACGATATATTTTGGTTCACTTCAAAAGAGAGGAGCATTCCAATTTTTCAAATGCCCCGCGTACCTATGCCTATGTGGTGCTACGCCGTAGCGGATCGCCTACGAGTGCTACGAAGCGTGACCGCACGTTACGTCAAGTGACGATGAGTTCAATGTTTTTCCTTCACCCAAATAGTGCTCAACGCGCCTAAAGAAGTTTTCACTTCAATAAACGCGGTATAAGGGAAACTTTGACGAAAAGTATTACCAAGGATTCGGAACATGTTTCTAGGCCTCCGGGGCCATTTTATACAAAAATTCAATACCCACAAGGTCAAAATGTATGGAACAGGCTTTTTTAACCGATGAACAATTGCAATACTGGTGGGTCTAATCTTGTCTTGAATTAATGATACAAGTTTGCGTCGCAGCGTCCTTTACGTCACATATTGATCGTAAATTAGTAAATAACATTTTATTTGTGTTGTGTAATCTATCAGCATATTACTAAACATTTTTTGATTGTACCCGCCCATGTTATGTCAACCATACACTTCATAAGTCGAAATCACCATTAAATGCTAACCAGCACATACCTTGCGTTAAGTAGCTAATTCGAGATTTGGTGATCGACAAACAATTTCTCACTAACTATTGCTAATTAGGAAATGCATAATTGAGAAGTTTCTTTTACATCCGAAATTAACATTTTTAATAGTGTTGGAACCACTTTTAGAGATAATAAAAGACCAGAAATATGGAAACTACAAAAAAAAAGCAAAAAATTCACTAACAGACTGTCAAAATTAGTTCAGCTGATGTAATTGGTTGATTGAAATACCATAGCCAATATAACCGGAAATCGAAGTGGCACAGACTAGCAATGATAAGCCAGTGACACGACATGTGTCTATATAGCTAGATGAAAATGCTTCCCTATAAAGAACATTGATTTGAAAAGAGTGGCCATGGAGTCTCTTGTCCTTTCTTCTCCATGAGATCTAAGGCCTAACACAAGGCGTATTTTAAATGCGCAGCGACGCGCGTTTTTTTCGCTGTCAATGCAGATTTTAGAGATTCAAACGCGCGTAAAACGCGACACAAACGCGCGTGTGAAGCGCGTTCGAAACTCGTTTGAAGCCCGTACAAAAGGTCAAAGCCAGCGGAAGCAGTGTTGTCTCAACCGACGCTATTGACAACTGACGAGGAGGCTCTGACCAAAACGCGGAAGCTACATGCGACTACAGCGCGTCTTTATTGCTGTATATGCGCGTTTCACGAGCGCCCCGTGCTTAGGTTACAAAGTTGCGTTCAAATCTCGTTCGAAGCGCGTATACGCGCGTTTAGAATACGCCGTGTGCTAGGGGCCTAAATCTTTGGAATGAGTAACTATCGCACTAGTCATTATAGCTGTGGCTAGAGTCAAGGTATGACTATTCAAAAGTACTTATAACTTAAGTATTTGATATCAAAGCTCTGCGTTTAGAGTTGTATTGCCACGAAAATATATTATACCTTCGTCATTAGGTTGTCAGTCTGTTATCTTTTTCATTTTGTCTTGCAAGTGCAACATTACAATTTTAACAACACTAGTCAAGCAACATTATTAACCCGTATGCTCCCGGCCGTGCCTCCAGAGGCACGGTGCATTGTTATTTTAATTGTGTCTGTAATTGCGGGTATTGAAGTGTTAAACTTCCCAATTATTTATTGCTATATGATAATATAATTTATTGCAAGTGCATGTAATATTATTGCTCGATTATATTCACCATTGACTATGGACACAATATTTAACATTTACCAATCTGCGCTTGGTGGATTATGTTTATATTCATCTTCATAACTATGTTATACGAAGATGTATATAATCAAAAACAGACTAGTTTGTGACCAGATTAAAGGTAACATAAAATACGTATTGAAAAGGGTAGCTGCAATGATATTATATAGTAAAAAGAGGTAGATATCGCACTAGCACACACAAATTGTTGAGGACAAAGTGATACAATTGTTGCACTTTGATAGCTAGCTATCTCTTTCTATCTTATACGTTCCGTATTATCTATCACTATCGTAGTTTTAAATTACTCGCAACGATATCTGAACGCCATTCAGTATGAACATGGCGTATCTTCTTTATAATATCATTGGGTAGATGACAAAAAAAATATCTAACTAATCCGTCAGATAGATTTCCAAAAAATATTGGACACATATTTTTTCTTCTTACACGCAAACAAAAAATTAAGACGATGCAGTGCGTCGAAAACTCGGCTGTCGTCACCTTTAAGTACATTTTTTACTAAATTGTGACGTCATAAGTACCCACTCATGATCTTTGACACGTTTTATCTTATTTGATAAAAAAAAAAACGTATCCAATATTTTTCGATAATCTAACTGACGGACTAAACAGAATCATATTTTTTTAGTCAGTCATCATCCCTATTAAAATATGGGCAAACATCAAGCATATAATATTACATACACTTGCATATAATAAAGCATACTCGTAATAATCAGCTACGCTTTTAAACAACATATTCTGGAATATGCATACTAACCTATATATTGACTACAAATACTTTCGATTCCAATAATAAATAAGAGTTATTAAGTATAGAAATGAAACATTCAATTTAAAAGCTAAAATAAAAAGTATTTATAGTCAACCGTCTGTATTCATGACTTTGGAGTAATTATCTGAATAGTCACAGTTATATTGTTGTTATACAAGATTAAATTGAATTACCTAGGAGAACCGGTGTTCGGTGTTCAATACCTACATTGGCAGCGTTCTCTATTTAAAATATAATAAGAGTAATTATTTGATATAACTGTCAAAGAATACCATCATGAATACAGACCCGAGTAAAGACAAGACATGATCATAGGACCACTTGAGACATTTGTGAGGAGAGACGATACCTCTTCCTCTCAAGCTCAACATTGGCATCTAGACCACGTTTCACAGCCATACTAGTTGACGGTTGTACCTCTAAACTAGCTTCAACAAGTCTACGGGACCTGCAATACCTGTAGTCGACCGCTGTGTTCACCCGATGCAGGGTCATATCCACAGCTGTTGGTAACGTGTAGTATTCTTGAACATTGTTCTGAGGAACGTTAGATTCTTCTAGATCTAAGACGGAGTAGTTGGTATCTGGTCGTCGTTCAACGGGCCTCTGACGGTATGATGTGTCCACATTCAGATGGTTTCGAGACGAAGTGCTGCAAGTACTTGAGGCCGGGGAGACGTGGAAACTGGGGGAAGTACAGGGTGTTTGGTTCGGGGATGTTCGAGCGCTGCTGTAACCTTGATCCAAATCTGACTCCCCCGATGTCTCACGAGACTTCAGAATTTGCATCATCCTGTAATGTAATTTTCACTTGTTAGTTTGTGTTGTTGTTTTGGTGTGGGGTAGAATTTATGTTGTAGTGTTCAGGTATTCGCTTCGGTGTTATAACCAAGTATGGGACATCAACCGAAAGGGATATCGACCTTGTAGCTCGTAAGAGCGTCTTTTCGGCCTTTGATCATCATTAGAGTTTTATTGTATATAAAGTGATATGATAGCATCTGGAAGGAGGTAGGTGACCCCGTGCCACAGGATAGGCTAGCATTGCAAAATAATGGACATGTATTTTTTGTTTTTGTAAATCAATGAATATTGACAAAGATAAAACGCATCAAAACTCGGGAGTGGGGGTCGTGACGTCAGAACGCACTAAAAATTATACCACGCCGTGACGTATTGAGAATTTTAAAAGCAGCGTATCTTCGTCAATTTTGGTTTACGTTACAAAAGAAAAAATACGGGTCTAATATTTTTTGATAATCTAACTGACGGACTAATTAGATTTTTTCAGTACACAAGCCTATTATGAAAGTGAGGGTCGCGGGTGTAGTTGTGGTGGTATACCCATTACCCACGTCCCGCACTACACACACACACTCACCTCTGCAGCAGGCGCGCGATGGGTGCGACGGCAGCTGCCTGTCGTCCGGCCCGCGCCGCCAGCCACGCCGGCCAGGCCGCCAGCCCCAGCTCTGCGCGCGCGCACGCCACGCACGCGCACCCCACGTCCCGCACTACACACACACACTCACCTCTGCAGCAGGCGCGCGATGGGTGCGACGGCAGCTGCCTGTCGTCCGGCCCGCGCCGCCAGCCACGCCGGCCAGGCCGCCAGCCCCAGCTCTGCGCGCGCGCACGCCACGCACGCGCACCCCACGTCCCGCACTACACACACACACTCACCTCTGCAGCAGGCGCGCGATGGGTGCGACGGCAGCTGCCTGTCGTCCGGCCCGCGCCGCCAGCCACGCCGGCCAGGCCGCCAGCCCCAGCTCTGCGCGCGCGCACGCCACGCACGCGCACCCCACGTCCCGCACTACACACACACACTCACCTCTGCAGCAGGCGCGCGATGGGTGCGACGGCAGCTGCCTGTCGTCCGGCCCGCGCCGCCAGCCACGCCGGCCAGGCCGCCAGCCCCAGCTCTGCGCGCGCGCACGCCACGCACGCGCACCCCACGTCCCGCACTACACACACACACTCACCTCTGCAGCAGGCGCGCGATGGGTGCGACGGCAGCTGCCTGTCGTCCGGCCCGCGCCGCCAGCCACGCCGGCCAGGCCGCCAGCCCCAGCTCTGCGCGCGCGCACGCCACGCACGCGCACCCCACGTCCCGCACTACACACACACACTCACCTCTGCAGCAGACGCGCGATGGGTGCGACGGCAGCTGCCTGTCGTCCGGCCCGCGCCGCCAGCCACGCCGGCCAGGCCGCCAGCCCCAGCTCTGCGCGCGCGCACGCCACGCACGCGCACCCCACGTCCCGCACTACACACACACACTCACCTCTGCAGCAGGCGCGCGATGGGTGCGACGGCAGCTGCCTGTCGTCCGGCCCGCGCCGCCAGCCACGCCGGCCAGGCCGCCAGCCCCAGCTCTGCGCGCGCGCACGCCACGCACGCGCACCCCACGTCCCGCACTACACACACACACTCACCTCTGCAGCAGACGCGCGATGGGTGCGACGGCAGCTGCCTGTCGTCCGGCCCGCGCCGCCAGCCACGCCGGCCAGGCCGCCAGCCCCAGCTCTGCGCGCGCGCACGCCACGCACGCGCACCCCACGTCCCGCACTACACACACACACTCACCTCTGCAGCAGGCGCGCGATGGGTGCGACGGCAGCTGCCTGTCGTCCGGCCCGCGCCGCCAGCCACGCCGGCCAGGCCGCCAGCCCCAGCTCTGCGCGCGCGCACGCCACGCACGCGCACCCCACGTCCCGCACTACACACACACACTCACCTCTGCAGCAGGCGCGCGATGGGTGCGACGGCAGCTGCCTGTCGTCCGGCCCGCGCCGCCAGCCACGCCGCCAGCCCCAGCTGTGCGCGCGCGCACGCCACGCACGCGCACCCCACGTCCCGCACTACACACACACACTCACCTCTGCAGCAGGCGCGCGATGGGTGCGACGGCAGCTGCCTGTCGTCCGGCCCGCGCCGCCAGCCACGCCGGCCAGGCCGCCAGCCCCAGCTCTGCGCGCGCGCACGCCACGCACGCGCACCCCACGTCCCGCACTACACACACACACTCACCTCTGCAGCAGGCGCGCGATGGGTGCGACGGCAGCTGCCTGTCGTCCGGCCCGCGCCGCCAGCCACGCCGGCCAGGCCGCCAGCCCCAGCTCTGCGCGCGCGCACGCCACGCACGCGCACCCCACGTCCCGCACTACACACACACACTCACCTCTGCAGCAGGCGCGCGATGGGTGCGACGGCAGCTGCCTGTCGTCCGGCCCGCGCCGCCAGCCACGCCGGCCAGGCCGCCAGCCCCAGCTCTGCGCGCGCGCACGCCACGCACGCGCACCCCACGTCCCGCACTACACACACACACTCACCTCTGCAGCAGGCGCGCGATGGGTGCGACGGCAGCTGCCTGTCGTCCGGCCCGCGCCGCCAGCCACGCCGGCCAGGCCGCCAGCCCCAGCTCTGCGCGCGCGCACGCCACGCACGCGCACCCCACGTCCACGCACTCCACCACCTTCAGGCGGACGTCTGGGGGGGAGGGAGGACATATTATTACTTGTACTCCCTAATAGGCATGATGACAGTAATTGAAAATTACTAAAATATTGTATTTATTTAATAAGACTTGAATTGTGTAATACGAAACACGCATTATTTTTATTATTAAGAGCGGGATTGATAAATTAAACGATAATTAAAATCTACAAAATTCCTATGTCCGCCATTTTATGTTGAACACCAATCACAGCGCATGACGTCACTTTTGATAACACGCGGGAAATTTAGGTAAACAAATGGTCGAATTTCTGTGGTTTTGTGATTTATCTTATGATACACGGATCATGGAACAAGGGTATAGTAAGGCAAACAGTGCTAAATTGCCTAAAATCGATGTGATGATGGGAGCTATATTTTGCATCGAAAACGGCCTAATTGACCCGTTTTGCCTTTAGTTTGCAACACGCATGGCGACGAGCGATACACTGCTACGAATTTAGATAAAAATTGTAAAAATGCCATCGTGCGTGTTCAGAAAGTGTACCAATCATGATACCGAAGTAAATAAAACACAAGGGATCTCATACCACATGTAACTACGCAATATGCTTTGATTTATTAATATTTTTCATTTATTTTCCTAGTATTCTGATAATGAAGGATAAAAAAAGACAGAGATGGGAAACGCATTTTTGTCGTGAGTACGACAAGGACGCGTCCACTACAGTCATAGAACAACATTATCTGTCTCTTTTTAACCGACTTCCAAAAAGGAGGAGGTTCTCAATTCGATGGGTATTTTTTTTTTTTTTTTTTTAATGTATGTACACCGATTACGCTGAGATTTATGATCCGATTTACGTGATTCTTTTTTAGTTTGATGCGGAATAGTTGCCATTTGGTCCCATAAAAATTTTACATAGTTTGGCCCAGTAGTTTTCATTTTATGAACATTTTTGCTTCAGTCGTGTGGTATTAATTTCATGTATGTTCACCGATTTCTCCTCCATTTGTGGAGCGATTCTCAAAAAAAAATTTTTAATTGAAAGAGTATATTTCTGAGATGGTCGCACTTAAATTTGGTGAAGATCTGATGCTGATCTTCGGAGATATATACGTACAATGGAACTCTTCAAAACTAGACGGTAAATCGGTTGTGAATGCTGCCATCGCTTGGATATTTATTGTTTATACAACATCATGACGTAACATCACGCCTGTATGCTCTGAGGGGTACGCAGATGTGTACAATACACCCAAATTTCGACAGTTTAGATATGTTAAGTTCCATTTATTGGGGATAAGCCTACATGTATTGTTAACAATGTAAAATAAATGCATATATTTGTAGAGGATATTACACACATCAACACGGTCTAGGGATATTTTTAAAAAAGCGAATTACTATCAATGTGTTAATTATTTATATGACATGTATATATTTAAAAGATACGTTATTTAATATTCTACCATTTTTTAATAATGGTTAAGGTATAGATTAAAATTTCAGGATTTTATGGAAAAAAAATGAAGCATAGACGGAAACCGTATATGAATGAACTTTTAATTTGTGAGTAAAAACTGAAAAAAATAGAAAAATCATTTAATTTGTGTTTATAAACTTGAAGTTAGTAGTCTGAGAAAGCGCCCATGATGTTCATAACACATCGGCAACGATTCGGCATGCTCAGAACAAGGTTGTCAATGTCTTGCTGCGGAATATTGTCCCATGTCCTTCTGAGGTGCGCAAAAAGTTGATCTTCTGTAGCCAGATTTTCAGGAACTTCCCTCAGAGCTCTTCTTTGCAGCATATCCCACGCATGCTCAATGGGATTTAGATCTGGCGATTGAGCAGGCCAGTCTAAGGCCCTAACATTATGTGTATGTAACCAAGCTGCTACCGTTCTCGCCGTGTGTGCCCGGGCATTGTCGTGCATGAGCAGGAAATCTTTCCCCATTTGTGTTCTGTGGGGCAAGATTACGGGCCCCAGCACCTGTTGGACGTATCGTTCTGCCGTCATATTGCCCCGCACCCAAACGAGATCCGTCCGTCCTCCAAGACGAATTCCTGCCCAAACCATAATTGTTCCTCCTTGGTATGGGTGAACTTCCTGAGGGTTCTGGAGACGGCTCCATCGTCCAGGAACTCGCCAAACACGCGTCCTTCGTGAATCCGGATGGAAGCCGAACCTGGATTCATCCGTGAACAGCACATTGGACCATTGGTCACGGCCCCAGTCCACGTGGTTCCAAACCCATTCTAATCGTCGTCCACGATTGCCTCTCCGTAAAGGTGGGACCCGGAGTGGTCTACGAGAGCGTAGATTGCTTTCATGCAGTCGCCTTCTTACAGTTTGGTCACTCACAAGCACTTGGTGTTCCACTCGCAGCCTTTGGACCAATTGAGTCGCCGTTGCATTTGGTTGTGCTCGCGCAGTAATTTGCAAAAATCGGTCTTGTCTGGGGGTAGTGATGCGACTTGGCCCCCGGTGCCTCTCCGCTACTTCACCCGTGGCACGATAGCGTGTCCACAATCTTGAAATTACATTTTGATGGGTCCCTATGGCCTCAGCAACATTACGCTGAACAGATCCAGCTTCCAGCATTCCCACAGCTCGTAACATCTCCGCCCTCGTCAAATGTCGGCGTTGCATGGCTACAATACCTCAATTTTAACTTTATCTTTCGTTTAAAAATGAAAAAAAACTGTAACTAAACGTAATTCGTATTGTTTTCTAAATTTCGCACAAATGAAAATTCCCTCTCCTATACATCAAGACATTTTTATGCCACCGAAACAAAAGAATTTTCAAAAATTTGAATTTGGAATTAGTCTGAGATAAATTACAAACAAATCGGTGTATAAAAGATTCCAATGCGGCCAGTACTTTTCGAGTTATTTAATTGAGTATGAAATATCCCTAGACCGTGTTGATGTGTGTACTTACAACTAAAAATGGAGAAATAAAAAAACTTTTTAACAAAAAAAATAAAACCGACTTCAAAAAACACAAAAAAGTGAAAAATAACTTTAGCTTCAGAAGTCGGTGACAAAAAAAAAAACTAAATGAATCAAACAAAGGTCACCGACTTCTGAAGCTAAAGTTATTTTTCACTTTTTTGTGTTTTTTGAAGTCGGTTTTATTTTTTTTGTTAAAAAGTTTTTTTCTTATTGGTTTTATCGAGCTATCCCTTTTGTATCATTTGAAATGTAGACTGAATAAAAAGTGTTCGCGTGCAGCTGCTGCTCGGAACACTTTTTTCTGTGGTTTTGTAGGTGTAAAACATACCTGTTTATTATAATATCATTGTATAAGTACCTTTATTATTACTAAAACATAATTTATAAATGTAATGTATGTAATAATTTTAAAATCACAATTTTGAGTACTTCATCTAACAAACCAAATAGGTTTAGTAGTATGATAAAAGTATGTCTTTAAAATGCACTTTTGTAATATTGTTTTTAAATTGAACCGTATGTTTATTTGTTTCGTTTCTTTGTTTATTTATATGGTCTTCCAGGGCACCCTATGGCGATGACGCCGTAAGCTACGTAGGTACAAAATCTGTGCACAGTGATAAGAAAAATCTGCCCAGAACATAAAGTAGGTACCTACATGCTAAGTTGTATGCAGTAACTTTATTAATAGATGAACAGCAAGAGACAGTAAATTCAGTCGAATGTCATGATTGTGTAGCTTCATTATGAGGCTGCAAACATGCCATAGCTTTTTTTATGTTGATGCATCGCAGAAGCGAAGAGCCACCCTGTACATCTATCGAGTGTTATTGGATTAAATCCAAACTTTCCAGAGTAGGGACTACGGACATAAATAACTTATTTGGGGTTTGTATTGATGTGTTCCCGCACTGCGGGAACGCACAACACCTGTACTTTTTCGAATTCATTTTAATAATCGCAATTCGCGTAGCTTTGTTGTGTTGACGTTTTGCACTAGTCAGGCGTGACGTCACCAGCGACGCCATGACACTGGCGAGCGTTTCGGTGGGAATTTTAAATCAAAAAACTAAAATCTTCTTTTTTAACTATTAAACCTTAACTGTCGCCAAAAATATGAAATTGATTTTAAATAATTTACGTTTCCGAACATTATAGGACAGTTTTTCAAAATTTGTCATCATGCGTATTATCTACGAACAAATGTAACCAGATACAAGTGAAAGCCAATATTTACATGGAGCTACTGTCTATCTGAATTCCACATCCAGTTATGCTCGATACGACACATAAAACTACTTGGTAAGACTGGTCGACCGATTTACAGGCTTCTAACTACCTGTGTCGGGAGTCAAGATTTATGAATGACAACTGGGACCATATTGCTTAACGAGCTTTCCAGCGGTGTCCTCATGTAAGCCCACGGCCATCACGAAAATGACGGTGAGGTTTGACGTCATGGTGTCAAACAAAACACAAAAAGATTAACGCCGAAATGTGACGCGCGGCACCCCAACGCGCTTAAGAAACCCAAGCCTTAGAGCAATTAAGTTAAGAACAGCAACTTTCTAAAGATGACCGAGTTCTAAAGATTTAATGAATACTCGTACTGGACCAATTGAGATTAGATTGTTTAAAGTCACACAGAAAAAATTATAATAATTCGCAATACCACGATACGCTCAAAAACTGGAATAGCGGATGTGGGGCGTGAGCGATAAGACTGCTGGGTTGAACTGGGATTGGGCGGGCCATGTCTGCAGAATTCATGAGGAATGATGGGTCAGAGTCGTCGCCGAAGGAGGCCTAGAAAATGCTGGCGTGACGACTTAGGGGCCACCACGAGCGAGCGGGCCACCACGAGCGAGCGAATCGCGGCGATTCAACGCATTTTTAAACGAAAATATCACCGCGATTCTCTCGCTCATGGAGGCGGCCCCTTAGATGGACAGATGTAGATTGGCCGGAGAAAACCGTACAGAGAGAAGAATGGAAGGCTATGGGGGAGGCTTTTACCCAGCACTGAGACAAAATAGGACTAAGAAAAAAAAACAGCAAAAAAAATAAAAGGTATTAAAACTTACCAGACAACGTCAAATCCAAGTAGGCCTCGAGTAACTTCGCCCCATCCCTCTTGAATCGCCTCACAAACTTCGGATGTCGAGTCGTCAAGTCACCGTCGGTCACCACATATTGAGCCAACAGCGACGCGTACGTCACCGGAGTTGGCGCCAACAACCTCCAGCGCACATGTTGGCCCACCATCCATTCTAACTGCCTGAATGTCTTACCACATAATTGGACCCCACTGATTTTCGATAAAGTCTTTAGAGTGGGCGCTCGACTGAACTTTTCTTCGCTTTTTGCTGTGGACAATTTGAGTCAGTAAGTATTTGATGGATAGTAAAATATTAAAAGTTTACACAGATCGGAGTGGTGTCGATTCTGTTGTGCACAAATTAAACTTAATTTAGGCTATTCTTCTCTTTTTCTCTCTAATAAAACGAGAAAGAGACGGACGTAATTTAGAGCTGTCAGGAACTAATATTTCCATACAAATGAAGGATGCACGTAAAAACATGTCGACTAAAACACGGTGAAGCGCAAGGCATAAACTAGTTTGACATCTCTAACTTAGTTCATAGCTATAGTCTTTTTCTCGCACTGCTTTTTAGAAAAAGATAGCAATAGCCTAAATTAAGTTTAATTTGTACACAACAGAATCGACACCAGTAGGAAATAGTTTCTCGGACTTAAGGCTCCTAAGTCCTAAGCCACTGGCGTTATACAGGCGTTGGCGTTCCTCCAACGACTGTGCAGCGACAACGCTGCGCAGACGCAACGTTGACGTCACGAGTCTCTATGTGGCAATCGTTAACGCTAACAAATGGCATAATACATGGTCAAATGTATAGAACAGCGGATTAAAAAAAACACCGATGACAAATTCCTAGTCCCCAACTAGGAATTTGTCATCGGCATTTTTTTTTTCAGTTTCAGAATTCAGAATGATGTGCTGGCTACGTGGTAACCGTTCTCGCGTTGGTGTTCCTTCCACCTTGTATGTATGTAGTAGGTATTCGAAATTCAAAACAAAGAGTTTGACTAGTTCTGAACTTCTATGATTCAATTGAGAAACCGGTATCGGGTCGCCCTGTTTCTGCACAATCGAACAGGGGTTTAACGCAGAATGTGCACAAAGCAAAATGTGCACTTCACAAAATGTGCATTTCGCAAAATGTGCACTTCTCAAATTAGCACTTCTCAAAAATGAGCACTACTCTGAATGAGTGAGAATTTTATCACAATGGGTCAAAATATAATAAAAACCGTTTGCTTACTATATTTTTTTAAAGTTTTTGCACGATTTTTTTTTAGCAAGATCATGTCAATAACTATCAATTTTTGACACTTTTAGACAATTTTTGTTACAAATTTCTGATTTCAAACGGTTTTTATTTTGACCTATTGTGATGAAATTAACGCTCATTTTGAGTAGTGCTATTTTGAGAAGGGCAGATTTGTCGAAACGCAAAATTTGCGAATTTTGCACATATTGCGTCAAGTGAACATTTTACTTTGTGCACATTCTGCGTCAAACCCTCGAGCATCAAGCTTTTTTTAGATCCGTCAGTTAAATACAATTATTTGGTAACATACCTGCTAAACTCAAGCAAGCCAGAGCGACGTGCGTCAGTCGATCTGCCCTCAGTCTATGCGCATCCATAAACAAGTCTAACTGAGCGACCGCCGAGTGTAAGGTCGCGATGCACAATCCCAACTTCTTGGTAACATCACGGAGCTGCTGCACTAAGGCGCCACGGAATTCCAACTGGAATGGAGAAAAAGAAACAATGAGAGGTTTTCTTTTTGAGCATAAAAAAAACATAGTTTCCAAAAACTCTGTAGATGGCGTTGAACTGACTACGTTACTTGGTGCCAAAGCCAAAACGCTTGGAAAAAATAAAATTGCGTCACGTCACATTCGCTCGTAGACTGACACTTTCGTTTGCCAATGGCTGATGCTCCAGGGTAGTCCGCGAAATTCAAATTTTCTTACGTTTTTTGCAATTTGCAGGCCAGTGCTAGGTTGTATGTTGATTAAAATATTGTTCGCGACTGTAAGACGTATGTAGTTACAGAATTATAATCATCAAAATCATCAATACAACCCTCCAAGTTCATAAACGTGCAAGAATGATTTTGACCTTAGAAAAGTAATTTTTCCACCTTTATGAACTTTAAGGGTTGTATTATTTTGATGAATATAATTCTGTAACTACATACGTCTTACAACCGCGAATAATATTTTAATCAACATACAACCTAGCACTGGCCTGCAAATTGCAGAAAACGTAAGAAAATTTGAATTTCGCGGGCTACCCTGAAGCATCTGCCGAATTTAACCATTACCTACATCCAAGTAAAATAATGTGACGTTCCGTTCCTTGCAGTAACTTACCAAGTTCCGCGCCATCTATCCAGGGACTAGGGAAGAGTTTAAAAAGAAAATCCCTCATGTATTGTATGTGTGTATTGACGACCCGAATGGCGATGGCGCAGCGGTAGTGAGGCTGCCTTACGTTCTTAGGGTCCCGGGTTCGAATCCCAGTAGGTGCAATTTTTTGTGTGATGAGCATGGACATTTGTTTCCGAGTCATGGATGTTTACATGTGTATTAAGTATGTATTTGCAAACATAAAGTATCTCTGAGTCCACGACACAATCCTCGTTGCTTAGAGTGGCACTCGATGGCGCTGTGTGTAATATCCAGCGATATTTATTTATTTATTAATAAATGCATCCATCAGCACAGTTTTGAGTGAGCGATACATTGAGACTTACAAAAGTGATTTTTGAGCCCTAAACAGTCCTTTGCCAGCAATATTTTTTGAAAAGTTACTTAGTTAAACAGATTGCTTGATTGACGGCTGTGAAAGGTCCATTAACACCTTGTGCTTATGATTACGTATGTGAAGAAAACATCGTGAGGAAACCGGCATATTCTAGAATAAAAAAAATCGAAGACATGTGACAATTGTGAAATCTACCAATCCGCACTGGGCCCGCGTGGTGTATTATAGCCCATTCCTTCTCATAGAGAGGAGGCCTGTGTCCCAGCAGTGGGGACATTAATAGGCTGATGATGATGGCATGGCTAAATAATAACAGCCACTCGGGTCGATCATTAGGTTAAGCCGCGTTTACCTAGGTTGGTCGGTGGATGGGTGACCACCCATTACATACCGAGTTTCCTTCCTACCTCGGAAAGCACGTTAAGCCGTTGGTCCCGGCTGACATTTGTAGATATTTGACAGACGTTAGGCAGTCAATGGCCCAAAAAGTCTGGCAACCAGTCTTACCAAGGAGTATCGCATTACCCGGTACTAACTGGGTTGTGGAGGTCAGATAATCAGTCGCTTTATGTAAAATACTGGTATTCAGCTGCATCCGGTAAGACTAGAAGCCGACTCCAACATAGTTGGAAAATAGGCTAGGCAGATGATGAAATATCATCTCCACTGTATCATGCTAGGCATAAAGCTGGTAGATTGTGTTGATAAATGATAAACCAGTTTTCCTCATTAAACAGTCAACGACCTCAGATTTTATGGAGTAAGTAAACTCGGTAAAAAGGCTGTAAGCTGTAAATGACGTAATTTAGCACAATGTGTCACTGGTTCGGCTAACTAAACCGTGTGGTTTACTTTCGTGACATTTCAGACATAATGAGAGTAGGCTACTTCGTTAGATTAATCCCTTGTAATTACAGCCTTGTACATACAGGGTGTAAACAACCTCATCACGAAGCCGTCAACCAAGCATTCTGTACATCAAACTGAGTAACTTTACGCAAAAATTATTGCTGGGAAACGACTTTTATTTTGGGGTCAAAAATCATGTTTTGTGGTAGAACTCAATGTAACACTCAAAACATTGTGCTGATGGGTGGATTGAATAGTACGGGAGTCGTGGAGGTGTTTTAAACACCTCCACGACTCCCGTACTATATATAAAAACTTTACAATACTTTTATTTAAAAAAAAAAACTTGAAAAAAGGGTGTAAAACACCTCTTAACGAAGCCGAAAAGCACTTGTTCTCCTCGTCATTGCGATCATTTTTTTGTTCTACACCATACCTAGGAACCTTCTAGTTACGGAGATATTGGGGGTCAAAGTTCCAACTTTTTGACAAGTTTTTTTTTAGTACCTATCTATTTCGAACAGTCCCGCAGATCTACACCGGGATAGGCCATACTAGCCATAGATACAGTATAGGTACTGTATCTATGGCCTATCCCATAATAATGAACTACCCACAAAAGGTGGCACTAGTTATTTCATACTTACTGACTGTTTCATTGTAAGAAATAGGTAGTAGGTAAGTTTTCTTTGGTTGTGAGAGCTCACTCTTTTCTATACAGCAAGATATGTCCCGATTGTAATCTTTGATCTCATTACATCTGCCACCCTTTTTCCTATCTACACAACTACACTTTTTTTTGCTTAAACTTCAAAATCTGCCAGTTACTTGTTCGTTACTTATAAAAGAATCTACCTGAAACCAGTTTGGTATAAATGAGTAAGTATAACAACTACAAATTGTATTATACTCGCTCGTCCCCTAAGTTTTGGTACCCTAGCAAAGGTTACTTTCTTTATCGAAATTGAAGCAGCTGGCTTATACGTATTGTCTTGCTAAATTCTCAGATAAGTATGGCAAAAACTTCTTTACAATTTTTTGACGATGTAAGGACACTTTTTTTGGTAAGGACGTTATTGAAATATTACGAACAATGTCTGTCCTTAGGAGGAACAGCTTTATGTCATAATATGCTGCAATATATTACAAATCTCCTGCAATCGTAATAACTGCAAGCGATTTTAAACTCTAATTCCCGTGGCATAAAATTGAGTGTAGGAAAAATCTTTGCATGATGAAATATTATATTATTATGTCGATTGAGCAAAACATAGGTACATACATAGTATGAATCATGATATTGTAATTACATACAATTAAGTTTTGAAAGTTTAGTAACCCTTTTATAGTACATAATCAAAATGTCCTTGTTTGATATCGTAATGTCATTATTGCTGATGTTATTTCGTCATTTGTTATAATGTTATGTAACTAAATAAATACGTACTTAATTACAATGTTAGTGATGCAAAACTATGTATTTTAGTACAAGGAAACTGTAAAAACATAAACTGCAACAATGCATATAAATATAAATTGGTGGGTAACAAAGAATACATCTTTGGGTAACATATTTTGCATAAAGGTCCCTCAAGTCTCGGGGCTGCGGGACTGTTCGAAAGAGATACCGCGGCCCTGGAACACAAAGGGCGATTTTCCCATGCGAGAAAAAAAAAGGTCCCTCAAGTCGACGATCCCTTCTGATGTAGGTAAAGGGTTTTCCATTTAGTAGGTCGGTACTAGAAAGACAGAAAATATCTTTACGTGACTTGACTTTCGTCAGCGTGAAATTATTGTTAAAAAAATCGGAGCAGTCTTTGGGGACTGCCGATAGAAGTGAAAACAAAAAGTACACAGGCCCCGCCCCAGTCGTAGCACTGGTTATGCCCCGCCTATGCCTATGTGGTGCTACGCCGTAGCGGATGCTACAAGTGCTACGAACAGCTACGAAGCGTGACCGTACGTTACGTGACGATGAGTTCAATGTTTTTTCTTCACCCAAAAAGTGCTCAACGCGCCTAAAGAAGTTTTCACTTCAAAAATATACCTCTTCCCTCGGATTTTGTTAAGTAACAATTTCATGGAATTTTTTTAACAATTTTATGGGTATTTTTTGCACGTCCAAATAAAACGATGACCGCGACGACGACGGCAAGGTTGGCGCAATGGCTAAGCGATTGGCTGCTACGCTGCGACTAGCGTGTCGCGGTTTTGATTCCCGCACTGACCAAATATTTGGTTAAGGCTCACAAAAGTTGTACTTTGTCCATATTTTTTATGTGCCAGTTTCTGAGCAGAGAAAAAAAAAGTCGAAGGCTCCTAATGAATTAATCTTTTGTTTTCCATGTTAGCTATTAATACCTTGTTAATATTGGGCCTTTGAAATAGTGAATATATTTGGAATTTAACCAAAACGAACTGCTATAATTATATCTCTAACTTCTAATTTCATTCAACAATAAAATGTGTCCACCCCAAGTCGAGTTCATTTTTTATTTATTTCATCCTATCTGTGCTTTTTATCGTGGAATTGTTGTAATGTGTAAAATAAATGGAGTTAAAACTACTGTTTTAATGGAAATTATAATAAAACTGGCCATCAATTAAATAAATATGATTTGAAAAACAAATGTATCCAACACGTTTCACGTGTGTTACAATAAGTTTGTTACGTAGTAGTTTACTTGCATTATAAACTAGCAACACATGGTATCTATTTTTTGTGATGGCAACATTACTATTTTCAATATGACATGTCAGTGTGTTGTCGGACATCTTGGTTTTTGTGCAAGAGGCAGTGCTCCGTGAGAGTTACTTTTCGTCCTTAGATTTTCGAAACTTTTCGGAAGCAATTTCGCGTGGTTAGTAGTAAAAGATGTTTGTTTCGGATAGGGGCAGTTGAAAAGGATAACTAAATGATCAAATAAAGCAGTTTAATACAGATTTGAATTGCATTTTAAAGATGCTAATGACTTTTAGGTTATATTACTCACGAGTGTTTGTTCACGTGTGTTGCGTGTGTGACGAAACTGTGTGACGTAACACACGAGAAACGCACAAAGCTTAGTTCATATGGCAATGTTATTGAGAAGTCCACTAATAGGTATGCATGCAGTCCTGAAATGTGCATTTGGATAAACTACCTACTTAGTATTTTATTTAATTAATAACATGTAAATTAACTCTAACAATATTTCCAGTGTGTTACATATTTCTAGTGTGTTATCGTGTGTTACAAGTTCCCGTGTGTGATGGTACACTTTTTATGAGGCTGAGCCATTTATGTGACATACAAGGACGGCAGTTATTCCGGGTCTAACTGTTTCCGTAATTGAGTTAAAAAGATTGTAAACGCACCCACGATAAAGGAGAAATCCCTAGAGCGGGGCAACGTTTAAAAAAGAAAATTACGGTGATTTAATTTGATAGGACTAACCAAATAGGTAGTTGAAGTCATCAAGTCGTGTTAGTACCCAAGTTATAATATCCCAACCGGAAAGCATAATACCTAGCAAGGTTACATTAATTATTCAGCAAGGCATCGCATATCGATTTTAGACGTTTATGTTCTATATGATATTTGTGTCATAAAACGTAATACCCCTGTCTACCAGCCTGTCGCTAAAATATCATGCAATGTCAAAAAAAACACGAACAGTTCCGTACCTACCACGGCACGCAAAAAACACCTTTCCTGTATTAGAATTAGAACCCCTTTCATTTCAATTTTTTTTTATTTTTTTGGTGTTATAGCGGACATTTTAATACTTACACATTATGGGTCAATTTAAAGTGTCAACCTATTACGGTTCAATAGTTAGAGCCTGTGACAGACGGACAGACAGCGGAGCCTTAGGTGTAGGGTCCTGTTAACTTCCTTTGGGTATGGAAACCAACAAATAGTGAAAACCCATACCTATTTCCGACTTACGTGAGTTTTCATTTAACTTCTTACCGGATATACTTGATATTTGTATTACAAAGCTGTTACATATTTTGAAATTATCAACAACAGATCTTTAAATTTTATTTACGATAGAAGTAGGTAATAGGTATTATAAGATCGATGCATTGATAAAATTTGTTTACAATAACATTTAAGTGCACATTTATCTCTCCTATGTCATTTGTATTCCTGATATTTAATCAAAGCAATATCAGTATACTCTGAATACTGATTATTTCAAGTGCCCATCAAGGAATTTCTACATACCTACTACAATGCAATAAATAACAATAATACAACATAATTAATCAGATAAAGGGAATTTCCTATAAGTCTGTTTTGATAAACAAAGACTCATACCCAGATTTTGATAAATTGAAAAAAATAAATCGGAGCAGTCTTTGGAGACTGCCGATTGAAGTGAAAACAAAAAGTACACAGGCCCCGCCCCATTCGTAGCACTGGTAATGCCCCGCGTATGCCTGTGGTGCTACGCCGTAGCGGATGCTACGAGTGCTACGAAGCGTGACCGCACGTTACGTTACGTGACGATTTCAATGTTTTCCCTTCACCCAAAAAGTGCTCAACGCGCCTAAAGAAGTTTTCACTTCAAAAACATGTCACACGTCGAAACATGTTGAAACCTAACTTAAACAAGTATGAGCGACTAGCTCCTGCCAGCGGCATCGACGCGTGAAGTATGATAATTGTCCCATGGGATCTTAATGACCGGGATAAAAAGTATCCTATGTGTTAATCCAGGTTATAAACTATCTGTGTGTAGTTTTTGCGTGAAAGAGTAACAAACATCCACACTCACAAACTTTCGCATTTTTAATATTAGTTGGATAGGATAGTAGGATACGGACTTGTACTTTGGCAGTAGTGCCACAATGAAGAGATTAGACAAATTGAATGCTATGCTATTGAATGCTATGCTGCTATGTTGAATGCTATGCTTGTTTGATGAATATACAGGGTTATTTGTAAAACACCTCTCAGGACTACGTTGTTACTTACAATCACAATCCACAACTTTTGTTCAATGAATTTAAAAAATTCATCATATTTTAGTTCACCAGATTTAGAAGCAAAATAAAGCGATAGTAGGTACAATAGCGAGGGGAGCGGGCTTAGGGCGGAGCGGGGGGCCCGTAAGAGAGTTCAATTTAAATATTTTAACCCTGTATATGTCATCCTAAATTCCTAAATATGTAAATTCATACCTGGGGTGATTGCAGGTGGATGGTGGGTTTCTCAGCCTCTTGTTCCAGTAGGTTCTTCCAAATATCTTCTTTATATTCACAGTGGTACTCTTCATCTTGGTCTGTGAGTGACTGTAAAGAAAAAAGGCTGTAGTAGATACATCCAATAAATCACATAACGAACGCGGGTGAACTCTTTCACCCCTCCAGGGGTAATATTTCACTACCAGTTTGTTTCCTGATAGCTATAACCTGGGGGTCCTCAAGGTGAGGGTAAACTCTCCAAATTGAGGATCCAAAATAAGCTATAGAGGTTCATTTTAGGCTAGCATACTCCATGTTGAACTGTATTTTGGAGGGCAGATGCTATTATCATCATGCAAATATTATTCATTCTGTGACCATATTTATCAATATTTTCTGCTTTCGATTCTTTTTTTAAAATCCTCTTTATGAAAGACAGATTTTTCTCATATGTTTGCAACTTAGTTAATAGAAGATTTTCTTATTATTATTGACAAAGGACTGCCTAATTGATTTACTGGTTCCAAGTGTGACAGCTGAGCGTGAGAAATAAAGAAAGAAAACGTATTTATTTGGCTGTAGCCGCAAGTGCACACATCAAAATAAGAATAAAACTCGCGCACGAAGGGTTCCGTACCATTATCTATACATTAGACAAAACGGCAAAAAAATCACGTTTGTTGTATGGGAGCCCCCCTTAAATATTAATTTTATTGATTTTAGTATTTGTTGTTATAGCGGCAACAGAAATACATCATCTGTGAAAATTTCAACTGTCTAGCTGTCACGTTCATGAGATACAGCCTGGTGACAGACAGACGGACAGACAGCGAAGTCTTAGTAATAGGGTTCCGTGTTTACCCTTTGGGTACGGAACCCTAAAAAATAAGATAAATAATACTGTGTGTCTCACGGCTGCGCCAAATAGGCCCAGTTCAGCGGTTCTGGGTTTAATTCTCGGGTTGGTTCAAAGAGTTGTTGGGTTTTCATTGGAATATCTCGGTAGTAGTGATAGTCTGGATTAGGGCATTACACCCCCTAGTACATGGTACTTAAACATAATTTTGACGACCCGAATGGCGCAGCGGTAGTGAGGCTGCCTTACGTTCTTAGGGTCCCGGGTTCGAATCCCGGTCAGAGCCAAAGTTTGTGTGATGAGCATGGACATTTGTTTCCGAGTCATGGATGTTTATATGTAAAATAAGTATGTATTTACAATCAAAAAGTATCTATGTAGTATATCAACTATCTAGATAGCACTGTATGTAATGTCCAGCAATATTTATTTTATTTTTATTTATTTGATTCGTGAAATGTGGGTGTTCTATTAGGTACACCTCTGCCTAACCCTTGGAGGATTACAGGCGTGATGTTATGTATTGATAGGGTAGCTAAAGGTCTAACATATGATCTCTATTAAGTATGATACCCAATACACATTGTATTGAGTGTAGAGATTGTAAAGTCATCAGTAATATGGCAGTCTGCCAGATTATCAGAACATATCTATAATATGACTCATTTCTCTTTGTTTTTTTATAACCATGGAATGCAATAGCTGGAGATTTAGATGGCAGCAGCAGGTTCTTTGTTATCCAAAAGATGGCAAAAGACGCCGAGGACGACAACTGATGTGCTGGGATGATGAGCTGAAACTTACTGCGGGACCCAAATGGAGAAGAGTTGCTCAAGACAGGAAGCAATGGAAACTACTGGAGGAGGCCTTTGCCAAAAGGCACACTGAGTTGAGAGACATCCTATAGCCAAACGCACCAAATGACACAGCCATAAAGACTAAATCTCTCACCGAGTTTAATGGGCTACAAAGTAGGTTCTACAGCTAGGAATCATCATATCCCTGCTATTATCACATGTTACTTGGGGTCGGCGCAACACGTTTTTTTCTTCAATTCTCGTCTCTGTCAACCGTCACACTATCATTTACTCAGTCAGTTCTACAGCTGGGAATACTACAGGTTTTAGAACCAGTTCAGGTTTATTCCCGAGTCATTGAACAGCAGCTGGGAATTATGATTGCGACTTGAATGTTATCTGTATATTTAACTCTACTTAAATTATACATCAAAAGTGACATTCTCTGTTGTTTTGGCATATTTTGTACACAAATTAAATATAAAAAAAAAACAGTAAATCATTGGTATTCAGTTGCTGACCCCAACATAGTTGGGAAAAGACTAGGAATATCATTTTTGTTTCCAAAATTTTTGGGTACATAGCAATCTATGAAAACACATTTGTTTGTCTTGTTTCGAAGACAAAGGTGTCTGAGTTAAGAAGTTTCACAATAGAAATGCATAGTAAGAGACATTTGTTATTGAATAATTTTACTATCCATAAAATTATGGAAATTATGTTACATTATCCAACAAACCACAATGACTTGTTTTAGTTTTGTGGTTTGAGTGGGCTGGTCACAAAAAGGAATTGTATTTATTTATTCATTTTAAATTGTAATGTTTTCCTTGTGGCTTGAATATAGAGCATCCAGCCATTATAATAAAAAGGAAAAGCACCTATTCTAAATCATATCATGAAAATAACACTGTTAAAAACAACAATTCAATTGTAAGGTAATTTTCTGAAGAAAATTTTATTTAATTTAAAAAAATATACAAATTTGGACCCTGAGTGTGTCAGTATTATTCTCAAAATATTATAACATTTTGAATTTTTGGGATTTATTTAACATTTTTAAATTATTTATTTCAAGATCAAGAGTGTTTTGCAAAACAGCTGTTTTGTGTCATCATATGGCCAGTCATTGCATTCAGCTTGCATCACTTATGCAAAACAATCACATTTTTACGTATAAACAATTATGTACCATTTGATAAGCTAGTGGTTTAGAAGATATTTTTTACGAAGTATCAAATATATTGACGCCTATAATTGGTCATGAAAACTGATCTGATTTTGGGATTTAGAATATCATACAATTAGCATGCTTACTTAGTCGCGAAACCAAGTTTCAGAAGTATTACTTACGGTGCAGCATAATATTTCATACTGTTTTAATTTAAAGATTTAACAACACATGGCATGCCCTTACATTGGTTTCGAACTTTTCTTCCGTTCTTTCAAACTTCACGCCATTGTCCTGGGAGCCTCGACTCCTTCCGCTGTACAAGTTCAGTTTCGAGATGTTCAACGACTCCATTTTAACTTTTATTTACAGCCAGGAACTTTAAATTCTATGTAGAAAATTAACACGTCGACCGAATATGACGTGAACCACGTGGAAACAAGTGTCAAATAATGAAGCCGAAAAATGCAACAAAAGAAATTCTGTTGCAAAAATTAAATGTCCCACACGTAAGCATCACTCTTCCCATTCAAGTAAAACACTTAAACTCCGAATAAATATCACAAAAACTTGTATTTTAATTTAATTTCGTCACATGGCATTGCGAGCTCGTTCGTAGCATTTTAGACAAATAGAAATGCGTGAACAAAAATTTTTTCGTTCTAAAACGGGTTTCAAATTGGTGGCGCGCTCTCTAGTCATAAACAATAAGTGTTAGTTTCCCATAGATAAAAATCGACTAAGAACATCTCTACCTCCAAATAAACCGGTAATTAAAACTTTTTTTGATTAATGAAACACTGAAATATGTTATATATGTTTTATTAATTATTATAAAAATAAGAATAAGTTAAAGTAGAACGATACTGCAAAATCATAAGCTAATGTAAAAAATCATCGGTATTCCTCTGCCCATATATGGTAATATCGATGAGCGACAATTGTGCCAACTTTGCAAAAAAATATTATTGTACGTCATTTTTTTGGTAGACACAGGGATTTAGCGGCTGACTGTGTTTCTCTAAAAATAATTAAAAGTACTGAGTGACCAATAGTTTTAGCATTACCAACTAAGTGATTAGTTAGCAAAAAGTGTTTATAAAATGTCTTATTCTCATAGTAAGTTCTAATTTGAATCTTTGACGGGGCAGCATGGTTGTTGTAACTAGTGGGTGAAACATAATGATAAATCTATCTGTGTATGAAAATAATAGTGTTCAGTGGTTTTACAGTGTGGTTTTGTGTCCGCAGAGTATACCTGGGCGGCTTTACCGAGGACCCAGAGAGGTACACCGTTAGTTTTAGGCGGTGATCCGAAGGGCAGAAACTTCCTGTATACCAATGGCAATTCCGTTATCATACGAGATATTGAGAACCCCGAGATCGCGGACACATACACGGAGCATTCTTGCCAAGTGAATGTCGCGAAATATTCCCCGAGTGGATTCTACATTTCTTCAGGAGGTAAGATTGTGCATTCCCTACATTTTCCTTGATTTACAATTTTGAATTTGGAGCAACTTGGGTTTGAGACTGAGACTTGTTGCTGTGAACTGAGTTATTTTTTCTAGTTACAGGCATTGAAATTCTCTTCTTCATCCTATTAAGTCATGTATCAATTGCGTAAATACTCATTAGTCATACATAACTCAATAAATTGGTAAACCCATAATATTCCTTGCATGTAGGACATTTGGGACAGTTTTCCTGGATCGTCTTGTTTGTTTACTCAATTCTAATAATAGTTAAACGCTTTGTTGGTAAAGGATAATTTTAGATCGATTTGCTATAAATATATAGCAAAAAAAAATAGTTTCTTCAAGTTCAGTAACATTTAATTTAAAGCAAAATTGAAACGCACTTTCACTGGTCTTTACAGTAAGTTAATTTTTATAACTTAACTTTTTTTTTAAAGTTAAAAATATTTCTCCTACTTTAAAGTATATAAATCACTAGCTGTTGCCCGCGGCTTCGCCCGCGTGAAGTTCGGTAACTGTCCCACTGGATCATACTAAAGGGATAATAGTGTCCTCCATGTTAATCCAGGTTATAAACTATCTATGTGCCAAATTTCTTAATCATCCCAATTATTATTATCACAATCACCATCACTATCACAACCGCCATCATTATCACAATCACCATCACTATCACAATCACCATCACAATCCCCATCACCATCACTATCACAGTCACCATCATTATCACTAATTATCATCATTAACACAACCACCATAATTACCACAATCATTATCATAATCACCATCACAATCACCATAACAATCACAATCACTGTCACAATCACAATCCCCATCACTATCGCTATCACAATCACCATCACCATCACAATCACCATCAAAATAACTATCACAATCACAATCACCATCACAATCACCATAACAATCACAATCACCATCACTATCACAATCATAATCACCATCACAATCCCCATCACTATCACCATCAAAATAACTATCACAATCACCATCATCGTTATCACAATAATTATCATCGTAATCACAGTTATTATCACACCATCACTATCTCAATCACCACCACAATCACCATCACAATCACCATCACCATCACAATCACCATGACAATCACCATCACAATCCCATCACAATCACCATCACAATCACCATCACAATCACTATCGCTGTCACCATCACAATCATCACCACTCTCAGAATAACTATCACAATCATCATCACCATCACAATCACCACCAAAATCAGTATCACAATCACAATCACCATCACAATCACCATCACAGTCACCATCACAATCACCATCACAATCACCATCGCTATCACCATCGCTATCACCATCGCAATCACCATCACAATAACCATCACAATCACCATCACAATCACAATCACCATCACAATCACCATCACAATCACTATCACAATCATCATCACAATCACCACCGCTCTCAGAATAACTATCACAATCATCATCACCATCACAATCACAATCACCATCAAAATCAGTATCACAATCACCTTCATCGTTATCACAATCATTATCATCGTAATCACAATCGCTATCATCATTATCACAATCACTATCATCGTAATCACAACCATTATCATCATATTCACAATCATCATCATCACAATATCCATCCTCGTCATCACAATCATTATAATCGTAATCACAATCATCATGATCACAATCGCCATCACTATCTCAACCACAATCACCATCATTATCACAATCACCAACACTATCACAATCAAAATCACAATCACCATCACCATCATAATCACCATCACAATCACTACCCTCGTTATCACAATCATCATCATCGTAATCACAATCATTATCATCTGGATCTCAAAATAAATGCCATTTTCGTAATCAGCACCCCTGATAATCTCGGTATCGACACCCATATTGATTTTTAGACATTTCAACCCCATCGCACCCCAACAGGGAATGGTAGTATTTCAGGTCTGCCACATTAAATCTTAAAATCGTTGTTTTTGTAATACACCCAACCCAATTTACCATAAAAACAATACCTATATTGAATTTCAGGCTTTGTTACCCCCATTTCCCCTTTTAGGGGTTGAATTCTGAAAAAAAACTGAAACACAAATGTTAACTCATTTATCGATAGGAGTACTCCTGTTAAGTTTCGAATAAAGTAGTCTAACTAATATTATTTCCCCACGTAATCTTTGGACTCCCGTTCCAACCCCTAAGGGGGTGAATTTTGAAAAATCCTTTCTTAATGCACCCCTAAACCTCATAAAGAACCTTTGTGCCAAATTTGGAATCTCTAGACTCAGCGGTTTGGGCTGTGCATTGATTTTTATACTTTGCCACCCCATTTCCCCCTCTTAGGGGTTGAATTCTGAAAAAACCTGAAACCCGTTTTTACTCATTTATCAATAGGAGAACTCCTGTGAAGTTTCGAATAAAATAGTCTAACTAATCTTGTTTTACCCATACAAACTTTGGATTCCCGTTTAACCCCCTTAGGGGTTGAATTTTGAAAAATCCTTTCTTATTGCACCCCTAGACCACATAAGGAACCTACTTGCCAAATTTGGAATTTCTAGACTCAGTGGTTTGGGCTTTGCATTGATTTTTATACTTTGCCACCCCATTTCCCCCTCTTAGGGGTTGAATTCTGAAAAAACCTGAAACCCGTTTCTACTCATTTATCAATAGGAGCACTCCTGTGAAGTTTCGAATAAAATAGTCTAACTAATCTTGTTTCCCCATACAAACTTTGGAGCCCCGTTTAACCCCTTTAGGGGATGAATTTTGATAAATCCTTTCTTAGTGCACCCCTAGACCACATAAGGAACCTACTTGCCAAATTTGGAATCTGTAAACCCAGCGGTTTGGGCTGTGCGTTGATAGATGAGTCAGTCAGTCAGTCAGTCAGTTTCTTCTTTTATATATTTAGATTACATTCAGGTTAAATCATAATAAAACCTACTGACTTCTTAGCTGGGTGAGTGCTTGCTTTTGTGACTGTCATGCACAGGATTCTTCTTGGCTTTGATACTTAGGTAGGGCAATGTGTTATTGGGTTTATCTATCAGGAATTTCTCAGTAGGTAACAGGACATTCGTTTTTTCTGGGTTATTGGTAATAGTCTCACTGTTCTCACACCCTGTTTTCTTTTGGTATGCTGAAATGTGGAGCTGAGAGAATGTGTATCTGCTATCTAAAGTTGGCTGAAAGAAAATGGTGTGAGGTCGTTTTGTCGTGGACCGTTGTTCCGTTAGTATAATGAGATTGTGTGAATCGACTTTCCTGCAAACCGAAAGTTAAATGGAATCCACCTACCATAGGTGTATTTCCTTTAAACCTACTAAAAAAAAAATTAAAAAGAAGTAATTAATAATAATTTAAATATATTATTATCTACTATTATGTCCAGAAATATCATTAAAACACGAAATTAGGTAACTGCATGTGTATCAGCTAGGTAGTCTGACACAATGTGTAGATTGAAACCTACCCCCAACTTAGTTCATCTTATATGTCAACGAGAGAAACAAGTACCCTGTATAGTCTATACACATATCCACATACCAACAAACTACAATCATGTACATGACATCTACCGAAACAGACAATCTAATCCTAAGCACTACATAAATTGAAGCCTTATTTCGGGTCGAGACTCTAATTATGGTTTCAGATTAGGTATTGTATTGCTGTTAATCTTATTATAACTTATAATAGTCTGAGCATATATCTACAGTACCTACCAGTTGCAATGATAGACAGTTCCATCATAATCGTAGACCAGTGATGAATCTGACAATGTTAGAAGAAGTACCATGAGCTCAGACGAAATCTGCTGATTATTAAAACAAAATCCCGTGCACATGATGTCCACATCTGTTTACCACCCTTAACTAATCATCAACACAAAGAAGAAGAAGAACTACATATTACTGGTCTTATTTTTTCATTTTGTTTTTTTTTTCATTAACAAAACAAGGGATCAGAGTTGCTGCGATGCTATTGATTGATGAAATTAAATAAGCGCTTCAACCTATGTGAAAAAAAACCTATTTTAATAGTTGTTATTTAATTCAATCTTAAAATAAACCCTACAGATCAGATGTATGTAAATTTTCAACATTACAGATTTATTAGTATGAAATACCTAGTTATTTTAAAAAAAAACAAGGAAACTGAGGAAAATCTAGTAACGAAAAGGTTGTGTATGACGTCTATTAAAGTAGAGGAAGACCAAAGAAGCGATAGATGGGCCGTGTTATGAGCGCACATCCAAAAAGTTGGCAATGTCGCAAATAACTGTCAAATATTTATTTGGCAATATTACGGTATGGAAAATAAGAAATATGGCTAAATAACTATCTAGAATATTAATAGTGAATTGCAATTATTGTAACCGTTTGAGGTGTAGAAAAGGCATTTGGAAAGCTTCCAAATAGTTTTTTCTCATTCTAAAACTGATTATTCAGTGTTACAATATTAATTACTTATTGCATTTCATAATTAATATGCCAGATAGTTAGTTAGCTATATTTCTTATTTCCATACAGTAATATTGCAAAATTAATTACAACAGGTAAATATTTGACAGTTATTTGCGAGGTTGCCAACTTTCTGATCGCGCCCTCTTTAGGATGATATGGCCAGAAAAGAGGTGTCTGATGAGATGACGAGTAATACAGAAGTATGGAAGAAGAAGATATGCTGCGCTGACCCCTAATGAAGTGGGATAAGGGCAACAGAATAATGATGAGACCTAATTGCGGTCATGGCGGCCAATCTGAATCAAAAGAAAACTTCTTCTTCACCTTTTTGCATTATGACATCTCCCGTATCAATATACGGGAGATGTCATAATGCAAAAAGGTGTATGCAGACGCTGTTGCACTCTCACTTTCATTACTCAATGCAGGACCAGTGTTGCCAGATGGAATCTGAAGAAATCAGTAGAAAAATTAAAGTTTTAGCAGTAGATCGAAGGAAAAATCAGTAGATTAAAAAAGTCATACCCACATGAGGTAAAAAGGACTTTAGCTTGAATATGGTACATGACAAAAAAATCTAATTATTCCGTCAGATAGATTTCCAAAAAATATTATACACGACGTATTTTTTAATTTTTTCACGTAAAAAAAATGAAGACGATACAGTGCGTCAAAAAGTCGAGTGACGTCACATTTGAGTATATTTTTTACTCAAATGTGGCGTCACAAGCCAAACTCATGACATTTGACACGTTTTATCTTCGTCAATTTTTAGGGTTCCGTACCCAAAGGGTTAAAACGGAACCCTATTACAGTACGATTCAAACTTAATGGCGGCTCGGAACATCGTACGTGCCGCTGCGCAGATCGCAATTTTTAGGTATCAGCGGGACGTAGAGGGACGTGCCGGCGGGGCACATCCCCGCGCGCTCTCTCACTCACCCGCACTCGCCCTACCCGTTGTCGCTTTAGTGTGTGCGTTATGTCTGTATTCTGCACACGCGCGCGAATTTCTGCATAAGTACAATCGAGCTCATAATAATTTGTTGTTGTTTGTTAACTGTTTTGTTTTTTTTTTGTTATTGTTTTGTTAAGTTTTTTTTGTTATTATTCCGTTCGTTGTTCGTTATTTACGTAAAGTTTAAGACTGTTTTTGGTTGTACGGAAAATACTTTGGTATTTATTTGTAAAATGCCTCGCGGATGATACGTTTTACGTAGACAAGCGAGAAAAATGGTTTATAATGTCATCCAATTTCTTAACTCTTTCTTCTTTCTTTCTCAAATCTGAATCTGAAAAGGAATCAGATTCAAGTGAAGACGAAAGAAGCGATAGTTCCATGGAAGTTCCTCCCACAAGAAAACAAGTTTTTAAGGAGGGTGTTCAGCCGTTGTAAAATAAATTTAAAATACATTTCTTATATTTTGCATAAAACCTATTTTATTTTTCTTTGAACCCTCTCTGTACTTGACAAACTAACAAATAAATACGTACTATACAGCACTAAAACATTCACACAAGTTTCAGTTATAAAAATAATTAAACGAGCTTAGATGATTTTCGACTTGACTGTACATGCGCGAACCTGCACTGGCAGCTAACTTCCGAGCCGCCATTAAGTTTGATTCGAACTGTACTAAGACTTCGCTGTCTGTCCGTCTGTCCGTCTGTCTGTCACCAGGCTGTATCTCATGAACCGTGACAGCTAGACAGTTGAAATTTTCACCGATGATGTATTTCTGTTGCCGCTATAACAACAAATACTAAAAACAGAATAAAATTAATATTTAAGGGGGGCTCCCATACAACAAACGTGATTTTTTTGCCGTTTTGTCTAATGTATAGATAACGGTACGGAACCCTTCGTGCGCGAGTCCGACTCGCACTTGGCCGGTTTTTATTAATTTGATAAAGCAAGGCATATCCAATATTTTTAATACTTACTACGGTTGTTGACCAAATGTCATGTTATTTAGGTCTCTAGGCCAGATGACACGACACGTCGTCATTATCTAGATGATACGATCTGATTTAAAAAAAGCAGGTAGATTTCCTTTCAAGGGAGTAGATCAGTAGATTTTTTTTAAATCAGGTAGATCTACTGCTAAATCAGTAGATCTGGCATCACTAGGACCAATCGGGCTCGAACTCACTGGTGGGCGTGGCCAAAAAGCACGCTGTCTCACCTGGCATCGTGCCCAGAGTTCAGTGATAAAAAGCGCGCGTAAAAAATACGAAAAGTCCTTTGGAAAATCGAGTTTTATGAAAAAACCACTGCATAAATCAATTACAAATAAAATTTATTGAATTCTTCGATAGTTGTGCTTTGTCGGTATCGACTTTGTTTTGGAAATTTGTCACTACTTTTATTATTAATTTACGCCTTTGGACGTAAATTAGTTAAAATTTGTAATAAAAACGAATCTTTGGTAGCTTGTAACTTTTTAATGGCTTTCTAGTTTACTATTCTGTTTCCGCACAGACAAAATTAATAATGAGACAAAAAGATATCATGTTTAACTTGGGATGTGTAGTGTTAAACATACCCTCCCGATATTTCTATGGAAAAAATGTCGACTGGTGTCACCTTAACATGTAAATATATGTTGTAAAGGGATTATCACACTATATTGTCTTTCTTAGTCCATTAATTCCTTACTTGGTGTTGTAATTAATGAAACAATGTTATTTTTAGTATTTAACTGTATAGTATTATGCTATACTTACGCTTCATATTCACCATTCATAATACTATTTATCATGCATTTTATTTGTTTATATATGTACACTCAGCAAATCGATTTAAATACGATTCCTTAACTTGGAAATAGCTGAAATAAAATATTATTATAATTTTCATGTTGTGATATTTACGTCAAGCGTCAAATTGTCAAACTGTCAGTTAGTTTTTTAATTCTCTTTCCACTCAGTCTATGGTCTAGCTCTATGATTTCTCTTTTTGGTTTGTATAATTTAAATTATTTTTATCAATATGTGTTTAGCCATTATATTTTGTAGATTATTACGATTGTTTACTAAATAACTTAATATTAAATTATATTATAAAATTATTTACGCACTCATGGATATGTCCTGGCCGACTACACTTGTCAGTTGAGATGATGGCGACACTAAGAAAACTAAGATTTGAAAAAGGAAGACTACTTTGGGAAAAACGAGCTGACGGACGGCTGAAAAGACTACTCTGAAATCTGATTTGAGGAGTATCAGAGAGCAGCTTGGTTTTGGCGGTGAGATTCTTAAACTGTCCAGGGGATCCAACGAAAGTTTCTCCTGGGACTTCTACTCCCGATGTTCGGAGGCTAACTACGTGCCTGTCCGTCTACTGGTCTCGCAGGGCTGTCCTACGTCTGGCCCTGAGTTCTGCACTGTCTTGCTGCTGAGCTGTCCTAGTGAACTCTGAGATCTGCGCTGCCGCCGTTTCTACTGCTTCAGAGCACAGCTTCAAGGTTACTCCGGTATCGACCTGCTACCCTGACGCCTGTTCCCGTTCTTACAGTGTGGTAAACTCATTATTGTCCATCTAAGTGCATACACTTTAAAACTGAGTGCGTGCTAGGTAGTTTTTTATAACTAGCTGTATTTTTTATCTTTCCTAAATTAAAATTGTATTTGAACAAGTCTGCTTATCCTTTTATTTTAATAGGATCAAGTAGATTTGTTACAACTGATAGTGACTCACTCATTATTTACAAAGTGTTCGAAATTTATCTTGTACATGCTGATGCTATTTATGATTCATTATATCAAATACCTACTGATAAAGGCACTCCTAATGAAAAATATTTCAACATCGAACTTTTTTCCTTTTGAGGATATTTTTATTCATCCAGATAAATGAATGGATCCATCTGGTTTGTAAGTTTGGATGATTGTAGGGGTAGTCTCCGGAACGAATGATCCAATTTTAAAAATTCTTTCACTGGCAGAAAGCTACATTATTCGTAGGTGCTTTAAGGTGAAAGCGTCAGGGTAGCCCGCGAAATTAAAATTTTCTTACGTTTTTTGCAATTTGCCGACCAGTGCTAGTTTGTATGTTGATAAAAATATTGTTGGCGATTGTAAGACGTATGTAGTTACAGAATTATAATCATCAAAATCATCAAAACAACCCTTCAAGTTCATAAAGGTCTAGCAATGACTTTGACCTTGAAAAAATCGTTCCTCGACTTATATGAACTTAGAGGGTTGTTTTGATGATTATAATTCTGTAACTACATACGTCTTACAACCGCGAACAATATTTTAATCAACATACAACTTAGCACTGGCCTGAAAATTGCAAAAAACGTAAGAAAATTTGAATTTCGCGGACTGGTTGGAGCATTCATCTTAGCTATAAATTATATTTATATCATGCATATTAGCTGAGCTATCACAATTTTTGCGGACGAATTCGCGGGCGAGGTGCTAGTGAAATAAAAAAAAAACTACCTCCCTATCGCAGACCGACCGCGGCTACTGAAGCTTAATCTCGCAAAGCAACGGCTGTAACTGTAGTTAGTTACCGACAGGCTTTAGCCACGCGCCCCGTGAATCACGAGGCTCGTGGCCAAATTCGTGACTCGTGATCATGAACTCGGAGTAATGGTCGAAAAAAGTTTATTGGGTTTTGTCAATAGGAAATTCTCAGCGGCCGCCCCGAGTCAAGGCACAATTATGCCGACCAGTGATTTCATGGGACATGGTTTTCATGGGAATTTTGCATGGTAGTATATTATCGTAGGAATGTGGGTATAATTTATATCTCTGGACTTTACCCCTATTAACGAGAAATAGGAGCGACGATATGTTGAAACAGAACAACTTCGCAACTTCGAGCAATTTGTTCTCTACAGTAAATTTATCACCCAGTTTCGCTCGTCGACAATTTTACGATCAACTATTGTGGCACAAGAACTAAAGTCCTAACACGACTGCGCGATGTAAACGCAACGGAAAAACTAACAAATTATCGTATGGAAAATAAAACTATTCCAAAGCATTTGGTTTTTCAGAAAAGTGAAATCACCACAAATCGCTAGACATGTTTACCGCTAAATGTAGCTACATAAAAGTTTTTCTGTCATCTTTTAAAGATTGACAAAAACAGTACCTACGATGTTTTAAATCCACTCCTGTATGAACAGAGACTTAATGGTGGCTCTGACTGTACACTTCCGCCGAGATACTCCGAGGTAGGGCGAGTGCGAGAGTAAGGCCCGGTTTCCACCAAAGCGGAGACGAACGGAGCGGAGACGAGATGTGCAAGATTCGACCAATCACAGGAGAGACGAGAAACGCGATGTAGATTTCACCAATGTGATTGGCCGGTTTTCACACTTCTCTCCGCTCCGCTCGTCTGTGCTTTGGTGAAAACCGGGCCTTGGGCTGCGTTTCCACCAGAGATAAGCGAGGATGCGTAGCGAGGGATGTGTGTGGAACTAACCAACCACATAGCTAGAATACTAGAATACCTTAAGCTGTGTAAAAGAACCGATATTATTGGTTAGTTTCACAAACATTACATTACACTACGAATCCTCGCTCGTTGTTCCTTGCTTGCTCTCCATCCCTGTCGGTTTCTTGCGTGACGTCGGAACAGACAGCGAGAGATCTCCAGCCCTCTCGACAGCCTATCTGCGAGTAGGTACTTTATAAAACCATAACCCTTTCTTTTGACTTTGCCGTAGTCGGGTAAAATAGTTTGAATTTACGTTCCACGCGTTCGTACTAAGCCCACCGTTCCGCGCTCGTCGAATAGACGAACCGTCTGCCAAAACTTGGAACGGATGACTGACTTGTTACCGAGTCGTTAGATAATGATAATAAACAAATTGTCTCTCATTTAAAAATGTTAAGGTGAAAGAACTCCCGGTTGTATTCGTTTTGTGGTAATCGTTCAACTAGATCGTTGCCAAGGTTTTTAGCTCGATTTACTCTTTGACTGACTTTGATATTCTTTGATCACAGACTTTTTTATTTATTTAGTTGCTGTGTAGTGGCTGGCGTCTTTACATCTTGATTCTTTTATTGTGGTTTTATCGTTTTTAAACAGATGCTGCTCGAGACTTCGTCTTTATTTTATACTAGCGGCTCGTCCTGGCTTCGCACGGGTGCCTATAATATTACTCAGGGATAATGTAGAATTCTAATGGTGAACAACTTTTTGAAAAAAAAATCAAATCTTTCCACTTTATAATATCAGTATAGACTAACTGTTGTCCGCGACTTCGCCCGCTTGACAAATTATATAATTTATTCTAAAACCTTCCTCTTGAATCACTCTGTCTATTAAAAAAAAACCGCATCAAAATCCGTTGCGTAAAGACCTAAACATACATTAGGGACAGACAGACAGACGCGGCGGGGGACTTAGTTTTATAATATGTAGTAACTACCTAGGTACTTCCCTTTTTAACCGACTTCCAAAAAGGAGGAGGTTCTCAATTCGATTGGTATTTTTTTTAATTTATTTTTTTATGTATGTACACCGATTACGCTGAGATTTATGATCCGATTTACGTGATTCTTTTTTAGTTTGATGCGAAATAGTTGCCATTTGGTCCCATAAAAATTTAATATAATTTGGCTAAGTAGTTTTCATTTTATGAACATTTTTACTTCAGTCATGTGGTATAATTTAATGTATGTTCACCGATTTCTCCTCCATTTGTAGAGCGATTCTCAAAATTATTTATTTTTTTATTTTATTAATTAGTAAGGTATAGTCCAAGAGCTAGATCGAATGAATAGGTACTCTAATTTCTTTCGATCTAGCTCTTGGACTATACCTTACTAATTTAACTCATTATATCTTCTAAATTAAGACCCGATTAAATCTGTGACTTGGCGACAAATTCCGACAAATTAGCGACAAAATATGGTAGAAAACAGATCTTCGCTAGATGCCCTAGTTTTTGAGAAATACATGTGCCCAAGCTGGGAAGACTCTCCAGATCGGCCACCTATTATAAGCCCTTATATCTTTTGAACCAGTGACCGACAAATTCTGATATTTGGCGACAAATTTCGACAAATTAGCGACTTAATTTTTGTGTTATCAAAACTAAAATCCCTGTGGCCAAGCCAGTGTCAGTCACACTATTTGAATACCTGATGACAGCCACTGCAATGTCATAGGTACTAATCAATCATTTAGTTCAGATACAGGTCACATCGAAGACATTGCCCTGTGCGATAAGACTACGTTGAATTCTTGATTAATTCTCGACGAACGTAATATTATAACAAACATGAATTCAAACCTTTGCTTTATAAAATTTGCATGCGGCGTTTACCACATCTTTATTAAAATAAACACACTGTAATCTAATATGAAATCTAATTATGCAGTACTTTAGCATCTTGATAATATCTTTGGAAAATGCCGTACTATAAAAATCGATTCAGGTTTGCGAGTATGAAAGGGGAATTTATAACGGAAGATAGCGACGGCAAGACGACTACAGAGGTATAGTTGATGCCAGTTAACATGAGATAGCGGTCATTGCCCTTTCCCTAATATCTCTTCGTACGAACCAAAACAAATAAACCATGATTGTATAGTTTTTCATTACTTACAAAAAACGTTGAATATCACGATAGATGACGTTTCCAGACTTGAACAGGCTTATTTTTGGGTTTTCTAAGTTAAGAAGTTTAATAAATGTAGGTGAGTCAGCGACCGCTATTCTCATCTTAAGGTTGCACAAGTCAGTCATTCTTCCATACAAACGTAGTCTGGTGATTACTCGTTTGTTTGACGGTGTAGGTTCAAAATTAAAAATTGTATCAACTGGTATTTTCATTATCTAGCCCTGTATGGAAGCAGAATTGGAAAAAAAATATTGGTTTGGAAGTTATGACCGTCGAATCTTTCATATTTCAACACTAATTTTAACTCATCTTTGGGCGTAAATAAATGACCTAAGTAGTATGAAAATGGAAAAACTAAAACCATACAAGAATAGATAATTTATTCAAAAGTTAAAATATTTTTATTTTGAACAGATACATCCAATAGATTTTTCATGATACCCGTACTCCCAAAGGTCTGCATAAAGAATTTCGCGCGCCCGTTTTCGTTGTAAATCATATTGTATTTCGCTACAAGTTGCCACCCCTGTCAGTGGGGAAGAGGGGAAGCACGCAGCGCGTGAGTGTGCGCAGTGTCTGTGGGTGCACACATGCTCACTTGGTTAGCTGCCGCCCGGCACGTCATGCTGTCGTATTACGAGTATACTATTTTATAACATTGAACTCTGGCTTGAATTTTGGATACCGATATTTCTTTATTGATAGTTTGTGTTTATTATTTTGAATTTGTTTCAAATTTTACTGACCCTGGCATTGGACTTTGGATTCCGATTTGATAGTGATTTACGGGTGGCGTTTGAATTCGATTTTATTTATTATGAATGTTAGCAGATTTCTCCCCCATTTGTGGACCGATTCTCAAAATTATTTTTTTATTTCTTTTTTGTCCCATTTAAATTTGGCCAAGATCTGATGCTGATCTTCGGAGATATACAATAGAACTCTTAAAAAAATAGACGGAAATCTGTAGTCATTGTCGCTTGGATTTTATTGTTTATGACGTAACATCACGCCTGTATGCTTTGAGGGAGTACGCAGATTTGTACAATACCCCCAGATTTCGAAAGTTAGGTACCTACCTATGTTTGCGGATGGATGGACAGAGATTTTGTTGGCATGTCAGATGTATTGTGAGAGCAATTTATGAATGTGTGAACCTTTACTTTGTTATTTTGTATATATTAATGTTATCTCTTACTCTTTTAGTTCTAGTTTTAGTTACAGTAATTGGTTTCAATACAACCGTTGTAAGTAGATAAATAAATGTTATGTTTCATTTATAGTGGATAAGCCTGTTACCATAACATGTATTGTTAATAATGTAGGTATAATAAATATTTATGGCGACTTGTTTGGGAACGACTACCACCATCAGCCTTTTCCCAACTATGTTGGGGTCGGCTTCCAGTTTTACCGGATGCAGCTGAATACCAGTATACATGGAGTATTTGCCTATCTGACCACCACAACCCAGTTAGTAACGTGTAATACGATACCCCTTGGTAAGACTGGCAGTCAGACTTTTAGGGCCTCTGACTACCTAACGACTGTCAAAGATCTACAAATGACAGCCCGAACAACGGCATAACGTGCTTTCCGAGGCACGGAGGAAACTCGGTATGTAATGGGTGGTCACCCATCCGCAGACCAACCTAGGCAAGCACGGCTTAACCTAACGATCGACCTGAGCGGCTGTTATTATTTAGCCACGAGCTCCGCTTGTTTGGGAACGACTAAAAATGGAAAAATAAATACCTAAGTAAAAATATTTTTTGCAAAAAATAAAACAGACTTAAAAAAAAACACAAACATAAAAAACACTTTGATTGATTTGGTGTTTTTGTCACCGGCTTCTGAAGCAAAAGTTATTTTTCACCTTTTTGTGTTTTTCTTTTTTTTAATTCTGTGATAATTTCTAAACTATTCAATCAAATGTTAAACTGTAAAAGACAATTTTAATCTAAATTCAATTGTCAAGATAATGGACATACTTATTTGGATAAGGATTAATACTGCAAATAAGGTAGGTAGGTACCTACGTTGTCCTCGAAGCGGCGATCGGCGGCGGCGACCTCTCGCGTCCGGCCCTGGTGCAAGCCATGGTCCGGAGCGAGACGGAATGGGACGCCGTCACCTCCTTCTGCGAAGCAGTAATGCTAGAGAAGGAGGTGGCGGAACGTGAGAGGGAGAGAACCTCTCAACGTCCCGGCCGCCGTGGGCGCGGGCCTGTGGACGGTGGGCTATGGGCTAGCCCGCCGTCCGTCCGTCTCATGACGACAGGCCGTGTCGACGGCGCGTTCGTGTTCCACGCGCGCCTCAAAGAGAGTCAGCAAAAGGGAAGGGGTCCGTAAGGACTGATGCCTGCCGGGGTTGCGGGACTGTTCGAAAGAGATACCGTGGCCCCGGAACACAAAGGGCGATGAAGGAACATGGATGGGTTTTAGTCAGTAAAAGTCTGACACTCCCTCCTGCTCCGCCCAGAGCGGGAGGAGTTATTTGATGATTTCCCATCCGAAAAAAAAAAAAGGTAGGTACCTACGTCATATTTTTAAATAAAATTTCAAAGATAAAAATGGTTACTTAGGTACCTACTTTACTCTTTGTCTGGATAGAAGGTCAACCTATTCATACACGAAATATTTTCAGAGAATCATCCAACAGCTATAACGAAGCCATAGCAACGAAATATTTTTTTTACTGAGTAGGTAGGTACCTATATTTAAAAAATCTCTACTTGACCCACACAATAAATAGGTACTGGCTCCATATTTTAACAACATCCATTACGCTAGTTTACTACAATACTACGTCAGCGGCACAATGCCTATTGTTGATAAATGTATAATAAGACACACACACCGCTTTACAGACCGCTATTGTAAATAAATAAACAGCCAATAAACAATTTACAAAATAACATAATTTTTTATTTGATGAATCAACAACAAGACTCACAGTCACATCAAAGTCACGCTGTCGAAAAAGCAATTATCCTGACTCTGGCTGTACTAATCAGGAGTCGCCTGTGGTTTAATTATAGGTAACTAGCTAGGCTAAGTAATTACCTAGGTATTTAACATAAGTAGTAACATAGTTGCACAACCTATAAAAACAAGTATAGAAATAAAGTCATATCAATGAAATTATTTTTTAAACTAAATAACAATATCTACCTACATTACTACCTACCTACATTTTCGCAAGCGAACTCATTGCCACGTCTCGCAAAGTCGCGGGTCTACCTATTAGGAATATTATAGGATGTATGTAGGAGCTTGTCCTTTCATAATAACAACTAAATTGGGTGCATAATAATTACGTTTCACTGAGTGATTGTCCTATGTTGTAAATTCCAACACCTATTAGTTTGAGTTTATGTTGTCCTTCAAACATAAATCGCATATACGCCAGCACGTGCCAACGATGATACTACACAATTGCACCCGCGCCGCGCGCCACCGCTACAATGTCGTCCCGTCTTCAATGAAATTGCGCATGAATGCGTCACTCAGCGTTAGGAGTGTGTATGTGTACGCGCAGTAGCTTCCTTCAGCTCTTTACAGCGTCTATCCCTTTCGCTCGTGATGTCGGATGAAATAGCATGCATTTTAACCCCGCCCACCAACTAGTTCGTTCCGCTAACTTGTTCGTTCTTAACTGGCACCAACTATAGATCTTTGATTATATAATGTCTAGATGGAGCGTCGCCCTACAATCAAAACGTAAAAAACGAGCCAACAATTTCAAGCCTGTGTGCGTGCAGGCAGTGTTTTACACTGCCCTACTGTGTCTCTGTGTGCGTGAATAATGTTACCAGCTAGTACAATAATTCTCCCATAAGTCACATATTAAAAATAATAGACTACTTAATTAAATAAGATAAGTTTTAGGTGTATGTATGTAGTAGGTATTATTCAGTTTTAGTAGTGTATTTTTATTAAGTATGTAGTTACTTTCTTCGATAAATAAAAAAACACTATTTAAATTGAAATAGAGTTGTTGAATGTTGTATTAAATCAGCTAAGTTAATTAAATTAGTATTAAAATTGTGCCGATTCCCTTGTTCACAAACTAAACTAAAATTAGACTATTTCTATATTTTTCTCTCTACAGTAGTTTCTCAAACTACATTCGTTTTTGTTGGTTTCCACGTGGCATCTCCGCGGCTTTTTTGAATGCAATCTATCCATCGATTCCTGATAATGAAATTATTGGGTATTCTAAAAAATAAGATGTTATGTTGATCACCATATTCTACTCATACAATAATTATGTTTGTTATGGGCTGATTATTCATTAGTCAGATAACTTTTATCCAAGGAATAAAAATAGAGGTTAAATTACCGATTTAATACTTTTAATCAGTGCCAGTTATTAATAATAATTATATATATAAATGAATTTCCGTTCGTCGCTCTAAAACTCGAAAACGGCTGGACCGATTTGGCTATTTTTGGTCTTGAATTGTTTGTGGAAGTTCACGGAAGGTTTAAACAGTGAGAAATAGGTAGGTAGGTAGGTCGTAGGTAGGTAGGTAGGTAGGTGGTAGGTAGGTAGGTAGTAGTTAGTAAGGGAGTAGGTAGGGGAGTAGCTAGGAAGGGAGTAGGTAGGAAGGTAGTAGGTAGGTAGGTAGGTAGATAGTAGGTAGGTAGGTACGCTCATGTGACGCAGACGATGTTGCGCGGGTCAGCTAATAATGACTAAAATGTGAACATGAAGTCGGTATCAAGTAAATTATTTACCTAGCTAACATAATAACAAGTTTTACTTGGAATCGACCTCAAAATCATAGAAAGACTTAATACGAATTTATAAACTCCACCTTTTTTTTAAATCGATTAATAAAGTAGAACAAATAAATAATATAAACGTAACCCTAGACTAACTAATTTACCCACAAAAAAATGACGTTCTGTTGGGAGAATGAAAAAAAGAAACTGGCAACACTGATAAAATATAGCGTAATTTTGTGTTTTTAAAAACAAAACAGAAATATATAGTTTTTTGGTTACTTATCGATGATAGGCGATGTGCTTGGTATTTTTTACCCTTCCTGTATAATTCCGGCACAGTTTAATAGCACATACCGTCATTTTATCGCCGTTATTTGTTTATTACCTACCGCGCGTAATACGTGGTGACGCCAAAGCGGCACGATCGGCACTAATCGGCGGGTAAGAACTTGTAATCCAACAGTTGGCTGATATTTTTTGACACGTTTGCGCGCACTTGACGCTCCATCTAGACATTATATAATCAAAGCTATAGATCGTGGAATGTAATAGTTAGTGTGTAAATGCATAGAATAGATCTCAGTAGGCCTCTTTGGAAGGCTTAAAGTCACCCAAAGGGCAATGGAGAGGGCTATGCTCGGAGTTTCCTTGCGCGATCGAATCAGAAATGAAGACATCCGCAAGAGAACCAAGGTTACCGACGTAGCCCGAAGAATTGACAAACTTAAGTGGCAGTGGGCAGGGCACATTGCTCGCAGAACGGATGGCCGATGGGGCCGAAAAGTTCTGGAGTGGCGACCGCGAACCGGAAGACGTTGCGTTGGAAGGCCTCCCACTAGGTGGACCGATGACCTGGTGAAGGTTGCGGGAATCCTCTGGATGCGAGACGCACGGGACCGTTCAATGTGGCGACACTTGGGGGAGGCCTATGTCCAGCAGTCTTTCAGCTGACGTCTTTCGGCTGAAATTATGATGATGATGAGGCCTCTTTGCAATTTCGTTGTGAAATTGCAGCCGAAATTATCGTATTAAAGTCGATAGATACCTTTATTGTAAGTACATCAAAACTGTTGTCTTGTAAAATAAACTTTGGCTTCATGTGGTTCAAAAATATGTAATCCGACTACAGCGGTATCCTTAGTTAGAAATACCATCCTGAATTTTTGATTAGGGTTGCGCCACATCTATCAGCACGGAATCGCCTTTTTTCATTCTCCTATCCTTTTCTGTCGCTCAGAACCACTTCTCCACGACCGCGACACAGGGAACCCTACTGTGGAGATCAGAGACCTATTTTTGATGTAATCTACGGTCGAATAAGCTATTTGGTTTACATTTTACAAAGTAAAATATGTATAATAAATATTTATATACAAACAAAAAGTATCTATATAGTATATCCCGACGACGACCCGATTGGCGCAGCGGTAATGAGGCTGCCTTACGTTCTAGGGTCCCGGGTTCGAATCCCGGTAGGAGCAAATGTTTGGGTGATGAGCATGGACATTTGTTTCCTAGTCATGGATGTTTATATGTATAACTAGCGGACGTCCCGCGGTTTCACCCGCGTAGTTCCCGTTCCCGTGGGAGTACGGGGATAAAATATAGCCTATGTTACTCGTGGATAATGTAGCTTTCGAATGGTGAAAGAATTTTTTAAATCGGTCCAGTAGTTTTTGAGCCTATTCATTACAAACAAACAAAGTTTTCCTCTTTATAATATTAGTATAGATAAGTATGTATTTACAAACAAAAATTATCTATGTAGTATATCAACTGTCTGGTGTCCACGACACAAGCCTCGTTGCTTAGTGTGGCACTAGATGGTGCTGTGTGTATTGTCAAAAAAAAAATGTATAAATGTATGTATATCAACTATCTCGTGTCCACGACACGAGCCTCGTTGCTTAGTGTGGCACTAGATGGCGCTGTGTGTATTGTCCAGCGATATTAAATGTAATTTGTGGGTTAAACTGTAAACCAAATAGCTTGTTCGGCCGTACTTCTGTAACATAAAAAGTTATTTGTATTTTGTGCATGCTGCCGAGCATCGTCGATGCACTGCCGCTCTGTTTCTTGTTTTAGCAAATGACGGTTCTGTTCTGAGCGACAGATAGTGAAGCATAGGAAAATGCGATTCCGTGCTGATAGATGTGGCGCAAGGCCCGGTTTCCACAAAAACGGAGACGAGCGGAGCGCAGAGGAGAAGTGTGAAAACCGACCAATCACATTGGTTGAAATCTACTGTCTTTCTCGTCTCTCCTGTGATTGGTCGAATCTTGCAGATCTCTCCGCTCCGCTCATCTCCGCTTTGGTAGAAACCGGGCATCAGGCTGCGGTTCCACTGAGGCGGAGCGGAGCAGAGTTCACCAATCACATGGCTTGAAATCGACATCTCTTCTCCACTCCTGCCATGAGATTGATGAATCTCCGCCTCAGTGGAACCGCAGTTGGGCTAGCAAGTTCAAAGATGTATTTCTAATTGGCCACAGGCAATACTACAAACGCTATAACACAGTCAAAAACAACATCCAATACAAGCTTTGTTTCGACAAAGTATTAAAAAAAAAAACGATAGAACTCTATCTTTTATGTAATTCTTCTCTAAAACCTGTAGGTCTTATGCCATCACCAGTATTATGAAAACATTCGTAACCAACACATTTATTATGATTTCTCGCACTATAGCGCTCATTGGCGCCCAGCCAGCCGGCACTCGGATCACTCCAGAATTAAACTATGAAACTCTGTTCACGTTGTATTTACTAAGATCCGAATTTCTACATTATGTTGACACTTTATAAGATAAATTCTGGGCTAATTTTGTAAAAGTACCGGAAGATGTCCTGATTACACGCGAAATATGCAGGGCGGTTAAATGTGGAGGTGGTTTCACAATTTCAACACTTTCCTTTAGATCTATACAAGAGATCTGTCACGAACTATCATGATCATTTCAGCCGAAAGACGTCCACTGCTGGACATAGCCCCCCCCCCCAAGTGTCACCACATTGATCGGTCCCGCGCGTCTGGTATCCAACGGATCCTCGCAACCTTCATCAGGTCATCGGTCCACCTAATGGGAGGCCTTTCAATGCAACGTTTTTCGGTTCGCGGTCGCTACTCCAGAACTTTTTGGCCCCATCGACCATCCTTGCCCTGCCTATTGCTACTTAAGTTTGACAATTCTTCGGGTGACGTCGGTAACCTTGATTCTCTTGCGGGATGTCTTCATTTCGGATTCGAACACTGAATTCAATCGATCTTGAACTATCATCATCATCATTCATTATTTCAGCCGAAAGTCGTCCACTGCTGGACATAGGCCTTCCCCAAGTGTCGCCACATTGACCGGTCCCGTGCGACTCGCATTCAGCGGATTCCCGCAACCTTCACCGGGTCATAGGTCAACCTAGTGGGAGGCCTTGAACAATATTATTAATTTACAATGAAATTGTAAACTAATAATATTGTGAAGAATGCCTTTTTTAGTTCATGGCCTCCGGGCACTTACTTTCTGTATACTTTAGTTAATCGCCACTGCTTTCAAAACTTCGAACCATTTTTTTTTCACCTCATCGGTCTGGGCAGGCTTTTATGTGTCTCAGAAGTGGGTTCATTCTAGGTTGTTGTTATATTAACTTTTATATTAACAATATTAACTTGTTATATTAACTGAGAAAGTTTCTCTATTGTCGAGCTCCATAAGATATGTTTTACTTCTTCCACAAACTTCTTCAACTTATTGGCTAGAGTGGTAATAAAACTGACTGGTGCATCCAACGGTCATTTCGCCAGTTCGTTTAATCCCATATAACGGGGCGAGCCTATTGCCATTCACCGAGCCCAAAAATAGATGATACAAAATCACGATTGTCTATCTGGGCCCGGCCTGCGATTAAGATTTCTTGCCAATCCGATGACTGGGGTTTAATACATTGATGCACACAATTTTGCGTGCGATACGATCGTAAACACAAGTCTGGTTCACCTACGAGTACATACACGTGTAAATGCCGAGGTTTTTATATGGTCATGGGTATCATTTAAATACGAATATGGCGTTTATCCTTATAATTATATTAACGTTGATGGGTCTTGAAACTTAATGTAAGCTCAAAAGTTAAGCTACATAAATGTAAACGTGTGATGTTTGTCTATACTTAGACTTCGCATATTTTTCTACGACTTCGACCGGGTTGTCTTGTACACACAGGGGTTACTTTCCTATCAATATCAAAAAAGATTGGCATAATATCAAATTGTCTTGTTCGTCTTCTTATCGTGTCATGGCAATCTGAATTGAGTCCCCCTAGAATTTGGCTACAAGTTAGGAATCTTCAGTAGCGACCTGAGTATCAGTCTATCTAGCCTTTTGTCTTTGGTCTTTGGGCCATCCACACCTTGACCTTTTCTTATTATTGCTTTAGCTTATTTATTTACAAATACTTTTATCATAAGTGCCTTTTATCTTGTTTTAAAGATATACGGATTACCTGATAATACCAATTTCCCAGTAGAACATAAACTAATCAACGACTCGCTCGTTGTGTGGTGTTATTTTATCACATAATATCGATCGAAGTATTAATAATTATTGATAATGCTTACTTTGACATTGAAATCAGCGCTTGGCAGCAAAAATAAACTAGAAACTTTGAAACATTAAAAATAGAACAGCAATTTAGAATGTGAATAGTGTGGTTTCTGTTTATAGTAATCAGAATGACGTAATAAGTAATATTTAAATTGTAATTTCTGCCGATGGGGGATGTGCTAAAGTACTCCCCGAAATCAAAATTTTCTTACTTTTTTTTTTATTCAATGGGATATAATAAACTTAGCGGCTACTATTGATGAATTTAATTATTATTATAATTCTGTTAATACGTATACGTGTTACGGTCTCGAATCATAGTTTGTTCAACATACAGCCTGACACAGAGGAGGTCGTGGCTAAATAATAACAGCCGCTCGGGTCAATCTTTAGGTTAAGCCGTGCTTGCCTAGGTTGGTCTGTGGATGGGTAACCACCGATTACATACTGGGTTTCCTCCGTGCCTCGGAAAGTACGTTAAGCTGTAGGTCCCGGCTGTCATTTGTAGATCTTTGATAGTTGTTACAGGTGGTCAGTGGCCCAAAAAAAGTTTGACAACCAGTCAGGGGTCGATACCCCGATCCCCGATCGTGTTACCCAGTACTAACTGGGTTGTGGAGGTCAGATGGCAGTCGCTCCATGTAAAATACTGATATTCAGCTGCATCCGGTTAGACTGGAAGCCGACCCCAACATAGTTGGGAAATGGCTAGGCAGATGATAGCAGTTAGTATGTACTCATATTTTTAATGTATTTTCCTGTGTGTATACTGTGTGTACATAAATAGTAAAATAAATAAATAAATGATACAGCCTGACACTGGTCGGAAAATTGCAAAAAACGTAAGAAAATTTGAATTTCGCGGAGTACCTTGGCGTTCCACCTTAAGCCTCATCAAGTTCTGGTGATGATGTACATATACACCAAAACACTTTTTTAAAATTGAAAAACTGTACAATTTCAGATGCATCCGGCAAGATTCGTATCTGGGATACGGTGAACCTGGAACACATCCTCAAGAATGAGTTCCAGCCAATAGGCGGTCCGATTAAGGATATCGCATGGAGTGCTGATAACCAGCGCATGGTCGCCGTTGGTGAAGGACGAGAGAGGCAAGTACTTCGCTGTAAGAGACCTTAGTAGCTGATATCAGTTCAGAGAGGCAGTCGCCCTATGTATTCTATACTGGTATTTATCTGCATCTATTTAGACTGGAAGCCGACACCAACGTAATAGGGAATCATCATTCTCTTGCCCTTATCCCAATTCATTTGTGGTCGGCGCAGCATCTTCTTCTTCCATACTTCTCTATTTTTCGTCATCTCATCAGACACTTCTTTTCTTGCCATATCATTCTTAACACAGTTCATCCATCGTTTCTTTGGTCTTCCTCTACTCTTATACCCATCCACATTCATACTCAAAACTTTCCTCACAACATTTTCCTCATCCCTCCGCATCACATGCCCATACCACGACAACCGATTACCACACAACTTTTCAGTCACCGGCGCCACTTTCAGACTTCCTCCTATATACTCATTTCTTACTTTATCCATTCGCGTAACACCACACATCCCCCTTAGCATCCTCATCTCCACGACATGCAAATGCCTTTCATTCATCCCTTTTGTGACCCAACATTCTGATCCATACAAGACAGCAGGTTTAACCATTGTTTTATAAATCAACGTAATAGGGAATATGCATGTATTTTTTTCTTCGCTTATTTCAATAAAGTAGAGTACTATCAACCCAAGAAAATAATGAAAAGTAAAGTTAAGTTCAACGACTGCTTGTCACTCAAAAAAGATATTAAACTTCTACAATTTTCTACGACAGTTCAAACGTACGGACGTTTGAAAATTGTAGAAGTTTGTGTCGCGGCCATTCCTGTCATAGCGGTTGACGTCATTTCTCTCCCTAATTAAGGGTAAAAAATTTGATGTACTTAAACAAGGCAGAGATGCCTTGTTTACATCAAATTTTTTACCCTTAATTATAATAATTTTATTAAATGTATGTGCTTTATTCATGCAGACAATGCAATAACAATATTATAATAACGTCTTTGTGAAACTTTAAGTAGTTTTCAAAAAAAACGGTTTTTTTTTACACATAGCGTTTTACGTCACTACCGGCGCCGATACGTTTTGAATTTGCGTTCCGTTTCACCAAAAACACGCTACATAAAATATTAAATGGGGTAGATGACACACCAATCTATTAAATCTATCGACACTAATTGAAAATAAATCGGGTTTGCAGGCCCAAAATTACATGAAAAAATGATTTTTTAAGAGATTGGTGCCTTGGAATTATTGTTTTATGGTGTCATCTACCCTATTGTAAAAGCAGTGTTGAACTAAAAAGTAAAACAAGTGTACCACAATGTTTATATGGGCCAATACAAACCATTTTTATGCAATAGAAAAGTTTTGAATTTCTTGCATACTTCCCTAAAAACCAGTCAAATGAGGTCCACAGATGATATTCAGTAACTACCCAGTTTTAGTGCTGTTATTTTTAGACTCTCACAAAAAAACCTATCCTATCATGAACCTTAGTGGTTAGTTTGGTAGTCCACTATCATTTTGTCCCAGTTCAAGGTTACATTACACCGGAAATTCAAAACGTAACATTTATAAAATGTATTGTTATATGTATATCATTGATGCACAGATTAGCTTCGCACTGCTTCGGTTCGGTGAGCATTAACAAGTTTTTAATAGTATTATATCTACACGTGTTGCGGATTTGTGATAAAAGCTAGTCGTGACATCACCTCGTTAAGGTTGATCTGCGCAACATATTTCCCATACAAATTTCGGGGGGCTATTACTCCACTGTTTGTCATGGTACAACTAAAGTTAAACATGATATCGTTTTGTCTCATTATTAATTGTGTCTGTACGGAAACAGAATAGTAAAATAAAAAGCCATTAAAAAGTTACGAGCTACCAAAGATTCATTTTTATTGCCAATTTTAACGTAAGTTTGGGCGTAAATTAGTAATAAAAGACGTGTCAAATTTCCAAAACAAAGTCGGTACCGACACAGCACAATTATCGAAGAATTCAATAAATTTTACTTGTAATTGATTTATGCAGTGGTTTTTTCATAAAACCCGATTTTCCAAAGGCCTTTTCGTATTTTTTTACGCGCGCCTTTTACTAGACTTATCGTGCATCTCACTGAACAATGTTTCCCCCGCTGCGGTGCGCGGTGCGGGAGGACGACGACGACGTTCACGCACACATTAACAATATGTCATACGCGCGTAGGGTGGTGGTACCAATTATCGACCGTGTCAACTTTTTTTGAACTTTGACTACTTGTAATTTTTAAGTGCTTTTGATTTCTTGCAAAAAAAAAAATCGTGGATTTGGGGTGCCATATTGTAGACTTCGATTTTTTTTTTCTTCTAATACCATCGAGTGGGGTATCAAAATGAAGGGTTTTAAAAGATGATTACAAAAATGTATTCAACGTTTGAATGTAATTCGAAATGACAGATAGTATAAAAGAATAAATAAATTTCAAATGTTTCTCATCATGAAGATTTTAAAATGAAATGTATTTATGGTATGGGAGGTTATGTGTATGGATATAGAGTCGTTTTTGCATGAAAAGTATTATGATTTTAGGGCAAATTTTATAGTTATGTTACTTTTTCTAGAAAAGGCCGATTTTAGGAGGAGGCTAATACTAGGAGAATCCACCCTATTCCAGTTATATTCAAAATTTCAAATCTGCTTCTAAAGCCTATGTCATTCATGTGACGTTTGACGTATAACTGTTTGGACTCCGGATTTTTGATAAAAAATTTAATTTTTGGTTTGAGTGGACGCTGTGCTAGTGATATTGTGTTGGTTCATTGAAGAACAGGTGTGAATAACTACAAATTAACAATGGGTAAGTCATATAATTTGTTGCACCTAATCTATTTAGTGTTCTTACACACGAGCGACACGCGGCATCGACATCAGAGGCACGTGTCGATGGTGACTTCAACCATTAGTGCTATTCTCTACACGTAGCATCGCAGGCTTACTTTACCCATGGTGGCCGGCGGCGCGGCTTTGTGTATAGGCAGTAGGGTGCCCCCCTATGTAAGCAAGACAGTCGATCGAAGCGCGGTGCAATGCGCTAGTGACTTTTATTTTGTATGCTTATGTAAATGGGGAGAAGCCTTTGCCCAACAGTGGGATGACGCAGGCTAACAGTATCGGTATCAGTATGTAAATGGAAATGGTTGCGCAAATAGTAGGTGCCTCATCATCAGCCTATTAATGTTCCCACTGCTGGGACACAGGCCTCCTCTCTAAGAGAGGTAATGGGCTATAATCCACCACGCGGGCCAGTGCGGGTTAGTAGATGTCACATGTCTTCGAATTTTTGGTTGTAGGACATTCCGGTTTCCTCACGATGTTTTCCTTCACCGCTTTGAGAGCAGTGGTGTTGAAATAAATTATACAAAGTAATGCGCCTGTCTGGGTTCGAACCCATGACTTACTGTTCGTAAGTCGGGGCCGCCACCACTGGGCCACCGCTCGCTGCTCTTGGTGCCTATACATATATAAAACCAACCTCTGGCACTTCCGGCACGGTAAAAACTTATGAAATCTGTACCGGGGGTCTAAAATGCCGCTTTAGCAGAATCGTTTTGTGAATCACGTTAAAAATTTAAAATTCTTAAAATGGACTTTATACTTATTGACATAAAGTCCATTTTAAGAATTTAAATTTTGAACGTGATTCATGCTAAGATTCTGCGTAGATTCTGCTATAGCGGCTATTTTAGACCCGCTGTGCTGTGTGTATCGTTGACCCGAAAAAAAATAGCTTTTGATTTTTATGTGCGGAGTTTCGCTAACTCATTTAATTTGACCCTGTGTAATCCATTTTTTTTTTAGATCAACACAAGATTTCGGGCAAGATACCTGTGCAGCAGAAGCACATGAAGCAATGTCTGCACAATGTGAATAGATTAGTTCCGGTATTCCTCATGTACTGACCAAACCTTACACTCTATTTAACAAAAAAAAAAAACGTCTCGTGAAATGGTGCATTTTATGCACTTGATGTACAATCTATTATTTCACTTCTCATGCTCTAAAAGTACGCCAATATAGCCCTACGAAGCGGGACTGTTGGAGGTTGATACCTTCATGGTATATAATCTGTCACATAGTGACTTTGTTTGTAGGCATGACAACAGTTCTCAATAAAATGTCTGAAAACTAAAACGTGTTTTCTGTGAATAATAATTTATGCTATCGCTAGTCATCTTTAGTCCATCAGGGACTAAAGTAACCTTTTTAATCTCTAGAAAGTAAGTTTTTTTTTTTTAAATTTTTTTCATGTGACATAGACAAACTCCAAAGGGTAAAAACAGTACCCTATGATTACTAAGACTCCGCTGCCTATCCGTCTGTCTGTCCATGTCTGTCTATCCGTCTGTCTGTGCGTCTGTCTATCCGTCTGTCTGTCTATCCATCTTTCTTTCTATCCGCCATTCTGTCTGTCTGCCCATGTCTGTCTGTCCGTCTGTCTGTCTGTCAGGCTATCTGTCTATCCCTCTGTCTGTCTGTCCATCTGTTGTCTATCCGTCTGTATGTCCGTCTGTTTGTTTGTCCGTCTGTCTGCCCATCTGTGTGTCTATCTGTCTGTCTGTCCATCTGTCTGTCTAGCCGTCTGTATGTCCGTCTGTCTGCCCATCTGTGTGTCTATCTGTCTGTCTGTCCATCTGTCTGTCTAGCCGTCTGTATGTCCGTCTGTCTGTGCAACTGTCTGTCCGTCAGACTAAATTGACTATGTTTACAATGCACTATTTTGTTAGTTTTTGCATATTCTAATTGAGTTATGCGTTTACAGGACCACGCAGGAAGAATTGCTGACACGTCATGAATACAGGGTGCAAAAGACCTCCTCACGAAGCCGTCAGTCAACCAAGCATTCTGTACATCAAACGACTTTTTTGGGGTGAAAAATCATGTTTTGTGTTACAACTCAATGTAACGCATTCAAAACATTGTGCTGATGTATGGATTGAATAGTACGGGGGTTGTGGAGGTGTAATCTTACATTCAAACATTGTATTTAAAAAAAAACTTGTCAGGTGTAGATGGATGCAAAGTAAGCATGCAGTTGCACGGGCTCATGTATACTAAGGTAATTAGTGATGGATATAGCAGTGTAATAAAATCAAAAGTAAATATCAAAAGTCACGGATGCTCTAAAATATGCAAAAAAGCTCAAATGGAAATGGGCGGGACACGTAGCGAGAATAAGAGACGACAGATGGACCAAAAGAGTCACATCGTGGAATGGCCCAATAGGGAAACGTCAAAAAGGTAGACCGCAAACAAGATGGGAAGACGATATAAGAGAAACGGCCGGCCCACATTGGATGCAGAAAGCTAAAGACAGAACCAAATGGAATTCTTTGGAGGAGGCCTTCACCTAAAAAAGGGGTTCTTGCAATTGGCAACATTAAAATAAAATAATACTTTTAAGCACCTACTTTTTTTAACAAAATATAATGTATGTTTATAATAGAAAATAGTTTATTTTAAGTGAAATGCAAGAAATAAAAGGCTTTTTTATTTTTTATTTTTATTTATTTATAGCAGTGTAATAAACGCTCTAAGGCGCGAATTACACAGAAACGGCGTAAGGTGAAGGCGCGGCGCAGGCATCTTGCCGTTTCAAAACGTTTCAATACAAAATGTACGTAGGCGACACGATGTGAATTATACTCAAGCGGCGTGGCGCAGGCACGTCGTTTCTTCGCCTGTTCCGCGTCGCTAACAGTCGCGACTGGAGAGACGCGCAAGCAGCACGACATTTGTTTATACAGTAGGTGCAGAAAAATGAAGACCGTGTTTTATTTTCGACAATAGAATGTGGAAACATTCTAGTGACATTTTATACACTGTAAACGAAACACAGAAAACAATCAGGATATTCGCATAATTTTTCCATTATTTTAAAATATCAATTCTCTTGTGTGTGACATTTTCCACACAGGGTGCACCCAATATATTCGGTGTCTCTGCACGTTAATGAGTTGCAGCAAAGCAAGCGCATCTTCGTCGTCTGAAGAGGAAGACACTCTATCACGATAAAGTCAGCCTGTATAATGACTAGTTGCGGCGTCTCTTCGCCTCTTTGATATAATTTAAATCGCGTCCGTGCCTTATCTGTTCCACGCCTGCTCTGCGCCTGCGCCGCATCTTCACCGTACGCCTTTTCTGTATGTTTTGCGCCTAAGAGACGCAATGGTGTATGGTCCTAATGTTCACATATGTAAGAAAAATAGAATGCAGTACTGCGAAATTATTCAAATAAACTAAGACAAATAGGGAAAATATGTACCTATGTGCTTTAGAAAATTATTATAAGAGCTATAGCATTAAAAACGTTACCCTATTTACTAAGACTCCGCTGTCCATCTGTCTGTCTGTATGTCCGTCTGTCTGTCCATCGCTCTGTCCATCCATCTGTCTGTCCGTCTGACTAAATTGACTATTTTTCTCGCTCTCAAAGTGAAAAGTACAGTGTAACACTAAAATCCCATTATAAGAGCTTTCAAAACGGAACCCTATTACAAAGACTCCGCTGTCCATCTGTCTGTCCGTCTGTCTGTATGTCAGTCTGTCTGTTCGTCCGTCTGTCTGTTCGTCTGTCTGTCAGTCTGTCTGTCCGCCTGTCTGTCCGTCCGTCTATCCGTCTGACTAAATTGACTATTTTTCTCCCACTCAAAGTAAAAATTACAGTGTGACACACTAATATCCCATTATAACTCGTTCTAAAATCCCATTATAACTCGGTTCCTATTCACTACCTCGTGTATAATGGGTCATTTTAGCCCCTTGTATTACAATGTACACGTGCGTAAATTACGGTTACATTCGTCTACTCGTTTATAAAAACCAACTTTCCACACTAGTACCATACAACAACAACAACAGCCCATAACGTCCACTGCTGGACATAAGCCTCTCCCATTATGGGAGGAATTTGCCGTTATCTCCACGCTTGGCAGGCGGATTGGAGATCGCAGTGATGAAATACTAACAGAAAACGCTGCTGCCCATTCTCTGGTCTACGGAGGCGCAAGGTGTTCTGCCTCAGACATTAGTCGCCTTATACGACACCCATGAGTGTAATGGGTTGGTTCTATTCTACTCTGCCGGATACCACACGGCACGGCACGGCACGGCTAGTACCATAAATACCTTACTATTTTTCTGTTTATTAGGAATCATTTATTTTGAGCTATAGTGGCGGTAATTACAAACCGCAGACGTAAAAAGAAACAATGTCAGTAATTGTGTTATTATGTAATTCCATAATAATAATAATTTTATTGGACAAGAGCCTCAACTAACATCTGAGGAGACCCTCGCTAGGCAGCTGGATCAAGCGCTTGATTCAGAAAGCAGTTCTTCTGGACACGGCGCGTATTGTTAGGAGGTTCCTATCTCAAGAGCCCTAACCACCAGCAGCTTGGACCCTGTTCCCGATGCTGGCGGGCTACCTATTTTATATGCTTTTAATTTTATTTATACTTTTGTTAATAAAAAATTAAAAATGTAAATTTATTACATTTTAAATATTTATGTATAATAATATTTTTTTTACGGACTCGTTCCTGACTGATTGGCCGGAGGAGGCAAAACACCGGGAGAGTTGGAAAGGAATGTGGGAGGCCTTTGTCCAGCAGTGGGACAGAATAGGCTAACTAAAAAAATATATATTTTTAGTAACAAAAATATGTATACTTTTTGGGCATTCAATTATTCTTTATTCGATTTCTATACATTGTAGATTTCACTTCTCACGCTCTAAAAGTACGCCATTATAGCCCTACGAAGTGGGACTAAAGTGACCCTTTTAGTCTCTAAGGAGTGAAAGTAATTAGTTTTTTTTTTTTATTTCCTTCATGTGACAAAGACAAACTCCAAAGGGTAAAAAGGGACCCTATCACTAAGACTCCGCTGTCCATCTGTCTGTCCGTCTGTATATCTGTCCGTCTGTCTGTCTGTCTGTCCGTCTGGCTGTCCATCTGTCTGTCTGGCCGTCTGACTAAATTGACTAATGAAAATATGTATACTTTTTGGGCATTAAATTATTCTATAATCGTTTTCTATACATATTTAAGTAGTTTTCACTTCTCATGCTCTAAAAGTATGCCAATAGCTTTTTTAATTTCCTTCATGTGACATAGACAAACTGCAAAGGGTAAAAACGGCACCCTATTACTAAGGCTCCGCTGTCCATCTGTCTGTCCGTCTGTCGGTTCGTCTGTCTATCCACCTGTCTGTTCGTCTGTCAGTCCGTCCATCTGTCTGTCTGTCCGTCTGACGAAATTGACTATTATTTTTGTCATGGACTCTAAAATGTAAATACTAAGAAAAAAATCTTGATTTGTCATTTGTCTTGATGAAAACATGTGTTTACATTTAGTGATATTGAGCATAATTATAAACCTAAAAAAGTAAAAAGACAGGTAAGTATTTTTGTAAAACAATTTATGTAGGCAAAACTAATTACAATTATTAGGTATCCACTCTGACATAATACCAACCCGCACTGGGCCCGCATTCCCTCTCACAGAGAGGAGCTCTGTGTCCCAGCAGTGGGAGCATTATAGGCTGGTTATGCTGCTGCAATCGGACATAAACTGCGATGAACTTTCAAGTAAGCAGGTGTCGTCGCGGCGGCAGCGTCGTGAACTCTTGAGCGATCGCTGCATGCATGACCACCCGGGGAAAACTACACATAATAAGCAATCTATATTAGGTTCTTAGAGAGCCATACAGGTACAACAAAACGATGACGCAGCGCCTACTACTTTAGTACGAGTTTGTAGATACCTACTTGCTGATTTCTCGGCGATTCGAGCTGGCGTCGAATGGTGTCATGCTGTGCCACGGAGCCACTATCTTAGAAATCGATCAATTATATCTTAAAATGATGTACGTCAAACGTACATCAACGTATCAACGTATATCGTTATCGCTGTACGTGAAACAACAACAGCCCACAACGTTCACTGCTGGACATAAGCCTCTCCCATGATGGGAGGAATTTGCCGTAATCTCCACGCTTGGCAGGCGGATTGGAGATCGCAGTGATGTAAGACTAACAGAAAACACTGCTGCCCATTCTCAGGTCTACGGAGGCACAAGGTGTTCTGCCTCAGACATTAGTCACCTTATACGACACCCGTGAGTGTAATGGGTTGGTTCTATTCTACTCTGCCGGATACCCCATGGCTAACGTACGTGCGTGTGTACCTACGTGCATTAGGTAATAATAAAATAGACATTGATTGTGGCTCTGCTGGAGAGCATACTCTAGCAGAGCAGTACATGTACTCAAGAAAGACAAACGCTACTGTTTTTTCATATCAATTGTGTGCATCGTGTAACTTCGTTTTTGTTCGGAACGGTTCGGAACGCTGTGTGTGTACGTACGAACTAGACGTGCGTGAAGACTAGCGTCTAACTGCTCATCACTGATACTATCTCTGTCGGGCACGATGCCAGGTGAGACAGCGTGCTTTTTGGTCACGCCCACCAATGAGTTCGAGCCTGTGAGCTGTGTCACCTTAATATCGGATGACAAATAAAAAACCGGCCAAGTGCGAGTCGGACTCGCGCACGAGGGGTTCCGTACCAATTATTATAAAAAAATCACGTTTGTTGTATGGGAGCCACCCTTAAATATTAATTTTATTCTGTTTTTAGTATTTGTTGTTATAGCGGCAACAGAAATACATCATCTGTGAAAATTTCAACTGTCTAGCTGTCATGGTTCATGAGATACAGCCTGGTGACAGACAGACGGACAGACGGACAGACAGCGAAGTCTTAGTAATAGGGTTCCGTTTTTACCCTTTGGGTACGGAACCCTAAAAAGACCTTTCAGTTATTTTTTACGCATAAACGGTTACCACGACGTACATCATTCCACATAGGATTTTTTCATCGGTATGTTGTACTGCAGAGCAAACGTGACCAGAAATTGCATAGAACAGAGAGGTTTGGAGGGAGAAGGAGGAGGCCTTTGCCCAGCAGTGGGACACAAATTATGCTGCAAAAAAAAAAATAGGTGCTGAACCGGGAACCGTTTGACCGGGAAACCGGGACACCGACGCATCGATCACCCGGTATTTTTATAATAAGAGTGCCTACGGTATCGCCTTAATCTCCCTCTCTGTCTACTCATAAAATCGACATATTATTATTAAAAGCCTAACACTAAGACAAAAAATAATTAAAAAAATTAAAAAACCCGACTGCGTAAAAAATAACTAATAACTTTAAATAAAAAACTGAAAAGAATAAAACAAGTTCAGGAGACCGGACATATTGACTGCAACAGTCGGGACCCATATTGGATGTAATGTCTAGATTATTTAGTGGGTCCCGACTGTTGCAGTCAATATGTCCGGTCTCCTGAACTTGTTTTATTCTTTTCAGTTTTTTATTTAAAGTTATTAGTTATTTTTTACGCAGTCGGGTTTTTTAATTTTTTTAAATTATTTTTTTTTATTTTACACTTTTTAGTTACATCATATCAAACCATTTCAAAATCCTCATGATGAGCCCTTTATCGAGCCGTCTAGGCTGCAGAGCGCGCCAAAAATTTGAATTTGGCGCTAAAAATCCGCCATTTTGTGTCTTGATTATTTTGATATACCCAGTGTCACTTTCACAGTAAATACGAATCTAACGACACCTCTCAAGCTAAAATCCATCTAGTCGTACAGGCTGCAGAGCGTGCCAAATATTTGAATTTTATTTAGGTACTTTTATTATACTACTTGCTGTTGCCCGTGGCTTCGCCCGCGTGAAGTTCGGTAACTGTCCCATGGGATCATACTAAAGGGATAAATAGTATCCTACATGTTAATTCAGGTTATAAATATGATTCAGGTTATAATTATGTTTATAAAATTATGTGCCAAATTTCATAATCATCACAATAATTATAATCATCACCATCACCATCACCATCACAATCACCATCACTGTCACATTCACCATCATAGTCACCATCACTATCACCATCACCATCACTATCAAAATCACCATCACTATCACAATCACCATCACTATCACAATCACTATCACAATCACTATTACTATCACCATCACTATCACTATAACAATCACCATCACTATCACAATCACTATCACTGTCACATTCACCATCACAGTCACCATCACCTTCACCATCACTATCACAATCACTATCGTCATCACAATCACTATCGTCATCACTATCACAATCACCATCAATATCATTATCGCAACCACCATCACTGTCACATTCACCATCACAATCATCATCATTATCACTGTCACTATCACAATTGCTATCACCATCACTATCACAATCACCATCACCATCATTATCACCATCACTGTCACATTCACCATCACAATCACCATCATTATCACTGTCACTATCACAATTACTATCACAATCACTATCGCAATCACCATCACAATCACAATCACCATCATCGTTATCACAATCACCATCATCGTTATCACAATCATTATCATCGTTATCACAATCATCATCATCATTATCACAATCATCATCATCGTTATCACAATTATCATCATCGTTATCACAATTATCATCATTATCACAATCATCACAATAAATCAACAATAACCCTCTATTGAAGTCGAATCCGCCATCTTTTGGATCTCAAAATAAATGCAATATTCGTAATCAGCACCCCTGATAATCTCGAAATCGACACATATATTGATTTTTAGACATTTTAACCCCATCGCACCCCAACGTTACAGGGGATGATAGTATTTCAGGTCCGCCACATTAAATCTTAAAATCGTTGTTTTTGTAATACACCCGACCCAATACACCATACAAACAATAACCATGTTGATTTTCAGACGTTTTCGCCCCATTTTCCCCTTTAGGGTTTGAATTCTGAAAAATCCTAAAACACAAAATAATGTTAACAACTCATATATCAATAGGAGTATTCTTGTGGAGTTTCGAACAAAACAGTCTAACTAATTTTGTTTCCCCATACAAACTTTCGACTCCCGTTTCACCCCCTTAGGGGGTAACACCTTAGGGGTGAATTTAGAAAAAACCTTTCTTAGTGTACCCCTAAATCTCATAAGGAACCTAGGGGCCTAATTTGGAATCTCTAGACCTCAGCGGTTTGGGCTGTGCATTGATTTTTAGACTTTGTCACCCCAATACCCCTCTTAGGGGCTGAATTCTGAGAAAACCTGAAACCTGTTTCTACTCATTTATCAATAGGAGCACTCCTGTGAAGTTTCGAATAAAATAGTCTAACTAATCTTGTTTCCCCATACAAACTTTGGAGCCCCGTTTAACCCCCTTAAGGGGTAAATTTTGAAAAATTCTTTGTTATTGCACTCCTTGACCACATAAGGGACCTACGAATCAGTAGACCCAGTGGTTTGGGCTGTGCGTTGATATATCACCCAGTCAGTCGGTCAGTTTACCATTTTATAATTATATGGATTTGTTATTTCAAATTACTTTCAAACATATAAGTTGCATATATTTTTGTAATCACCTTTTAAAACCCTTCATTTTGATACCCCACTCGATGGTATTAGAAGAAGAAAAAAAAAAAACGAACTCCACAATATGGCACCCCAAATCCACGATATTTAATTGCTTTTTAATTATAATGTAGCCAGTGACACTCGCGCCATCAAGACGAATCTAACGACATTTATTCTATCCAAATCCTTCCATCCGTTGAGGAGTTACGAGGGAACAAAGAAACGGACATACATACATACATACATACAAACATACATACAGGGCAAATACATAACCCTCCTTTTGGGCTTCGCCGCAGTCGGGTAAAAAGACAAAACAAACAGACAAATAAACCAACAAACAGAAAAACGAACGGTGTAAACAACTAAACAGACTCATCACGAAGCCGTCAACCAAGCATTCTGTACATCAAACTAAGTAACTCTACGCAAATTTTTTTGGTGGGAAATGGCTTTCTTTTTGGCGTTACATTGAGTCCTACCAAAAAACGTGATTTACGTTTTGTGGTAGGACTGGACTGGATTGAATAGTACGGGGTTCGTGAAGGTGTTTAAAGTAAAACTCTTCTTACATTAAAAACATGTTTAAAAAAAAAAAAAACTTGTGAAAAAGTTGGAACTTACACCCCCAATATCTCCGTAACTAGAAGGTTAAGGTATGGTATAGAAAAAAATATCGCAATGGCGGGGAGAACAAGTGCTTTTCGGCTTCGTTAAGAGGTCTTTTTACACCCTTTATTGTCCCATTGCAGTGTAAAGGCCTCTTCCCTCCTTCCACATTTCTCGATCTAGTGCGATTGAGAGCCGATTCATTGAGAAAGAGTGCAGTCACTCATACCGCCGTCTCTTTCTGGGCCTGCCGCTTTGTTGTCATAACTCAGCATAATATAAATTTAATATTTCTTTACGGTTTCCAGATTCGGGCACGTGTTCATGTCTGAGACCGGCACGTCTGTCGGCGAGATCAGCGGTCAGTCCAAGCCGATCAACTCCGTCGACTTCAAACCCTCGCGGCCGTTCCGGATCGTCACAGCGTCTGAGGACAACACCTTGGCTGTCTTCGAAGGTCCACCCTTCAAGTTTAAGTGTACCAAGCAGGTGATGTATTGTTTGAAATGAGTTCTTCACTATATTTCTGTCTTTTTCCTACTCCTCCGCTATATTTTTCTGAATAATTTCGTTGCGGGATCCAAGACAGTTAAATTGTTTCTCTGGGACTTCGTCGAGCTTCATTGTGTTGGTGCTTTTCTGCGTGGTCATCACTGTTGATTCTGGCTTTCAGGAGTTACAGTGGTTTGGAAATAGTGTGGCAGGCTTGTCCCATATAAAAAACTAGCGGACGTCACGCGGTTTCACCCGCGTAGTTCCCGTTCCCGTGGGATTACGGGGATAAAATATAGCCTATGTTACTCAGTAAAGACGTGGCTTACTAATGCTGATATGTTTTTCATATTGAATGTTGTACAGGAGCACACCCGGTTCGCTCAAGCCGTCCGCTACAGTCCCGATGGCAGTCTGTTCGCTTCAGCTGGCTTCGACGGCAAGATCTTCTTGTTCGATGGCGCCACCTCAGAACTCAAAGGGGAGGTCAGTATTCTCACTATTTTAATGTCTTAACTGTTATTGCAATATTTGTTTTTTTGTTCTGGACCATACCTGGGAAACTTCTAGTTAAGGAGATATTTAAGGTCAAAGTTCTAACTTTTAGACATTGCGTCTATTAGCGCAATGTTGACTGCGTTAGGGTGCTTGCATAAATAATGCACTTTTCATTGGTACGGGTCAGTACCTATAAGTATGGGTAAAATATCCTTACAAAAAGAATGCATTTTTAAAGTACTGAAAATTGGTTGGGTCAGTACCTATAAGTACAGGTTTTAGCATTTGCCAGTGTAGGGTGTCCCTTCTGTCGTCATAAAATAATATTTACCCAAATAAAAATGGATTTGGATTGCGAAGCATTAATAGCATTGCTTTTGCTAATTTTATTATTTTGCCATTTTCTCAAAATACAGGTGTCTTTTTTATCACTATCCAAAAAAAAATGGGTATATAAAATAGATCGCAACTTACACAAGATCAATCTATACTAATATTATAAAGAGGAAACCTTTGTATTTTTGTATATTTGTATTGAATAGGCTCAAAAACTACTGGACCGATTTCAAAATTTCTTTTACCATTACTTAGAGGGATTCTTCCGAATCCGTATAGGCTATATTTTATCCCCGTACTCCCACGGGAACGGGAACTACGCGGGTGAAACCGCGGGACGCCCGCTAGTCATCGATAAGACGATAACATCAACAGTATCTACAGACTACTAGCGACATCTAACATTCGTCGTGAGAAGTGTCCGTGACGTCAACGAAGGTAAGGCAACCACATACAAGCATAAGATGATGAAGACACACACTGTCATCTGTCAAACCGCCTATATAAACGCGCACCAACGCGGGAAAAAAAAAAAAAAGGAACCAGTCACTCGCTACTTAGACGGCACAGTGGTCGATAGCCCCGCAGTCACCACTGTTGTCATAAGCTTGACCTGAGCGGAGGCCCCGTCGCCCTCAGGAATAGCCTAGCTAGGAGGTGAAGGGATAGGATAGCCCCGCAGTCCATCCCTAGGTCCACTAATAGGTCTAACCTTTGTCTAACTTTGTTTGCTAAAGTCTGTAAAGTGTTGAAGTAAAGAGAATAAACTTCGATCTGTCATCTAACCTTAGTTTTATTCCATCGCCACCATTATAATACTTATTTTTATTTTTTTGTATCTTTTTTTGTTCTACTATAAAAACCTTACTTGAAATTTGTAGCGTTTTTTAATGATGGATCAATTTTTTTCTAAGCTGTGGAAAAAAGAAAAAAAAAAACTAGGTATGCCTTATGCTTCTACTCCGTTCACCTAATAATATACGTACACATTTTTTTTCGAAAGTGATAAAAAAGTCATCCGGTATAGTTAAATGTTTCTGGTGCCATCCTAGTATAATCATGAAACTTGGGTTCATCGAAATTTATATCTTATAGAAACTAGTATTTGCGTGGGTGCGCGAGCTGCGCGCAGCTCGCGTGTTGTCGTGTTCTTGAGAAGTATTCCTTATCCTCATAAAATTTTGAGAATCCATAGAAATCCTTAAAATAATTGGAAAATCCGTTACAACTACCCCTAAATCACTATGAAAACCCTTAAGAACCCCTAAAACATTATAAAACCTAATTCAATAAAAAAAAAAGAATTCATTAGAAACGTTAAAAGCTGAGTTACGCGTCACCCACTCAACCTTCGTTACGCTAAGGAGGTCGCCGGCTCGCTTCGCTCGCCACCGCCCCCCTTCGCTCCACTCGGTCTCGCAGGTTCGCTCCACTCAGGACCTACCTACCACCAGACAGGTTTCGGCGCCTACTATAATATTTGTTCAAACACCCACTGGCTATCTCTGACCGTTACGAAGTTATAGCCCTTTTATTTTTAGGGGAGGTTGGGGAGGGGAGGATACCCTCCGTTTACAAATTCAAACGCTCCTCATTAATAATTTACAGTAAAAATCAAAAGGCCGCTACGTGTCCTAGTTTCCGAGATACGATGGGGGGAGGGGTGAAAGGGGGGAGAGTGGGGAGTTTTGAAAAATGATTTTGACTAACGCGTTGCCCCTTCTTACGAATCTGAAAAAAAAAATGTTCCAAGTTTCTCAACTTCCGAGATCCGCCTAAAGGGGGGAGAATGGGGAAAAAGGGGTCAATTTAGAAAACTGGTTTTTACTTTCCCGAGCCTCCTCTATACGAATCTGAAAAAAAAAATGTTCCAAGTCTCTTGGTTTCCGAGATACGATAGGGAGGGGGAGAAAGGGGGGCGAAAAGGGGAGGTTTGGGACTTTTCCCATACTCACGGGAGTTACTTGTTTACGAATCTTTCAAAATATACCCCCCTCCCCATCCACCATCTGGGAGAACAATTCTGTCAGTGAGTGAGTCAGTCAGTCAGTGGTAATCGAGCTTTATATAGTATAATAATTGATATACGATCCATATTTCTTTCTTTTACTGTTGATATTAGAAACACCGACTGTCCTTTTTTTATTTTATTATGAACACTTTCGAGGAGAAAAATGTCATCGTCCGACGAACTCGAAGACATCAGAAAAATAAAATGATGATAAGGGAAAATTAATGATGTAACCAAGATTTTGTAACAACATTTTGATTTAAAAGAGTGTCCATGGAGTTTCTTGCCCGTTCTTCTGCATAGAGATCTACGCTAGGGAATGGGCAACTACAGTACTTTCTCAAGTTATTATGCTTTGTGACTGGAACTGTAGCTTTGTTTTTTTTTTTTGTATTCTTGACATTCAAAAGTGCCGTAATGGTTTAGTTGAAATAAATGCTTTGAGTTTGATCATGGTAACTATGCACAGATTTACCTGTTTCTTTATGCGTAAACCCTGTACTTATAGGTACTGACCCGTACCGATAAGTCAGTACTTTAAAAACCGTTCCATTACCGTTCCGTACCATTATCTATACATTAGACAAAACGGCAAAAAAATCACGTTTGTTGTATGGGAGCCCCCCTTAAATATTAATTTTATTCTGTTTTTAGTATTTGTTGTTATAGCGGCAACAGAAATACATCATCTGTGAAAATTTCAACTGTCTAGCTGTCACGGTTCATGAGATACAGCCTGGTGACAGACAGACGGACAGACAGCGAAGTCTTAGTAATAGCACAGATAATGTAATAGGGTTCCGTTTTTACCCTTTGGGTACGGAACCCTAAAAATGAATTCTCTATGCAAGCACCCTTACATTGAACGCTACCGTAAACGTTCTAAAACGCGCTGTGTCATACCAAATTCCGGGTACGTTTATTTGAAAGTTCTTTGCTTTTTAGTTGTACATGATGTCCAATTTTTCGCCTACAACTTGGTTAAGGCCTCCCCATTCCAACTGCAATTTTGGTTCACACATAACCATTTTCGTAACAGACTAAAATTACTTTTTTTAGATCGGCTCCCCAGCCCACAAGGGCGGTGTCTACGGCATCTCGTGGTCTCCCGACGGTAAACAGCTGCTGTCTTGTTCCGGGGACAAAACCTGCGCTATTTGGGACGTCGAGAGCAGGGAGAGGACTGTCCTGTTCAATATGGGCACCGCTGTCGAGAACCAACAGGTATATAGAATCTGAATTCAATAATAATGTCCTTCCGATCGCATTTCGGCCAACGACTAAGTGCGCAGGAGATATTATAATTAGCACTAGTGTGCACACACGCACAGGGGACACGTGCGCGTCGGGACGAGGGACTGTCACTCCGCCAACTTCCAATCTTTGAGCTGCTACAAAAAAATTCTAATGAGAAATAGTATATTATTACCCTAGGGGTGATAGCAACTTATTTAGTCCCGAGACGGGATTTGGCGCCCGAACGTAGCGAGGGCGCCAATAGTTCGAGGGACTAAATAAGTCTTTAACCCAAGGTAAACACTATGCTTTTCATTACGAATACAAGAAAGGTAACAATAAAACCATGAAAAAAATATTATTTTCTTTTTTTTTTTTATTCTTCGGCCGGCCAGCTATTCAGCCATTATTTTTCATTTCCATCATTGAAAAAATGGTAAATATTTTGCCAAAATCTATGTTATTTTAAAGAAATAATTGAAACTAAATTATAATAAAAATTTTAATACTTCATGTTATTTCAATTTCACATCACGCTGTAATTGAGTTGGAACATGGTTCAATAGAAATGTGACTATAGAACTAGTTTTTTTTAATAATTGAACAGTGGCCCATATTCGAAGTTCCCCGCGGACCACAGATTCACTGTTTGGTTTATCCCCACCGAAACATCAGGTCAACACTTACAGCAGTCCAATTTAATTGACTAACATTACAATGTAAACTTTTCCCCAGGTATCGTGCCTCTGGCAAGGCAAGCACCTCCTGTCCATATCCCTGTCCGGTGTGATCAACTACTTGGACGTGGACAACCCGGACAAGCCCAAACGGGTGCTGATGGGACACAACAAGCCCATCACGTGCTTAACCTTGCATCCTGACCGGCATACTGTGTATACGGCCAGCCATGATGGATGTGTCACCGCGTGGAATGTTGAGAGTGGTGAGTTTGTTTAAGTAAAGATACTGCGTATAACATCACGCCTATAATCCCTGAAGGCATTCCAAGACGTGTAGTCATAATCGTAGAACAGTGACGGATCTGACATGAAGTTAAATGAAAGATGTGATTTTTCATAAAAACCGTTTAATTTAAAATTAATAGTTGTTATTTTATTCCATCTAAAAATAAACCCTTTTGATTAGATGTATGTAAATATTTCATTTGGTAGAAGCAGTCCGGTGTTCCTTTAATAAGTATTTTTCTTCTTGGCGTATGCTGATGACATGATAATCCCTTAATAATTTCTCGTTACAATGTATAATTAATTCATGTCTCGCGAAAGTCATTATTCAAACGAAAACACTGACTACCAAAAAAATCACACAAAATGTTAATGAAACAAAGTCACCGATTGAGAGAAACGTGAAGAGAAACGTCGTTGCCGTCGAAGTTGTGACTGAATTTAAGTAAATACTAAATAAAGCAAAAGATTTTATACCAGATTTGAAGATCGAACCGATTGGCTGTTATTATTAACCCACGAGAAAAATAAAGTCTATGCTTCTATTTATTTTCTCGTAGTCAATGGTAAAAAGTAGAGTACACAACTCGTAAAAAAAAATCATCTCGATTCTTGTGTCCCTCGCTCCGCTCAGGATTCTAGTCTAGAATCCCTTGCTACGCTCAGGATTCTATTCTAGATTCCTTCGCTGCTCTCGGGATCCAACTTAGTCCCTCCAATTAAATTCCCTTTTTTTTTTCACTTGTTGTATCATCATCATCAGCCTATTAATGTTCCCACTGCTGGAACACAGGCCTCCTCTCTATGAAAGGGAACTTGTTGTACAATCTACAATTATTCCGCAGGCGAAGGTCGTCATATCCTGGGTACAGGTCACGGCAACCAGGTGAATGGTATGCGAGCTAGTAAGGATGGAGCTCTGCTCACATGTGGGATCGACGACACGCTACGACGGGCCGCGCCGCAGGCAGAAGGTACACATAATATAACACTAGCTTACATATACACACACATGTAAACACATGCGCGCACGCATGCACATATTAGCTCATTCATCCACTCACATATCTGCTTACTCACGACGTCGACAGTCTGAACAACATAATTTAATTAAAAGCCTAGCTTAGTTTAGACTTCAGATCTCCCACAAATTACACACTGTGCCAAAATCACGTTGATATGTAATTTGTGGAGATAAATAAAGATTTTTTATTTATTTAGCTGCCCCACGCAACTTCGTCTGCGTCACATAAAAGAGAAAAATCTCACAAAAGGAATACATTTTCCTTTTGAAAAATTTATGCTGCGCTCCTCTTGGTCGTAGCGTGATGTTATATAGCCTATAACCTTCCTCGATACATGGACTATCCAACACGAAAATAATTTTTCATTTCCATTCCATTTTTTTTTTTTTTTTTTTTCGTTTATGTTTTTATTTTTGTTCCTGAGATCAGCGCGTTCAACCAAACAATCAAACTAGAACAAGATCTTTTAGTATAAACGAAAGCTCGTTTTCAGCGTTTACACCCTCCTCCGAACACGTAAGAATGCTCTGAGCTACTGTTAGCGCGCTCTATTGCCGTTTACATCAAACGAGCGAGTATTCTTGGAATATTCCATTGAATCTATGCAAGTTAAGATAGAACAACGAAGGATTGTTTATTTATTTTGGCTCTGTTTACACTAATAGTATTTGACGGAGAGGGGATTGAATGAGCATTCGTTCGTCTGGGGTTCTAAAATGGCCGCTTTAGCAGAATCATAATAATAATGGGATATGTATAGGCTTGTGTCCTGAAAACATCTAAATAGTCCGTCAATTAGATTATCAAAAAATATTTGACATGTATTATTTCTTTTGTTACGTAAACCAAAATTGACGAAGATACGACGCTTTTAAAATTCTCAATACGTCACGCCGTGCTATATTTTTTAGTGCGTTGCGACGTCACGAGCCCCCACTCTCGAGTTTTGATGCGTTTTATCTTTGTCAATATTCATTAATTTACAAAAACAAAAAAAAATACGTGTCCATTATTTTCTAATACTCTAACTGACGGACCAAATAGATTTGCAATTTACGTATTGATGGTGGAAACTAGCCTAATGCGTTACAATTTTAAAAATGGTCACAGACACAGTTAATATTATGAATCGACTTTTAGGAGAATTTTTACGAATGGTTATGCTGTTCACATATCCTATTATGATTCTGCTCAACCGGCCATTTTAGACCCCCTGATGTAAATCGGCCTATAAAGAACAAGACGTATGCTCCGGAACCTTTATCCTAATAACAATGTTATTTTCCAGGTGACGTCCCAACCTACACGGATGTCTCGATACCGCTGGGTTCCCAGCCTCGAGCCATGGACCACATCATTGAAGATGACACTACCATCGTTGCTACCGTAAAGGAGGTAGGTTGAAGAGTCGAGTTATTATAAAAACTGTTAGGGGCCGCCTCCACGAGCGAGAGAATCGCGGCGATTCAACTTATTTCTATACGAAAATATCGCCGCGATTCTCTCGCTCGTGGAAACGGCCCAAAAGAGAGTGTATAAAAAAACGTGACAAGGACGATAATATCGCTGCGATTCTCTCGCTCGTGGAGGTGGCTCCTTAGTGTAGTTTTTAAACGACTTTAAAAAAAGGAGGCTATTTTAGTTCTTATTTTCATCTTTGACACACAAAGTGTGTGGATCTTGTATTCGAACCTAGATGGGCACTTTATTTTGTATAAGCGTATACCAGGAGTACCCGAAATAAGGGTGCTTACATAAAGAATCTGGTTTCTGGTACAGACAAATCTGTGCGGGTCGGTACCGTTCGGTGCAGGGTTAACTTGTATACAGGGTGTTAAAGTAGTCGCGTGCCATAGCTTAGGGGTAGGTTCAGTATCATTAAAGGAACCCAGGAAAAAAAAAATAAACATAAAAAGTATTCCAAGATCAACCTAATTTAGTACGGTCTACTTACTTGAAATAGCAATCGTTTAGAATTCAAATTATTTTATTTGTTTAAATGCTATAATTACTTACCTACTATCGAACGTGTTGTAGGTTATCAGTGTTATCACCCGCGATGTCGTAAAGCCGTACCATCTCGGTTCACTGTTCATTTGTAAGTACACTCAATTTACGCGCGAGAAACAAAAGGCACGGCGCGCGCTCCGACGCGCGCTCGCTCTAGCGACAGCGGACTGCGGCGCGGTCGATGACCCCGAGTGCCCGCCCGTTCGGCGGTCAGCTGTTTCCGAGCGCATTAGGGTGAAATGATCTTTAGGAAAATAGTAGCTTTTTTTTAAAAAAAATAATGTTGCTTTTTTCAATGGTTTTAGGTTCCACTAATGAAACCAAACCACTGTTTTCAAGGATAACGGTGTTCACACTAATACCCTAATTTTAGGTTTAAAGAGAAATAATTAAAGGTATTTTATATTTTACGGATTCCTTTATCGTTACTGAACTCACCCCTAAGCTATGGCACGCGACTACTTTAACACCCTGTATAGTTTAGCCGCCGGCGGTCAGGGCTCTTGAGACCTAACAATACGTGACGTGTCCCGAAGTACTGCGCACTGAATCAAGCCCTTGATCCAGCTGCCAAGCGAGAGCCTCCTAAGATGTTGGTCGAGGCTCTTGGCTATTAAGCCATTGGCCGACACGACTATCGAATAGGCGAGACGACAAAAATAAACTAATTAGTCCGTCAGTTAGATTATCAAAAAATATTTGACCCGTGTTTTTTCTTTTGTAGCGTAAACCAAAATTGACGAAGATATGACGCATTTAAAATTCTCAATACGTCACGCCTAGGTATCATTTTTAGCTAGTTCTGACGTCACGAGCTTTGATGCGTTTTATCTTTGTCAATATTCATTGATTTACAAAAACAAAAAATAAGTGTCCTTTAATTTCCAACTGACGGACTAAATAGATTTGCAATTTATTGATACTGTCGTCATGCCTATTCCAATCCCATTATTATCATTATTGCTCTAAAAATGAAAAGTTAAAGTAAAAACATATTGCCAATTGATAGAACAACATGTAAATGTATCGATTGTGATTCTATGATACGCTCCAAAAACTCTTTTTCGAAGCGATATAATAAGCCATGTTGTTTGTGTCGCCAGCTGGCGGTGATCATCGGTACCAGCAAGCAGTCGAGTCTGCCGCTGGACTACGAGCCGACCTGCGTCAGTATCGACACCGCGTCCAGACATGTCGCCGTTGGCGGTAAGTAGCTTTTTCATCCCATCTATTCGAAAAGGACGACTTGGTTCACCTTTAAGTGCACCCAAAGGCAGTGTTTTCTATATGAAACTTTTAGCGGGCAGTAATGAGTTTTTAATCCTCTTTTTATAAGTGCGCCGCAATTATCTTTGCCGCACACTTTTTTAATTTGGAACATCTTGTTCATCGCCAAAGAAATCGTACGCAAATATTGTTTGAATAAAGACTGCCTGGTACGACGGCCCATAGTCGCGCCACTGGCTGAATAAAAAAAAAGAAATCAAATTAAAAACGCACGAACTACAGCCCGCGTTTTCGTCAATTTTTACGGATTGTTAGAAATTCATGGTTTTGTTTTAAAAAATGAGTTTTTCAAGTGATAGTGAAAAGTTTTTAGTTGTTTTATTAGTAGAAACTATTTAATTTCAATTTAGTTGTTACTCTATGTTTTATTAAATAATAATATAACAATAAAATATGAGGTGCCTTTTATTTTCTGATAGTGGGTGATGAAAAGTAGAGTGTATCACTCGGGCGCAAAATATATATTTGGCTCGGGCGACGTACTTTGAATCCCTCGCTACGTTCAGGATTCTGCTCAAAAATCCCTCGCTGTGCTCGGGATTCTATTCTAGAATCCCTCACTTCGCTCTGGATTCAAAAAAGCGCCCTCGCCGTAAAAATATTATTTTGCTCCCTTATGATACAATCTACTATTTCATCCCATATTCGAAAAGTTTCGTTTTGTTCCTCTGTAAGCGGAAGCAAAGTAGCTCTTTTCTCCACTAGAGTTTTTAGCGGGCCGTAATGAGATTTGAATTTGGAATATGAATCTTTCATTGAAATCGAACGCAAATTGTATAAATTACTGGCTGTAAGTGTTGGCTGTACGGTGCGGGGAGGCGCAGTAACTAAAAAAAAAAAACAAAAGCGCGCGATTTACTTCCCTGTTATTGTAATCGTACGGACTGTATTGTATTTTAAAAAAAAAAATAGTTCCACGTCGAGTTTTGAAAGTGATAGTGCATTAACTCATTTGTAATTGACGGTTTACATTCATCTCATTTTTTTTAAATTAAACATATTCATTAATTACTTAAAAGTGTCTCTTATTTATTTTCTCCTAGAAGGAGATGAAAAGTGGAGTTTATGATTCGAGAGCAAAAATATATTTTATTCCTCAGGCGATGTACTTTGAATCCCTCGCTACGCTCAGGATTATTATAGAATCCTTAATTCGCTTCCTTCCATCGCATCCTTCATACAATTTACTATCCTGTATTTTATTTGAGCTTTTGCAACCTGCTGTGTCGTGTGTTACGTCGATGTAAGTAGGACCAGCAAATTGCAAAAAACTTAAAAAATTTGAATTTCGCGAGCTACCTTCAAGGTAGCCTGGGAAATTTTAATTGAAGGTAGTACCTTGGCGTTTTCACCTTAAGTTACAGGCAGTTAAGTACCAACACAAGGTCCTACTCTATTTCTAAGACAGTAATCCTAATAAACCTTAAATAATTTGGCAGGAGCCGACAACAAAGTCCATATCTACACGTTAGACGTCCGCACGCTGACCCCGGGAGTGACGCTGGAGCACCTCGGCGCCGTCACGGACGTGCGCTTCAGTCCCGACTCGCGCTACCTCGTCGCGAGTGATGCTAACCGGAAGCTCATACTGTACTCCACGGACGAGTATAAGGTATGTCGTACACCTAAAGGAGCAGATAAACTAATAGATCCATCATCATCTGCCTATCTGACCTCCACAACCCAGTTAGTACTGGGTAATACGATACCCCTTGGTAAGACTGGTTGTCAGACTTTTCGGGCCACTGACTACCTGTAATGACTGTCAAAGATCACAAATGACAGCCGGGGCCAACGGCTTAACGTGCTTTCCGAGGCACGGAGGAAACTCAATATGTAATGGGTGGTCACCCATCCACAGACCAACCTAGGCAAGCACGGCTTAACCTGAAGATCGACCTGAGCGGCTGTTATTATTTAGCCACAAGCTCCTCTCTAAACTAATAGATCCCTGGGCACCTAAATAGGTAGGGATGATTGCTGACTAAAAAAAATATGATTCTGTTTAATCCGTCAGTTAGATTATCAAAAATATTGGATACATGTTAAATTATTAAATATTTACGAAAATAATACGCGTCAAAGATCACGCTGTCGTGAGTGGGGACTTGTGAAACCACTTTCCGATAAAAAAATGTACTCAAATGTGACTGCACACGAGTTTTCGACGCACTGTATCGTCTTAATTTTTTTGTTTACGTGAAAAAAGAAAAAAATACTTGTGTCCAATAATTTTTGGAAATTTATCTGACGGACTAATTAGATTTCTTTTGTCATCAACCCCAATCACACCGTGATGGCAACGAAGCGGCGAGCAGTTTCAGTGTCATATAATTTTAAACTTTATCTTCATTACTCACATAGTATCGCTAGTGCGCCGGCGCTGCGCGGGAGTCGTCCAAGGCTCGGGGCGCCGCGACCTTTTCAAGTTTTTCAGCCGAAATTATGTCCCTAACACAAAAATCTCCTCCCTGAGACCCAATAACCGCTCTGGTCTCTCATAGCCTATAGTATTATGCTATACTTACGCTTCATATTCATCATTCATAATACTATTTATCATGCATTTTATTTGTTTATATATCTACACTCAGCAAATCGATTTAAATACGATTCTTTAACTTGGCTTCTTTAGCTGAAATAAAATATTATTATAATTTTCATGTTGTGATATTTACGTCAAGCGTCAAATTGTCAAACTGTCAGTTAGTTTTTTAATTCTCTTTCTGCTCAGTCTATGGTCTAGCTCTATGATTTCTCTTTTTGGTTTGTAAAATTTAAATTATTTTTATCAATATGTGTTTAGCCATTATATTTTGTAGATTATTACGATTGTTTACTAAATAACTTAATATTAAATTATATTATAAAATTCTTTACGCACTCATGGATATGTCCTGGCTGACTACACTTGTCAGTTGAGATGATGGCCACAGTAAGAAAACTAAGATTTGAAAAAGGAAGACTACTTTGGGAGAAACGAGCTGACGGACGGCTAAAAGGTCTACTCTGGAATCTGATTTCAAGAGTATCAGAGAGCAGCTTGGTTTTGGCGGTGAGATTCTTAAACTGTCCAGGGGATCCAACGAAAGTTTCTCCTGGGACTTCTACTCCCGATGTTCGGAGGCTAACTACGTGCCTGTCCATCTACTGGTCTCGCAGGGCTGTCCTACGTCTGGCCCTGAGTTCTGCACTGTCTTGCTGCTGAGCTGTCCTAGTGAACTCTGAGATCTGCGCTGCCGCCGTTTCTACTGCTTCAGAGCTCAACTTCAAGGTTACTCCGGTATCGACCTGCTACCCTGACGCCTGATTCCGTTCTTACAGTGTGGTAAACTCATTATTGTCCATCTAAGTGCATAAACTTTAAAACTGAGTGCGTGCTAGGTAGTTTTTTATAACTAGCTGTATTTTTTTATCTTTCCCCTCTATTAAAATTTAATTGAACAAGTCTGCTTATCCATTTATTTTAAATAGGAGCAAGTAGATTTGTTACAAATTGGCGCCCCCCGTAAAATCAACTCGAACCCACTCATTTATTTTCAAAATTCAAAAAAACAACTAGCACTAGTATTTCTTTTTGGACTTCTTATTTGGCCTAGTCTTATGAATACTAACTAACTTATTTTTCTTCTTCAGCTCTCCTCTTAAAGACTCTTCTATTCAACTCAACTCTTCTACAACTAAACATCATCTAGGTATTCTTCACCCCTACACACATACCGTTATCGAAAGATAATTGGCACCCTTTCGGCCTCTTGGGAGTGTTAATACAAATACTTCACTATCCTCCTAATAGTTATTTATGCAACTGTTGTATAATGAGGGGTATTAAAACACGAATGTGGGTTTATCACACGAGGCGAAGCCGAGTGTGATAATAGTATCACATGAGTGTTTTAATACCTAATTATGTACAGTTGCATACAAGACTTTATCTACATCCATGATATGAATCCTCCATAAAAGGTTCTGAAACCATAGGGTGTTGCAGTGTTCTAAGAAGTCTAAGTAAATTCATGGAAAGTTTAATTGCTTGTATTTACTACAAACAAACCGTGTATAGGTAGTAATATAATTATTTACATTTTGGATTGTTCAATTATCAAAATTCACAAAGCTTGTATCACTCATTTTTGTAAACAACAAAGTACATAATGCAATACTAATATCCAAATGTCGAACAAAAATGGCGGGATACGACGTGAATTCGAATTAACCTATAAGTTTTGTTTTTTTAAATTACGGCGCTGTGGTAGTGAATCGCACGTGCTAGACGTTCGATTCACTACCACATTCGATGTTCTTTTTTTAAAACGAGTTGCATAATGAAATTCAGTACAACATTATAACACCCGTTTGGGTGTTATAATGGTTATTATGACACTGGCTGTTTTAATGTTGGCCATAAGCTAACTGTTTCAGATACCTTTATAGAGGATTTATAGCATGGGTGTAGATAAACACTTATTACATATATTTATACATATTTCATCTGGGAATCATACCGAAGTAAGTTTAGCATCGTGGACTCTCAAAATATTTTTCAACTTGTTATTTGTCATTGGTTGCTAGGTAACAGGCCATGAAGTATTATGGGCATGGAGTACTAGTCTATTTTCGCGGTGGCAAAACTAGGTACTAAAGTTTATCAAACTTTGCGGTGGCAATCATATGTACTAAACTTTATGCTTTAGTTCCGAATTTTACCACCAACACAAATAAGCTTTTCTTGGGTTACGATTTTTATCTTTCATTTAGCGTATTATTATTAAATCGGACCCTCTTGAGTTCTAACTCTTAAGAGTGTGAGTCTTGAACACTCTCTAGTCCACGCTCTCTAACATTTGAGTTTTCTTTAACTCAGACCCCTCTTGAGTAATTGATTTCATCAATTATTATTTATCTTCTTTCAACATTAATTTCTTAATCATGGATAGAATTATTTTCTTTGAACTTTTAAACAAAGCTGAGCTTGAATATGAAATCAAAATAAGATTAGAAGAACCAAATGATACAGTAATACAGCTTAAAAAACAAATTCTTCAACTCGCACCTCGTTCTCCTTCTAAAGATATTTTAGACTCGATATTAGAAGTTAAAACTGATTTAGACGAACTTACCACTACTCTAAATTATATCGAATCAAAAATACAATCGTTAGAACAGGGTAACCAAAGACTAAACAAAAAAATTAAAACCTTTATTAATCATCTTTATTTTCGACTTGAGAGGATTGATATTGATTCAGATCCCTCAGAGGTGAATCGTTTATCTCAAACTAAAGAAAGATTTCTCACCTTAGAATCAAAATTTAATTCTTTAACAACTGTTTCCAACGACTTCAACTCTCAACCTGAAATCAACCGTCCTTCTTCGACTCACAACAGCCCCAATGACACAATGTTTCATACTATGCTTCCCGACATTCAGTCAAACTCTATTCCTAATAATTCCCTTAACGAATTAAAACGAATAAAATATAACGGAAACTCGTGTCCGCGTTCCTTTATACAGAAAATTCAGGAATTTAGTATTTCTAGGAATATTTCTCGAGACAAATTATTAGATCATGCGTTTGAATTATTAACTGATAACGCTTTACATTGGTATCGTTTCAAACGTGATTCTTTGTTATCATGGAGCGAACTTTGCGAAGCTTTGATTACAGACTTTGGCGGTTTTGATTATGACTATAAATTATTAGAAGCCATCAATAGTCGAACTCAAGGCAAAGATGAACCTATTGTTATTTTTGTTTCCATACTAACTGGCATGTTTTCCAGACTTTCAGAAAAACTAACGGAAACTAAAAAACTCCAAATTATTATTCGTAACATTCGACCTTGCTATTCACCTTACATCGCGAATAATAACATTAATTCTATTGATGCGCTTATTTCATGTTGTCGAAAATATGAAGAATTCTTGGATAAAGAGAAACATTTCAACGAACCTCAAACTACAAATAATCCTATAACTGTTGAATTTAACTATAAATCTACTAACTTAACGTCAAAGCCCTCAACTTCTGACGCGTTCCCTCCTAGAACAAATTTTAATCGTTTTAACAATAAACTTAAAGTTAATACAATTAATAAAGTTAATTATAATGCTTTTTGTGTACGCTGCCGCACTAATGGTCATACACTAACTAATTGCTCTCAACCTCGTTCATTAATTATTTGTTTTAGGTGTGGTTTAAAAGATGTTAAATTTACCGACTGTCCTAACTGTAATAAAACTAACAACTCAAAAAACTAAACAACGACTTGGGTAATAAAAACTTTAATCAATCAGACTGGCATGATTGGTTACAAACTATAAAAAATTTCTTTCATTGTTACAAAATAACTTCACTATACGATAGTGAAAAAGATTTTAATCGTCCTTTTATTGATATTTCTATCAATGACAAAATGTTTTCCGGCTTACTAGATAGCGGTAGTTCTATTACAATACTTGGTAATAACTCTCACCTAGAAATTTTAAAATTAGGCTTCACGTTATCCAAGTCTTTTTCAATGGCGATTACTACTGCCAGTAATCATAAAAGTAAATCCCTTGGCTCAATTGATATTCCGATTAGATACAATAATCAAACTCATCTAATCCAAGCCTTCGTATTTCCTAATTTATCTCCTTCAATTATTTTAGGAGTCGACTTTTGGAAAAAGTTTAATCTTATTCCACACATACTTTCTTCGGCTTTTAAAGCAAATACTAAATGTTCAGTGGTCACTAAAACTACTAAACAAATATTTCCTTACAATCATCTCTCGTTAGAGCAAAAGACTATCGCTGATGATATGATTAAACGATTTAAAGCTATATCCTTCGAAAGTAGAGGAGTACTGGGTCGCACTCATCTTATTAGTCACCATATTGATACAGGTGACACTCCTCCAATTAAACAACAATGTTGTCGTCTTTCCCCTGTAAAACAAAAAGCTCTCATTATAGAAGTCGATAAAATGTTAGAATGGGGCGTTATTGAAAAATGCGAAAGCCCTTGGCTTTCTCCGGTTATCATTACACCTAAAAAGAATGGTGAATGGCGATTCTGTGTTGATAGTCGTAAACTAAATTCAGTTACTCGTAGAGACGCGTACAGCCTACCGTTTGTTAATGAAATTTTAGATAACCTTAAAAACGCTAAATTTCTTTCAAGCATCGATATTGCTAAAGCGTTTTGGGAAATCCCTTTAAAAGAAGAAGCGGATAAAGATAAAACAGCTTTTTATGTCCCTGGTCGCGGCATGTATCGCTTTGTTATCATGCCTTTTGGTTTAACTAATGCTCCAGCTACTCAGCAAAGACTTATGGACATGCTTTTTACTCCTGATTTTGATAATAAGGTCTTTTGTTACCTTGATGATATAATAATCATCTCTGAATCATTTAAAGAGCATATCTCTTATCTAGTTAAAGTTCTTGAGAAATTAACGTTTGCTAGATTAACAATTAACTTCGATAAAAGTCAATTCTTTAAAAATGAACTTAAATACTTAGGGTACATAGTAGATGAAAATGGTTTAAGGTCAGATCCGACTAAAATTAAAGCAATACTCGAATTCCCTACTCCCACTTCTCGTAAAGAAGTAAGAAAATTTATTGGAACTTGTAGTTGGTTTCGACGTTTTATTCCCAACTTCAGCACAATTGCAACTCCACTTAATAAATTAACTTCTTCCGGTAAAAACGCCCCTAAATTCATTTGGGATAAAGATGCTACTCTGGCTTTTAATAAACTAAAAGAAGCTCTTGTTACTACTCCTATACTTGCTTGTCCTGACTACGATCTCCCTTTCTCTGTACATTGTGATGCTTCTAACTTTGCCATTGGAGGTATGTTAACACAAGTAAAAGTCGACAAAGAAGTAGTTATAGCTTATATGAGCAAATCTCTTAATAAAAATGAACGAAATTACTCAACTACAGAAAGAGAAACTCTTGCGGTCATTTCAGCTTTAGAACATTGGCGTTGTTATATCGATAATGGTAAACAATTCACTGTTTATACAGACCACGCAGCACTTAAATGGTTTCTTAAATTATCCAATCCATCTGGTAGACTCGCGCGGTGGGCTCTTAGGTTGTCATCTTTTAATTTTATTCTAAAACACAAAAGAGGTAAAGACAATTTAGTCCCTGATTTACTCTCTCGTAATTCTAATTCATATCCACTTGGCGTTAATCCTGTTACACTTGATCCCCAACCTATATCTCCAGCATTAGAACACTATAACAAACTACTTTTAGAATGTCGTAGCAATCCTGATCAATATCCCAATTATACTATTCGTGAAAATAAATTATTTCGCTATACTCAATCTCCTCACGCGTTAACTGAAGATTTCGCGTGGAAAGAAGTTCCTCATCCTAGTCTCCGGGAAACCCTTGTTAAAGATAATCATGGGTCTCCAGATCAACCTCATCTAGGAATCTTTAAAACTTATAAAAAATTATCACTTCTATATTACTGGCCAGCTATGTTTAAGGATATCGCTAAAATGATTTCTATCTGTGATAATTGCTTAACATACAAACACGCAAATCACTCTCCCTTTGGCCTTATGGGTAAACCAAAAATTTGTTCCAGGCCCTTTCAAACAATTTCTTTGGATCTAATGGGTCCTCTACCAATGACTAGACGTAGAAATCAATTTATCCTAGTGGTTAATTGTTGTTTTACTAAATATTCGCTGATTTTTCCACTAAAACGAGCTACTAGTGCTAACATCATCTCTAACTTGGAAAATTTTGTTTTTCTAGTTCATGGAGTACCTCAAACTATTATTATGGACAATGGATCGCAATTTCAATCCCATGAATTTCACAACTTTCTGGGCAGATATAATATACCTTACATATTTTTCTCTCCTCACTATTGCCCCCAAGTTAATCCTACGGAAAGATACAATCGTACTATAATCACAGCTTTGTCATCTTTGGTTGGTGATGACCATAGATCTTGGGACATCCACCTTCCTAAAGTTCAATATGCTATGAACAGCACAACTAATATTACCACTGGTTTCTCTCCTAACTTTTTGCTCTTCGGACGAGAAACAGTTAGTTCTGGCTCACTTTATACACCAACTAATAATCTTGATGAAATCGTTTTTCTACCTAGGGACATCTATGCTACTAACATAGGTTTATTGTCTGCAACTTTCGATAAAGTTCAGATAGCCCTCCATATTGCTCATGCTCGTAACTCTTCTCGTTACAACGAAACTCGTACCTTTAAAGAATATAACGTTGGAGATACAGTCTGGCGTAAAAACTATACAATTAGTCATGCGGGTAATTATTTTAGCTCTAAACTAGCGCCGAAATATGTAAAATCAACTATTTTACAAAAGCTATCACCATTAGTATATATATTAGAAGATCAACGTGGCAATCGAGCCAAATACCATATTAAAGACTTTAAAATATAATTTATACAATTATGTAAAAAAAAAATATATCATCTATATTCATAACTCATCCCTTTCTTCTTTCCTTCCTCTATGATAGAGTTCTTTTTGATTCATTAAAACTCTATTTATTTATTTTTTAATTCATTCATCGGTTCTTAAACCATTAAAAGGTCAATTTTAATCCTCCCTTAGATCTATTTTTAATTTCTTTTCTACAAGTTAGTATGTTTAATTTGGTTCTTACTATCGACTCTAACAGTTGATTAAGGGCGGATTACTACTCCATTAAAAAAATAAGCCCTTGTTAACTATCGACTCTAAAAGTCAACTAAATATCAACTAAAGTTGATTAGGAGCGGATGACAACTCAGTTAAAAATAAGCCTTTGTTAAAATCTTTCTAATTCATCTCATTAGTGGTTTTAGACGCGAGCGGATTACAACTCCTAAAATAAGCCTTAAAGTTATTGATTTATCAGGTTGAGTAGTGATCATTGAATGTGAATCCTACCTGACCTAACTTCGTAAGATGTCGGTGTGTTTGAATGAGTTATGTAAGTTTTGTGAATGCTGTAATACTTTAACTTAAGCAAAATTTTTGTTCTAGGCCAAAAATTTTCTCGGGTTCGTTGGGGAAATATAGTATTATGCTATACTTACGCTTCATATTCATCATTCATAATACTATTTATCATGCATTTTATTTGTTTATATATCTACACTCAGCAAATCGATTTAAATACGATTCTTTAACTTGGAAATAGCTGAAATAAAATATTATTATAATTTTCATGTTGTGATATTTACGTCAAGCGTCAAATTGTCAAACTGTCAGTTAGTTTTTTAATTCTCTTTCTGCTCAGTCTATGGTCTAGCTCTATGATTTCTCTTTTTGGTTTGTAAAATTTAAATTATTTTTATCAATATGTGTTTAGCCATTATATTTTGTAGATTATTACGATTGTTTACTAAATAACTTAATATTAAATTATATTATAAAATTCTTTACGCACTCATGGATATGTCCTGGCTGACTACACTTGTCAGTTGAGATGATGGCCACACTAAGAAAACTAAGATTTGAAAAAGGAAGACTACTTTGGGAGAAACGAGCTGACGGACGGCTAAAAGGTCTACTCTGGAATCTGATTTCAAGAGTATCAGAGAGCAGCTTGGTTTTGGCGGTGAGATTCTTAAACTGTCCAGGGGATCCAACGAAAGTTTCTCCTGGGACTTCTACTCCCGATGTTCGGAGGCTAACTACGTGCCTGTCCATCTACTGGTCTCGCAGGGCTGTCCTACGTCTGGCCCTGAGTTCTGCACTGTCTTGCTGCTGAGCTGTCCTAGTGAACTCTGAGATCTGCGCTGCCGCCGTTTCTACTGCTTCAGAGCTCAACTTCAAGGTTACTCCGGTATCGACCTGCTACCCTGACGCCTGATTCCGTTCTTACAGTGTGGTAAACTCATTATTGTCCATCTAAGTGCATAAACTTTAAAACTGAGTGCGTGCTAGGTAGTTTTTTATAACTAGCTGTATTTTTTTATCTTTCCCCTCTATTAAAATTTAATTGAACAAGTCTGCTTATCCATTTATTTTAAATAGGAGCAAGTAGATTTGTTACAAGCCATGCCTCTTACTGATAGTCCTCGCTCTTCCACCCTCAGCTGGCACACAACAAGGAGTGGGGCTTCCACTCCGCGCGCGTGAACTGCGTGGCGTGGAGCCCGGACTCGGCGCGTATCGCGTCCGGCTCGCTCGACACCAGCATCATCATCTGGAGCGTCGGGGCTCCCAACAAACATACATACATTAAGAGTAAGTTAACCACTGTCAGTACTGGTAGCACACGGCGCGCGTGAACTGCGTGGCGTGGAGCCCGGACTCGGCGCGTATCGCGTCCGGCTCGCTCGACACCAGCATCATCATCTGGAGCGTCGGGGCTCCCAACAAACATACATACATTAAGAGTAAGTTAACCACTGTCAGTACTGGTAGCACACGGCGCGCGTGAACTGCGTGGCGTGGAGCCCGGACTCGGCGCGTATCGCGTCCGGCTCGCTCGACACCAGCATCATCATCTGGAGCGTCGGGGCTCCCAACAAACATACATACATTAAGAGTAAGTTAACCACTGTCAGTACTGGTAGCACACGGCGCGCGTGAACTGCGTGGCGTGGAGCCCGGACTCGGCGTTGAAAAAAGTGAGCTGCGGAGTGTCTCAGCCGAATCATCATCCCGCAGCGAAAAAAAAGTAATCGCTTACTGTTAGCCTGTGTCATCCCACTGCTGAGCCAAAGCCGCCCCCCATGACCTCCAAATCTTTTGATCCAGGGCCAATGTGGACCACTGGTCGTTAGTTCTTTCCAGCTCGTCCCGCCATCTCCTGCCAGGTCTACCGCGTCGCCTTCTGGCTGTATCAGGACTCCACATCGTGGTAATTTTGTCCCACAGCTCGTAAGGCATACGGCAGACATGGCCAGCCCTGTTCCACTTCAACTTAGCGGCATTTTGAGCAACGTCAGTAATTTGTGTTTTGAAGCACAGCGTGGTGTTGCGTTGTTTGCCGTGTGGTATCCGGCAGAGTCGAATAGAACCAACCCATTACACTCACGGGTGTCGTATAAGGCTCGTAATGTCTGAGGCAGAACACCTTGCGCCTCCGTAGACCAGAGAATGGCCAGCAGCGTTTTCTGTTAGTCTTTCATCACTGCGATCTCCAATCCGCCTGCCAAGCGTGGAGATTACGGCAAATTCCTCCCATCATGGGAGAGGCTTATGTCCAGCAGTGGAAGTTATGGGCTGTTGTTGTGGTGTTGCGTATAGTTGGTTTGTCGGTTAGTTTAACACCTAGGGTCCTAGGATAATGCGTTTTTTTTTTCGGATGTGAAATCTTCAAATGACTCCTCCCACTCTGGGTGGAGCGGAAGGGAGTGTCAGACTTTTACTGACTAAAACCCATCCATGTTTCTTCATCGCCCTTTGTGTTCCGGGGCCACGGTATCTCTTTCAAACAGTCCCGCAGCCGGAAAATGCGCTCCATTGCACGTTGGCCAACCTTGAGCTTGGACTTTTAAATGTTTGTCAAATACCAAGTCTGGAAATCGCCTCCACATTGTATTATATTCCTAATTCTATGCTAATTACCTGTTTTTCTCAATTCCAGACGCTCACCCTCAGAGCCAGATCACGGGGCTAGCGTGGCTGGACGACGAGACCGTAGTGTCGGTCGGACAGGACGCCAACACGCGCGTGTGGACTGTGCCTAAAGCCTAGACCTTCCTAATATGCACTTTGGGGGAATATTCTTTGACTGTAGAATTAAACAGGGGCAAAAATATGCACCAATTCCATGATTTTTAGCAGAAACTACAGCATGCTATGTACGCTATCTACAACCCTATGATGTACTATATTCTTACTAATTCTAGTGTTTAGTAAGATAATCAAAAGAATTCTTCTTGTTGTTCTCGAATTAGTTATTATTATGAAATTAAATGAAAAATAAATAAATATTGTTGAACATTACACTCAGCGCCATCTAGTGCCACTCGAAGCAACGAGGCTTGTGTCGTGGACACCAGATAGAATTTATTCTGGTTTTTATTCAACGACTTTATAGATGAGAAGTTCGATGATTCTGTTTTTAACTGAAATAAAAATATGCGTAGTCTGCCCTTTTATTTAAAGATGTGGCTGTATTTTTATGATTTATTTCGTTTAAAAATGTTTTGCATTACATGCTAGCGCACACCATGCCGATTTAAATCAACTTTACAACAAAGTCTATAAATTATTTATCTATTAAAAAAAGAATATTTCCCCAAACGAATGTAATAGTATATAAATAACTCAGATTATCTAGCATGTATAAGAAAAATACTAATGTATTTATTTCGCTTACTACACTTAAGTTATGAACGGTCTCCGTTAGTTAACAATAAATATGATTTTTGTTACTAACAACGAGTGATGTTGCTCGCATTTAGAACTATGGACTGGTTTGCTCAAGTTATTTATTACATACATACTTCATTTACGCCGTGAATAGGCATTACGACATTGGTGTCGATTCTGTTGTGCACAAACTAAACTTAATTTAGGCTATTGCTATCTTTTTCTCTCTAATAAAACTAGAAAGAGACTGACGTAATTTAGAGCTGTCAATTTTAGTTGGAACTAATATTTCCATACAAATGAAGGGTGCACGTAAAAACATGTCGACTAAAAACACGGTGAAGCGCAAGACATAAACTAGTTTGACATCTATAACATAGTTCATAGCTATAGCCGTCCTTTTCTCGCACTGCCTTTTAGTAAAAGATAGCAATAGCCTAAATTAAGTTTAGTTTGTGCACAACAGAATCGACACCAGTATCAAGAAATTGCAAATCTATTTAGTCCGTCAGAGTATTGGAAAATAATGGACACGTATTTTTGTTCTTAGTAAATCAATGAATATTGACAAAGATAAAACTCATCAAAACTCGTGAGTTGCGTGCTCGTGACGTCAGAACGTACTAAAAATTATACCACGGCGTGACGTATTGAGAATTTTTAAAGCGTCGTATTACTCGTATCTTCGTCAATTTTGGTTTACGTAACAAAAGAAAAAATACGGGTCATATATTTTTTGATAATCTAACTGACGGACTAATTTGATTTTTTCAGTCGACAAGCCTATTGGACGTAGGCAGAGTTACAGAAGACAGTGACACAAAAATACGTGCTACGATTCTTATATCTGTTTTACGATTTTTTTTTATGGCGACGACGTTGATGTGTTCAAGGATGAATATCGGTGCTTTTAAGTTATTTATAAAAGTAGAGCAAGTTATAAAATAATACCTGCATTTATTTCTAGTCTTACATCGGAATTTATAATCTACACTAATATTATAAAGAGGAAAGGTTTGTATTTTTGTGTGTGTGTGTATGTTTGTAATAAATAAACTCAAAAACTACTGCGCCGATTTAAAAAATTATTTCACCATTAGAAAGCCTCGTCTTTACTGAGTAACATAGGCTATATTTTATCCCCGTACTCTCACGGGAACGGGAACTACGCGGGTGAAGCCGCGTGACGTCCGCTAGTGAACAATAAAATCGTTTCTCACAAATCAGTCCTACTTCTAAGCGAGCATTGTGATTTTTATTTTGTATTGAACTTGGTGCGATCTGAATGGTCCATTTTATACCCGTCGTTGCATACTAATGGTGTGAAATCGCATTTATAATGTCCTAGTGAGAATTTAATATTTAAATTATTTGGAAAGAATAACTTATTTTTAATCCTGAAATGAATTATTGGATCAAAATTTTGTGTATTGCGAACATGAATATTAAACTATGTTAGAAATATACTAAACGCCAATATTTAGGATCGGTCAATCGTGGTAATAAAACGTGCGAGCAGGACAGTGAATATTTAGTACAGGATTTCTAAGAACCGAGTCTCGTGCCGTCTCGCTTCCACATTGCGTGACCACAGTTGCCCTTGCCAAGAATAGTTTTTATAATAATTTTGTAGTCATTTCATGCAGAGTACTATGTTAAAAGAGGTGTAAAATATTAATGAAGTATTGTCCAGTATTAGAAATATTAAGATATCTACAATTTTACTAAAATCCTATTGTCAATGTAAGTTCTATAGGTGTAATAATAATCGGTCACTAATATTTAAACATAATGTAATTAATTTATTATTTGTATATCTTAGAAATTAAATTTAAATTCAATGCTGTTGATAAGCAAAAAAAATAAATCATTAGATTGCCTCACCGTATTTAAATCGCGCGAAAAACTGCGCAAAGAGCGAAAAGTGAGCTCGCCTATATCGCATGGACGACGTGATCATTTCTTTGACGTGGAATCTAACGATTTAAACTTTTTAAATTACTTTAGTTTTTTGTTTTTTCTGGGTCTTAATTCCAGTTTCTAAAGAGTTAGTAATTTTAACAAGGAAGTATTTTTCTGAATAGATTTTATACTAGTTCAACAAAGATTTCCCGTTATCTTTCCAAATAATACAGTCGAGAACGTTTTCTAAACAGTATTTTTATACTAATTTCTGATGTACTTTTTCTTAGTTTTACGCGATTTCTACTAAAATGAAGTATGTAAGATGATAAAAATAAACTTGTATACACTTGTAAAATGTATTTTATTATATTAAGAGGGCCCTTCCCGGCCCGCCTTTCGTCAACGCGAGCATGGTCGAAAAGCTTGTCGTTTCATCCAGAGCCACAGCGGCGGTATTCTTTCAACTCCCCTGTCTTAGCCTCGAATCCGCACTACTTGCCTCCCGCGTACCTCATACCGCCTAACGCGAGGACATTGAACGAAAAATATTGTTCGAAAATTTATAAAACTTGTTCCAGGAAATACGTGTTTTTTAATTAGTCTTACAATATGTGAAATAAATATTTTTTTATTTTCTGCTTCGATAGAAGCCTAGATATAGTCCACTAGATACCTATTATAGTTCAAAAAATTCAAAGATATATGTCTAGATTCACGCGAAAAGTATGGCGGGTTGGCCGCTCTTAATGCCTACTTACAGCGGTTCCAGACTAGCTCATATAAGTTCGTATCGGCTCGTATCGTATCGTTTTAAATGGTATGAATATTAAAAACTAGCTGTTGGCCGCGACTTCGTTTGCGTGGAAAAGAAAAGTACCTGTGTGAGAAAAAAAAACGGGACCGGTCGCGGGACGCCTGGCAGATGTGAAATTATTGCACATGGAAATTATTTTGTACAAGTAATATGCTTAAAAAAGTCAATAAGAAACAAACACAAAATAAAACGAAAACAAAATAACTGTATTCACAAAAAAAATCGCTAGAATCGAACTTGAAATCACGAGATTGTAACCCAGCGCTCTGTGCCCCGAGACCAGCTGACTTGTTGTTGAACTTTTCGAATTATGTAGATGTTAGGCTGCTTCAAACACGCGATTTTCATTTGTTTTGCCAAGGCATGCGTCGCGACGCTATTTTATTTTCATTTTTTTGGTTTAATCGCGCCTATAGATGTTTCATATCAAAAAGTAACATAAATGTACTGTCGGCGTGATTGAGTAACAAACACCAATCAAAACTTTCGCATTTATAATAATAGGTATAGTTGCTGCCAGTTAACCCTTAATCGGGCCGAACAAAAAAAACAACTTTTCATGGTTTAAGTGTAAGTTCTTGTATCATGTTATATAGCAGTGTACATAAAATAAAATATAAATTACTGAAACTGAAAAAAAAAGGTTTTTTTCGTGTGGGAAATTGTTTCCCTTTGCCCGTTTAAGAAAAACCCCAGTGGGAAATTATTTCCCTTTGACCGATTACGTCTATAAATTTTAATAGACTAACTTACCCTGACTTTACTTTTGAAGTTATGTTCCTCAATCCTCAAATAAATATGCACAGAGTTGTTTACTTGGAAGTGAGGTAATAAAGGATTCAATAAAAAATAAAAACGATGTGAAAAAAAAATATTCAGCGAAATGAAATTGTTTGAAACAGTCTTGCGGACATAATGAAACCTTCCTTTTTTGGCTTCACCGCAGTCCCGACTGCGGTGAAGTAATAAACAAAATTACTTAATGAAAATTAAAAAACTGGACAGACATAAATCCCTACATTTTATATATATTGACGCAATATGGAGTTCAGGAACGGGCAATTGTAACTATTTTCCTACTTGCAAGACAATATTTCAAATGAATAAAATCCACACAAATATTACATTTTTGCATTGAATATCATAACAACGTACACAGAATATAATATATTAGTCAGTACCGGATCAAATATCTACTTAGCAGAATCTTTCTTGAAGAAACTTAACAGAATTATGTCTCCACCAGATGAAAAACGTGCAGTTTTTTCAAAAGTGACGTTAATCTGATTCTGACGTTGACATTTGACATTTGAAAGAGTGGGGTTGTCAATAAAATAAATCAGTAACTAATTAAGAATATATTTGGGTAAAAAATAGTCTGGGGAGTTGCCATTTAAAAAAGATTTGAGTATTTATGACTCGGCTGTCGGGGTGGGAAAATACTTCCTTGTGCCCGATTAAGGGTTAAGATCGCAATAGCGGTCATTGACCCACCTACATGTATTAAAGTTTTTAACTTTGAAATCTAAAAATAAGCCTGTTCAAGTCTTGAATCGTCGTCTATCGTGATCTCCAACATTTTTTCTAATAAAAAACGATACGTGGTTCATTGTTTTGGTTCGTACGAAGAGATAATAAGGAAAGAGCAATGACCGCTATTGCGATCCTAACTGGCAGCAACTATAGTAAGATTTAAGTACTTAAACGTTTCTTACCTCAATAGTCCCAGAGCAAAAGTGAGATTACTTTCAATTTTCTGATCTTCAATCAATATTGCGTAAAAATCTCAGTCAGTGTTTCAACTTCAGTACGACTAATTTAATACCTACGGTATTAAAAACAACTCGAAACTTTTAAATATTTATTAAGAATAAACTAAATTGTCTTTTATTAAATAAAATGTCTTTTTAAGCTAGCTTATGCTAAATAATATAAACGTAGGGGTAATAAACATGACTAGAACATAATATTATAATTGTTTTGTAAATGTCACTCCAATAATTTTTAACGCAGACAGAATTATTCTGCATTTATTAAAACGAGAATAAAACAGTGATAAAATATCTGCAAGAACTAAATTACCTATTTATATCGTTCAATAAAAGGTACTTTGCATAAAAATCAAAACCTAAAAATAGTTGGTATCCAGGAGCGACATTACTATTCTTGAGGAACTAACGATAAAGTAAAGAATCTCCATTTTATCTATGACCTTTTTTGTCCAGTTTAACGTTACGGCAGCCATTTTGAATTATTAGACCACTTTTTTTAATGGGCTAGGTATGTAGTGCCAAAAATTGCAATAATTATAATAAAAATTGGCATAACTGATTAAATGTAGATATCTAGAATTCGTTAGTTCCTTTTATCACAGAATATAAATAAACTGAACATTTTAATACACAACACTCCTATAAATATCTATAAAATGGATAATAAAATACAGAGTAAAAATTACTAGCATTGTAAAATTGTTCTATAGGCACTAACGGTTTCACAACCATTGTTATAATTACATGGGCGTAGCCATAAATCCCAAAATAGAAAAGTAGGAAAGTTTTACATCTAAAGCCGCCATTAAAAAAAAAGTTTTATAAATGATTATAACATCTAAGTAGGTACATCGTACCCCTGTCAATATCGCACGGGCGTCAAAAGATCGTTGTACTTAATTTACTTTCCATAATATATTAGCTATTAAAACATGGCTACGCCCATTTCGATTCCATTAGAAAAGAAATAAAGAACAATACACTAATATTAAAATAGTGTAAAACACAAAAAATGTAACAAAAACGTCTTTTTTTATGTTACTTTGGTAATAATACCGTCGGTGGGTATTCACTTTTATCTAACTTAAATTCAATAATATATTCAAACGTAGAGACAGTTAGTCCACCCCAGAGGCATTTCTTTGGCGACCATTATTACATTCGACTCTAAAACATGAGCATTGCTTACAGGTGAAATTGATTTCTGTGCTCAATACCATAGCTCAAAACTAGATGATTTCTATGCCGCAGTGCAGATGGAAAACCAATTTTGTTACGTAATTATTGAGGTAAGAATATGTATCGGCGTTACTCAGTAAGAAGAAGTAAGTAGTTGTACATGGATCTCCTGGCGCGTGGTTAAAATAAGGAACTAACGCGGCCATCTTGTTTTTTCAAAACATCACAAAAAAACTGCCTTACAATTTTTTTCCCCTGGCAACGTCATTCTAGCGCCACGAGCTCCTTGTAGCACTGTAACCACTTCCCAAATATCTACGAAATGATCTTTATAGAATAACACAGCAGCAATCAAGACAATCATGTTAAGGAGCTCCCTCACCGGACCATTCAACTGTCGACTGTAATGTAACAGTTCGAGATTCAAATTTTAAGCATTTACCAACTTTACAAATAGACGCTCCCGCGTCTTACGTCCGTCGTCTTTCTATACAAAATCAAATCTGAAGGATTCGATTTTGGAACAAGTCGTTACAAATTGTATCATTACAGGCTACACACTGTAATGTGTTCTCCACGATGTAAGTAATGTTTGACTGTGCACTGTTACATTACAGGCGAATGCTCCTAGTGAGGTAACGCTTTCACTGCACAGTTCACAAGTCCCCTCTCCCCGTCCTATGCTGCGGCGGCGCATGTCTATAAGCCACATGCTTCCTCAGCGCATCCCTAGACCTGGAGACGTGGGAACAGGCCCTGCAAGCGTGTCTTCTGCCTGCATGAGTCTCCATGTGCACCCTCAAGTTGTACTGGTTTGAAAGACGCTTGTTGCAGATGGTGCATACTGAGCTGTTCATGCGCCATTTTCTGTCGTAGGCTTCCGGTGGGTCTGTAACCGAGGGTTTGAAGTGTGTTAAGGACATTAAAAACCAGCATGAGAATAGTTAATTTTGATACAAGTGGAGAAAGTTTGTCATTGCACCCGAGGCACAATTAACTCCCGAGCCGTAGGCAAGGGTGTTTTTGAGCCGAGAACTGCAATAACAAAAATGTCCACGTGTATAAACGACGTTTTTCAATACACTTTGAAGAAATAAAAGAACGAAAAATATTTTTGTCCTGAATTATTAGGAAAATAGCTATGATTTTAAACCCTGCGAAAGCAGAGCGCGAAAAAAAAAAGAAAATTAAAATCATAGTTTATTAGTTCGTGACAATAGTACATTATGATATGTGCGGTAAGTTGAAAATTACAGCAGAGGCGATATTGCTAGCCCGAGCCGTAGGCGAGGGCTATAATAAAGCAGAGGCTGTAATTATCAAAGCGCACGTATGTCATACGACGTTTTATAACATAATATTTGCGAGGAAATAAATAAAACTCGGACTTTTTTAAACGAATAAATCTTTTACTTGTTCACAAATTAGCGATGCCCGCGCATCAGCGCATTTTTTTAAAGGCAAAGACACAAAACAGCCAGTATTACTAATAAAGTAAATTAATATTTTTGTGTTTTTGTTACAGATAAATGGTTGTAATTTATTGTCAAAATTAATTAAATTAAAGAATTAAATGTTTATTTATTATATTTCATCTCCCACAGTTAATTTTATTCATAAAATATTGACCACTTTTCTGACATAAAAACTCTTTGCTAAGATTTAAAAAAGTACCGTTCGTTTTAGACGGAGCATTTACATTACTGCACAAGTACGTAATGAGATACATTACGATATTGAAATGGGTGAAATAAGAGACCCTTTACGAGCAAATGTGTTATAAAAATATTTTTCGTTATATTTTATTTTATTTCTTCAAAAGTGTATTGAAAAACGTCGTTTGATACACGTGGACATTTGTTATTGCAGTTCTCGGCTCAAAAACACAAATTTTCTCCACTTGTATCAAAATGTACTATTTGCAGTATGCCATTATACACACATCAACACGGTCTAGGGATATTTTAAAAAAAGCGAATTATTATCAATGTGTTAATTATTTATATGACATGTATATATTTAAAAGATACGTTATTTAATATTCTACCATTTTTTAATAATGGTTAAGGTATAGATTAAAATTTCAGGATTTTATGGAAAAAAAATGAAGCATAGACGGAAACCGTATATGAATGAACTTTTAATTTGTGAATAAAAACTGAAAAAAATAGAAAAATTATTTAATTTGTGTTTATAAACTTGAAGTTAGTAGTCTGAGAAAGCGCCCATGATGTTCATAACACATCGGCAACGATTCGGCATGCTCAGAACAAGGTTGTCAATGTCTTGCTGCGGAATATTGTCCCATGTCCTTCTGAGGTGCGCAAAAAGTTGATCTTCTGTAGCCAGATTTTCAGGAACTTCCTTCAGAGCTCTTCTTTGCAGCATATCCCACGCATGCTCAATGGGATTTAGATCTGGCGATTGAGCAGGCCAGTCTAAGGCCCTAACATTATGTGTATGTAACCAAGCTGCTACCGTTCTCGCCGTGTGTGCCCGGGCATTGTCATGCATGAGACAATGAAAATATAGAAGAAACTCTCAATTCCATACTTACTAAAACATGCAACTGGATGAACGAACATAACCTCGAGATAAACTACTCCAAAACCAAATTAATAACTTTCCACCCTTACCAAAAAACTCCTCTATCTTTAGATTTTGTTTTTAACGACACAAAATTAGAAACTGTTAACAAATTTACCTTACTCGGACTAGTTATAGACACTCACATAAACTGGAAATCACATATAGATAAAACTCACTCAAAAATTTCTAAATTCTCTTACGCCCTTCGTGAAATAAAAAAGACCACCAATCTACAAACAGCTCTCTCCACTTATTATGCTTATGCCTATGCATGGCTTAGCTATGGTGTCACTCTTTGGGGAAACAGCACAGGTGCACAAACACTTTTCACCCTACAAAAGAAATTGGTCAGAATCCTAGTAAACATTGAGCAAACAGATAGTTGCAAGCCTTTCTTTCAAAAACACAATATTTTAACCCTTCCCTGTATTTACATTTTAGAAACATGCAAGTTTGTGCGGAAACACCAAGAATTTTATTCAAAACGAGAAGACATCCAGACACGCTATCTACTTAGACATCGGTCTAGACTAAACTTACCAAGTTCTCGATTAAAAATGCACTCAAAAAGTCCCTACGTAATGTCTATTAAAATATATAATAAATTACCCGCATCAATTAAAAAAGAAGATAAAATTAACACATTTTTAAAAAAACTTAGACAATTTTTGCTAAATAAAAGCTACTATTCGGTAAATGAATATCTAAGTGATAGACTTATAAAGTCATAACTAGCCCTAAGTATTTTTCGTGGACTTAAAACTTTGTCTGATTTATTTACTCATAAACCTCTCAATAAATACCTGTTTATATTTTATACAATTGATTTATTTATTTATCTAATACTATTAATTAATATTTTATAATAATATATTAAGAATAATTAATAATTACGCTTATCTAATAATAATTTTATATTATTAATTAATAATCTATGCTAATAATTATATTTTTTAAACCAATAAATAAGCTGCCACGATAATTATACATTAAACATACTTAACTAATAATAATTTTATACTATTAATTAATTTATCCTAGAAAGTACCCAAGAAAGAATTATAATGTTATTTGTTGAGAATTTATAAATGCTTCCTCTCTCCTAACTCACTTATCTTGCTGTGCCCGACAGGGTCCATGTGATCTAATTATAAGTTTTTACCACCTAAGTACCTACATGTGGAATGCAATAAAGTATTGAGTATTGAGTATTGAGTATTGAGCAGGAAATCTTGCCCCATTTGTGTTCTGTGGGGCAAGATTACGGGCCCCAGCACCTGTTGGACGTATCGTTCTGCCGTCATAGTGCCCCGCACCCAAACGAGATCCGTCCGTCCTCCAAGACGAATTCCTGCCCAAACCATAATTGTTCCTCCTTGGTATGGGTGAACTTCTTGAGGGTTCTGGAGACGGCTCCATCGTCCAGGAACTCGCCAAACACGCGTCCTTCGTGAATCTGGATGGAAGCCGAACCTGGATTCATCCGTGAACAGCACATTGGACCATTGGTCACGGCCCCAGTCCACGTGGTTCCGAACCCATTCTAATCGTCGTCCACGATTGCCTCTCCGTAAAGGTGGGACCCGGAGTGGTCTACGAGAGCGTAGATTGCTTTCATGCAGTCGCCTTCTTACAGTTTGGTCACTCACAAGCACTTGGTGTTCCACTCGCAGCCTTTGGACCAATTGAGTCGCCGTTGCATTTGGTTGTGCTCGCGCAGTAATTTGCAAAAATCGGTCTTGTCTGGGGGTAGTGATGCGACTTGGCCCCCGGTGCCTCTGCGCTACTTCACCTGTGGCACGATAGCGTGTCCACAATCTTGAAATTACATTTTGATGGGTCCCTATGGCCTCAGCAACATTACGCTGAACAGATCCAGCTTCCAGCATTCCCACAGCTCGTAACATCTCCGCCCTCGTCAAATGTCGGCGTTGCATGGCTACAATACCTCAATTTTAACTAAAAATGAAAAAAAACTGTAACTAAACGTAATTCGTATTGTTTTCTAAATTTCGCACAAATGAAAATTCCCTCTCCTATACATCAAGACATTTTTATGCCACCGAAACAAAAGAATTTTCAAAAATTTGAATTTGGAATTAGTCTGAGATAAATTACAAACAAATCGGTGTATAAAAGATTCCAATGCGGCCAGTACTTTTCGAGTTATTTAATTGAGTATGAAATATCCCTAGACCGTGTTGATGTGTGTATATGTTTTTTAGGGGGGCAGTCTTTAAATGGAGCTGGGCTTTCCGGGAAAAGTCGAGGCGTTTGGTATTCTTACCTCACTAAAACTATACTTAGCCTATGAGGCGTCGAGGTAACTTGGCTATGGCATGGCAAGTCTTTTCCTATACAGAGACCTACAATCTAGAGCTACCAATTTTAGATCATCGTCTTCGCTAATTTCGCCTTGCCATTAACGTTATACCACTACCAACTAACCTATAGTTGGCTAATCCATTTGGGATTCAAAATTAAGGTATCAGAGTGAATCAGATGTTAATGCGCTCTTTTACTGTGAGCATTCGCAGACTCGGTGACTTACGGTCATTTTCAATAACTTACTGTTCGGTTTCGGTAGGTTGCTATCTCTGTCTGTTTGACATTTTGCTTACTGGACGGTTAGAAAAAAAACGTCACAGAAAAGCTCTTTTTGATTGTTCTATGAATCCAATGACATAGGTGGCACGGATATAGGATATTCTTTGTTTATAGAAACACCGATAGCTATACGGAAGAAGGCACGTTAACCAACAGTTATACGTAAGTAAGTTATAGAAGCCGGCCGTTAGACGGCAGCGAATGCTCAGTCGTTGACAATAATTCAAGATTCCAGTTTGAGCATTAGTATTTTATAATACTAGCGTAATGCATAATGTATCGTAAATGCTCAATATTTAATCCTGGATTACATTGCAAAGCGAATGCTTCAGTGGGGAGTGCTTTTAAACGAATTGGTAAAGATCACTAGGAAGAGGATCTCAACGGGGTATGTCGTATGAGATTCCAAAGTTAAGGCTAGGACTGTAATAAACGAAGTCTCGAGATAAGTAAACAGTTCGGCACCCCAACTGATGCACTATCATAATCAAACATTAGAAGTGGAAACCTAATTAAAATCTTACAAACTTTTATAGACACTCGCTGTTGCCCACCTGAAATTTTTATAACATACAAATAAAGTCCCCAAGTTTTTGCAACATTTTTCATTGATGCTTCGCTCTTATTGGTCGTATTGTGATGTTATTTAGCCTATAGCCTTCCTCGATAAATGGTCTTTTCAACACTAAAACATTTTTTCAATTCGAGTTTAGTTCCTGAGATTAGCGCGTTTAACCAACCAAACGAACTCTTTAGCTTTAATAATATTAAGTAGTAAGAATACTTAGCCTAGATTAAAGAGCTTCTTACAATCTTAACTTAGTAATGTAATATTACACTAAGTAATATCTAAATTCAGTTATGCAATAACAATTTACTGACTGCAATCTATTTAGACAGCGCACTTAGGATTTTATTCACTTAGTAAAAGTGTAATGCGAAAGTTTAGGACTTTCGAACTGTCTTCGAGAGATACCTATTATAATAATTTAACTAGGTACATTAAAATTATGTTGTTATAACTTTAACTTATGCTTGTATGTAGTCGTTATCTACAATTTTAGTAAATTCTTAAACATTTGAAATGGCGTAAGGCTGTGTCCGTTATTACATTTTGACAGCAAGAGCATAAAAGTACGCGCGTGCCCTTCACGCCAAGCCACAATTTCACCTATAAAGGGTGTAAATCACCTCTTAACGAAGCCGAAAGGCACTTATGTTCTCCCCGTCACTGCGATCATTTTTTACGGAGATATTGGGTGTCAAAGTTCCAACTTTTTGACAAGTTTTTTTTTAAATACAAGTTTTTAATGTAAGATTTGTACTTTTTAAACACCTTCACGACCCCCGTACTATTCAATCCATCTATCAGCACAATGTTTCGAGTGCGTTAAAGCACTGTACGCACGGTAGAACTCAAAGGAGTTATACCACAAAACATGATTTTTCACCCCAAAAAAAAAGTCCGGCGTAAAGTTACTTAGTTTGATGTACCTACAGAATGCTTAGTTGACGGCTTCGTGATGAGGTCGTTTACACCCTGTATAATGATGCACTGTGATGTCACCTACCATTTTGTCACATATTTGTGTCGTTTATCGTACAGGGCATGCGCTTGCTTGTCACGTTGATAATATGTGACTATTGCGATCAAAAGGCTCAAAACTCATCGGAAGGTATGATTTGTACGTATGAATGCCAATTTATTAGTAAACATAGACCTACTGCTGACATATTGGAATAGGTACCTTAAGTGTCATTGGCCGACAGGAGAACGCTGCTGTTCATGATCTAAAAATTGCTTAAGGCGACTACAGGAGCTAAATTAGCAACTCTATTTGTGGTGGTTCAAACTTCGTTTGAAATATTGTTAGAATAAAGTTCTAATCAGCTTGCACTACAAAGTGGTTGTTACGTCCGTCACTGCGGGCCGAATAGTGCGAAATGAGTGGCATTTTGCGATTTACAAAAAATCTATTGATTGGACTAAAAAAATAAAACACTATCATGCTAATTCGTTGCTTGTAGAATTATTTGCCAAAAAATCAGAATGATCGCATGTGTGTGCATTTTAGTATGGTTTTTACTCGTTAAAAGAAATTTTTGGAGATAAGTTCGTGATTTTTTTATCGATTAAATTAGTTGTATTGTTTTCAAAACACTATCATACTAGCATTTATCCTGAAGTATATCATATATTTTTATGGTTTTGTTTATTGCAGTAAATCATATGCTTTTTTGCATTATAAAACTCGCGTTTAGCTCCTGTAGTCCACTTAAGTAGATAATGATTTATGGTCACCGGTAGAGGAATTAATGTCCTCTAAACCTCGTGGGAAGAAATGATTGAAAATAGGCCTGGAAAACAGCTAAACGAGGAAATGTAAAAGAAACGTGAGGGCTCCACACTTAGATGAACTGCTCAATTTTTCAGGTGCCGAAATATTTTTTTAGCCTTTCTTGTCCTAGGTCTTCATTTGGTGGTATAAATAAAAAAAGCAAGCGAATAGGATCTCGATGGTCATTTGTATACCTAGTCAGTGCCCTATATAACTATGTGACCATTTGTTCAAAGAAGAAGGGGTCAGGTAAAATGGATGATCTCCCAACCTAGTTATTTTGAAGGATTGCTCACCTCCAGAATTAACCAGCGTCGCAACCGGCGGTGTTCCAATCTTGTGTGTACTGTACAAATTCTGCACAATCTGGTCCAGCTTACTCAATCTATCCTTCTCGCTCTTTCCCATGAAGTCAGACACGTAGCTTCCGTCTTTGTCGTTCGTTGGTGACAGTATGTCATCGTAGTTTAGTTTGGAGCTAGAACTGGAGTTGTCGTTGATGACCTGGGGTTGTTGGGGGTCGTTCTTTATCTCGGGGTTCACTGGGGAGTTGAATTCGTCTGGGGTCAATTCGGGTTCTGTTGGTGTTAAGGTTGAGTTCTGGAATTAAAGAAGATTCATCATCATCTGCCTAGCCTTTTCCCAACTTTGTTGGGGTCGGCTTCCAGTTTTACCGGATGCAGCTGAATACCAGTATTTTACATGGAGCGACTGCCTATCTGACCTCCACAACCCAGTTAGTACCGGGTAATACGATACCCATTGGTAAGACTGGTTGTCAGACTTTTTTGGGCCTCTGACTACCTAACGACTGTCAAAGATCTACAAATGACAGCCGAGACCAACGGCTTAACGTGCTTTCCGAAGCACGGAGGAAACTCGGTATGTAATAGGCGGTCACCCATCCACAGACCAACCTAGGCAAGCACGGCTTAACCTAAAGATCGACCCGAGTGGCTGTTATTATTTAGTCACTAACTCCTCGAATTAAAGAAGATTGAATTGGCAAAAAAATATATAGCATTTTTGAAATTTAGCTGTATGCTTAGGTAATCTGTCGCTGATGTTGTCGGATTGCCATCCCATCGAACTATTCATAAAAGAGATTGGCGGCTATGACCGACACCGGTCATTAGGACTAATGATGCAATACAGACTGTACTTCGGAGAGTGTGCGCAGGAGCTTCACGTATTACGTATCTTTCTGATCTCCAGTGACTATCAAGCTTCGGTTGTACACCGAACTTTGATGATAACCAAGAATGTCAAAATATTGGTATTACGTATTACACAGAGTGGATATCACTTTACGGTAACTAACAGCCCGGGTAATGACGTCATATTTGATCGCGACTGGTCATACATAATACGAAACTAACCTTTCGACAGTTAATTGATGGACACTGAGCCCAGTTACTATCATTTAACTGTCAACAGAGATACGTAATAGCCCTGCTGATCCCACCATCACCCTTTGCCACCGGACTAGCAGACGTACTGCGGCGTACCATCCACACTGTCGTACTCAGCGCTTTTCTCCACGTTTATTATGCGCACAGCCAAAATGTGGAACTCCCTGCTGGTATCTGTGTTCCCACCCACATTTAACCAATCAATAAAAGGCAATCTTCTGGGCACGCTCGTTCCATCATAGACCTCATCTATCGCTTTTATCAGGCGTGATCGAGGTCGAGAGCAGGCCCATTTAGCTATTAAATAACTTACTAAGGAACTGCTTTATAGGGTGACTGGTAATTACAAAGGCGAGGTCAAAATGTAGGGGAGATGTAGGTAATCGGAGTCAGTTGGCAATGGTGGTCACCACAAAATAACAATATCCGATCGCGAGCAAGTGATACCAGAATACCTACGCGCAAGCTTTACGTCATTCCCGTGCGCGGGCGGGGACTCAGTTAGTTCGCGCGACGCGCTGGTGAGAAACAGATGTATGAAGATTTCGCGCCATTTTGATCTAATTTTTCGAGTAGATACATTCGAAGGTAAGTCTTAAATTAGTACATCTTTTTTTCTGTACGTGTGATATGTAATAATCGTAACATTTTAGATTGCAATTCAAAACCCAGATTTTTGTTGTATCTTCAACTTTTTTGCTAGGATTTTTTTTTCTCTTTCTCGCCCATGTAGGTAATCGTAGTCAGGTGACTCCTAGTGACCCTCATTGCCCACATTACCTAACTTCGATGAAACAATGTATTTTTGTTTGTAGATGCCGAAAGTACGACTTAGGAAGACAGTTAAAGCTGCCGACTGCACTGGGTGGGACTCTGCTCGCAATTATGTGAGCGATATGTATTGATCACCATTGTCCACAATGCTGATCACCATTGCCAACCGATGCTGACAATGGTGATCAATCGTACTTTTTTTTTTAATCAATATTTTTCCAGAATTGCTAAGCCAAAGTGATTAAAGTTGATCTCAATTGATAGTTAAATAAGTAAAGTTTATTATAAGAGCAAAACAATAAATAGTTGATTAATAGATATGGTTTTATTTCAATTCTCGCTTAAGTGATCCTCATTACCTACATCTCCCCTACTGAACAGTAGATTTTTTTTTTCGCGATTTCAGGTTTGGTCCCATAGTAAAAGTTGGTTGTTATCATGAGTACAACCACGTGTTTAAGTATCGTACACTAATTACCAGTCACCATATAGAAAACTCAATGTTCTAAAAAACCTCACCGTATCAGCATCAGTAAGTCCTGAGACCTTCAAGGTCTGTGCAAGTCGGAGCAGCGATGGTAGGATCTTCTTGGAGGCGGTGACCTCCCCGGTGTACATGAACGTGAGGAGCAGTCGAAGTTCAGTCACATCGCAGCCCAGGACTACGACCAGTGTGTTGTTCTCGGCTTCCACTTCCTGGAAATATGGTGAAAGAGGATCAGCATATTTGTGTGTCTATTTTTAGGATTTCGTACCCAAAGGGTAAAAACGGGACCCTATTACTTAGACTCCACTGTCCGTCTGTCTGTCACCAGGCTGTATCGCATGAACCGTGATAGCTAGACAGTTGAGATTTTCACAAATGATGTATTTCTGTTGCCGCTATAACAACAAATACTAAAAACAGAATAAAATAAATATTCAAGGGGGGCTCCCATACAACAAACGTGATTTTTTGTTTCCGTTTTGTCTAATGTTATAATGGTACGGAACGGAGTCCGACTCGCACTTGGCCGGTTTTTTACTTTAGTTTCTGGGAATGCCTCCTTCCAGGTCAACCTTCTAGGGTTGTCGGCTGCTTATTCGGGTAATCCTGTAGGCACCTTAAGTGTGAAGCTTCCTAAGGGCACTCCCTGTATAGAACAGCCTTGGGTTAGGGCGTTGCTAAGCACGGACAGCAACGGGCAGGCTGTATCGAATCAAGATTAATATTCAAGGACGGTTATTTTTGACCAAGGATCAGAAAGGTCTATTTTTATAGTTCCGTACCTCAAAAGGTAAAAAAAGGAACCCCGATAAGATCATTTTCTTGTCCGTCTGTCACCACCGATTTTCTCAGAAATAGGTGGACTTAGCAAGCTGAAATTTATACCAGATACTGAGGTTTATAGTCTCTATTAGGTGTATAAAAATCAAGGTCCTGAGTCAACACAAATGGGCAAATTTAGATTTTCATTAATAATTATTTATAATTTACATTAATTATAATAGTAATTTATAATTTACATTAATTTTCAACAATTTTTTATTTTTCGGAATTTTCCCTTTACTTGTGCTGTAAGACCTTGCTTTCAACCAAAATTGACAGTTCTAGGTCAACCGGAAGTACCCTATAAGTTTTGGGTCGAAAATCTATAATTATGGTAGTTCCCGTCGACCTAGAACAGTGTTTCCCATTTAGTGGTACGTGTACCCCCAGGGGTACGTGAAGTTGCATCAAGGGGTACGCGCGTACTGCACCGGACTTGAACAGATCATCATCTGCCTAGCCTTTTCCCAACTATATTGGGGTCGGCTTCCAGTTTTACCGGATGCAGCCGAATATCAGTATTTTACATGGAACACCTTTCTGTCCTCTGTGGCTCTCTATGGCCTTTCTGACCTCCACGGCCCAGTTAGTACCGGGTAATACGATATAATAGAATAGAATACTCTTTATTTTGTACACCATAAAAATTACAGATACAAATGTAGAACATTTTACAAGGGGTGAGGGTGACACAATGGGCGGTCTTATCGCTAAAAGCGATCTTTTAAAGACAACCTTTGGATGGATTTAAGGGGGAAGGAGAGACAATACTGCAGGTAGCTTGCCGGATTGCCGCCATGGGATCTGGAGGCAATAGTCCTCGCGCGCCTACATGAATGGCGCGCGGAGGCGCTACGCCGGGGGGAAACTCCGCTGCAGCGACAAATTGGACAGACTTCCGGCGGGATCTCATGGCGACATGGAGAGAGCGACTGTCGCAACCCCATGCAGGGCACGCCACGATAGTGGCGATAAGTCCCCTCTTTGAGGAGTGGCTTGGGAGACGCCACGGCGTCCTCACCTTCCGCCTGACGCAGGTCCTCACCGGACACGGAGTGTTCGGGAGGTTCCTGCACCGAATCGGGCGGGAGGAAACGCCCGGGTGCTTCCATTGTGAGGATCGACCGGAGGACACGGTGGAACACACGGTGGAGGTGTGCCCCGCGTGGGCGGAGCACCGCCGTGTCCTCGAAGCGGCGATCGGCGGCGGCGACCTCTCGCGTCCGGCCCTGGTGCAAGCCATGGTCCGGAGCGAGACGGAATGGGACGCCGTCACCTCCTTCTGCGAAGCAGTAATGCTAGAGAAGGAGGTGGCGGAACGTGAGAGGGAGAGAACCTCTCAACGTCCCGGCCGCCGCGGGAGACGCCCCGGGCGTCGGGGGCCACCACCACGTGGCACCCGGCCACCCTAGGCGCGGGCCTGTGGACGGTGGGCTATGGGCTAGCTCGCCGTCCGTCCGTCTCATGACGACAGGCCGTGTCGACGGCGCGTTCGTGTTCCACGCGCGCCTCAAAGAGAGTCAGCAAAAGGGAAGGGGTCCGTAGGGACCGATGCCTGCCGGGGTTGCGGGACTGTTCGAAAGAGATACCGTGGCCCCGGAACACAAAGGGCGATTAAGGAACATGGATGGGTTTTAGTCAGTAAAAGTCTGACACTCCGTCCTGCTCCGCCCAGAGCGGGAGGAGTTATTTGATGACTTCCCATCCGAAAAAAAAAAAAAAAAAAAAAAAGGTAGCCTGTGGTGTACCATTTACATATATATAATAAATACATACATAAAACATATTACACTTATATAACATATACACCCCGATATCCCTTGGTAAGACTGGTTGTCACACTTTTTTGGACTTCTGACCATAATACTTAAAGACTACCAAAGATCTACAAATGACAGCCGGGACCAACAGCTTCACTTGCTTTCCGAGGCACGGAGGAAACGTATGTAATGGGTGGTCACCCATCTATAGACCAACCTAGGCGAGCACAGCTTAACCTAACGATCGACCCGAGCGGCTGTTATTATTTAGCCACAAGCTCCGAACAGATAACGTGCTGAAATGCCTGTTAGTGTACATTATGGATAAAGCAATAAACGATTTGAGATTTGAAATGGTTCTTGCAGCTAGTCCGCAGTTTGGTCCGCTCGGTTCAAACTTCAAAAGTATGTTACCATCTCAACTCCAAAAAAGTGCAATAAATAAAATAAAATAAATGTTTATTTCAGACTGCGTAATGTCCATACTTTGTTAGTAGCATATTAAATATCTTAAAGACTAAGTTAGTAGCAATGCATGTAGGCAGTCCAGATGGATACGAATAAATTAAATAACTTGAAAAACTAAAAAAAACAGTACTGCCATGTATTGTTGAGTGCTTTGTAATAAAAGATGGTTGTTTTCAGATGATAGTATATTATTCACAGTAGTAATTATTAGTTAATATTAATAAGTGCAGAGAGACGTGCTCCGTCCACGTCTCCATTCGTGAGGGGGTTGCCCACAGAGTACATTACGTATATACTATATTGAAAGGGGTTGCCATAGCCAATCCCATGGATTATTAAAATAAAGATGACATCTGTCAAACATTAGTGACGTTACGTTACTACATCATCCCCTTTTAATAAAAACAAAAACAAAATTAATGTTACATCAACATCCTCATCCCCTTTTAAAACAAAATTATTAACTAATATTAAGTACTTAACAGTAAAGTTACACCTTACACACTACAGTTACATATTACATACTACAGTTACATACTACATTTACATACTACAGTACTGCTTTCTTAAAATGCTTGCGAGAGTTTTAGGCTCACCTTAAAAAGTTGAGCGAAGTACTGGCTGCAAGATGCCAGCACCAGCCTATGCGCCTTCACTGAAGTCCCGCTGGCACTTAACGTGACGTCAGTCAGGGCTCCGGTACTCAACATGCGACCTAGGGCTCCTATTAAGCTGTTCTGTTTAAGTAAAATTGGCATTTTAGTTCTTTGGCCTGCAGCAGCTGTTTCGGAAAATCCGTCTATGACTAATCCATTTATTATTTGGTCAGTCAATTCATCTTAGACTGAGCAAAACAAAACCAGTAGGTAAATATTTTATTTCATGAAAACTGATTTTAATCGAGAGTTACAAAACTATCATTTATAGTGTTTGTTTTATTACCTTTAGTAGGGCGACTAATTGACGAATAAAAGTGCCTATTAATTGACTAATTTATTTTTTTGATGAAGCGTTTCACGGTTTTCTGGAAGTCAATTTCTATTATACTTTTTTAAATAATTTTCACAAAATGTTTCAATCGTAAAATACGAATATTGCAAGTACATGTATCAAAGACGGATTTCCTCTAAACAGTAATTGCTGCTTTAAAAATAATGAATTAATTTAAATCATTATTAGTTATAGCCCAATAGTCGATTAGTTGGTGTGCTGTGCGTGTGATCTATTAGTAACCTTCTATTTAGTGTCATTGGCAAAGGTAACATACAGGCTAAGCATAGGGTGCTAATATTTACATTTTCAAATATATTCAGCGCCAAAACAAAATCAAACAATTTTATATTATATTTAAAATATTTATACGGTGTTTCGTAAAGTTTAAAACTTCCCACGACTTTAATTCTCATATTAACAATTTCATACATTTAATAAAAGTTTTAAAAACAATTTTTAATTATTTATTAAGCATTTCTAATGAATAATATAGCGTAGTACTTCAAACAACACTACTACATTTTTAAGGGAAATAAATAACACCGTCTAATTTTACACTACGCATCAAAAAACTTAAAAAAAAAAAACAGAATAAACTCAAAATAAAAACGCATAGGCTTTATGACTGAAGCAAAAAAAAAGAAACGTGTCCAAGGAAAAAAACTGTAAGTGTACCTGGTCATCTGTAGTGGGTGTGTTGATAAAATAAAATATTACTCACCTACCTGATGATTGTGCCAGCGCAAAGAAAACTGTTGTACATCCTCATCATCCATGGCCACAGGTATTTACTGTATAAAAAAGCACTAACAAAACTTCTTACGCTCACTAGTTCGTTGCACGTACGAAGAGGAGACAATTATATTGTTAACGAATCCAGGCTGCTTTATTTTAGGTCGGTACGCCTGGAAAACCTGTAGCCACCTATTTCTGGAGCTGATTGTATTTATAAATCCAATGACATTCGGCGTGTGACGCGGCTGACATACCAAAACTCATCCAAAAACAGATTTAGTTCGCTCGACCGAGATGATTGGCATCATTGTTCGACTGTTTGTGCTAATTGATCGTTATTTCATGCATTGTGAAGGATTTCACACATAATATTCGAGAACTGAGTACTAGTAGGATGAATGCGTTGCTGTCATTGCTTCGTTTAATTGAATTTAAAATGTTTCACTACCTACGTCACTTTTTTATTCGATTGTTTTACAGCATCATAATTAGATTACCTACTTAGCGTGATTATTTTTATTAGTAAATGTAATCTATCTCTCGGTTTATGTAGTCATAAACTATGTAATTAACGTAATCAGACGCTGGCAAAGAAGTATGTCTGTCAAGAATATTATGTTGAGAGCCGTAATTATGGATAATTACTTACTTAAAGTTTTTAGACAAAGCCCTATCTCGTTGGCGACATTTTAGAGATTGTTAACTGGCATTTATAATATTATTTTGCTAAGTAAATGAAGTTAGTAAATTGTGTTGTAGTAAAAGCACCCATTTGAAGCACCCATTTGCTTACAGAATAATTTAACTCTTTATTTCAAAAGTAAAACTGAAAAAGAAAACAAAGCTTGATTCTATTTTAATAATATTCCATTTTTAATATTCACTACACTTTTTTTTCGTACTCGCGAACAGTTTCGGTGTTATAAAACTCTTTCGTAGCATAATCTGGCTGTTTGTCGACGATCGCGTGCAATCGTTGACCTAATTCTGATTTTAAAAAGTTCAGTACATTTTCCCGCTCCGTTTGCGTTTCCGATTGTCAAACTTTTTAGGGCGTCGAGTTAAAATCAAATAAAGTTTATTTATATTTTGTGAAAATATTTTTAAATTTTGTTAGTGTTTATTAAAACAGGAATAAACGTTCAGGTTCGTTTTGAATGTGTAACTGTCTAATTATTTGTTTGTTGGATCAGTTAGGTTGGCGCCATCCAGCCATTTTGTTTTGACAACATTCTGTGTTCGTCCCGGCAATTATTCACAGATAACAAGTCCCTTGAAATTAACTGAATAATACATAAGTTTGAATAGTAGATATCAAAATACAGTCGGTTCTCTATATTTTGAACTGCTTCTAGAATTGTTCTTAGAAATGGAAGGTCCAAGTAAATCCGCGGAAGATACTCCGGATCCCGATTTCTTCATTAATACTAAAGCTGCAATTGAAAAGGAGCTCGATAAAATGAAGAAAATTGTCAATAATATCAACCAAATGAGAGGTAAATAACTATTTTAGTTATAACCAATGTGTAACCTGGTTACCGACATGCTGTTAGCGGAATAGGTATCATTAACGATAATGACTGAAATATGTCATTTATTTTTATAATTTTAGTTCACCTTGACCCTAATTGTGTCTAAATGACTGATAATATCATTTACCTACATGCCAATTAACTGGAAATCATAATTTGGTATAGCTTGTTAGAACTAGTTTTGATTGATGTTTTTAAGTAGTCCGGTATTTCCTATTATACTATGACAACATATAACATATTATCATGCTTCTAATCCCCGAAGGGTTAGGCAGAGGTGTACTTAATACACATCAACACGGTCTAGGGATATTTTAAAAAAAGCGAATTACTATCAATGTGTTAATTATTTATATGGCATGCAATGATATTCTAACAAACAGATATGTTATATACCTACAAAACCACCGAAAAAAGTGTGCCGCGGGGGAGAGCCAGCTCACATACACGTAGTGACGCAGAATAAAGGAAAAACAGGCCAATTGACACGTAACATATCTGTTTAATTAAATATCATTTATGACATGTATATATTTAAAAGATACGTTATTTAATATTCTACCATTTTTTAATAATGGTTAAGGTATAGATTAAAATTTCTTGATTTTATGGAAAAAAAATGAAGCATAGACGGAAACCGTATATGAATGAACTTTTAATGTGTGAGTAAAAACTGAAAAAAATAGAAAAATCATTTAATTTGTGTTTATAAACTTGAAGTTAGTAGTCTGAGAAAGCGCCCATGATGTTCATAACACATCGGCAACGATTCGGCATGCTCAGAACAAGGTTGTCAATGTCTTGCTGCGGAATATTGTCCCATGTCCTTCTGAGGTGCGCAAAAAGTTGATCTTCTGTAGCCAGATTTTCAGGAACTTCCTTCAGAGCTCTTCTTTGCAGCATATCCCACGCATGCTCAATGGGATTTAGATCTGGCGATTGAGCAGGCCAGTCTAAGGCCCTAACATTATGTGTATGTAACCAAGCTGCTACCGTTCTCGCCGTGTGTGCCCGGGCATTGTCGTGCATGAGCAGGAAATCTTGCCCCATTTGTGTTGTATGGGGCAAGATTACGGGCCCCAGCACCTGTTGGACGTATCGTTCTGCCGTCATATTGCCCCGCACCCAAACGAGATCCGTCCGTCCTCCAAGACGAATTCCTGCCCAAACCATAATTGTTCCTCCTTGGTATGGGTGAACTTCCTGAGGGTTCTGGAGACGGCTCCATCGTCCAGGAACTCGCCAAACACGCGTCCTTCGTGAATCTGGATGGAAGCCGAACCTGGATTCATCCGTGAACAGCACATTGGACCATTGGTCACGGCCCCAGTCCACGTGGTTCCGAACCCATTCTAATCGTCGTCCACGATTGCCTCTCCGTAAAGGTGGGACCCGGAGTGGTCTACGAGAGCGTAGATTGCTTTCATGCAGTCGCCTTCTTACAGTTTGGTCACTCACAAGCACTTGGTGTTCCACTCGCAGCCTTTGGACCAATTGAGTCGCCGTTGCATTTGGTTGTGCTCGCGCAGTAATTTGCAAAAATCGGTCTTGTCTGAGGGTAGTGATGCGACTTGGCCCCCGGTGCCTCTCCGCTACTTCACCTGTGGCACGATAGCGTGTCCACAATCTTGAAATTACATTTTGATGGGTCCCTATGGCCTCAGCAACATTACGCTGAACAGATCCAGCGTCCAGCATTCCCACAGCTCGTAACATCTCCGCCCTCGTCAAATGTCGGCGTTGCATGGCTACAATACCTCAATTTTAACTTTATCTTTCGTTTAAAAATGAAAAAAAAAACTGTAACTAAACGTAATTCGTATTGTTTTCTAAATTTCGCACAAATGAAAATTCCCTCTCCTATATTATATCAAGACATTTTTATGCCTCCGAAACAAAAGAATTTTCAAAAATTTGAATTTGGAATTAGTCTGAGATAAATTACAAACAAATCGGTGTATAAAAGATTCCAATGCGGCCAGTACTTTTCGAGTTATTTAATTGAGTATGAAATATCCCTAGACCGTGTTGATGTGTGTATTGCACCCACATTTTGCTAGTTATGTTTAAGTGCAATGTAATAGGGCGTGCCTTTTGCCATCAACCGGGCACAAAACTAGTCTCCATGGATGCTACTGAGAAAATCCTGACGGAAAAACCCAATAACAATTTGCTCGACCCGGGAATCGAACCCAAGACCTTATCCTCAGCAGTCGCCACTGCGACCACTAGACGAACGAGGCAGTAGTGATGCTATTTACTTAATAGAATTTTAATACAGATTAAAGTCACTCTTTTAAAGGAAAGTGGAGGCGTTTCAAATACTTATTTATTTTAACCGAGTAGGTAACAGTGAATTCGAGAATCTTTTAGAATGTGTAACTTTAACTTTTTGGTGGTGAATTAGATGTCAGGGAAATGCAAATGGCGCCGTTTTTACACCGGACACCTATTCAAATACCTAGGTTCACAAAATAGTCTGCGTTCTCAAAATTCTTTAAACGAAATGTAACTAGGTAAAACTATTCGATTTAACACTGAAAATATGTAAATTTAGTTTAATTTTACTTTTTACTACTTTAAACATCGTATATTTTTCCTAAGCGTTAGGTGAAGTGTCTTATAGGTAGGTATACTCACATTTCGCCTATTAAATTGCCATATAATTATTACGATCGAGCCGCCTAATACCATCAACCGGCCAGAGTTCTACACTCAGGGCTGCTACTGAGAAATAACCAATGGAAACCTGGGTATCTAACTTACTTAGGCCCGTTTTCTATGACTTACTTACGTAAAACTGTCAAGTTTACCACGTCTCGCAGCAGCAATCGGTGTTTCTATAACCAAAGTTAGCTTGAAATATTCTATCCGCGTCGCCTACCTGTCACTTGATTCATAGAAAAATCAAAGAAAGATTTTCTGTGACGTTTTGTTTCTAAACGTCCAGTAATCAAAATATCAAATGACAGATCTCTGTCATTTGACATTTTGCTTTCAGAAAGGTTGTTGTTCGGTTTCAGTAGGTTGCTATCTAGCAACCTACCGAAACCGAACAACAACAACTACTACAACAGCCCATAACGTCCACTGCTGGACATAAGCCTCTCCCATGATGGGAGGAATTTGCCGTAATCTCCACGCTTGACAGGCGGATTGCAGATCGCAGTGGTGAAATACTAACAATAAACGCTGCTGCCCATTCTCTGGTCTACGGAGGCGCAAGGTGTTCTGCCTCAGACATTAGTCGCCTTATACGACACCCGTGAGTGTAATGGGTTGGTTCTATTCTACTCTGCCGGATACCACACGGCTTAAACCTTAAACCGAACAGTAAGTGGTTATTTAAAATGGCCGTTAATGTTTAGCAGTCTCGTTTGCAACCACGACACCAACGAGGCAGTCAGTTTGCTCATCATCATCAGCCTATAATGTTCCCACTGCTGGGAAATGGCCTCCTCTCAATGAGAGGTAATGAGCTATAATCCACCACGCGGGCCCAGTGCGGATTGATAGATGTCACATGTCTCAATCGCAGCGGTGGCCCAGTGGTGGCGGCCCCGACTTACGAACAGTAAGTCGTGGGTTCGAACCCAGACAGGCGCATTACTTTGTGTAATTTATATCATCACCACTGCTCTCAAAACGGTGAAGGAAAAATATCGTGAGTAAACCGGCATGTCCTAGAACTAAAAATTCGAAGACATGTGACATCTACCAATCCGCACTGGGCCCGCATGGTGGTCCCTCTCATTGAGATGTGGCCGTGTCCCAGTAGTGGGAACATTATAAGCTGATGATGATGATGATGACATGTCTCATGTCATCAACTTATTTCTCAATGTCTTTTTCAGTGGAAGCCGGATATTTAGAATCTGATTTAATATTGATGATCGATGCACCTACGTGGGAAGAAATATCTGAGCTCATTGGGATTGGAACCTCACAGATGACGATGGACGATGTAAATGTTAAAAAAGAAATGGAATAATAAACATATTAATAAGAGAATTCTGTTATTTTTTACTTTAACTCTCTCCCTTACCGTTTACTTATATTTTACCCATCCGTGCATAATTATGCATAAAGGGTGTAAAATTGATTAAGTATTAAATTGATAATAGGCAACTGGGCCCACGTTAGTTAAGGTATTGGGATGATTGTACTACTGAATAATCTGTAGGGGTTTATTGTTTTTTTTATCCACAAACTACCAGGAAGCCAGAACCGTGAAGGAGGTATTGTGTATTATTAATAGGAATCTTGTTTCGATTATTACGCAGTATGCATTATGTATTCGTTCATGATTCTGGCGTCCTGGTAGTTGGTGAGATTTTAATATCCTTGTTTGTGATCATCTTCTACTTGTCTTTGCTTTCTTTTAGAGATACGCGGTGGGATAATCTTTGCATTAAGTCTAGGTGTATTTCAACAATGGATTGACTGTGAGATTCCTATTAATAATATACAATACCTCCTTCACGGTTCTGGCTTCCTGGTACTTCATGGTTCTGGCCTCCTAGTAGTTTGTGGATAAAAAAAAACCACTACAGATTATTCAGTAGTGCAATCGTCCCAATACCTAACGTGGCCCAGTTGCCTATTATCAAATTAGAAAAAGTGGAATTGTTCCCTGGTCCCAGTTTCGAAGTGGGACGAGTTGCCCCCTAAACCAATACTGCACCCACATTGTGCCAGTTATATTTAAGTCCAATGTAGTAATAGGAGGCGAGCCTATTGTTCGGTCCAAGTTAATATTATAATCAAAAAGTAATACATTGAATAACAAGGAATCTTATATCTATACTAATATATTTAATCTATACTAATATTATAAAGCTGAAGAGTTTGTTTGTTTGTTTGTTTGAACGCGCTAATCTCTGGAACGACTGGTCCGATTTGAATGATTCTTTCAGTGTTGGGTAGTCCATTTATCGAGGAAGGCTATAGGCCATCACGATATATAACATCACGCTGCGACCAAAAGGAGCGGAGCATAAATGAAAAATATTGCAAAAACGGGGAAAATGTATTCATTTTGTTAGCTTTTTCTCTCTTATGTGACGCAGACGAAGTTGCGTGGGTCAGCTAGTATTATATAAAAGAAAAGTCCACTCACTGACTGACTGACTGACCACTTATCACAAAATCTCGGAAACTACTGGGCCATGTGGTCTGAAATTTGGCACAAGCTCTCTCTATGGGGTGACCCCAAGGGGTTGAAAAGGGGTGACAAAATTTGTATGAAAGTCCTATCTTTTTAAAGTTAGAGACATGAATGTAGGCCTGAATGTTCCTTTCAGCTTCTAGGTGCTCACTAAGAAAAGGTTTTATGAAATTCGGCCCTTAAGGGTATAATTAAGGGTGTTTAATGTTTGTATGAAAAAAGTTAAAGATCCAAATTGAATCTTACGGCAACGCGTTATTGCATACTTTACATTGAAATTATAATTTGAAAGCCGATAAAGATTCCAATTGAATTTTACGACAACGCGTTAATGCATATTTTACATTGAAATAACAATTTGGAAGGTCCCTGAGGTTTAGTTCCTTCAGTTTTTTATGCGAATTTCTAGGTGGCCAGTATGTTTCAGCAATATGCAGGCGTCTGCATGAGGTTCTATAACGTTCTAAAGTTTGTAGGTATGCCAATTTTTAGGTGGCCAGTGTTTTTCAGTATGCAGGCGTCTGCTGAAAGGTAAGAAAAAAAAGCTTCAAAAAACGAACTCATGAATCAATCACAGAATATAGAATAGTGGAGCGCGATTCAGAAATCACATGGCAGGAGTGGAGAAGAGATGTGGATTTCAAGCCATGTGATTGGTGAATCGCTCCGCTCCGCTTCAGTGGAACCGCAGCCTAAAACCTGAGGCTTATAAGCGATACACGTTCAATCTAATTTCTGTTCTGCAATATTTTGCTATTACTACTAATTTGCTTTGAAATATTTGTTTTATTTATTCAATCGTTGTTTGGTTATTCTTCGTTTTGGTTCAAACTATTTCATGCCGTGACGTTTCTGTACAATGAAAATATTTAGAAAAAAATAGTAGGGATGTTAAAGGATCACTAACAGAACCCATTTCTACCATTTTTGATTTTTTTGTTTGTATATCTGTGTCTGTGCGGGGTCTTTTGTTACAGCATCACGTGTAAATTATAAAACCAATGTGGTTAGATTTAATAACTAAATAAATAAAATAAAATTCATTTAATTCACACAACAAAGATCCATATTTTAATGCACAAATATTGGACATAACTTAGAGAAAGTTTTAGTTTTTGTTTCACTGTAAAAGGTAATTTCTATCAAATGATATAAATGAACTTAAAGTGTTCAAGAAGAACTTATCATCAAAATGTAAGTAAGATACACGCAGCGACTGTTATATAAGATCACTAGGGGATACAATCAATAGGAGCGGAGCATCAATGAAAAATGTTGCAAAAACAGGGAAAAATTACTGCTTTTGAAAGCTACTGTTGCGTCCGCTGCGTAAACGGTTAGCGTAAACGGTAAAAGTTATTCAACAATCATGCAAGTATGACGGGATTGTTCCTCTTAAAAAGTTCGCGATAACACATGTCTATCTTTTAAGATCGACTCACACTCTCTCTAACCCTCTCTCTCTCTTATGTAACGCAGACGAAGTTGCGCGAGTCAGCTAGTTAAAATATAAACCTACCTATGTAGAAAATAAGTGGGTATGTGTGAACCTTTAGAACTCTGTGAAAGTGTAGAGAACATTTCACGCGCAGAAAATCATGTATCTACCTTTCCTCGACTTTTATACTATCCGAAGATTATGAAATGACAGCTGCGGGTCTAAAATGGCCGCTATAGCAGATCCTACGCAGAATCTTAGCATGAATCACGTTAAAAAAATTAAATTCTTAAAATGGACTTTATGTCAATAACAATAAAGTCCATTTTAACAATTTTAAATTTTTAACGTGATTCACAAAACGATTCTGCTAAAGCGGCCATTTTAGACCCCCTGGGGTCTTCGAACTGATTTCATATTCCTATATCGCAGTTACATTCAACAGCATTCACAGTAAATAAAATACCAATTGTCAACATCAAATTCAATTCGATTTTTAGTCGTTTCACTCGGAAAGAATTTCGTTGGCGAGTGTCGTAAAATAGCTAGCTACCGGCGCTCCGGCGACCGTTCCCGCGCTTGAGTCTCTGAACCGAATAATTCACGAGAGTTCCCAACAAAACTCCAACTGCAATCCTTCTAGACCTTATCACGGACGTATAAGATCCATTTTAGATTGCACAAATCATTGTTAAGTTAGCAGAAACCGGCTCCAGCAAGCAGCCGCATCGAAAATCCTTTTAAAAAGAATTGAGCGTCCCCTTGCTGCAAACCTTTGCACAGATAAAGGTTTATTTAAAAATATATTATATAGTATATGAGTTTTAAAATATGTAGTGCAATTTATTCCGCTATATTACAAGCATGAAGCAGCATTTGTAACTTTAGGGGTGGGAAAACCGTAACTTAAAGTTGTTTTTACGGTTCTTGTTTACGGACCATTTGATTAAAATAGAGAGTAACGCTTTTGCACAGTTCGTTTTTTGAAAATATAATTGTCGTGGGACCCAACGTAGGCAATCTGACATTAACTATATTTGATAAAAGATAGGTGTCAAACACAAAACTGTAATCAAATATTCTATCGAAGTTTGTATTTCTATTGTCAATAACTTGGAATAACTATAAGTAAGGTTTCCACAATCGTTTATTTTTTGAAGCCGTCCTCTGCAACGAGATTATTTCGCTTCAATACTACTATACGGAAGGGATTTAATCTATCGGATAGCCAATGATAAAGTAAATAAAAGATTTGATTCACTCGATTCAAACATATTTTTTTGAAAATGTTTTGTTTGTTATGAAAGGATCAGTAATTTTATAATACTATCTCTAGTATCTAGTACGTGAATAAATTAGGTGTAAAAGCCAATAATACCTACCTAAGTTGGAAAAAACCTGAGGGCAAGATAAGAGGCAATAGTTTTAAAAAGCTACTCCTAATTTACTTTATACTTTGATTGATTATATTTCTTGCGTTAAAAAAAACGAGTTGACTAAGTTACCGAAAAACTTGTTGCAATCACAGAATTCTTTTCGTTTTTCTACATCAAGTTTAACCGTAACGTTGTCGCCAATAGAAAGTAAGATAATCAATCAAATTATAGTAGTAAGAGTAGTAGTAAGAAATACTTTCTTACTGTCTACTACTACTTTTCCATAATCTCCTCTGTACCGTATGGTCCCAAATTGGTAATACATGAACAAACGTTGAATTGAATTGAATTGTTAATTGAATTGTTATTCCATCTTAGTATGAAACAAGAATTTGTGTTGTATGCTACAACTAAAACACCCGACTACTGAAATATCACGCTTTAATTAAAATCTAGGTTTACAAGGTAAAATTGACTCCTCTTTATTGAAGTCGGTTAAAATGTAGCATAAAATATAACGAATCGATTGGCACCTTATTCATCAAAATCGGATGTATAGTTTAGGCGCTACGGTGGAAGTACGTAAATACAAACATATACACATACAATATATATCTAGACTGCTAAAATAAAAACATAACACTTTATTTCGGCTTCGCAGTAGTCGGGTAAATCCGAATCGTGAAATCAGCATTACCAACATTACAGAAACAAACAAACCGATTTGCAAACTAGCAAACCAAGTACAAATATTAAAGGCCACGCAAATATTGACACTGAAGTGAAAATTAAATAGAATCTGCCATCAAAAGCATAAAAACCTCTACGGTACCCTTTAACCTTATCATAATGTGCACCCTCAAAATTAGGTATCTATTTTATTTCACTTTACGTGTGTTGCGCTGAAACTACACACGTGGCGTTACGTGTTGTGAAATCAAAATAAAAAAAAATAAAAAAAAAACATTTATTTCAAATAAGCCAGTTACAGACACTTTTGAATTGTCGAAACAAAGATGAAAATTAAATGCAGTCACAAGACATAAAAACTGTGAAAGTACTGTAGTTGCCCATTCCCTAGCGTAGATCTCTATGGAGAAGAACGGGCAAGAAACTCCATGGACACTATTTTAAATTAGAATATTGTTACAAAATCTTGGTTACATCATTCATGTTGAGATGGTATATTATGTGAGAACAATGTAGCAAGATGTGCACGTTAAAAGTGTCCACAGTAAAAACAAACAAAAAAAAATACAATTTAAAATAATTCATTCAAACAAGCCATGGCCACTAAGAGATGATCAGTCACAACTGACAGTGAACCTTACTTACATAACACCACGCCTATAACTTTCGAAAGGTAAGGTAGAGGTGTAATGAATAGTACACCCACATTTTGCCAGGTAAATAAGGGGTGTGAATATTGCCATCAGCACGGTATAAAACCGGACTCCGTATCTGCTACTCCGAAATTCCTAATCATCATCAGCCTATGAATGTTCATTGTGTTAGGATTTTAGTAAATTCGGTACGCAGTTGTCATCTATTTTATCGACCAACCGCTTTCTTGTTTGAATCAAGTAACGGTTGGCTGGCAACGCCTGTTTGTACAAGGTTATATAAACGACGGCACGGCCGTCCGCACTTCACTTGCTCCTGCGACGCCGAAGCTTAAAGACTTTAAAGTGGTTAATGTTACTCTGTGAAGAAATATTGCTATCTGTTCAAGCAAAGCCAGGTCAGTTATATTTGTGTTAATATATTTAAATATGTGAATGCTATAATTTATAACTGCTATTTTTCTGCTATTTTTGTGTACCGTGTTTTCTTTTAAAACATTATTTAAGCCATGAAACTTATTTAAATAACCTGAGATGTAATGTCATTGCTGATATTAAGTAAATAACCCGTTGAATAATAATATTAATGTCTTAGTTTACAATAAATGCTTGTATGATTATTCAATTCTTTTATTCCATACACTACCCTACATAACCTAAAGTTAATTGTCTAGTGCTAACAATTCAGAAGTGGGATAAACGAGTAAAAGTCAACACAAAGACTACCTACTTGTTTATCCTGCCCACGGATCGTTTGTCGGTTGAATTTTTTTTCTTTTTTTTTTTTTTTAAATATAACTATCATGGGAATAGAGATTGAATGATCTAAGTTTTATCACAAAATAAGTATGTGAGTAATGAATAAGTTTAAATAAAACAAGCAATGACATTATACCTTACTTATTAGTGAACTCATGCAGTGTTTTTCTTTTTCTCAAACTATCAAACATTGTGTTGGTCAGTGAGTTTTCTATTTAATATCATTCATTAGTGTTTAAATGGCATTTAATTGCAATGTGGAAGCATTTAATCGTAATATGGCTTTGCCAAAATTAACACTTCATCATAACACAGCTTTGCCAGGGCTACCCTCTGGAAGCGCTCCATCATAACACAGCTTTGCCAGGGCTACTCTCTGGAAGCACTCCATCATAACACAGCTTTGCCAGGGCTACTCTCTGGAAGCGCTCCATCATAACACAGCTTTGCCAGAGCCACTCTCTGGAGGCACTTCACCATAACACAACCTAACCAGAATCACCCACTGAAAACACATCATAATACAGCTTTGCCAGGGCTACCCTCTGGAAGCTATTCATCATAACACAGCCTTCCCAGAACCACTTTCTGGAAGCATTTCATCATAACACGGCTTTGCCAGGGCTACCCTCTGGAAGCGTTACATCATTACTCTGCTTTACCAGGACTAACCTCTGAAAATGTTTTCACTATTGCAACGCTTTATCATTTAAAACTACTTAATTTGTTGTATTCGAATACAAACTCACCAATGTGATATCTAAATGTTATCATTTAAACGAATAGTTTCAGTTAGTTATCGTAGTGCTTAGGCACGTCAATAATCAGTGCTGCTATCAAGTATAAGGCTTGGGCACGTTAATCATCGGTACTGCTATCAAGTATAAGGCTTCGGCGCATTAACCATCAGTACTGCTATCAAGAATAAAGCTTCGGCACATTAATTACAGGTGCTGTTATCAAGTCAAATGTAAGGCTTGGGCACGTTAACCATCAAGTATAAGGCTTCGGCACATTAATCACTGGTGCTGTTATCAAGTCAAGTGTAAGGCTTGGGCACGTTAACCATCAAGTATAAGGCTTCGGCACATTAATCACCGGTGCTGTTATCAAGTCAAGTGTAAGGCTTGGGCACGTTAACCATCAGTGCTGCTATCAAGTTTAAGGCTTGGGCACAAGTGCTGTTATCAAGTATAAGAAACTTGGGCACGGTGCCACTATCAAGTAGGTACGAAGTCATGTCAACCAGAGGGGCGACTGCAAGCGCAGATCGGGAACAGATGAATTCACCGTATACTTCAAGCGACGAGTCTTTGATTATCTGCCCTCGTAACGGCCAACTTCAAAGATTAAGAACATCGTCGCCCAAACGCTGTCACCAGTCACGCTTGTCGGAACATACATCTAGGCAACGTAGTTAAGCCCCGGGAGTCACGGGTACGCCGACGTCGTAGGTCACGAAATTTAAGGTGCGTAAATTATTCTTGTAGCAGTTCAGACGGTCGGTCCTCATCGCGTAAACGACTTGATCAACAAACTCGTCAAAGTAATGATGATATGGTATGCGACAGACGTTCGGGGAGTAAAAGACGACGAACTAGTAGCAATTCTGATCATTCAACTAATGATATACAAAGAACGACGTCATTATTCCCCAAATGTTCAGTCGCACAAACATGTTAACACTAATTTAGATGATAAAGATGATACTAACAGTATCTTAGATAAGTTTTTAGAAATTGTTAAAGATGTAAAAGGCTGATCTAGCTCTAAACTTTCTCTAAATAATGTCATTCATGTGGCTTACTAAGGTGGAGGGGTGTGCAGAGATCTATGGTTAGGACGAAAGAGAAACTATCCATATTGCCCTACCAAAATTAACCGGTGTTGCAAAAACTTGGTACCAGGGTCTCAGCACAGTCCTTTACTCATGGACCGAATGGAAAAGTAAGTTAATAGAAAATTGTCCTTGTCGGGACGATTACGCGGAACTTCTAATAGCAATTCTAGCTAAAAAAGCCCGTTATGGCGAATCATTGGAGCACTACTTCTACGAAAAACTAATCTACTAAATAGATGCGGTATAAAAGGTCGTAAAGCGGTCGATTGTATCCTAAACGGGATTGAAGATCGCGCTGTCAGAGTAGGAGCCCAAGCTGCTCAATTTCGGGAGCATGAAGAAGTACTGAAGTACATAAAAACGGTTAAAATGGGTTCTATTAGAGATACTGGGGAAAAAAGTCGAAAACATGACAGGAGAGCTGGAACGACCGATCCCACCAGACGAAATGGTTCTGAATCTAAAAGGTTAGTATGTCATAACTGTAATGAAGAAGGTCACAAAAGTATCCAATGCCAGAAGACAGCATCAACGTGTACTAATTTTAGTAAGTTGGGCCATTTAAGTACTTACTGTAGGTTCAGGAAACAAAAGCCACAAGACAGCAGCCAAAAGGAGACTGTTGAAGAAAAATTGGTGTCAGAACTAACGTCAGGTGAGTCTATATATTTTCAACATTTTAATTAACAATGTGGAATTAATATGTCACGTTGATTTAGGTAGCCAATGCAGCCTCATTAGGGAAAGCGAAGCTAATAGTTTAAAACTATCTGTTGACACCACAGATTTGCCCTTGATGAGGGCAATAGGTGGAAATTATGTTAGTCCATTGGGTAGGTCCAAAGTTGATGTTAACGTTCAAGCAAATATTGAAATTCTAATCGTTGAAAATCATGCTCTAAAATATCCTGTGTTATTGGGACACACTTTTACAGAATTACCTGACATAGTTATTACCAAAACGCCTAGTGAAATAATTTTTGAAAAGGTTGGTGTAGATCGTAAACTATTTTTGAGGGTTTTGGAAGTAATTTCTTTAGCACCAGGCGAAATAGTTACTGTTCTAGTAAATTCATGCAATCATTACAATGGGAAGATATATGTCAATGGTTCTGTAAGAGGTTTCCTCAGTAGTGAATATTATTTATTTCCGGGAGAATACGATCTTAAATCGGGTATAGGTAAAGTAATAGTGTTCAATATGAGCAATTCACGAATAAACTTTGCCAAAAATATATTGTTGACACGTGCCTTTCCTAGTTACGCTATTCGAGAGGTTTCCGTAGTGTCTTTTGATAAATCGGATTTAAAAGAACACTTGCTTGTAGGTCCCACAATTACGAATGAACAAAAAGTTCAATTACAATGCTTAATTAATAGATTTAAAGATTGTTTTTCTTCTAATTTGAAAGAGTTGGGACTCACCTCTGCGGGGGAAATGATAATAGAGTTGGACAATTCTGAACCGGTAGTTTACAGACCTTATAAAATGTCATTAGTGGAGAGGTTTCTTGTTCGCAATATGGTTAGCGAAATTTCTTGTTCGCAATATGGTTAGCGAAATGCTTGACGCAGGCATAGTCCGAGAGTCCTCGTCGCCGTACGCGAGTCCGATCGTACTTGTCAAGAAAAAGACCGGGGAAAAACGACTGTGCATCGATTACCGCGCTTTAAATAAACGAACTAAAAAGGATCATTATCCTCTCCCTAGAGTTGAAGATCAATTAGATCAACTTGCTGGTAGTAAATTATTCATTTCCCTTGATTTGGCATCAGGCTATTATCAAATTCCTATTTCTACATCTTCACAAGATAAAACTGCATTCGTTACCCCTGATGGTCAATATGAATATACTCGGATGCCGTTTGGTTTGGTGAATGCGCCTTCAGTTTTTCAAAGAACAATAAATAAAATACTTTCCGAAGCAAAGATCAAATACGCTCTGGTCTATATGGATGACATCCTCATTCCAGCACGTACGTTTGAAGAAGGTCTCGTAAGGCTCCAGGAAGTGCTCATTCTTTTACGCAAAGGAAAACTAACGTTATAACTTTCCAAATGCCATTTCTTCTTTGATAAAATAGACTTCTTAGGTTTTGAAGTCAGCCCTGTGGGTATTAAACCAGGCACTCATAAAATCGAAGCAGTGGCCAAATTCCCGGTTCCGAAAAACCAACACGAAACGAGGCAGTTTATCGGTTTGGCCAGTTTTTTTTTGTAGATTTGTAAAAGGTTTTGTCGTCATATGTAAACCATTGACGGATCTTTTAAAAAAGGATTGTCAGTGGAAATGGACTAAAGAACAAAATGATTCATTCGATTCTTTGAAGCAAGCTCTTATTTCTCGTCCGATATTGGCTCTTTACGATCCGAAAAGAGACTCAGTTACACACTGACGCGTGCAAATACGGCATTGCAGGGATCCTTATGCAAAAATGCGATGAAGGTCTTCTCAAACCTGTCTCTTACTTCAGTCGAAAAACTACTCCGAATGAGCAACGAATGCATTCCTTTGAACTAGAAACACTTGCAGTTGTAGCCTCTCTCAGCAGATTCCGTGTTTACCTTCTTGTAAATTCCGTTTAAAATATTAACGGATTGCAACGCGCTTCGTACAACACTAATAAAGCGTGATCTAGTTTCACGAATTGCTCGTTGATGGGTCCAACTTCAAGAGTTTGACTGTGAAATAGAGTATAGGCCGGGTTCAAGTATGATGCACGCAGACGCTTTAAGTAGAAATCCGGTAGACAATGCGGTTATAGGAGATCATATAGGTACTAGACGTTCTATCAACCGAAACTGAAGATTGGATCGCAACGGTCCAATCCACCGACGAAGAGATCTCCCGGATTAAACGAATTTTGGATGATCCGGAACGAAAAGGTTTTGGAAATAGTTAAGAATTACAAACTAAAAAACGGTAAGGTGTATCGTCTATTAAATTAAAACGGAGCTGATTGTTTTCGATGGGTAGTACCAAAAGGAGTGCGTTGGCAAGTTGTTAAAATGAACCATGATGACATCGGTCATTTTGGTTTCGAAAAAACCCTTACAAGAATTCAACAAACATTTTGGTTTCCGAAGATGAGACGCTTCATAAAAAAAAATACGTCCGATCATGTTTAGTGTGCACACCATAAAGGCACGACAGGGAAACAGCAAGGTGAGTTACACCCAATTCCAAAGGTAGAGATACCTTTCCATACTATCCATGCTGATCACCTAGGACCGTTCATTCGGAGCAAAAGAGGTAATGTTTATATTCTAGTTATAATAGATGGTTTTACAAAGTTCATTAACATTTCACCGGTGAAGAATACAAAAACATCGACTACAATAAGAGTTCTACGAGAACACATAAGTTATTTTGGAACACCCGTTAGGTTAATCACCGATCAAGGTACTTCCCTTACAAGTAATAACTTTCGTTAATTTATAAAATCGTTGGGTATAAAACATATCCTAAACGCAGTTGCCAATGGTCAGGTGGAACGATTTAATAGGACAATCGTCGATGCCCTTTCTACCAAAACATATGGTAAGGAGGAAAGGACATGGGACGAATTTGTCCCTGACGTACAGATTGCCCTGAACACTACAGTGCACAAACCCACCGGTAAGAGTCCTTCAGAGCTATTATTTGGCATACGATTAAAAGTCAGACTGAGAACAGGCTGAGTGAAGTCATTGACGAAGTCATAGAATATATTTCGTCGGAAGATCTGAGAAAAGAAAGAAGCAAAGCGAGAGAAAAAAATCAATAACCAGCAGATAAAAGATAAGGTAAGGTTTGATTCAAAGCGTATTAAAAACAAATCATATGTAGTCGGAGATTTAGTAAGTGTGAGAAGGGAAATTCCGAATACTGGCAAGTCCAAGAAATTAATAATGAAATTTCAAGGAAATTTACAGTTATTTAGTAACAGATACCCCCCTCACGCGAAAAAAGGGTTGTCGTAATTACGAAAACATTATTACCGTAGATAAAATGGAACCATGGCTTAGTTTTAATCAAAACTTTAGTTAGTTCGGATTCCGAATGCGCCGACGCATCGGAATCTGAACAATCGAACGATACAGCATATGAAATACTGCTTAATTACCTGTTGCAATTTATTATTGTATAATTAAAATGAACATTATTACAGAATTGATTTTTTTTAGTTTAAAATGTAAATTGTATTTCCCGTGCTAAAACTTAAACCAAATTTTGTATATAAACGTAAAAAAAAAACCGTTATTTTAGTTCTGCATTTGAAAATAGTGTTCGTTGTTTTTTTTGTTGTTTAGTTATTAGTATTTGTTTTTTTACTTTAAACTGTGTTTGTAACTAAATTATAACCGTATAAATATTGTAATATTCTTTGTTTTACTAATTTAAGTATATTACTATCAATAATGGAGAATTGCACAAATTATTACCATGTTATTTGAACAGAGATTATTAATGTAGGTATTTATATAATTTTGATGATAAAAATCATTGTCTCAAAATAAAAGAGCGAAGGGACTTGCTCTAGCAGGATGGCCGAGCTGTTAGGATTTTAGTAAATTCGGTACGCAGTTGTCATCTATTTTATCGACCAACCGCTTTCTTGTTTGAATCAAGTAACGGTTGGCTGGCAACGCCTGTTTGTACAAGGTTATATAAACGACGGCACGGCCGTCCGCACTTCACTTGCTCCTGCGACGCCGAAGCTTAAAGACTTTAAAGTGGTTAATGTTACTCTGTGAAGAAATATTGCTATCTGTTCAAGCAAAGCCAGGTCAGTTATATTTGTGTTAATATATTTAAATATGTGAATGCTATAATTTATAACTGCTATTTTTCTGCTATTTTTGTGTACCGTGTTTTCTTTTAAAACATTATTTAAGCCATGAAACTTATTTAAATAACCTGAGATGTAATGTCATTGCTGATATTAAGTAAATAACCCGTTGAATAATAATATTAATGTCTTAGTTTACAATAAATGCTTGTATGATTATTCAATTCTTTTATTCCATACACTACCCTACATAACCTAAAGTTAATTGTCTAGTGCTAACAATTGTGTCCGTATAGTTCTACCGTTCAGTTCGACTAGTAGGACTAAACGGAGGAAAAAGTGCATTTAATACTACTATCTGCTGTATGAATTTTAATTGAACTAAACAGACAAAAAAGTTCTTTTCGTACTACTAATTTCAGAAAAAAATTCAATAGGACTGAACGGACAAAAAGTCAAATGCAGAGTACGTCCCACTGCTGGGACACAGGCCTCCTCTCTATGAGAGGGAATTCCTTAATGGAATAACCCAATAACACTTTACTCGACCTGGTAAATGAATCCACGACCTCATGCTGAGCAGTCGTGCTTTAGACCACTAGAGCAACGAGTCTTACAGTATTTTTACAGTTATTTTAGCTCTAAAGCAGTAATACCGGGTGTATTATTATGTGCTATTACAATTTGAACCTAAAATGTATGAAGACGAGCGCTAATCTCGCCGACAAACTGTTACGCAGTTTGGTGGGTGCATAAAATGTACAAAATGTTTGGTCCTAATTAAATGATTTATTTATTATTATTTTTATTTATTATTATTAAACAGACACAACACGAAGCCGTCAACCAAGCATTCTGTACATCAAACTGAGTAACTGTGCGCATAAAATATTGCTGAGAAATTACTTTTTTTTTGGGTGAATAATCACATTTTACGGTAAAACTCAATGCAATGCATTCAATACATTGTGCTGATGGAAGCATCGAGTAGTAAACGGTACATGGAGGTATTTAACGTAAAGTTATAACATTTAAAACTTGCATTTAAAAAAAACTTGTGAAAAAGTTGGAACTTTGGCCCCCAATATCTCCGTAACTAGAAGGTTCCCAGGTATGGTCTAGAACAAAAAAATAATCGCAGTGACGAGTAAAATAAGTACCTTTCGGATTCGTTAAGGATTATATTTACACTCTATATGAAGGCAACCATATAGGTATCTAAATAAGAATAAAGACCACTATGATCTTTGCTAGACTTGTACCTAAGTGGCAACAAATCAACAACAACTTTCATCATCTACCTAGCCTTTTCCCAACAATGTTGGGGTCGGCTTCCAGTCTAACCGGATGCAGCTGAATACCATTATTTTACCTTTAGCGACTGCCTATTTGACCTCCACAACCCAGTTAGTACTAGGTAATACGATACCCCTTGGTAAGACTAGTTTTGGGCCACTGACTACCTGTAACGACTGTCAAAGATCTACAAATGACAGCCGGGACCAACAGCTTAACGTGCTTTCCGAGGCACGGAGGAAACTCGGTATGTAAGGGTTGTCACCCATCCACAGACCAACCTAGGCAAGCACAGCTTAACCTAAAGATCGACCCGAGCGGCTGTTATTATTTAGCCACGAGCTCATCAACAACCTTATCTATATAGATTATCTTTAATATCTATTCTAGAACGTATTTACCCTAAACACTATTCAATTTAAGGCGGTACCCCGAGAAAAATTAGCAACTCTATTTGTGGTGGTTCAAACTTCGTTTGAAATACTGTTAGAATAAAGTTCTAATCAGCTTGCACTACGAAATGGTTGTTACGTCAATCACTGCAGGCCGAATTGTGCGAAATAAGTGGTTTTTATTCTTTATAAAATCAAATTTACGTCTTTTGGACAAAATAAAACAACAATTATGTTCATTATTAAATTGCCTATCCATTAGTATAAGTAGCAAATCAAAATAATGATTACTTTACGAGGAGTAGCATTTTATAAATCATTATTTCTCATTTCTGTGGTTTCGTTGTGAGGGTATTTATTAACGTTAAGCAACTTAAAAAAAAAATGAAACGACAATTTTGGAGTCAAGAATATGTAGTAATTTAATGTATTTTTTATTAGTTGGTATATCTTTTGGATAAAGAGGAGTAGGCTCCAAAAAACTGCTCGCTCTCAAGGTCATTTGCTCGGGGAGCCGCCTTAAATGAATATCTTAGGAGTTATCGCAACGGGGGCTATCGCGTGTGAATTTACCACTAGAGGCGCTTGTGTAGACTGAGTTCCTCCAAAATGTCAGATGTCACAGTGTTCGCGCGTTGCGTGCTTTTTTATCACGTATTTATACTAATACTCACGATTGTGTTCTAGGTTGAGCCCATTCCTGATTAATTATGACTTGAAGATTTTAATTATCAACTTAGGATCATAATATTTTTAATACTTGGAGGTAGAATGATTTTTAAATGTTTCATGCTTGTTAATTTAAGGAAGAATATTGTAAATATATATCTGAAGCTTACACAGTGTAATAAAATAAACTTTTTTACGAAGTTATTGGTGCTTTAAATTTTAAACAGATTTACTGACAGGACCTTACTCGACAGTGCGCCATCTGGTGAGCTCAAAAACGATAGCCCCCACTGTTTTAGTCAATAAGTCTGACAGTCCCTTCCGCAGCTACCGCTCCACACAAGCCAAAAAAAAAAATGAATAAGGAATATGCCTAAATTTTATTTTTTTTATTTCGATTTGGAATGTTGAACTACTATAAAAATAATGGCAAAAAGCGAAAACAAGACATAAATCGGCCCAACAACACAAAAGTTACAACCATTTAAACTTTTGTTTCTATCTCTTTCTAGATAAACGGAATTTAGTATGGATTTTGTACGTCGTCGATGCAGAGAATGACGTAATTCGTTGTATCGGATCTCTCTGTTTATTCAGCCGTTTCAAATGCTTATAACTTAGTATTTTTTATAGATATTAAAAAAAATAATTTCACTTTGCTATTTCTGATGTTAATACGCTTTGTTTAGAGTGATTAAAAAAAATCATGCATATACCCTATTATTGGATTGGCATTACAAAATAATTTTACAGGAAGCCCACTTCTTTTTTTATTCTAATTGGTACCGAGCGAAGCCGGGGCGGGTCTCTAGTTTGTACTAATTTAAAGCTCACTATGATCCGGACAGTGAAAAATAAGAAGTAAAATTGCTTTGAAATGACTGTACTTACAATATTTTTCACGGAGTTGGGATCACAAGCCTATGACGTTTATGTGCTTAGCTCACACAAGTTACCTTTATGGCTCGTTCACATTTGGTAGAGTAAGCAGTCAAGTATTTGGTAGAGTGATGTAATTTCTTAAAGAGTTTTTATCAACATTAGTAGATTTTATATATATATATATATATACTAGCTGTTGCCCGCGGCTTCGCCCGCGTAAAGTTCGGTAACTGTCCCACTGAATCATACTAAAGGGATAAATAGTGTCCTACATGTGAATCCAGGTTATAAACTATCGATGTGCCAAATTTCATAATCATCACAACCACCATCACTGTCACAACCACCATTATTATCACAATCACCATCACTATCAAAACCAACATCAATATCACAATCATTATCACAATCACCATCACTATTTGAGTCACCATCACCATCACAAACACCAACACAATCACCATCACAATCACAGTCACCATCAATATCACCATCATTATCACAATCACCATCACAATCACCATCACAATCACCATCACAATCACCATCACAATCACCATCATAATCACCATCACAATCACCATCACCATCACAATCACTATCAAAATCACCATCACAATCACAATCACCATAACAATCACCATCATCGTTATCTCAATCATTATCACAATCGCCATCACAATCGCCATCACAATCACCATCACAATCACCATCATCACAATCATTCACTATCACAATCACACTATCACAATCACAATCACCATCACAATCACCATCACAATCACCATCACAATCACCATCACGATCACCATCACGATCACCATCACGATCACCATCACAATCACCATCAATGTTGAATGATCACAACCGTTTCAAGGTTCCATCTATCTCTATACCAAAATTCATTTAGTAGGGATATACGATACACAACTGCACTCTGCGTTTCCACCCGTATAATTCCGGGATCGGGATCGGGATCTGGATAAAAAGTACCCTATGTCCTTTCCCAAGGTTCCATCTATCTCTATACCAAAATTCATCAAAATCGGTTCAGCGGTTTAGGCGTGAAAAGGTAACAGACAGACAGACAGACAGACAGAGTTACTTTCGCATTTATAATATTAAGTAGGGATCATTCACTATCACAATCACACTATCACAATCACCATCACCATCACAATCACCATCACAATCACCATCACAATCACCATCACGATCACCATCACGATCACCATCACGATCACCATCACAATCACCATCAATGTTGAATGATCACAACCGTTTCAAGGTTCCATCTATCTCTATACCAAAATTCATTTAGTAGGGATATACGATACACAACTGCACTCTGCGTTTCCACCCGTATAATTCCGGGATCGGGATCGGGATCTGGATAAAAAGTACCCTATGTCCTTTCCCAAGGTTCCATCTATCTCTATACCAAAATTCATCAAAATCGGTTCAGCGGTTTAGGCGTGAAAAGGTAACAGACAGACAGACAGACAGACAGAGTTACTTTCGCATTTATAATATTATATATATATATAAGTAGGGATCATTCACTATCACAATCACACTATCACAATCACCATCACCATCACAATCACCATCACAATCACCATCACAATCACCATCACGATCACCATCACGATCACCATCACGATCACCATCACAATCACCATCAATGTTGAATGATCACAACCGTTTCAAGGTTCCATCTATCTCTATACCAAAATTCATTTAGTAGGGATATACGATACACAACTGCACTCTGCGTTTCCACCCGTATAATTCCGGGATCGGGATCGGGATCTGGATAAAAAGTACCCTATGTCCTTTCCCAAGGTTCCATCTATCTCTATACCAAAATTCATCAAAATCGGTTCAGCGGTTTAGGCGTGAAAAGGTAACAGACAGACAGACAGACAGAGTTACTTTCGCATTTATAATATTAAAGTAGGGATCATTCACTATCACAATCACACTATCACAATCACCATCACCATCACAATCACCATCACAATCACCATCACAATCACCATCACGATCACCATCACGATCACCATCACGATCACCATCAATGTTGAATGATCACAACCGTTTCAAGGTTCCATCTATCTCTATACCAAAATTCATTTAGTAGGGATATACGATACACAACTGCACTCTGCGTTTCCACCCGTATAATTCCGGGATCGGGATCGGGATCTGGATAAAAAGTACCCTATGTCCTTTCCCAAGGTTCCATCTATCTCTATACCAAAATTCATCAAAATCGGTTCAGCGGTTTAGGCGTGAAAAGGTAACAGACAGACAGACAGACAGAGTTACTTTCGCATTTATAATATTAAGTAGGGATTTTGTTTTATTGTTTGTTTATTAATTTGTAAAAACTGGGCACAATAGGCATTGGCTATAATATCGAGGGTGGGGCGCTGATAAATATAATTACCAGACATTAAGTTGTCATAACTTAGGTATTAGCTGAAACTTAAACATACTACTGTACATATACCTTAAGGCCTAATTGTATCTATTGTAAACAACAATTTTACTTGAAGGTGCAAATAAACAATTTTTATTTTAATATATATGCCTTCATTTTGACAAGAAAAATTACGAGACCGGACAAGGTTCCAAATGGAGTCCAAAAAGATGGCCATTTCCGGACAAATTTGCACGAACCTAATTGATAGGCTCGCCTCCTACTAAGTACATGGGACTTAAAACATAACTAGTGAAATGTGGGTGTACTAATAACTGCACGTCAGCCTAACCCTACGGGGATTAGAGACGTGATGTTATAATGTTATGTCGACAGGCATTCAATCCAAGGGTAAAAATTACCAAACAAGCAGCTATTTTTTGACCTTTTAAAAATACTGTTGCTTGCAAATTACCATTAACTCGACTCGTGTAAACGAGCCCTAGTTGTAAGCTTCAAGACGGTATTGCGAGTACTTGACGTTACACGTCTTTGGATTCGAAGCTGTGGTTCCTCTCTTTTAGCTGTGGTCTCTCTCTTCTTTGAGTATATCAATTCTTTTTAAAAAGGATTGATATACTCTTATCTGTGACTCTAAGTACATAAAACACGCTTCTTTTTCTTGGCGTGGTCTAGTGATCACAAACGCGACCGCTAAGCAAGTCATAAGTTCGAAATTGAAAAGTATCAACTGGTGGATAAAAACCCCTTTAAGTTTTCATGGAATAAAAAAAAAATAAAAAATAAAGTATTAACGAGTTTTTAAGTAATTATTGAGCATGAGGCCTTGGTCTCGCCCCGGGCGTCGGGGGCAACCACGTGGCCCCCGGCCACCGTAGGCCTGTGGACGGTGGTCTATGGGCTAGCTCGCCGTCCGTCCATCTCATGACGACAGGCCGTGTCGACGGTGCGTTCGTTCCACGCGCGCCTCAACGAGAGTCAGCAAAAGGAAGGGGTCCACAAGAGCCGATGCCTGCCGGGGCTGCGGGACTGTTCGAAAGAGATACCGTGGCCCCGGAACACAAAGGGCGATGAAGGAACATGGATGAGTTTTAGTCAGTAAAAGTCTGACACTCCCTCCTGCTCCGCCCAGAGCGGGAGGAGTCATTTGATGATTTCCCATCCGAAAAAAAGGCCTTGGTCTCGATTCCCAGGTCGTGTAGTGTTACTCCATTAAGAAATTTTCAATACCAGCCATGAGTCTGGATTTGTGGCAAAACGAGTTTACCGACGTAGCCCGAAAAATTGCCAAACTTAAATGGCAGAGGGCAGGGCACATTGCTCGCAGAATGGATGAGGCCGAAAAGTTCTGAAGTGGCGACCGCGAACCGGATGACGTTGCGTTGGAAGGCCTCCCGCTAGGTGGACCGATGACCTGGTGAAGGTTGCAGGGAACCGCTGGATGCGAGTCGCAAGGGACCAGTCAATGTGTCGACACTTGGAGGAGGCCTATGTCCAGCAGCGGACGTCTTTCGGCTGAAATGATGATGATGATGTTTTTTCTCCAACATCAGCTACATGAGTTATTCTGTTGTTATAAGATCAAAAAATATCCCAGTAGTTACCACAGTCTGGATTTGTACCTACCCAGTTATTGACCTGAGCTAAATGCTGGTACAAAAATAAACACAGTGACTACATTGTACATTGTTAAATGATTTTATTGCTTTCATCCCAGACGACGTCACGTTTAACACCCGCTGTGTGTCGACAACCCCATTTTTCTCAATCTTTGAAGAAAAACTGAGCAAATTTTGTAATGTAGAAAGTATTCATACATTTTAGGGAGTGCTATACACATTTTCGGCTGCATGATCAACACAGCTGGGCGGCTGGACTGAATATTAGGAAAGATATTACATTAGTTCGGGAAAAGAGCTCAGCACCCCTAGCCAAGTTGACAATCTACAATCGTCAACGCTAGTAGAGAACTATTCAATACGAATGGGCATGACATCATCTCAACATTAAATCACGTGATCAACACAAACGAATAGAAAATTCGTAGACAAGTTTACATCGTTCAAAATGATAGAATAGAATGTTATCGTTTCTACAATGTTGATCGCTGAACTCTTTGGTAGGAACGCTCACCATAGACTAAAGTGTCGTTTTTTAGGGTTCCGTACCCAAAGGGTAAAAACGAAACCCTATTACTAAGACTTCACTGTCTGTCCGTCTGTCCGTCTGTCCATCTGTCCGTCTGTCCGTCTGTCCGTCTGTCCGTCTGTCTGTCACCAGGCTGTATCTCATGAACCGTGATAGCTAGACAGTTGAAATTTTCACAGATGATGTATTTCTGGTGCCGCTATAACAACAAATACTAAAAACCGAATAAAATTAATATTTAAGGGGGGCTCCCATACAACAAACGTGATTTTTTTTATAATAATTGGTACGGAACCCTTCGTGCGCGAGTCCGACTCGCACTTGGCCGGTTTTTTACAGACGTTAGAGAACGAGCGATCGACTTAGTCGTGTCAACTTGGCTACCAAGTTAGCGCTTTCTACAATCGCTTACTCCGAGGCGTTTACGATTGTAGAAAGACAATCGATACGAAACGTTTGTAACTTGGCTAGGGGTGCTGGTTAGCTCGAATTGTGTTGAGCCAACCTTCAAAGAATGACGGTAGAATATAATTGTTTTATTTAAAACATAGTCACACTAGTTTTCCAAATATGTATAGAGATCGGTCTGAATGGGTTTTTTTTACCTTTGACTCGTTCTACTTGTGGTCGGCGCAACACGTTTTCTTCTCCCATTCTCCCCTGTCAGACGTCACGGCATCATTTACTTCTTTCTCTGTCATATCATTCCTCACACAAACCATCCATCTTTTCATTGGCCTCCCTCTCCCTCTCCCTTCATCTAAATTAATATCCATCACTCTTTAGTAACATGTGTTTCATCGGGTGTTTAGTCTTAATGGACCAAATCGAATAGACCGCGGTCCGTTCAGACGTAGGCAAAAAATGTCTACGTCCGAAAGGACCAGTGTCAAAAAAAACAAATGAATACACTTCATCAAGTACTTTCGAGTGCATAAGTAAAAACAATGAAATAAAATGTTAATTTATTGCCCGACTACGGCGAAGCCAAAAGGAAGGGTTATTCAGGGTTTGAAGGGGTATTGTTGGAAGGGTTGTTAGCCTACTTGTCGCAATCAATGCGGTACTGGACTGTCAGGACCAAATATGCTGCTGCGTCCAGCGATACCATCGACGTTGCTATATGTGTCCCGATTGCATCACTCTACGCAGGTTGAGGAGATCGTAGAGTACATGAAGGTGAAGACCAGTTGGACCTTGAGGGTCGAGAAGTTGGAGCCGCGTCACAACACCAACTTCAAGTCGTTTGTGGTGCGAGTTCCGACACAACATCTCGACAAGTTTCTCAAGGAAGAGTTTTGGCCGAAGGGTGTAGTCTACCGACGATTTCGTGGCAGGCTACGTGACACCGCGCAGCGTAACACGACGCCACCACTTCGTGTGTCATAGTTTAAGTGTAGTGCTACTAACATAGTTTTTTAAGTTGCATAACTAACAAAAATTGTTATTAGTATGTATTTTTAGGCTAAGGTATTTATCTATGGGTCTTTGTTACCTGAAATAAATGGTTTATTATTATTATTATTATTCCCTCCTCATCACATGTCCATACCAAGATAGACGACTTCCTTTTAATTTTCTATAACAGGCACTACTTTTGAAGTTCCTCAAATGAGTCAATTTCAACAACTCGATTTTTTACCTAATTTCCATGGACATTTTCATTTTCAGGTTTTTTGAAAAACTTTAATAACAAAGCGCAACATATCCACATTATATATACATTTTCTGAAAGGGGATATTATAATTAAATTACTTAGAGAGTTATTTGGGCCACCGAAATTGGCGAGCCACAGAAATTTTATTATTGCCACCAAAATTGTATTGGTGACACAGAAATTCTGCGTTTGCACAGAAATTGTGAATTATTATATAAATACGTTGTTTTTTAATAATATGTATATAAAGATAAGGTTTAATGTAAAAACTCATATAATACGAATATCGTCGTTAATATATGTGCATGTAACCCATGTATCACAAATAAACGAATTGATAATTTTAATAAGCATTTCTAAAAAAACAACGTGGTGTACTATTAATTGGATAAATCAGTCTTATAAAATTAGCAATCAAGGAACTGATTATGTTTTTTACTTCTATGAAGAGGATGGGAAATCATCAAATGACTTCTCCCGCTCTGGGCGAAGCAGGAGGGAATTTCAGACTTTTACTGACTAAAACCTATTCATATTCCTTCATCGCCCTTTGTGTTCCGGGGCCACGGTATCTCTTTCGAACAGTCCCGCAACCCCGGCAGGCATCGGTCCTTGCGGACCCCTTCCTATTGCTGACTCTCTTTGAGGCGCGCGTGGAACACGAACGCGCCATCGACACGGTCTATCGTCATGAGACGGACAGACGGCGAGCTAGCCCATAGCCCACCGTCCACAGGTCCACCACGTGGCCCCCGGCCACGACTGCATGTGCATGGACCGCACGACTCCTGCGTAGAGCCTCCGGCAGGGGGCGTTTGCCCCCCCCAGGTTGGGCAGGAGCCACCTGAAGGCAGCGCCGGTCCGTTCCAGTTTGGGGGCCAAACATTGGAAGTGCTCCACGAAGTTCCACTGGCTGTCGAAGACGAGTCCTAGGTACTTTAAAGTCGACTCGACCACACGATGAAGGTAGGTCGGCACCCGTTGATACCGGAGTGCCTCCCTAATGCAGCTCCAGGGCATGGTGTTGAAGGCATTGGCGATGTCGAGAGACACCACCAAGACAACCCCACCCCGGGAAACCGCATATCCCGTCGTGAGGGCTCTCACGTGCATGATGGCGTCCACCGTAGAGCGCCCCTTGCGGAAACCAAACTGGTGTTCCGCAAGATCCGGCCCCGACCCCGCAAGGTGCTCGGCGAGGCGGTTTGCAATTACTCTTTCAAAGGGCTTTCCCACCTCGCCGAACAGCACCACGGGCCGGTATGCGGACGGATATTCCGCAGGGCGCCCCGGCTTCCGAATGAGGACCAGTCTTCCAACGAAGCGGGAACTGGCCTCTCTCCAAGCATGCGCTTAGGAGCCCCTCTAGTCGGTGCCCGAGAGCCTCCGAGGCCAGGACCCAGGCTTTGCCAGGCAAGCCGTCGGGTCCCGGGGCGGTATTTTAGACACTGAGCCTACGTACCGCCACTCTCAGATCTACCCCAGTCACTTCCGGAGCGTTTTTGTCGTCGTCCTGTTGGTCCGCTTCCAGCATCGCAGGCGGCGGAGCCATAGACGGGGGGGATGTTCCCCTCGCAAAGGAAACATAGTACTCACCATGTCCTCCACGAGCTCAGGCGCGAGCCAGATCCCTGACCCACGAGGAGATGCTGGGGACTCGACATCTGCGCACGTCGCAGATGTCGGACATGGCCTCCTGGAACCACCCTGCCTCATTGTCAACGTCGGCAGGTCTGGGCGGTGATGTCACCTAGGCCTCCTCGAAGCTCCTCCTGGAAGCCTCGATCGTGCAGATCGAGGCTTCCAGGAGGAGCTTCTGGAGGATGCAACCCTCAAAGTTCAGTTAATCCAATTGAATGACTTTTTCAAGAAATAGTAATACAATTTTATTTTAATGTCCGGGGCTAAGGACCTAGTTCTGTCAAAGTAATTTCGGCATAACAAGCTCTTTTCTTTTCAAAAATCTTCATTAACATTAATGCAATAATTGATTGGTAAAATTTCTGTGGAGTCGTGTAATTTCCGTGGGCCACGAGATGCCACGGAAACCACAGAAATTGCCCCATAGAAATTGGAAACTTGGCTATTTTATTTTTTTTACAAGAAACTATCAAGGCTATGACTATTATTTTCTATAATATTAAATGTGTACCAAAGGCTACTTAGCATGCATAAAAGTGATACCTTTATTTCTTGCAAAAATCCTTTTAAAACCTAAACACCGAAATTGCAAAATTTCGTTCCGAGTAAACTGAAATCACGTGCTTATATTTTTGACGGAAAGACCTGGCGATATGGTGCACTACCATTCTTACTGCACGTAAGAGCACGACTGTCTCTTGCCGAGCAGAGATTTATTGTTCATTTAAACTCATTGGTGGAAGCTCAGGACGGTGAAACAAAATGACCATGGAAATTAGTAATTTCGCTTGGACAAACCTACCGTTGACATGTACTCATTAACTATGAGTCTAAACATTCAAAACTAATTAACGTCTTGTAGGTCAATCATTACTTAACGCAATTAAAATACTTTTTCCTATATATGTTGGAGATTATCTTCCTGAGAGGTAAATGTTGTGTATGAAAGTGATTGTGGACAAGACACAGAAATTGATAATTCATCATTTACCGATTTTTTTCATAAAAAGTAATAGTCTTATAAATATAATTTAAGTGGCTTCATTTAGATTCATGTCACTTTAATTCTGAGAAAAAAAATCGTTGCATTATCTGTAAAGCAGCACTGCGATTTCAGCCTAGACGCGTAAATTTTTCGCCTGAGAAATTCACTCAAATACAGGGTGTAAAAGACCTCATTACGAAGCTGTCAACCAAGCATTCTGTACATCAAACTTAGTAACTTTACGCAAAAATTATTGCTGGGAAACAACTTTTTTTTTTTTGCTGAAAAATCATGTTTTGTGGTAGCACTCAATGTAACGCACTTGTTAGATAAATTAAATTATTATGTGTCTAGTATTAAATACATAAATACTTGAAATACCTATAAATGCAAATATTATCTGTTTTATATTGTATAATCAATTGATAAAATGAATTAATTAAATAACAAACTTATTTGTGTACAAATCAAACACTGATTTGACTCAACGGTCACTTGTGAATCATACTTATTTGTTAACGGGTATAAAAGAGCGGAGCCTCATTGGAGCGGGCTCAGTTGCTCTACGAATTTTAAGGCGTTAACATCTAAGGTATGACATTATTTTGATTATGGTTGATAATACTATTCTGATTATATTGTTGATTTGTCGTGATAACGATGATAGTGATTGTGATAACGATGATAGTGATTGTGACAACGATGATGGTGATTGTGATAGCGACGATGGTGATTGTGATAGCGACGATGGCGATTGTGTTAGTGACGATGGTGATTGTGTTAGTGATTGTGAATAACGACGATGGTGATTGTGTTAGGTTAGGTTTAGGTTAGGTTAGATTAATATTGTGATAAAATGATGATGATTGTGATAAAATGATAATGATTGTGATAAAATGATAATGATTGTGATAAAATGATAATGATTGTGATAAAATGATAATGATTGTGATAAAATGATAATGATTGTGATAAAATGATAATGATTGTGATAAAATGATAATGATTGTGATAAAATGATAATGATTGTGATAAAATGATAATGATTGTGATAAAATGATAATGTGTGTGATCAAATGATAATGACTGTGATCAAATGATAATGACTGTGATCAAATGATAATGACTGTGATAAAATGATGATGATGTGATAAAATGATGATGATGTGATAAAATGATGATGATGTGATAAAATGATGATGATGTGATAAAATGATGATGATGTGATAAAATGATGATGATGAGATAAAATGATGATGATGTGATAAAATGATGATGTGATAAAATGATGATGATGTGATAAAATGATGATGTGATAAAACGACGATTGTGATAAAATGATGATGATGAGATAAAATGATGATGATGTGATAAAACGACGATTGTGATAAAACGACGATTGTGATAAAATGATGATGATGTGATAAAATGATGATTGTGATAAAACGACGATTGTGATAAAATGATGATGATGTGATAAAATGATGATTGTGATAAAACGACGATTGTGATAAAACGACGATTGTGATAAAATGATGATGATGTGATAAAATGATGATTGTGATAAAACGACGATTGTGATAAAACGACGATTGTGATAAAATGATGATGATATGATATAATGATGATTGTGATAAAACGACGATTGTGATAAAACGACGATTGTAATAAAGTGATGATTGTGATAATAAAGATGAATCACAATCATCTTCATTATTACAAGATAATGAAGATGATTGTGGTTATTATGATGTGATTATTATGTTATTATTATGTGTGTTGTTCATTAGTGTTTATTAGTTATGGTTGATATATTGCTACATAACGTTGTGTAAAATACACTACTAGGGTTAATTGTTATATACTACAAGGTAAATATAATGTTATTATGAAGTGAATCTCATTGTTTATATTTTATACCTAATAAGTAACGAACATTAAATGTTTAAATACATCCAGTTACATATCTACATAGTTATATTTTCAAAATGCTAACATCAGAAGTGGGATTGACTTCACCCTTATTAAGATGTTTATTTATAGAACTTGATGTATTCGTTGTTTATAATTAATTATAATGCTTACAGATTGTGAAGAAAGACTATGTAGACTTACACGTAAACAGCTTGCTCCATGCTAGATAATTGTAATATCCAAACGGCCAAGTTAAAATCAAAATGAATTCACTTTCGCATAATAAAGCTTGGTCAGTTAAAAAAAAAAATCCCTGTCGCTTGGCACCATGGTGTGAAAGAGGTTAATAGTTGTCACGTGGTTTTAGTAAGAGATAACAGTCTGAGACTTTACACCGATTATAGATCCTTTAATAAATTATTGATAGATTCACATATCCTCTCACTCTTATTTAGCATCAAATTGACAAAGTAGGAAATCTAAAAGCAAAGATTTATATCTCGATAAATATGAAAAGTCGTTTTTATTATGTTAGGTTTTTTTCAAAACCTTTAATGCCCAAGAATTAGTACCAGTTTTAATGAGATATCACTACCTTATTTGGAACTCCTATAGTAATTTCCGATATTTCCGATAGAAGAACCAATTTTAGCAGTGGTCCGATTAGATGATTCCTTTGAACTAAAATATAGAACATCACTTTATTTCCACGGGTACCCGGGTACTCAAAAGTAATGGTCAAGTAAAACGTTACCTGTCCACTGTAACTGATATGCTTAACACTTTGTGCAATGAACTGTCAGATTGGCCGAACGGTCTGTGAAAGGTACAACAATCATATAACACAACTGTACAAAATCCACAGGCTCTACCCCTTTGCGATAACTTATCGGCGTAGACACAAAGTCGATTGACGAAAATTATAGACCAAATCCAAATAACTCTGAGGCCGATCGAGAAATAGCTAGACTACGCCTATTAAAAATAGCAGAACAGTGAAAAAAAAAAAAAAAAAAAAAAAAAAACGGTGCCACTTGTCGTAACAATGAAAATTTAACGTAAGAGTAACCTAAATTTAAAGAGGTCTTATGACATATCTTCTATCCTTTCTAATAAATAAATATTAAAAAAAAGTAATAATAATAAGATTCTTTCCAGGTGAATGAATTGATGAAAATGATATTATAATAAATACTTTACATAATTACATTTATACTAATTCTATTGCTGTCTGTAGAGATATATTATAATAATTATTTTACCTAAACACGTCTAGACAGTAATTGGCAAAACAAAAATAAATCACCATTGTTAATAAAAGGGTATCTAATGTACTTCGAGAGCGAAGTACTTATCAGTATGGCCGTGTTAGATAAATTAAATTATTATGTGTCTAGTATTAAATACATAAATACTTGAAATACCTATAAATGCAAATATTATCTGTTTTATATTGTATAATCAATTGATAAAATGAATTAATTAAATAACAAACTTATTTGTGTACAAATCAAACACTGATTTGACTCAACGGTCACTTGTGAATCATACTTATTTGTTAACGGGTATAAAAGAGCGGAGCCTCATTGGAGCGGGCTCAGTTGCTCTACGAATTTTAAGGCGTTAACATCTAAGGTATGACATTATTTTGATTATGGTTGATAATACTATTCTGATTATATTGTTGATTTGTCGTGATAACGATGATAGTGATTGTGATAACGATGATAGTGATTGTGACAACGATGATGGTGATTGTGATAGCGACGATGGTGATTGTGATAGCGACGATGGCGATTGTGTTAGTGACGATGGTGATTGTGTTAGTGATTGTGAATAACGACGATGGTGATTGTGTTAGGTTAGGTTTAGGTTAGGTTAGATTAATATTGTGATAAAATGATGATGATTGTGATAAAATGATAATGATTGTGATAAAATGATAATGATTGTGATAAAATGATAATGATTGTGATAAAATGATAATGATTGTGATAAAATGATAATGATTGTGATAAAATGATAATGATTGTGATAAAATGATAATGATTGTGATAAAATGATAATGATTGTGATAAAATGATAATGATTGTGATAAAATGATAATGTGTGTGATCAAATGATAATGACTGTGATCAAATGATAATGACTGTGATCAAATGATAATGACTGTGATAAAATGATGATGATGTGATAAAATGATGATGATGTGATAAAATGATGATGATGTGATAAAATGATGATGATGTGATAAAATGATGATGATGTGATAAAATGATGATGATGAGATAAAATGATGATGATGTGATAAAATGATGATGTGATAAAATGATGATGATGTGATAAAATGATGATGTGATAAAACGACGATTGTGATAAAATGATGATGATGAGATAAAATGATGATGATGTGATAAAACGACGATTGTGATAAAACGACGATTGTGATAAAATGATGATGATGTGATAAAATGATGATTGTGATAAAACGACGATTGTGATAAAATGATGATGATGTGATAAAATGATGATTGTGATAAAACGACGATTGTGATAAAACGACGATTGTGATAAAATGATGATGATGTGATAAAATGATGATTGTGATAAAACGACGATTGTGATAAAACGACGATTGTGATAAAATGATGATGATATGATATAATGATGATTGTGATAAAACGACGATTGTGATAAAACGACGATTGTAATAAAGTGATGATTGTGATAATAAAGATGAATCACAATCATCTTCATTATTACAAGATAATGAAGATGATTGTGGTTATTATGATGTGATTATTATGTTATTATTATGTGTGTTGTTCATTAGTGTTTATTAGTTATGGTTGATATATTGCTACATAACGTTGTGTAAAATACACTACTAGGGTTAATTGTTATATACTACAAGGTAAATATAATGTTATTATGAAGTGAATCTCATTGTTTATATTTTATACCTAATAAGTAACGAACATTAAATGTTTAAATACATCCAGTTACATATCTACATAGTTATATTTTCAAAATGCTAACATCAGAAGTGGGATTGACTTCACCCTTATTAAGATGTTTATTTATAGAACTTGATGTATTCGTTGTTTATAATTAATTATAATGCTTACAGATTGTGAAGAAAGACTATGTAGACTTACACGTAAACAGCTTGCTCCATGCTAGATAATTGTAATATCCAAACGGCCAAGTTAAAATCAAAATGAATTCACTTTCGCATAATAAAGCTTGGTCAGTTAAAAAAAAAAATCCCTGTCGCTTGGCACCATGGTGTGAAAGAGGTTAATAGTTGTCACGTGGTTTTAGTAAGAGATAACAGTCTGAGACTTTACACCGATTATAGATCCTTTAATAAATTATTGATAGATTCACATATCCTCTCACTCTTATTTAGCATCAAATTGACAAAGTAGGAAATCTAAAAGCAAAGATTTATATCTCGATAAATATGAAAAGTCGTTTTTATTATGTTAGGTTTTTTTCAAAACCTTTAATGCCCAAGAATTAGTACCAGTTTTAATGAGATATCACTACCTTATTTGGAACTCCTATAGTAATTTCCGATATTTCCGATAGAAGAACCAATTTTAGCAGTGGTCCGATGAGATGATTCCTTTGAACTAAAATATAGAACATCACTTTATTTCCACGGGTACCCGGGTACTCAAAAGTAATGGTCAAGTAAAACGTTACCTGTCCACTGTAACTGATATGCTTAACACTTTGTGCAATGAACTGTCAGATTGGCCGAACGGTCTGTGAAAGGTACAACAATCATATAACACAACTGTACAAAATCCACAGGCTCTACCCCTTTGCGATAACTTATCGGCGTAGACACAAAGTCGATTGACGAAAATTATAGACCAAATCCAAATAACTCTGAGGCCGATCGAGAAATAGCTAGACTACGCCTATTAAAAATAGCAGAACAGTGAAAAAAAAAAAAAAAAAAAAAAAAAAAAAAAAAAAAAAAAACGGTGCCACTTGTCGTAACAATGAAAATTTAACGTAAGAGTAACCTAAATTTAAAGAGGTCTTATGACATATCTTCTATCCTTTCTAATAAATAAATATTAAAAAAAAGTAATAATAATAAGATTCTTTCCAGGTGAATGAATTGATGAAAATGATATTATAATAAATACTTTACATAATTACATTTATACTAATTCTATTGCTGTCTGTAGAGATATATTATAATAATTATTTTACCTAAACACGTCTAGACAGTAATTGGCAAAACAAAAATAAATCACCATTGTTAATAAAAGGGTATCTAATGTACTTCGAGAGCGAAGTACTTATCAGTATGGCCGTGTTAGATAAATTAAATTATTATGTGTCTAGTATTAAATACATAAATACTTGAAATACCTATAAATGCAAATATTATCTGTTTTATATTGTATAATCAATTGATAAAATGAATTAATTAAATAACAAACTTATTTGTGTACAAATCAAACACTGATTTGACTCAACGGTCACTTGTGAATCATACTTATTTGTTAACGGGTATAAAAGAGCGGAGCCTCATTGGAGCGGGCTCAGTTGCTCTACGAATTTTAAGGCGTTAACATCTAAGGTATGACATTATTTTGATTATGGTTGATAATACTATTCTGATTATATTGTTGATTTGTCGTGATAACGATGATAGTGATTGTGATAACGATGATAGTGATTGTGACAACGATGATGGTGATTGTGATAGCGACGATGGTGATTGTGATAGCGACGATGGCGATTGTGTTAGTGACGATGGTGATTGTGAATAACGACGATGGTGATTGTGTTAGGTTAGGTTTAGGTTAGGTTAGATTAATATTGTGATAAAATGATGATGATTGTGATAAAATGATAATGATTGTGATAAAATGATAATGATTGTGATAAAATGATAATGATTGTGATAAAATGATAATGATTGTGATAAAATGATAATGATTGTGATAAAATGATAATGATTGTGATAAAATGATAATGATTGTGATAAAATGATAATGATTGTGATAAAATGATAATGATTGTGATAAAATGATAATGTGTGTGATCAAATGATAATGACTGTGATCAAATGATAATGACTGTGATCAAATGATAATGACTGTGATAAAATGATGATGATGTGATAAAATGATGATGATGTGATAAAATGATGATGATGTGATAAAATGATGATGATGTGATAAAATGATGATGATGAGATAAAATGATGATGATGTGATAAAATGATGATGTGATAAAATGATGATGATGTGATAAAATGATGATGTGATAAAACGACGATTGTGATAAAATGATGATGATGAGATAAAATGATGATGATGTGATAAAACGACGATTGTGATAAAACGACGATTGTGATAAAATGATGATGATGTGATAAAATGATGATTGTGATAAAACGACGATTGTGATAAAATGATGATGATGTGATAAAATGATGATTGTGATAAAACGACGATTGTGATAAAACGACGATTGTGATAAAATGATGATGATGTGATAAAATGATGATTGTGATAAAACGACGATTGTGATAAAACGACGATTGTGATAAAATGATGATGATATGATATAATGATGATTGTGATAAAACGACGATTGTGATAAAACGACGATTGTAATAAAGTGATGATTGTGATAATAAAGATGAATCACAATCATCTTCATTATTACAAGATAATGAAGATGATTGTGGTTATTATGATGTGATTATTATGTTATTATTATGTGTGTTGTTCATTAGTGTTTATTAGTTATGGTTGATATATTGCTACATAACGTTGTGTAAAATACACTACTAGGGTTAATTGTTATATACTACAAGGTAAATATAATGTTATTATGAAGTGAATCTCATTGTTTATATTTTATACCTAATAAGTAACGAACATTAAATGTTTAAATACATCCAGTTACATATCTACATAGTTATATTTTCAAAATGCTAACACACTCAACACATTGTGCTGATGGATGGATTGAATAGTACGAGGATCGTGGAGGTGTTTAAAGTAAAAATCTTACATTAAAAACTTGTATTTAAAAAAAACACATGTCAAAAAGTTGGAACTTTGACTCTCAATATCTCCGTAACTAGAAGGTTATGGTTCCCAGGTATGGTGTAGAACAAAAAAATGATTGCAATGAGACGGATAGAACAAGTGCCTTTCGGCTTCGTTAAGAGGTGTTTTACACGCTTTATACTCATTTCTAACTTTATCAATTTTTGTCACTTTATACATCCATCTCAGTATTCTCCTCTCCACTACATGCGATTGTTTTTTATCCATCTGTTTCACAGCCCAGCATTCTGATCCATACAATACGACATCCCGACAGGTCTAATTACGGACTTGTCCATTTTCCCCTTTTACTTGAGGGGCGTCCGTGGGTCGCAAGTTGTTCCAGTGACCTGTCGCCATTTCATCCATCCTGAGTTGATCCAGTGCGTTACGTCTCGGTCTACTTCGCCATCCTCTGGACAAGCGACCTGAGGTACCAGAAGTCAGAGCAGATCGGTGTGGGCGTTGTGGCAAGAGTTATTGGCACAGGACCGTTGAAATCGCAAAACAAGTACTCTGTTTTGGTTCTACTCAATTTCAGGCCAACATTCTCCAGTCTTTACAACCACACCTCCTATCTGCTCTGGACCTCTTGGCCGCTCTCGGCAACCATCACAATGTCAACGATAAACAGAATATGTTGTCAAATTCATTTTGGTCCGTTCAGACGTAGACAAAAAATGTTTACGTCCGAACGGACCGGTGTCAAAAAAAAACAAATGAATAAACAATAATAACTTTAAAGGGACAGTCGCATACATTGTTCGAATTTATTTTTAGTTTTGTATTTAAAAACAAAAATAAGTTGGGTAACAAGGCTGACTATAAAGCAGCTTTGTGTAAGATAGCGCAAATAACACGTCAGTCGTTGAAGGATTGAAAATTTATACGTTCAGGCTGCCTCCGGCGGAATAATTCGCTTATTTTTCACGATTACCGCCACCTCGCTCTGACAAGAGGCGAAGTAACAATTTAGATGTGAAAGTTTTTAAAGGAAATATTTTTATTACGCTGTTTTATGGGAGATTTATTTAAATGGACATCTTGGGGTAACAGTATTTTTGGAAGTGGGAAAGAGAATGGGAAGGCCAAATCTTCGTCCAATGTAAATTGTCCATGATGTGGATTCCTTTTTAAATTTCCTTCTTTTCTCTTCTATACTAGCTGTTGCCCGTGACTTTCGTTCACGTGCAAATTATTAAAAAAAAAATACTTCCCGTTTAGAATCGGATTTGTAACCAATTTCAAGGGTTTTAATTTTTTTTGCACGTCGTATTTTAAAATATAGAATCCTAAGTTACCCAAGTTCCTTTAAACATCGGCTATCTACCAGTAAAAGTCCTGTCAAAATCGGTCCAGCCGTTTCGGAGATTAACTGGAACCAACAGAAAGACAGAAATCAATTTTGGAAGGTTGTGCTAGTGGATGCATTGTATTGTATTTTAAGTAAAGCTATATCATTAAAAATCTGTAATTAAAAAAACCGGCCAAGTGCGATTCTGACTCGCGCACGAAGGGTTCCGTACCATTATCAAAGAAAGTACCTCATATTAAGTACCTAGGTGTTATTTTGGATCAGAGACTATCATGGTACCCGCACATTGAGCAGGTTGCCAATAGAATCAGGAAATTGAGCTGGATGTTCAGGACTCTTAGATACGTCGTTCCAAGGACTACCGGTAATCATTCAGGCCATCAAAAAGATTACATTAAAATGATTTATGTTGCGCTAGTCCAGTCAGTACTGTCCTATTGCATCCCTGTCTGGGGTGGTGCAGCCAAAACAAAATTTCTAACGCTAGAAAGGGCACAACGCGCTCTTATCAAGTGCATGTATTTAAAAAAAAAGAGATATCCTACTGAAGACCTATTTCGACTTAGTAATTTGCTCTCAGTCAGGAAACTGTATATAACACAAATTACCTTGACAAAACATAAGTCTCTTTCCTATGATGCTGGCATACTGTCAAAAAGAAGGAAAGACATGATATTAAATGTCCCTAGGACAAGGACTTTATTTGCCAGTATGCAATTTAGCAAACGATCTGCAGCGCTATATAATAAAATCAATAAATACATTTACATCTATCCCAAAAACTACTATGACAGTAAAAAAATAATAATGGAATGGATAAAAACGCTTACCTACAATGATACCGAAACACTTCTGAAACCTTGACACATACACATAGGTACACACACTCACGCTCACCCTCTCTCTCACTCACATACACTCACTCACAAACTTACACCCACTCATACACACATTTGATTTGTAAGTTAATCTTAATCCTAATTAGTCTTAGTATAATAATAATACGCTGTGCTTTTTGTATAATACGACCTGCTATGGAAGAGCGGACTCTCCTAACACAGGCACTGTCTGCCTAAAAGGAGGATCCAATCACAAAATTTTGTTAAAACCTAAATTTGTCCTACCAATAAACTATTTTTATTTTTTATTTTTATTTTATCTATCAACATTAGACAAAACAGAAAAAAAATCACGTTTGTTACCTGGTGACAGACAGACGGACAGTGGAGTCTTAGTAATAGGGTCCTTTTACCATTTTGGGCACGGAACCCTAAAAACATGAATTTTAACCCCCAATATCTCCGTAATAACCCCCAATATCTCCTTAAACGTGGGACGAGTTGCAGAATGAAAATATTATTTATTTTGATTTTCATCAACTCGTCCCAGATGGGCCGTAGGTATGTGGGACGAGTTGATGAATGACTCACATGAAGGTTGCCAGGTATGATCCAGAACAAAAAAAAAACGCAATGACGGGGACAAGTGCATTTCGGCTTCATTATGGGTGTTATTATTACACCTTATAAACATTAAACTTACATAACTATGTATAATACTAAAATCTTCATATTATTTTTTCACGTCATAAAACATACGAAGCAGGGGCGAGACACTAGTTCAAATACAAAATAAACAAATGCACTCAAGTTCACAAACTCTTATGATACTAACATCAACTTTGCCGACATGTCTGCTCATCTCTTCCAGTTAGAACGTCGTAATATTATACCAGTCATTGGAATATGACATGAGGGAATATACTGCCGTAGACTATTAGCCGTGCCGACGTACTGTTGCCGCAAAAACGTTTTAAGGTGGATGCTCCAGGGTAGCCCGCGAAATTCAAATTTCTTACGTTTTTTGCAATTTGCAGGCTGGCCTCCTCAATCAATTTTTTATCAACATACAACCTAGCACTGGTGCTAGGTGGTGCTAGGTTGTATGTTGATAAAAAATGATTCGCTGCTGTAAGACGTATGTAGTTACAGAATTAAAATCATCAATACAACCCTCCAAGTTCATAAAGGTGTAGAAATTACTTTTTCTGTTTTTTTTTTGTTCCTACGCGGCCTATACCGTTATCAACTTGGAGGGTTGTATTGATGATTTTGATGATTACAGCCGCGAATAATATTTTAATCAACATACACCCTAGCACTGGCCTGCAAATTGCCAAAAACGTAAGAAAATTTGAACTTCGCGGCCTGGTTGGAGCATTAACCTTAAAGCACTGTGGGGACAGGGACTCACTTGTGGGAGGAGTCTGTTAATGTATGTTATATCTTGCTATTTCGAATTAGTTAGGTAAAATAGAATATAAATAAGTGTGGAAGGCCAAACTTAGCAGTTTTTGAGATATTCGGAAATATACAACATTCACACGAGTGTGTGCGATTATTACCGATTGACCGATGACCTAATGAAGGTTGCGGGGATCCGCTGGATGCGAGACACACGGGACCGGTTAATGTGGCGACACTTGGGGCAGCAGTGGACGTCTTTCGGCTGAAGTGATGATGATGATCGATGAAACGGGGCTTTTAATGGTTCGATAATTACTTAACTCAAGGGTGGCCCGTGGTGGGGGCCCCCGGCCACATTATGCGCGTGCCTGTGGACAGTGACCTATGGGCATGCTCGCCGTCCGTCTGTCTTATGACGACAGGCCATGTCGACGGCGCACAGTGGGCTGAAATTCGCGTTTCATAGACATTCAAATATTTTTTATCGAGTGAACCTTTTTTTGCTTGGAAACGATTGGGAATACCTACTATATGCCTTGTATAATGAACTTTTAGGTTTATAATCGGAAACAGCGAGCTCAGATTTTTTTTTGAAAAAAATTGTATGGAGTCGGCGTAATAAATGATGATATCTCCATTATCGCACAATTGCGCCTAATATCCTCTTAGGTTATTAATATATGAATTATTTTGGATTTTTTGACAGACTCCATGTCAAGGTCAAACATGCGCTTTTTTTTTAAAAAATCTTTAAAAATTTTCAATTTTGTTAATGTTTATTTTTTCATTTTTAAATAATATTAAGCTTCACATGGATGTATATAGACTAGAAATTTACGCAAAGCAATTATGTGCCATATTAGAAAGTGAAATTCGCTTAAAGACTCATTAGCCGAAATCTCAAATAGTAATTATCTAATGATTCTCAAAATCCCTAATAAAATTAAGGAAATTATTGTTTGTTAATAACATTTTAACTATCTACTGACTTTTTGAATACCTATATCTACTAAATAATTGGGTTCTCATTAGTTAGCAATTAAGAGGGTAGTCAGTAAATTAGTCGTTCGGACACATACATTAAAATCGATCGCAATAAATAGGATCGTAATATAGGAAAATAATTTAGTATTCTTCAATCATTGAAAGTACATACATCATGGCAAGCATTGTAACAAACTTGGATTTGTTCGTTATTTTGAAAAACGCTCACAAACTTAGTGACTATAATTTTTTGTTTCAAACCGTGCTATCTCGTTTAAACAACAGTGTATCTGAAGAAGATTGTGTGACTTTAAAAGAATTTTGCCGGAGATTCACTAGGGCTACACAGAAACGATATGAATCAACACAACGGAAATATGAGAGGTTCCGAACTGACTACGAAAGTTGGCTCGAGGCTGATGTTGATTGGCCGAGTTGTTTAAAAGAAAATATAAAATCGATTACTCAGGATGAGGGAAGCCCTATAGTGCCACTTTCGGAGCCATCACCAAGTTCTAACGTTGCTATTTTGGAGTCATCTTTAAGCGCTACTGGTTCTCTTTTGGAGCCATCTACATCATCAACTGAAACTATGACGAAAAGAAAAATCTCAAATCGTAAACCTTTTGAAGACTTGGGAACGAAGCAGAAAAAGAGGCGGAGTAAAGACCTGACAGACAAAGATTCCAGTGAGCTTGTATTTGCAACTATTTCTAAGTTGAAAGATGAAGGCCAAAACAACATTGCTTCTGTGATTGAATATATGGTGAAGCACCCAGAATCAATCGAAAAACTTCAAGATTTAATTAAAAAACCAACCAGTAAAGAAACGTTTTCACCCCAAAAAGCACTTGGTTTACTAATATCTCTGAAATTATCAAAGTGGCAATATATAACTCTGCGAGAATCAGCAATTCGAGAAGGCCTTAAGCACTTGTACCCTTCGTATTACTGCGTGCAAAAAGAGAAGAATGTGTGCTTTCCACCTGAACCGAAAAATTCAGTTATGGTGACAGATTCCTCAGCAAAAATTTCACTTTGCAGTGAAATTTTTGCTTTTTTTTGCTTTGCTAGATCTGACAGCAAAAAGAATTATTAAATCTTTGCCAGAAGGTATACAAAATAAAGAACTAATTTTAATATCAAAATACGGTTTCGACGGAGCATCCAGTCAAAGCAGATACAAACAGAAGATGGATTGTACACAAGATGACTCTAGTATCTTCATGACTTCGTTATTACCACTGAAGATGACATGTGAAGACATCACAGTTTGGGAAAACCCGAAACCTTACCTTGCTCAGCAGCGTATTGTCGTCCAGTACAGTTCACCTTTGTTAAAGAAAGTGAAACAGTGGTGAAGGAAGAAAATGAAAGAGTCAAAGCTGAGATATCAGCTCTCCAACCATCTGATTGTGATAGCAATATGGTGAGTCATAAGCTAATGCTCACCATGGTTGATGCTAAAATAAAAACATATCTGTCTCCTAACGTAAGATCGAATGCAGCGTGCTACATTTGTTTGGCGAAACCTTCGGAGATGAACAACTTGGAAAAAGTTATGAAGAAATCAACAGAAGATGACTTGATGGAGCTCGGACTTTCTTCACTGCATGCACGCATAAACATGATGGAATGTCTTTTGCATATCGCATATAAATTAGACATTAAGAAATGGTCTGCTAGAGGGGAAAGTGAGAAAGGCTCAGTGGATGCAAGAAAGAAAACTATCCAAGCCAGGTTCAAAACTGAGCTCAACCTATTAATCGATGTCGTAAAACAAGGTTATGGCACAACTAACGACGGCAACACTGCACGACGATTCTTTGAATTTCCTGAAAAGACTGCGGCTATCACTGGACTAGATGAAGATCTGATCCGAAGATTCGCTATAATTTTGCAAGCCATAACTTCAGGTGAACCTATCAATATTTCAAAATTTAAGGAATATGCGTACATAACTGCTGAGAAGTATGTTGAATTGTACAACTGGTACTACATGTCATCGACAGTGCACACGATACTGCTTCATGGAGCCGAAATTATCGCTTCTAACGCAATAGTACCGATTGGCAGTTTATCTGAAGAGGCTTCAGAAGCAAGGAACAAGGACTTCAGAAGATTCAGAGAACATCACTCACGTAAGAAAAGCAGAGTGAGTTCTAATGAAGATATTTTTAATTTCCTTCTTCTTTCGTCCGATCCGCTTATTTCAGCAGTAAGACCAACGATGGATGCAAAGAAAAATAAACCTTTGTTTGATGAAACATTGGATCTGCTGAATCTTCAAACACCTGAATTCGAGTTTAGAGATATCGCTCAAATAAATTCTGACTCTGAGCTCGACTCTGAAGATAGTGATTCAGAATAGGCAATATTTTTAAATAATATATTCATTGTTTTAATTAATTTTATCATATATTTTTATTGTAATCATTTTAATATTCGATTCTAATGAGATGTCATTCATTTTTATGATTGTTTGTATTGCACAACTACTAAAATTTAGATTTATGGTATTTCTAGTACTACTAACAACAAAATGTGTCTTATGATGTTATTTAACAAATATTACCAATTATAACTAATTTTAAGCCTAATTATCCAATAGATATTCAGTAAATCAGTAAATAGTGTATTGTTAAATATTAATATTTTACTTAATTGATTTTGAGAGCCGTTAGATAATTACTTCGTTAGCTGACCATTTGTACTACTTAGTTGTTCATCAAATTTAAGTCGTTATGTGTATATGTTTCTATGATATAAATATAAGAATAAAGATATTAAGCCTTTTATGGTTTTTAATGAATTTCACTTTCCAATATGGCACATAATTGATTTGCGTAAATGTCTAGTCTATATGCATCCATGTTAAGCTTAATATTAGTTAAATACGTAAAAATAAACATTAAAAAAAAAAATTTTTTCAAGATTTTTTTTAAAAAAAAGCGCATGTTTGACATGGAGTCTGTCAAAAATCCAAAATAATTCATATATTAATAACCTAAGAGGATATTAGGCGCAATTGTGCGATAATGGAGATATCATCATTTATTACGCCGACTCCATACAAATTTTTTCAAAAAAAAATCTGAGCTCGCTGTTTCCGATTATAAACCTAAAAGTTCATTATATAAGGCATATAGTAGGTATTCCCAATCGTTTCCAAACAAAAAAAGGTTCACTCGATAAAAAATATTTGAATGTCTATGAAACGCGAATTTCAGCCCACTGTGCGGCGCGTTGGTGTTCCATGCGCGCCTCAAAGAGATGTCAGCAAAAGGAAGGGGTCCGGAAGGGCTGATGCCTGCCGGGGCTGCGGGACTATTCGAAATAGATACCGTGGCCCCGGAACACAAAGGGCCAAGACAAAATTGATGGGTTTTAGTCCGTAAAAGTCTGACACTCATTTGATGAAGTGCCCGTGGTATCATCGGTGTACGGTGTAAGTGGTTCCCGTTGACCTCACCGCCCCGCCCCCACCAGTGGGACCTTAGCCCTTGATACGGCCCGGTCAGGTAGGTACTGTAAGCAGATATAGATTACACATACTTCACATCCCCATTCTAAAAGTTGTAAATAAAGTAAAGAAACGTATAACATTCACAATAAAAGGTGAGTTTTATGGCTAAGAGAATGTCTCTTTGTTTTTCTTTATTCGATTTGTTGCGAAATAAATGTGTTCTGTCGCACTTTACGATCGGCGGCCATCCGTGATCGCTACTTCATTGAATTCGCCCTTTTTTGTCTATTTCCAAATATTTTTTGGGATATAAAATTCGTTTTAGGAGTTTTATTGGCTGGAAGATGTTACTAGTGTTTTAGTTTGCATACAAACTTTAACACTTCAATATTTGAGACTTACAAAGTCGTACTTTCTTTATCGTGTGGCTAACCTGGTGTCAGCACCCCTAGCTAAGTTGACAATCTACAATCGTTAACGCTAGTAGAAAACTATTCAAATGAATGGGAATGACATCATCTCAACGTTTAATCACGTGATCAACACAAACGAATAGAAAATTCGTAGACAAGTTTACATCGTTAAAAAATATAGAATAGAATGTTATCGTTTCTACAATGTTGATCGCTAAACTCTTTGGTAGGAACGCTCACCATAGACTAAAGTGTAGGTTTTTTCTACAGAAAGAGAACGAGCAATCGACTCAGTCGTGTCAACTTGGCTACCACTTTAACCCTTTCTACAATCGCTTACGCCGTGTGGTATCCGGCAGAGTAGAATAAAACCAACCCATTACACTCACGGGTGTCGTATAAGGCGACTAATGTCTGAGGTAGAACACCTTGCGCCTCCGTAGACCAGAGAATGGGCAGCAGCGTTTTCTGTTAGTCTTTCATCACTGCGATCTCCAATCCGCCTGCCAAGCGTGGAGATTACGGCAAATTCCTCCCGTCATGGGAGAGGCTTATGTCCAGCAGTGGACGTTATGGGCTGTTGTAGTTACGCCGAAGCGTTTACGATTGTAGAAAGAGAATCGATACGAAACGTTTGTAACTTGGCTAGGCCTGCAGAGTTTTTATGCGGCCCATAGGCCTCTGACTTGGTTTTACATGCCGTCAAGAAAGACATATTTCACAGACATGCTGGTTTCCTCACTATGTTTTCCTTCACCGAAGCAAGTGATAATTTATACAATACACATAGAATCCGAAAAGTCAGAGGGGCGTGTCTTTGGTTTGGACTCGCGACCTTTTACAGGCAGTCCGATTCGATGGTCAACTAGACTATCACTGCTATATCTAGTACTCATAAGTACCTATTGGCTAGTACTGATTGTTGGCGATAAGCTCGTCCTCTTATGTTCAAGTCCCATGTCATCATGGGACTTGAACATATCTGGCAAAATTTGCACGTGCCATAGTGTAACGTTGTTAGTTCATAATTGATAAAACGTAAACAAATAAAACAGAAGTCATTTTAATATCGTTTTCCAGCCGACCAAATCACCTGATCGCGCCTGTACTTTTGTCTCACTCGCTCGCGTTCCTAAAACCAGTTTTTTTTCCCACTCCATCATTCAACGCGCGCCGCGAGCGTCGACCACGCTCGCATACCTGCAGAGGCCAGTCGTCATTTACGCGCGGTCAGTCTACACACATATTAGACGACATATGCGCAGCCTCGCGAATTAGACTTTTGATTGGACTACTGATAATTTCCAAAACTTTTTTTAATAATTTTACTTTTTTTGAAAAGTTCTATAAAGGAACCATAACTTCAGTGTGTAATTCCCCATATCAGGTAAGTGGCTAAGTGTTGACAAATTCACGCAGTGCTTGTTTCTAAATGTCATGTCAAGGTCAATGATGTGCAAAATTATTTCATCATCTTTTTCATAGACATCATTTTAGCTACTATTTCAACTATTGTACTAAAACCTTAATTGCTACATCAATGTTTTATGTAGGTATGTGTAAATATTAATTTAAAAGTGCTTCACACCTTTTTTTTCTCTTTTCTTTTTTTCTCTGTAAACTCCGCTTCTGAAGGTGACCTCTACACACATACGCCCTAAGCGCAATAGTACCCATCCCTACGCTTGCGCTTACGCTGCTGTGGTCACCGTCAGGAAAGGATAAGCAGAGAACCCTACGCTTACCACTGGACATAAATTCCAGGGACCAAAGTTCGGGATATTCCTTCACCGGGTTTAACCCGTGTGTGCCGTTGCCGCGTCACCTGGTGCCGACACTCGCATCTGACGAGTCGCTTCCACCGGCATCCGGCATCCGACATCCAACGACGCCTCTACGGGCATCGGGCATCCGGCACACTACCACCTACCCTGCGGGTCCTGCATCCTGCTCCTCGGCTCCAGCGTCCATACAGCTACGCGCAAGCCAGGGCAGTACTTGACGCGCCTACCTCCATATGTCGAAAAAAACGTATGACGGGCTTCTGTAATCCGCGGCCTATCTTCTAATATTTTTTTTTTTTTTATGAAAGTGTTGGTGAGTTTTGTTTAACCCATTAGGGTTTCCATATTCCCACGCTTCATTGGCGCCCATATCGTGGTTTTTTTATGGTCATACGTTTTTTTTTCTGTTTTATGGAGGTAGTGGTGTTTTTCGGTGTTTTGTGTGTTTTGTGTTTCGTTGTTTCTTGTAATAACGCTTTGTTCTTTTTTTTATTATTTCGTGTGCAGCAACTGGTGTGAAGAGTTAAGTTTAGTTTGTGTTTGTAATTTGCCTGATATACAGGGTTTTTTTTTATATATACCGGGTGCTCAACATATTTTTCACTTAGTTTTTTATTTTTTCATGAATACCGTATGTTCAACATTCTTGCAGTAGTAGAGCTTATAGTAACGGCTCGCCCCGGGGAAGTACTACCCTCATTCCTTTTTTTCTTCCGGTAAGCAGTTTTTGCTGTGTGCTGGTTGAAGGGTTTGAGTGCCGGGTGTAAGTACTGGCTAACTTATAGACATTATCATCTTTGTCTTATGTCGACACTTAAATTACTGTAAAGTGTCTACATTTTTTTTTTGGTTTTGTATACAGGGTGATTAAATTTAGTTTTGGTATTATTTTAATCTATGTGAATTGTTTACTGTTAAACGCCTAAATTAGGATCGTTAGATCAATTTTCAATCTTTTTGTAATTTACTTGTACCCTCACACCAGTTACAAAACATTTTTTTTGGTTTTACGCTTTTCTTGTTTTTTTTGTTGCATCGTAACTAAAGTGTACGTTACAGAAATTTATTAAGTTTCGGAGTGCTTAATAAGTACAGTCATGCTCAAAAACTTGTAACTGTCTTGTTGTACAGTCAGCGCACGATATAAGTTGCAATTTTTTTTTTACATTACATTAAATTTTCAACTCAATATCTTTTAACCATTACTTATTGACGTTGCTTAATTCTTAGGTACGGTCAGAAGAAAAGTTTTCTTTTTAACAAAGTTTTTTTCTCACTTTAGCTAGTTTTATTTAGTTCTGCGTACACATTAGTTGCAAATTTTATTATTTTGCATTTTTTTATTTTTAGTTACCAAATTTCTTAGTTTTTTTGCTAGCTTTACATACGTGGAAAAAACAACAATACGTTACTTAAATTTAACTTAAAATTGTAACAGACGGAGTATTTGGTACTTATTTGTTTATTTCACTATACGGAATTGTTCAACACTTACCCACACTTCTAAAAAAAAAAAAATTTTTTTTTTTCCTCTTTGCTATCAATTTAAATTATTGTTATAATGGCTTATCCCGTGAAGTTCATGTCACTTCAAAAGTCTGAGCTTGAGTATGAAGTTGCTATTAAGGGTGAATCACCAGCTGCCACAGTGCAGGAGTTGCGCAAACTAGTAACTAAGTGTGGACTATTATTTCCTACAGAGGATATTCACACTAGTCTCTTGAACTAACGCACGACCTGAATGGTGTGCTGGATGTTCTTGAGAAGGTTAACGTCATTTTAGAATCGACGTCATTAGATAAGAATACATTGCTGCGTAGTCAAAATTTCCTTAATCATTTATATCTCCGGCTTAGCCGCATTCCATGTGATGATAAATTTAAGGAAGACTATGGGCAATGTGTTACCCTTTTCAGGAAGGCCACAATAAGGCTTACGTACACAAGTCTAGTCTAATAGTAACTTACATAAATTGCTTACTCTAAATATAACAATAACTCTTAGAATTAAAAACTACCCTATACCTAGTACCTTAATATCAAAAATAAAATCAAATAGCATTTCTTTTTCTCTCCTCTATATTTCGATATATATTATTTTAAATTTTTCACATCTAATTTTGATTTCACGAATCAAGATTTGCATTCCCTCTCGCATATATTCCACCTTCTATTGGAACACTTATTGGTAAGGTATCTAGTTAGAGAAAAACAAGATACCTATATTTTTATGTTATAGTGCGTCAGTTATGTTGGTATCGTTAAAATACAATAACTGCTGCTAGTTTATGTTAGCGAGAAGTATGAAAGATGACTTATAAAAGGTAAACCTATAGTAACTCAAGTTCTTGATGCGGATTTTTATTCATTTTAAGAGATGACAAAAATCCTTGATTGCGCGCGGGGGTATTGTAACGTTGTTAGTTCATAATTGATAAAACGTTAACAAATAAAACAGAAGTCATTTTAATATCGTTTTCCAGCCGACCAAATCACCTGATCGCGCCTGTACTTTTGTCTCACTCGCTCGCGTTCCTAAAACCAGTTTTTTTTCCCACTCCATTATTCAACGCGCGCCGCGAGCGTCGACCACGCTCGCATACCTGCAGAGGCCAGTCGTCATTTACGCGCGGTCAGTCTACACACATATTAGACGACATATGCGCAGCCTCGCGAATTAGACTTTTGATTGGACTACTGATAATTTCCAAAACTTTTTTTAATAATTTTACTTTTTTTGAAAAGTTCTATAAAGGAACCATAACTTCAGTGTGTGATTCCCCATATCAGGTAAGTAGCTAAGTGTTGACAAATTCACGCAGTGCTTGTTTCTAAATGTCATGTCAAGGTCAATGATGTGCAAAATTATTTCATCATCTTTTTCATAGACATCATTTTAGCTACTATTTCAACTATTGTACTCAAACCTTAATTGCTACATCAATGTTTTATGTAGGTATGTGTAAATATTAATTTAAAAGTGCTTCACACCTTTTTTTTCTCTTTTCTTTTTTTCTCTGTAAACTCCGCTTCTGAAGGTGACCTCTACACACATACGCCCTAAGCGCAATAGTACCCATCCCTACGCTTGCGCTTACGCTGCTGTGGTCACCGTCAGGAAAGGATAAGCAGAGAACCCTACGCTTACCACTGGACATAAATTCCAGGGACCAAAGTTCGGGATATTCCTTCACCGGGTTTAACCCGTGTGTGCCGTTGCCGCGTCACCTGGTGCCGACACTCGCATCTGACGAGTCGCTTCCACCGGCATCCGGCATCCGACATCCAACGACGCCTCTACGGGCATCGGGCATCCGGCACACTACCACCTACCCTGCGGGTCCTGCATCCTGCTCCTCGGCTCCAGCGTCCATACAGCTACGCGCAAGCCAGGGCAGTACTTGACGCGCCTACCTCCATATGTCGAAAAAAAACGTATGACGGGCTTCTGTAATCCGCGGCCTATCTTCTAATTTTTTTTTTTTTTTTTTATGAAAGTGTTGGTGAGTTTTGTTTAACCCATTAGGGTTTCCATATTCCCACGCTTCAATAGGAACACCTATGTGATACCTTTTGGGAAAATCGAGCGTAATTTTGTTAAGGCGATTACAACAGCTAAATTAGCAACTCTATTTGTGGTGGTTCAAACTTCGTCTAAAACACTATTAAAATAAGGTTCTAATCAGCTTGCACTATAAAGTGGTTGTTACGTCAGTCACTGCGGGCCGAATAGTGCGAAATGAGTGGTTTTTTGCGATTTACAAAAAATCTATTGATTGGATTAAAAAAGTAAAACACTATGATGCTAATAATAATAATAATATATAATAATCATTTATTTAACAGATCATACAATCCAATTTGTTAGTAGTACATACACATCTTAAACACTAGTGTTAGTACATAATTATATTTCGAACAATTTTGTTAATAATTATTAATAATGTCAAAATAATTAATAATTAATATGTCAAAATCATCAAACAATAATGTCAAAATCATCATTAATCATGTCAAAATAATTAATAATAAAAATGTCAAAATCATCAAACAATAATGTCAAAATCACCATTAATCATGTCAAAATCATTAATAATACATAGTCAGGAAATAAAAAGAAATAAATAAAGGACAATAATCAAATAAGCAATAATTAAAAGAAACATTATTTCAAGGCACGAGTAGACGGTAACACTTGAGTTGTGGTCCAGTGCCTGAGTATTAGACCTTCCGCCCTATCGGCCACAGTGACCAGGAGGCTGTTGACGCTTCCCCGCACCCGCCGCATCAAGGAGGCGACACGCTTTCGCATGATTGCGTAAAAATCGTCTATACGTGCCTCTGCGAACATCCCTGATGCGCTACAGTGTCGCGGCAACCCCAACAACGCCCTGTACGCGTTATTGTACTGGACGCGTAAGGCGCTGTAAGCCTTTTGCGTGTAGTCGACCCATAGACTGCTGGTGTAAAAAGATTGGCAGTATGCCCTAAACAGAGTAGTTTTTACACCCCTCGAACATTTTGCAAACCTACGAATCAACATATTGCTCCTGACTGACAGCGCCCTACGCTCCCTCTCCATGTCAACATTGTCCGTCTGCGTTGCAGTGACCCAGTGCCCCAGATATTTAAACGATTTGACCCATTGCAGTTCCGTCCCACCGAGTGTGACAGGCGGCACTTCGCGATAGTTCTTAGTGCCTGCCTTGAACAACAGACACTCGCTCTTTTTCGAATTATATCTGAGACCTTGGGCCTCCGCATATCGCTCACACACAGACATGAGCTTCCTGAGGGCGCTGATCGATGGGGCCAGCAGCACCATGTCATCGGCGTAACTGATGTTATTGACGAGTGTTCCGTCAATGGAACAGCCTACCATAGTACTGCTGAGCTCACGAATCAGCCGGTCCACGTACAAACAGAAAAGTTTCGGTGAGGTCAGACCCCCCTGTCTGACTCCACACTCCAGCCCGTACGGACCGGATAGCGAACCTGCCCATTTCACCATGTTTGTCTGATGACCATACCAATACCTCAGCAACTCAATCATCTCACCGGGAAGTGTTGTATCCTCATACAGCTTCTTCCATAAAACACCATAGGACACCAGATCGAAGGCTTTCGAAAGATCAAGAAAACACGCGTACACGGGGGTTTTCCTGTCTGTGTAGTATCTGACAGTGTGCTTGAGACAAAGTACAGCGTGCTCTGTCGAAAGACCCGCTCTGAAACCGAATTGGGCATCGTGAAGCGACAGATGTTTACTTAACTGCTTGTCAAGCACACTGTCCAATACCTTGGCAATGATCGTAGCCAACGATATGGGCCTATAGTTATTTATGTCCGACGCGTCTTCAGTTCGATTTTTTATAATCGGCACAACTATGGTTTTCATCAGATCTTCAGGCAGATAAGTATGAGAGAAGCAAAAGTTGAAAAACATAGCCAGCACTCTGGACATGTGAACACCTGCATTTTGCAGGTGCTCTATACTGAGAGAATCGTGCCCAGGTGATTTACCGCGCTTCATGTTTTTCAACACTGCAGCTATTTCTTTAGCCGAAACCCTTACCGGCGATGATTCAGCTGCTGGCTCCCTTACCGTTGACAATGACTCTCCAGTTGACCCTAGAGGGGACTTCATTGCAAAGTGATTTTTAAAGAGATTGGCTATAGAGGCAGACTCACTAACACCCTCTACACTCGCAGGAAGGCTCGACTTGCCACTCAGCTTATTGGTGTGCTTCCAAAACTTGCCAAAATCTTTATCTCTGTGACAAGATGCTATAATATTCATTTTTATTTGTTCTCTGTTTTCCTGACACCACTTTAGCTTACTTTTAAAAACCCGTTTTGTTTCCCTCATGGTCTCGTACACACCGCCCACTTTCGGTTCACCACATACCACCCAATTCTGAAAAGCAAGTCGCGCCTCCGAGTGCGCAAGTCTTACATGTTTGTTCCACCCTATCACTGGTTTTCTTTTGTTTTGATCCGGACCACAGTAACAAACACGTGCCGCTTCGCTTAATATGTCAACAATTTCATAGTACATTTTATCAATAATGGATCTATGTTCTACATCAGTACACAATTTATCACTACATTTATTAAATTGAGAAGGAAAATCAACCAGTCTTAGTCTCGTCGTGCATATATTTCTATATAAGTCAGTTTGTTGCAAGTCCCTTTCACCCCACATGACCTTATCGCGTTTACATAAAACGCTTTTGGACTTATTTCTAAGTATATTAAAGTTACACGTTATCTCTAATGGAATATGGTCAGACCAATAAACGTTGTGTAATATCTTCGCATCAACCACTGACCTCCACGCCGCTTCAGATACTACACAGTGGTCTAACCAACTCTGAGAACCATAAATGTCACTTACGTACGTATATGAGTCCGAAGATAATATTTCAATATCGGCACAACGCCATTGCTGCTCAACACAAAAGTCCAAAAGTTCCACTCCAAACCGCCCGCTAGGCTGAGCATTAAAGTCACCCAATATAAACACAGAGTCTACACTATATTCCTCAATAATAGCCGCAATCTCGCCTAAACATTCCGTGAACTCGGCAAGATTTTCAGCTGAGTCCGTCGGCATGTACACTGAGAACACTAATATTGTATTTTCACAAGACGTCACTTTTATCGCTGATATACGCGCACTGGTACACTGTATGACAGATACCGCTTGGAAGCTAGCTTTCCGCCAAAGTAAGGCGACACCTCCGTATGGCCTTCCACGCAGTACACCAACGCCGGTATCTATCGCTGATTTTCCCGTACACTCGAAATCAGTGTCAATAGTGCCCAAAAAGGGGATATCTTGCGGTTGCAACCAAGTTTCTTGTAACGCAACGATGTCAGCTGATCTGCATAAACCTCTCACGCATTCGACTGAGCGAGTGATCGATCTACAGTTGAAAGTAACAAGTTTTGTGTTGTGTTTGGTCATGTTAATGTTGCTATCCATCGTCATTGAGTTTCTCGTCATTGCGCATTATCCTATTTTCGTTATTCATGTCATAAGTTCTTCTATTATAATAAATAAATTTCCTAAATTGAATGTCCTCCGGCCATAAACCATCATCCAGAAACATTGACAGTTTTGCGTGTGGTACAAAGATCTTGTACGCATCATAGCGTTTTTGTTTAACCATGTTAATTTTCTTCAGAGTTACAGATACATTCGTCTTCTGTTGTATGTACTCAATAATATCTGTTGGCCTGGTCGCTTGGTTAACATGATTTATGAAAAGCGGAACTTTAATTTCCGCTGCTCTAAACTTAACATCGGGCTGTGTTATAGCCTTGCCCTTCTGTCCCTGCAGGCGATTTCTCAATCTTTTTCGTTGAGCAGTTTGCCATTCTTCAGAAACATTATCTTTTTTCCATTCACCCTCCGCAACGACAATTTCCGCTAGCGTTTTTTGCTTGGAGCACCCGCTACTCGCTGGACCGGTTAGTCGCTGCGTCTCGCTCACGCTTGGTGCGCTTGCGTCTCGGCTATGTTCGGGCTTAGCCGCCTTCGCCGCATCACCGTGTCGAAGTTCGCTCAATCTACTACTAGGTGTGAACGAGACAGGTATTTTAGAAACATGTATGGGCGAGCGAGATGCAGGAATCTTACGAGTTGACGGGCTAGACTTACCGCTCACATCAGCTGTTGTCACATTGTTGATGTATTGTGACTCACTATCGCCTTTATGTGGTAGCGATTTTTCGATAACGTGAGGTAGTCCCATCGGCCCGCTGTCCAAACAAAAACTCTCAATTCCACTACTACCGCCTCTTTTTCGATTTACGTTCAAATCAAAGTTATTGACGATCGATGTTTTCTTTAAGTTTTGCAAGTCATTTCTAATCTCATTTAATTGTTTCTCCGTAACATATGTTTCCTTCATAATTCTTATTTCATTTTGAATAGTCAGAATATCTCTTAATGTCCTGGTTGCATCAATATGATCAAATGTCACTGGTGGGAGTTTGTGCAAATCCTTTGCTACAAAAATAGGTACCTGCTCAGGATCCGTTTGCTTAAATAATGATATAATGTCATAGATATTCCGCTGTGATTTTCCACTATTCTTCCTAGCTACTTTCCGTTGCTGCGTTGACACTGAGGCAAAAAGTAGATTTTTGCCGGTTTCAATGTCCTCCTCCGAAAACGCTGAGGTACATAGTCTCACTAGACCCTCCTCGTCCATCACATCCACTTTGTTTTGAATGAAGGCTAATAGTTCACAAATGACAATATTACAAGTCGTACATTTAATAACTTTCGAGGCCATTGCGCTCGAGACTGAGTCACCGTCACTGTATACGTCCGACCGCTAGCGCGTACGGCGCGTTATGTTGCTTGTAGAATTATTTGCCAAAAAATCAGAATGATCGTATGTGTTTTAGTACGGTTTTTACTCGTTAAAAGATTTTTTTAGAGATAAGTTCGTGATTTTTTTTTATCGAACAAAATCATAAAGTTGTATTATGTTTTCAAAACACTATCGTACTAGCTTAGATCCTGTAGAATATCATATATTTTTATGGTTTTGTTTATTGCAGTGAATCATATGCTTTTTTGCATTATAAAACTCGCGTTTAGCTCATGTAATCACCTTAAGTAAGAACCTAGTGCACCTCCGCCATTGCATAATTGTGTCTTTATATTTCTTTCAAATCATAATAATTCTAGCAATTCCCCGTCTATCTTCAATGGATTATCTTGCGACATCCCTGTTAAGAATCTGTTTGTAGTTTAAAAGTATCTTAAAATTCCTCACAAAAAGAAAAGCACTTGGCTTTTCTACATTACGCGTGCACTCGCCCGGATACCCCGAAGGACTGAAAGGTCAAACAATTTTCTGAAACATTCCTGTCTCGTTTAGCAGCCACGTGTAACTATTTCGAGATGTTATTTGCATCCAATGCAATCGGGAAAATGTTAAATTTTTATTTATCAGTTTATGCCCACGTTTACCACGTTTGGCTGCTGAGAGAATGCGTTCCTGACAGGTCACGAGTATTAGTAGATATTATTGGTGATGTTAAATAATTTAAAGCTTACCACGCCCTTTTTCAAAGGGTTAAGCAGAGTTGTACCTAAGATACATCCAAATTTCGCCAGATATGTTCAAACCTACCAAGGACGAGCTTATCGCAAACAATCACTACGAGCTTTCGCAAGTGACCAATTAACACTGCTAATTATGACTTAAACAAAACAGTTTTGACTGATATGGACAAAAAAAATCCAATATGTGCCATATTCATGGACATGAGTAAAGCATTTGACTGTGTTGACCACAAAGTATTGCTCTAGAAATTAACTATGATCGGCATAAGAGGTAAAGCGCTCGACCTTATTTACAGCTTACCTATTATTACCCTTTTTCCCCTATTAACAAATAATATTATTAAAAACGATATCATTAAATCAAGTAACAATAAAGTATGTTATAATTTCGCGCTAAATTTATGCACCAACTGACAGACGTCAGGAACGCATTCTCTCAGCGGCCAAACTTGTAAAAGTGTTCTGTCTCTTCTGCTAACTTTTGACAGAAATAGAACGATATTTTAAATACTATAAGCCTAACATTATAACATAACATCACGCCTGTAATCCCGAAGGGTTAGGCAGAGGTGTACCTAATAGTATACCAATTCGCCAGATATGTGTAAGTCCCATGAAAAACGCGGGAGCCTATTGCCATCAAAAGGGCACAAAGCTAGACTCTGTGGTTGCTACTGAGAAATTCCTGATGGAAAAACCCAATAACAATTTGACCGACCCAGGAATCGAACCTAGGACCTCATGCTCAATAGTCGCGCTTGCAACCTTTGGACAAAGAGGCAGTATAGGTAAGCACTAAACGCATTAAGTGATTTCTATATACATCATCATCATCATCATCATCATTTCAGCCGAAAGACGTCCACTGCTGGACATAGGCCTCCCCCAAGTGTCGCCACATTGAACGGTCCCGTGCGACTCGCATCCAGCGGATTCCTGCAACCTTCACCAGGTCATCGGTCCACCTAGTGGGAGGCCTTCCAACGCAACGTCTTCCGGTTCGCGGTCACCACTCCAGAACTTTTCGGCCCCATCGGCCATCCGTTCTGCGAGCAATGTGCCCTGCCCACTGCCACTTAAGTTTGGCTATTCTTCGGGCTACGTCGGTAACCTTGGTTCTCTTGCGGATGTCTTCATTTCTGATTCGATCGCGCAAGGAAACTCCGAGCATAGCCCTCTCCATTGCCCTTTGGGTGACTTTAAGCCTTCTGATGAGGCCCATTGTAAGCGACCACGTTTCGGTCCCGTATGTAATCACTGGCAACACACACTGGTCATAGACTTTCGGCTTGAGACACTGCGGTAGGTTGGATTTCTATATACACTTAACTTTATTTGTATCCCTGCTTTATCCTTCAGGTATTACAGGCGTAATGTTAAGTTAATTTCAGCCAATTATGAGAGCAAAAACTGATTGCCACAGTATTTTTCCTGCATCGTTATAAGTAATCGAGTATAAAATCAGCATGACCTAATTAACGGCGTATTACAAAGACGATAGCTTACAAATATACCAAGTGGGTCGGGTATCGAATCCGTGACTTATCTCTGTTGGCGGTCGGTGATCAACCTTCGTCACCCGCTACCTAAGGGCGCACGAAAAATGGAGAGGAGAAAATCTACTTTGAACTGCTTAAAAAAATCTAAATAACAACAAATAAACATCAGCCGTGTGGCATCCGGCAGAGTAGAATAAAACCAACCCATTACAGTCACGGGTGTCGTATAAGGGAACTAATGTCTGAGGCAGAACACCTTGCGCCTCCGTAGACCTGAGAATGGGCAGCAGCGTTTTCTGTTAGTCTTTCATCACTGCGATCTCCAATCCGCCTGTCAAGCGTGGAGATTACGGCAAATTCCTCCCATCATGGGAGAGGCTTATGTCCAGCAGTGGACGTTATAGGCTGTTGTTGTTGTTGAACATAAAGGGTGTAAAATACCTCATCACGAAGCCGTCAACCAAGCATTCTGTACATCAAACTAAGTAACTTTACGCAAAAATTATTGCTGGGAAACGACTTTTTTTTTTGGGGTGAAAAATCATGTTTTGTGGTAGAACAATGTAACGCACTCAAAACATTGTGCTGATGGATGGATTGAATAGTACGGGGGGTAGGTTGTTTACACCCTGTATACTGCAGCCGTTTAAAAGGTCAAACTACTACAACAGCCCATAACGTCCACTGCTGGACATAAGCTTCTCCCATGATAGGAGGAATTTGCCGTAATCTCCACGCTTGGCAGGCGGATTGGAGATCGCAGTGATGAAAGACTCACAGAAAACGCTGCTGCCCATTCTCTGGTCTACGGAGGCGCAAGGTGTTCTGCCTCAGACATTAGTCGCCTTATACGACACCCGTGAGTGTAATGGGTTGGTTCTATTCTACTCTGCCGGATACCACACGGCCAAAAAGGTCAAAAGGCCTCTGACAACCTCTGGCCTCTTTTCGTGGCATTTCTTAGTTTTCTTGTTTAGTGGTATCCGGATGAGCTGGGTAGATTAGGTGATAGTAACGGTTCGTCGTACCGGACCGTTCTCATTATAATAGTGCAAATATTTTGGGAAATTCATTAAGGTTGTTGAATAATTTTCTTTAAAGAAAATTGTGTGCGAATAAGGTTTTATGGGGACCAACGGCTATTGTAAACAGTTATTTTTAATTTTATTTTGATAAATAATACAGAGTGTAAACGGGCTCTTCACACAGCCGATAACCAAGGGTTTTGTACATCAAACTAAGTGACACTGCGCATAAAATTGTGCTGTGAAACGATTTTTTTTGTGAAAAATCACGTTTCACGATAGTGGTCAATGTAAACATTGTGGAAATACATGCATCGAATAGAACAGGGGTCAGTTATTATGACATTAAAAAATTGTATTTAAGGAAACGTGTGAAAACTTCGGAACTTTGGCCTCTAATATCTACATAACTAGAAGGTTCCCAAGTGTGGTTCAGAACAAAAAAATAATCACAGTGATTGAAAAAACAAGTGCCTCTCTGCTGCGATAAGGGTGTTTATGCATCCTTAAAAAGATTCTCTTGTGCATTGAATAATAATTTGTCTCCTATATGCACACTGTAGTTAAAACGTGCTTTAAAAAAGTTTCACATTATATAAGTTTTGCAGATTGCTGCAACAGGTAACATATATTTATTAGAAAATCTAAATTGTCTTGAAAAAATAATGTTATCGTGAGAAATATCTAACATCACCTTAAAAAAAAAACCCACATTGTCAGGATTTTTCTTCAATTCCAAACTTTTACATTATTTTTATTGATCATATCTTCATAAGGCCCTTCTAACCCTAAAATTAGCAACTCTATTTGTGGTGGTTCAAACTTCGTTTGAAATACTGTTAGGATAAAGTTCTAATCAGCTTGCACTACAAAGCGGTTGTTACGTCAGTCACTGCGGCCGAATAGTGCGAAATGGGTGTTTTTTTTTGCGATTTACAAAAAATCTATTGATTGGACTAAAAAAACAAAACACATAAGACCTGCTTTATAGTTAGTTCAGTTAGTATGCAAAGTTTCATGATCTAATTTGAAGTACTGTTTGAATACCAGCGGTTTATTGTTCGGTTTGGAGGTAACTTTGGATTTTTTTTCTATCGAGAAAAGTTTATGGAATCGTGTTTCCGTCACACATAGTACTTATTATATATTTATTTCAAATTAATGCTGCAGTATTTAAGGCGTAACGGAGGATTATGCTGAGCCATTTGAGGCATATATGGCCCTTAATGTTCCTAAAAATAACCTGTTAAAACACCGCACTGCGTTGTACAAGAATATAAGAAAATGGCCGGGGCATACATAGTTCGATGGCGCAATTATAATAAATTTACTACGACCGTGTCGGTGGCTGGTTCAAGTTTAGTTTGGCTGCAAGAGACTTATATTGTACGGGCCCCTGGGGAACCACTGAGGTTAAATGTACAGTCGACGACAATGGTGGACAGAGGGGAACATTTGAAAGAAAGAAAATATATTTATTAGGCACTCGCCACAAGTGCACACACTATAACAAAAAAAAACTAAAATAAATAAAAAACTTAAATTTAAACAAAAAAAAACGTTTTTAATGGCGTCAAAACTCAGTGTCGTTAAGAGTCCTATTACATTTTTTACGTAAATTCATGATTTTTGACGCAGTAATTCTCAGCAGCAGTAAGATATTTTAATTATTTGCTTAAGAATAACGATAGTGACATTCTCTTTCTTGTAAGTTGGGGTTACACATTTTCATTTTTCTTTTCGTGTAATTTACTATAAATATTTTACGAACTCAGTTTGCAAGAAAAACCGTCGACGATGGAACTTTAACGCTCAAATTCACATAGTTACATTTAATTCTTATAAAAGCTAAACTTATTAAAAGATAAATTGAATGTTTTACTTGTTTATTGGAGTTTTAGAATTTCTTTAAATTCCTTGAGTTTTCACGGAAAAAATCGTAAAGAAATAGTAATTTAAGCCATAAATGTCTTAATTCAGCATCCATTATATTCCAAATAAACGCAATTTTATCAAACAAATTAATATGATATAAAAGTTCGATCTACAATGAATAAGTTTCATTAGTTTTCGTTTGTCAATATAATAAGACAAAATTGCAATAAATAAAATTAAAGTAAAAAATCAAATCAAATCAAATCAAAAATGTTTATTTGTCAGGACATGGTACATATAGACTACTGATAACTACTACTACTTACTATAATTCTCAATTCACCTCGCTCCTCAGTCTCATGTCAGTCTCGTCTCTAATATTCGTCAATATCAATCGACAATCGTCCAAATATCGCTATTATTAGCGACTCGTGTACGCCGACCGAAATAATTTGATCCAGGAAGTAAAAATCAAAAATTTTCCTTAAAAAATGTAATAGGACTCTTAAGATAGACAAAATATGAAAAATAGGGGAAATGGCGCGCAAGTTTTTTTTTTTAAACGCGCCAAATGTAACGTGAATGAATACGTATATAGTCATACAGCCTACTTCAAAATTATAATATTAGAGATAAAATTCAAATATTTTATAACAAATTATTGTGAATTATAAATAATTTGATAATAATAAATGTTTTTTCGGCTTAACTAAGGACACATTTATTTATTCCAAAAATGTAAATGGATTTTCAGCGGCATAAAACCTCTTTGTTGTTACAAAAAAAAAAACTAAGTATTACCCGGTTAAAATTGAAAATGCTCTGTTTACTCGCATATAATTTGTAGATAGGTACTAACTTAACTTTGTAGGGATAATTATATTATGCACTAGTGTGTAATATTATTATGCACGTGTGAGTTATAGTTCGGTTTATGGCCCTAAGCACGATGTAATAAGGCTCACTTTACAAGCAAGTGTGTTGAAAAAAGTATTTACGACATAATATTGATAGATTTCGTGTTTTTCTTTTGTTTTTATAAGCTTATAAAAACAAAAGAAAAACACGGATATTATCCCGTAAGTACTATAAGTGTAGTGAAAAACCGTGAAAGTCTAAAACAGTGAAATATTAGTTTTATCGTATAAGGTTCACGAAGGTGAGGTGAGGAGGTGAGGTGGTGAGGTTCGGTGTATCGTATGAGGTTCGTATTGTTACATCTTATTTTATTTTATATCTGTAATCTAAGCACATCAATTTGTCTTTACTTTACATTATTGTATGATGTGACATTTATTTTTGAAATCGTATTTGCATGCTCATGTGACGGTTAAATATGTAGGACTCTACTTGTTATAAAAACATGTTTGTAAAGTAATTTATTATTTTTTACTAGATTTGAGCTGTCGGTCAAACTCAACTTAAGTGATTTCAGATTATTACGAGTTTGAAAGGGCTGGTATAATGTCTTTTTAATCTATAACTTAAGTCCATCTTTTGAATCATTTAACAATTATTTTTAGTTTTACCTATGGTTATCATAGGTCACTTTCAAAATCGCTACGGGGTTTATACAGGGTTAGTTTTCAATAACCAATAATTTAAATATTTAAAATGCACTTTTGGTTTGATATCTAGATCTTAATTTTAAATTTTGTCTGGTTATTAAAAACTAACCCTGTATATGTTGATACCTACAATAAGATTGATATTGGGTTACTGAACAAAACCCTAAAAAACCGTACTACGAAAGTGTAAAAGGATGAATAAATAAAACATAATACACACATCAAAAAAAGTTTGTGATCACTTTGAAAATTCGAAATCTTTTTTGTTACGTTTTTATAAAAAAACTAGCGGACGTCCCGCGGTTTCACCCGCGTAGTTCCCGTTCCCGTGGGAGTACGGCAATAAAATATAGCCTATAGCACTCACGAAAAAGTAGCTTTCTACCAGTGAAACAATTTTTAAAATTGGTTCATCACTTCCGGAGATTACCCCCTACATACAAACTTACAAACATACAAACTTACAAACAAATGTTACCTCTTTATAATATTAGTATAGATAAAGTACTACCATCTGGTATCCCATCTCATTCAGTCTTTTCAAACAATATTCCCACTTTCGTGTTACTGTCTTCAGCGGTTTCAGCTGTACCTTATCAGTCAGTCACTGTACCACACACAAAATGTACTTTTCATAATGTATTTTGAAAAGTACATTTTTATTTGATTATTGTGAATGTGAGGACCATGTGGGTCACCTTTTTTATTTTTTGTTTGTTTTTTTTTCCCATAGCTGTCTGGCAGTTTGAGTACTATAAGCGACCTACCCAAATGTCCTCTCTTTTGTATTGTTCGTCGTTTCGTTGAGCTCCTTGAGTTATAAGTCGAGCTACACGATAACTGACAAATGCTTGCACTGACTGGACAGGTCAACTCAAATCTGTGTGGATTCTTCAAAAGACCATCTCAGACACTAATCTGCATAGTCCTCATGTGAATTGACCAAGATTATGTCTGGACTTCAAAAGAGACTATGACCTCTGAGTTTGTTTCGGCTGTTGCTTCTCAGAGTAGTCAGGTACGAAACACCGGCCCCATCTAGTTTAAAAAAAAATGACGTGTTAAAGTGTTTGTAAAAACCTAAGTACTTGCAAAATGAACATCATTTATTTTTTATCACATAATATGGTAACGCTAACACTCATGTCGCCGTCAGTACCCCTCCGTTCAACTTAAATTAACTCGGCGTATATCAGGTCTTCCGTTAATCTGACATCTACATATGTTGTTGAAACGAAGAAATCGTCTTCTGTCCCTTTCTAAAGTCGTTTATCCTTGTCTCACTTAGATATATCAGATGGGAGTAGAAGTAATTCGAGCCGTTTGCAACCTGAACGACTTTTACAGCACTTTCGAGTTGGGGCAGGGGATTTTGGCTTGAAATTAGAGATTTCTGTTTTGAATTTGGGTTCACCTGAGGTTTTTATAGACGTAGTAGTATAATTAGCCTGAAATTTCATGTTTTGATGAAGATGAGGAGTGACTTAAGGTGAACTGTCTTATGAGGATGAAGACTTCTTGATCATTTAAGTTTTGTATTAATATACAGAGTGGTAACTTTCGGCGGGGTAGTAAAGGGAACTACCTTAACCGTTGCAGTTACACTATTGGAATGGAAATGGTTTTAGGAGACTACCCATAATTTTCCGTGAAATTTTGATCCCCATTCATAGATTGTCCAAAAAATTTACAGCAGTCATCATGAAAATGGCCATTTTTCTCAAAACATTTTATCGATACTGAATACTGATCGAAAACTTCTATGGGCCAATCCAGGTTGGAGTACTAAACAAGTCAGAAATCGCAAAACTATACCTACATATATATTTTTTAATCAAAGTTAAGTAGTCAACAAAGATGCTAGGTTAAAGTTTAAAGTATTTTGAATCTCTAATTAACTCGTGAAAGTGTCAGGTGTCGTTCCCAGTAAAGTGGAGCTGGATTCACTTAAAGCCTATAGAAAAACTTTTGTCATCAACATAATATTTTGCTTAATAAATTAGTATTAGGTATATGTATTATCATTAATAAATTAGTGCCACAATACTTGCCAAACCTATGTAAGTGGAAGTGGGCAGAACACATTGCTCGCAGAACGGATAGCAGATGGGGCCGAAAAGTTCTGGAGTGGCGACTGCGAACCGGAAGACATTGCGTTGGAAGGCCTCCCACTAAGTGGACCGATGACCTGGTGAAGGTTGCGGGGACGCACGGAACCGGTCAATATAGCGACACGTGGGGGAGGCCTATATCCAGCAGTGGACGATTTCCGGCTGAAATGATGATGATGATAATGAAACCGCTCTACCAAGATGTTTAAAAAGTCCATGCTTAATATTATAAATGCACAAAGTAACTCTGACTTAAGTAACTTTTTATGACTTAACGGCTGAAAAAAAAACGGTAAAATTAGGCGTAGGTACAAGTAGACCATGACCTGGCTTAGGATAAAGGATAATTTTATCCCGGTAGTTTGTTTCTTTGGGATAATTTTCAAACGCGGGTGAAGCCGCGGGGTAAGCTAGTATAGAGGTATAAATAAGGGTGTGAATCAGACGACTTATACCTCAAGGCCAGCTCAGCGTAGAACACATTGTGTGGATAAACAGCGTTACCAACGTAAATCCATTACCTCCACCAGCTGATCGGCACTTCCATTTTGCACGGCATGTGTTATAAATTCTACATTATTATAGACACCAACTTTTCAAGTAAACAGTGCCCTATTGTTCGCTAATTCGTTTGGGTGTGGTACTATTTATAAGCGGATAGCGTTTTCTTGTCTAAATCTTTTTCTATTATGTTGGCTATTTCGGAGTTCACTTGTCAGAAATGATGTAGGGAAAGGGCTTGTCCCCTGTAATAACAACCACACACAACCTCTCTGTTGTGTGTGGTTGTTATGTATGTGGCAGAAGAAAAGGGAGGCCTATACTCAACAATGGGCCATTCCGGGCTGATATGATGATGATCATGAATGAAGTCTTGTCTTCTTTGATAATCAAGTTCTACACCTTACTTACGATCACAGGCTGTGTTTTTTGAACCGCATAGGCATACTTACCACAATAGACTAGAAATTTAATGCAACGTTTTTGACAGTTCTTCGAATACCAAGCAAGACGTAGTCGTAGACTCGTGACTCATAAGCGAGGAACCTTAAAAAAAAAGAGATTACACTACTTTCTAAGAAGTTGATTTAATAGTACTAAAAGAACTTACTTTTTTTCGCGTCCGCGTGAAATTATTATAAAAATCCTATATGTTGCCTGTGACTTCGTACGCGTGGAAATTTTGATGTGTATAGAAAAAAAAAATGCCTACGACCTATTCTCAGACCTACCAAATATACACGAAACAAATAATATAAAAATCGGTCAAGCCGTTTCGGAGGAGTTCGACAACAAACACGGTGATAAGAGATTTTCATTTAGAAGATTACTGCCATATTTATATATATAAAAATCCAGTCCAGCCGTTTCGTAGTTATTAGCCGAAATAACAGACAGACCGACGAAAATTGGAACATTTTTTTTTAATTATAAGTACCGTATAATCGTATAATATACTTTCATATGCATTCTGTAAAAAGCTGTTATTTTTACATACATACACTTCAATTTTATTTTATTTGTATAGATAAAAATATAATGCCGTCGGTACCCGTTAACTAACTAATAATTAATTATTTTCTACATAATTGCAAAAGACTTTGAACCAAATTAATGAACCGCTACAACTTATAACTTGGACATCGCAATACATATCGCCGAGTCAGCCGCGAGAGCAGTCTCGCGGCCGGGACTGCCGGCAAATTCCGGGAAAATTCCCGGGCAATCAGACACAACGTCCCCCAAGAGGGAGCAGCACTAGTGTGCCCACAATCACATGAATATTTTAACTGTATCCGATTTGAAAGCACTTTCAAATATTATTTTCGTATTGCAATAGAAATCTTTTGTTGGTTCAGTGGATAACGTTTGTTTATTTTATCTATAGGGGCAAGAAAGAAAAGATAGTTTGTTCGTCAGTCTATTTTCTTTTTTTAGGAAAGTGGATAATATGGGAGGCATATGTCCAGCAGTGGACGTCTTTCGGCTGAAATAATGATTATGATGATGATGATGAATGATATACCAGATGACTTTTTTTATCACTTTCCAAAAAAATGGGTATATTAGGTGAACGGAGTAGAAGCTTATGGCATACCTAGTTTTTTTTTTCTTTTTTCCACAGCTTAGAAATTGATTGATTTGATCTATCATCACAAAAACGCTACAAATTTCAAGTAAATTTTTCATATTAGAACAAAGAAAGAGAAATTTTGAAAAAAAAAACAAATCGAATTTGAAATCATACGCCGTACGCGTATGATTTGAATTTCGTGTTTTTCTTTGTTTTTTATTTTTCGAAAAAAAAAAAAAACTAAGTATGCCATTTGCTACATAAACTGGCTGGCTGGCTTTTGCTTATGAGCATAAATAGACCATATCTTAGTTGCATTAAATATAGTATTGTAATTAAATGATGATAAACTGTGCTTGTCTTACAACTGCTGTTACATGTTCAAAGTATAGGCGAAGACGCCGGCACCCTAACACAAGTTAAATCTTACATTGGGTGCCAGAGCTCATCGTAAACACTCTTTTCCCTAGTTGTAATGCTGCATAGTACTTAGAATAAGTGTTTCTTGTACAATTATTGAAGGTAATAAATTCTATTTTTTTTTTTGCTTCAACTCCGTTCACCTATTATACCTTTTATTTTTGGAAAGTGATAAAAAAGTCATTCTGTATATAGTAATAATAATACCAGCATATTACTGTCCCTGTACTACTAGGCAAAGGCCTGATGAATGATGATGGATAATAATAAATTAAAATTCGCTTCGGCCCCTCTTCTCCTTACTGATCGAATTTCGGTCACGTCAGCCAAAACCAAGTGCCTGCGCAGAAGATAATACTAATAGTGCACAAGTGTGCGCTAACACATAGTGTCCATGTTATCGTACTTTCATAGTCCGCTGAACACAGTCAGTTCAGCAAACCACGAGAGCAAATACAGGGTGTAAAAGACCTCATCACGAAGCCGTCAACCAAGCATTCTGTACATCAAACTAAGTAACTTTACGTAAAAAATATTGCTGAGAAACATTTTTTTTTGGGGTGAAAAATATTGTTTTGTGGTAGAACTCAATATAACGCACTCAAAACATGATGATGGATTGAATAGTACGGGGGTCGTGGAGGTGTTTAAAGTAAAAATCTTACATTAAAACTTATATTATTAAAAAATTAACTTGTCGCAAAATTGGAAATTTGGCCCCCAATATCTCCATAACAGAAGGTTTCCAGGTATGGTGTAGAACAAAAAAATGATCTCAATGACGAGGAGAACAAGTGCCTTTCCGCTTCGTTAGGAGGTGTTTTAAGGCAATCATGGGCAAGAAATGGAATAAAGATTCGTCACCTATACATATATGAGGTTGTTAATGATTGCTCGTAGGTCTAGTGGTCTGGGTTCGATTTCCAGCTTTTTCATTTTAAAGATATAAAAAATTTGAGTCTGGATTTATGTTCTGTATGGTGTCGGATGTAAAGAATAGCACCATCCCATATCTTCCCGTGGGTGTCGTAAGAGGCGACTAAGGGACTATAGCCAGAGAATGGGCAGCAGCGTTCTCTGTGTTTTTGTAACAATCGTACTGCGATCGCCAACCCGCCTGCCAAGCGGCGATTATGGTTAAAACCCCCCTTTTGGGGGAGGCCCATGTCCAGCAGTGGACGTCTCTCGGCTGAAATAGTAGTAGTAGTTATGCCCGGTTGATGGCAATAGAACGACTCCATAAGCCCCTTTTAGATTGGACTCAAACATAACTGGGTAAATGGGGGTTTACTATAATGTGGGTTTACTATGCTGGTCCTGATCCACAACCATAGGGGAAAACTAATTGGGCAAATTATTGTGGTAGCTGGCAGAAGATTGTAAAAATATCATTGCTTTGTATAGACTCCATCTCTTAGTATTGTATAATTGCATAGCTCATGTGTGAGTACCATGTACTGTAAAGCATTTGCATTTAGTTATCTTTCATTGACTTGAATATGCCTTGGTGGCTGAGAGAATGTCATGCTCTCTCGCTGATGGTGGCGGGTGTGTCGGGTCATTTAGTTCCCTTCAATTTGGTTGAGTTGAATGGCGCCGATACATGCGTCATGTTCGTGTACGGGCGCTGTCAGATGGGACTGGTCATCTCTTAACTGCCATGGTTCATTTTAATTACCTACTTTATTTATACATTTTTGATTTAATATTTAGCTCTGGTCGCTCTTAATGTGCACGTCTTTCTACATTGTTCTCATATATATGTATAATCTCAACATGAATGATGTAACCAAGATTTTGTAACAATATTTTGATTTAAAAGAGTGTCCATGGAGTTTCTTGCCCGTTCTTCTCCATCGAGATCTACGCTATGGAATGGGCAACTACAGTACTTTCTCAAGTTATTATGTCTTGTGACTGGGACTGTAGCTTTGTTTTCTTTTGTATCTTTGACATTCAAAAGTGCCGTAATGGTCTAATTGAAATAAATGCTTTGAGTTTGAGTTTGAGTTTGGGTACATCTCTGCGTCACTCTACGGGGATTAAAAGCGTGATGTTGACTTTATGTTTATAATAATATGTTAATTTTTTAAACAAGACTGTCGAATTAAACAAAATGGCGAGTGAGGGAAACTGACCAGTGTTACGCGGACTCATTTAATAATGTAATTATTTTATAAAAAGATAAATAAAGGAGCTAATGAACTATGCAAATGATGTTTTGATATATATATTTATAGTATTTTAAATTATCCTTGTACGAGTAGTTTAACTTAGTATAAAATTAAAATTATTTTCAGATATAAACACCTACCACTGTTTGCCACTGCATCACCCAAAGGTTGACTGGTAGAAAATGTCTATGGTATTAAGTCCGCCTCTGTACTTTGTGTTTGAAGTGTTAAATAGTGTGAAATAAATAAGTACATGGTGTTAACAACCTCATTATTAAACCGTCAAAGAAGCATTCTATACATCAAACTAAGTAACTTTACGCAAATTTTTTTGCTGGGAAATGACTTTTTTTTTAGGTGAATTTCATGTTTTGTGGTCGAACTCAATGTAACGCACTCAAAACATTGTGCTGATCGATGGATTGAATAGTACGGGGGTCGTGGAGGTGTTTAAAGTAAAAATCTTACACTAAAAACTTGTATAACAAAAAAAAAATCGCAATGACAGGGAGAACAAGTAACCAGCGAACCAGCAACCAGTCTTACCAAGGGGTATCGTATTACCCAGTACTAATTGGGTTGTGGAGGTCAGATAGGCAGTCGCTCCATGTAAAATACTGGTATTCAGCTGCATTCGGTAAGACTGGAAGCCGACCCCAACATAGTTAGGAAAAAGGCTAGGCAGATGATGATGATGACAGGGAGAACAAGTGCCTTTCGGCTTAGTTAAGAGGTTTTTTACACCCTTTAAAGGGTCTAAAATGTCCTGCATACGTCAAGCATCATATCCCCACTACAGAGAAGTAAAGCATCTGTTTCACACTGGTAGACCCACCGCTGCACTATTTTACTCCAGGATTCGATAACGTACCTATTTTAAACGGATCATACGGGTTTCTGCACTTTGAATCTAAAATACTTTTCGCGTCGTATGTGGTACTAGTATTTATTCTTTCTATGATATTGTTCTAGCTTATTCTTCTCACGTAAAGGCAGGGACTGTACGGGAATAGTTCATGTCGTGTGAAATTTAAAATGTTAGCTAGCAGGGCTGTAAATGCGGTTGGTTGGTTAAAGGGTGCTGGACATACAACTCGTGGAGGCGTTTCCTTGCATTTTTTTTTTATTATTTTACTTATTTCTTTAATTTATTTATTTATATTTTTTTTTATTTTTTTATTGTTTTTTTTTATCATTTTATTTTTTTTCTTAATTCCAATAGCATAAAGTCCGCCTCTAGGCTTTGTGCTTGAAGTGTTTAATAGAGAAGTAAAATATGTGTGCTTGCATGGAGAGGGGGACCTTCGGAACTACTGATCCGATTCTGAAAATTGTAAGCTACATTAGCACCATCCATCACGCGAGCGAACTCGCGGGTAAAACCCAGTATTGAATAAACCAATGTTTTATTACCTGTTGGCTATCGGTATCGTTTAATTAAAGTAGTTACACGTGCAGCAGTTTATGCACTCATTACGAAAATTTAACGCCTAGTCTCAAAGGTTTTTTTATATCTTTCCGACATAAGTTAGTTGACATTGGTGTCGATTCTGTTTTGCACAAACTAAACTTAAGGCGCTACATCGATACCTCGCAACGGGCGACTGATCTACTAAGCGAGCGAAAGTGATGCAATTACTTTTGAAACGCAAAAGAAGAGAGATGGCTATAATGTGCGTGCGCTCGGAGTATAACGACGCATGTGCCAAATCGAATTTACTCTTTTTTTAACAAAATAAAGAATTAAATTTAAAACTACTTTGAGTAAACTTTGATACAATAATTATCTATGTTTTAAAGTAAATTCCATTGAATAACCCTTAAACGTTACGCCGTGATGTCGAAAAAAGTAAAAAATTTGATATACCTTTGCAATTTTTTTGTATCGAGAAAAATTCATTTAATCGTGTATTCCTTTTACACGATACTAGACCAAAGAGTCAAAAAGCATATACCAAAATGTTGAATCCGTATTCCGCATACTCAACAAGTTACATGAAATAGAAAAAACACATCTTTTTCAACATATCACCTTAATTCAGGCTATTGCTATCTTTTACTAAAAGGCAGTGCGAGAAAAGGATGGATATAGCTATGAACTAAGTTAGAGATGTCAATCTAGTTTATGCCTTGCGCTTCACCGTGTTTTTAGTCGACATGTTTTTACGTGCACCCTTCATTTGTATCGAAATATTAGTTCCAACTAAATTTGACAGCTCTAAATTTGACAGCTCTAAATTACGTCCGTCTCTTTCTCGTTTTATTAGAGAGAAAAAGATAGCAAAAGCCTAAATTAAGTTTAGTTTGTGCACAACAGAATCGACACCAATCTCAGTCTTTCTTAACATTGAATAATATTATTGTATTTTTTAAACTTTATTTATTTTTTATTATGATGTTGTTTTTGGATTGACGTGAAATAATAATTATGTTGTTAATTTATAATTGTGTTACTTGTATGATGAATGTGTTTCTTTTTATTTTTTTATTATTATCTTATTTTATTTTGTTAATTCAAACACAATGTAAATTGTTTGTGAATAAATTGAATTGAATTGAGGTATAAAGACGAGAAATATGAAAAAAAAGTCAAAAAGATTCTCTCCGGCGGGGAATCGAACCCCGGTCTCCCGCGTGACAGGCGGGGATACTTACCACTATACTACCGAAGATATGAGATGTCTCTCGAAATAGTAGACTATGATTTTTGAACAGCCGTGCTCTACTTAAATTTATTTGAAGTGGGTGAAGTCTTCTTGGTTTTTCCACACAGCTACCATAATCACAATTTTGATTGTGTATGATTTTGATTTCGTATTTAATTTCTGATTTTGTTTTGTTTTTTATTTAATTTCTTTATTTAATTTAGATTTTAACTCTGTTCTTATCTGGTTACATTTATTATTTTATGGGGCATGCGGTGCTAACCTATAAGAAAGTCTTATACTAACATTGTTGGTTGGCCTGAAATAAATAAAATAAATAAATTAATTAATCACAGTTTTTTTTAAATCTTATTCTAGCCATATCATCTACTGCGGCCTGTCCCAGCTTCACACGGTTGGACATTTTTAGGGTTCCGTACCCAAAGGGTAAAAACGGAACCCTATTACTAAGACTTCGCTGTCTGTCCGTCTGTCTGTCACCAGGCTGTATCTCATGAACCGTGACAGCTAGACAGTTGATATTTTCACAGATGATGTATTTCTGTTGCCGCTATAACAACAAATGCTAAAAACAGAATAAAATTAATATTTAAGGGGGGCTCCCATACAACAAACGTGATTTTTTTATAATAATTGGCACGGAACCCTTCGTGCGCGAGTCCGACTCGCACTTGGCCGGTTTTTTTTACATTTAAATATAGCCTATGTTCAGTGTTGCCAGATGGAATCTGAAGAAATCAGTAGTAAAATTAGAGTTTTAGCAGTAGATCAACGGAAAAATCAGTAGATTCAAAAAGTCATACCCACATGAGGTAAAATGGACTTGAGCTTGAATTATAAGTATGATGTAATACATTAGAACATATAAATAGGTACACATATTCATGTAAATATTTACCTGCTGTACTTACCTAACTTAATCTGAGTCAGTGCTTATATAAAAATAAAAATAAAAATCACTTTAATTCAAGTAACACTGACTCATAATAGAAATACATAACACAATCACACAGTCACATTGCATACACAACATTAAATTCAATCCACTTAATAATAATTTCATTTACTTACTTAATTCAATTACATTACATTTTAATAAGTCAAAAACAATCAATAAAAATAAATAAATCAATCAATTAACATTAACAATTCACTTATCAAAAAGCATGTTTGTCAGTCGCATCAGCCTGCCACATGTCGCATGCAACAATGTGAGATGATGGAGCAGTCAAGCCTTCCCGCGAGCGTGGCCATATAGTTGCCATGGCTTATTTTACTCTATTTTTTTTTGTTTTTTTTTTTTTGTTCTTACTATGGACACTTTTAACGTGCCTATCTAGCTACGTCATTCTCACATAGTGTACCATCAAAATATGAATGATGTAACTAAGGTGTTATAAAATTATTGTCATTTAAAAGAGTATCCATAGAGTTTCTTGGCCCGTTCTTCCCGTAGAGATCTAAGCTATGGAATAGGCAACTACAGTACTTTCAGATTTATGCCTTGTGACTGGGTTTTTATGCCTTGTGACCATCTGGTCACAGTCTGCCAATCTTGGCAGACTCAGTAAGTAGTACCATAGATAATATATAGTACCGTCAGTGATTGGTCGGTCTTGCACACACTACAGATAAAAAATAGCGCGATTTCACAAAATTAGTTGAACAAATGTCATGTTATTTAGGCTTCTAAGCCAGAGGACACGACACGACGACAATTTGTAGATGATCCGATTCGATTCGGAAAAAAGCAGGTAGATTTCCAATCAAGGCAGTAAATCAGTAGATTTTTTTAAATCAGTTAAATTTACTGCTAAATCAGTAGATCTGGCATCACTGCCTATGTTACTCAGGGATAATGTAGCATTTTAATGGTAAAATAATTTTTGAAATCGGTTCAGTAATTTTTGAGTTGTCTGTATGGTGTCGGACATACAGAATAGCACCATCCCATATCTTCCCGTGGGTGTCGTAAGAGGCGACTAAGGGACTTACCAGAGAATGGGCAGCAGCGTTCTCTGTGCTTTTGTAACAACCGCACTGCGATCGCCAACCCGCCTGCCAAGCGTGCATGGGTGGCGATCATGGCAAAACCTCCCTTTGGGGTAGGGCCATGTCCAGCAGTGGACGTCTTTCAGCTGAAATGATGATGACGATGATATTTTTCTGTGCATAATGTAGTGCATACTATGCTTTTCTGTAAGTGATGAGGCCCTTAGACTTTAATTTGCAATGTACAAATTGTAATGTAACAGTGTACTCATTGTTGAGAAACCTTATAATAAATAAATATACACTATTCACAATCCGTTATGAAGTGGTTTGGGGAAGATACAATATGTCTTCCAATTGTTAGCTCTCTGAAAATACCTATCATCTTTCTCCTGTCGTTATCCCAATATATTTGGGGTCGGTCCAAAATGTCTTCTTCTTTATTCTTCTCTATTATTCATCATCTCATCAGACATCTCTTTCTTGCGATACCTATGTCCTCACGATTCTTTTGTTTATATTCAGTAATACAGGGTGTGAACGGACCTTATTTTTTTTGGTGTGTAAAATCACGGTTCGTTCAATGTAACGCACTCAAAACATTGTGCCAATGGATGCATTAAATAGTAAACGGGTTTTATGCAAAGCTAAAACAAAAATTTGCATTTAAAAACAAGTGTCAATGTTGGAACTTTGACCTTCAATATCTCCGTAACAAGAAGGTTCCCTGGCATACCCAAAATATCGATATGACAGGAAGAATAAGTGCCTCTTAGCATGGTAAAAGGTGTTTGTACACCCTTCGGCGAAAAAATACCTATTACAAGAGATCCCATATCAAAATCATCATCATCATAATCTTCAACCAGGAATCACCCACTGCTGGGTATAGGCTTCACTTTTTTTCTGCCACACTTCCCGGTTCTCTGCGTCCCTTATCGAGGTGTTTCTCGCGACTTTGACGATATCCTCAACCCTACGACCTACTAGTAATTGTCTTTTTTAAACTTTCACGATCAGAACATATTATAAGAAACATGTAAACGGGTATTTATCGCGAATTTTACGTTTAATATAAGCCCGACGTTTCGACCGGATTGCACAAGCCGTGGTCGCTGGAAGACTGAAGTAAGAGAGGACTGGAGTTACACAACCCAAAAATCCTTTCCAATGAGAACCACTATTATAAGAGAATGGTTCGGGAAGACATTGAGATCAAGACGTATTCTAATTTCAACCGCGAAGACGGCTCCAGACTCTCTCCCGCTTGGAACCGATCACTAAGTGTACTCGTCAAGTGAAATCATCTCAGTATGCGGACACTGTTAGTGTAGTGTGCTGTCCTAGTGTGAACCGGGCCTAATTTACATTTATGAAGATCAAGTGAGGGTAGTTGAATAAACACCTTCGCTTTGCTGTGGCGGTACCTCCAATACTTCAGTCTTCCTGCGACCACGGCCGGTCGAAACGTCGGGCTTATATTAAAGGTAAAATTCGCGATAAATACCCGTTTACATGTGTTTTATAATGAGTTATCAGTATACCAAAATATCAAAATATTCTTTTCAAAACCATTCATTTGCCTATTAGCCTTTTCCCAACTATGTTGGGGTCAGCTTACAGTCAAATCGGCTGCAGCTGAATACCAGTATTTTACATGGAGCGACTGCCTATCTCACCTCCACAACCCAGTTAGTACCGGGTAATACGATACTCCTTGGTAAGACTGGTTCTCAGACTTTTTGGGTCACTGACTACCTGTAACGACTGTCAAAGATCTGCAAATGACAGCCGGGACCAACAGCTTAACGTGCTTTCCGAGGCACGGAGAAAACCCGGTATGTAATGGGTGGTCACCCATCCACAGATCAACCTAGGCAAGCACGGCTTAACCTAAACCTTGACGGGCTCCTCATCATTTACTCTTTTCAAAACCATGTCCAATTAAAAACCGGATAACTTCAAGATAAAAGCATTAACGTTGGATCCGCTATTACACGCTATACACGTTAAATTAAATAGAACCGAGAGCTTGGCAGTACGCCAATTTTCAAACAATAACTTGAACAAACCTTACTTAGTTCAATGCAGGTCTTTTAAACGAAAATTGGCTATGAATTTATGTAGTTTTAAGTAAAATATGACGTGATAACTGTCTGTCATAGGAGTTTGTGGCTGAATCATAACAGCCACTCGGGTCGATCTTTAGGTTAAGCTGCGTTTGCCTAGGTTGGTCCGTGGATGGATGAACCCATTACATACCGAGTTTCCTCCTTGCCTCGGAAAGCACGTTAAGCTGTTGGTCCCGGCTGTCATTTGTAGATCTTTGACAGTCCTTATAGGTGGTCAGTGGCCCGAAAGTTTGACAACCAGTCTTACCAAGGGTTGCTAACTGGGTTGTGGAGGTCAGATAGGCTGTAGATGGTCGCCGAGGTTCTTGGCCATAAGGCCATTGGCCGTCACGATACAATGGTAACAATGTTGGTTGGTACAATGATAACCGAGTTCATATTCCACATGTCGCGAACCTCGGGTGCCAAGTCGAGATATTTTATTTGTTTCTCTTTCTCAGCTTTCACGAGGTTCTCGTCATGCGGAATGGTAACATCGATTATCATTACTCGTCGCGCTGATCGGTCTATCACCACAATGTCAGGCTTATTGGCGACAATAGTCCTGTCAGTAATGATAGACTGATCCCAGTAAAGCGTGACATGGTCTTTCTCGAGAAGTTGGTCGGGCATATACTTGTAGTACGGTACCTCAGATTCCACAAGTTTATATTTATTATTTCGGCATTTCTTTCACGGCTTCGGTAGTAGAGGGTGTTTATGAGCCGAGAATTGCAATAACAAATGTCCACGTGTATCAAACGACGTTTTTCAATACACTTTTGAATAAAATAAAATAACAAAAAACATTTTTGTCACGAATTATGAAACTATGATTTGAAGTTTCATTTTTTTTCGCGCTTTGCTTTCGCTAGGTTGAAGGAGAGGCAAAGGTATGAAGCCATTAAACAGCCTAATATAAAAAATAGATTTATTTTATATTTTTAAATTCAGAACACAAATAAATGTTAATTTGTGTTTAGAAGTAACTTTTAGTTTTTAATAATCATGTTTATCTAAGATATTCTATTTATAAATACAATTTTAATATTCAAAAAATATTAAAGCCTTAAAGACGCGTAGAGCTTTGCCGAAATAAAAAAAAAAAATCACCTCAGACTATAGGCATTGAACCAATTTGGACTAAGTATAGGTATAGTTATCTGTGGCAATTTTCATTCCCGCACACGTGCGTGAAAGTGGATAAAATCGCACGCGTGTGAAATACATTGCATGTTGTACCTAATTGTAGTGCGTTATGGACCAGTTTTCGAAGAAGTGTATTGAAAACATATTTATTTGGCACATGCCACAAGTGCACACAACAAAAAATTAAAAGTTAAACAAAAAAAAAGAGATAATATATGTGTTTGACGGCTGCGCCAAATAGGCCCAGTTCAGCAAACTAACTGGCAGCTAGTATCCGACGCTGGTTTTCAACTCGACCTGAAATGGTGATGTGACGGAAGTGAAACAGTGAGGCCAATTCTTAGAACAAAACTGTGTTCTTTAACTACCCACGAAAAGAGGATTGTCTTCTGAAGCAGAATGATTACAACAACAACAAAAAGGTAGGTAATTCCTATATTAAGTTGAATGAAAGAGTCCTGAAAATATTTTAAGATGTAGTTTCATTCGAGAACTCCCAATCTCGTAACTGTTTCGAAGAACTTTCCAACTGAAAATTAATACAACTGATTCTAGAAACAAAACCCGGCCTGGGAATTTAATCTAGGTCCTTTCGCTTGACAGTCGCGTTTGCAACCACATGAGCAGAATGCAGGGTGCAAGGAATATCAACGCTAATACATGTGCTAATATAATACGGCTACCTCTTATTCAATACATTATTCTGTAGCCTCATTGAAATATTTCGTTCGTTCCTCACGATGTTTTCCTTCACCGTTTTTGAGAGCAGTGGTGATGAAATAAATTACACAAAGTACGCCTTCTTGGGTTCGAACCCACGGCTTACTGTTCTTAAGTTGGGGTCGCCACCACAGGGCCACCGCTGCTCTCAGGTTACCGTTTTAGCATCGGTGCCCATTCCAGCCTATAGAATACCAGTATTTTACATAGACTACCGCCTATCTGACCTCCACAACCCAGAAACTGATTTACACGATATACCACACTGTCTCATACTAATACTATATGTCTAGCCTTTCCTCAACTATGTTGGGGTCGGCTTCCAGTCTAACCGAATGCAGCTGAATACCAGTATTTTACATGGAGCGACTGCCTATCTGACCTCCACAACCCAGTTAGTACTGGTTAATACGATACCCCTTGGTAAGACTGGTTGTCAGACTTTTTGGGCCACTTGCAAGTAGTCACTTGCAACAACTGTCAAAGATTTCAAATGACAGCCGGGACCAACGGCTTAACGTGCTTTCCGAGGCACAGAGGAAACTCGGAATGTAATGGGTGGTCACCCATCCTCAGACCAGCACGGCTTAACCCAAGGATCGACCCGAGCGGCTGTTATTATTTAGCCACGAGCTCCTCTCCCACACTGTCTCCATTAAAATTAATATCATTTTCAAAAATAATATTCCAATTGAAACTCCGAAGAATATCTAATAGCTTTGAAACTTTCAGTGAGAACTTCAAGTTTGCCTGTAGTTTTCAGTCCCTGTTGAAGTTAATTAGCCACGTTCATATTTGATGAATAACTCCTTGGAGAGGTTCGTCAATGAATTGGGGGTATGCAGTTATGATATTGTTGATGGAAAGTGGGTTTCAGGCGTTCGGCGGTTAAAAGGGGTAAGAGGGTAAACAGGGTGTCAAAAGATGGACGTAATTTAGATAAGTAAGTGCTGACAATTTTCGTTTTATTACTGCGCACATTTTTTATTTTTCAATATTTCGTTTTTCTCAACTACACTCAGTCTATCTACTTAATTAATTAATCGACATTGTTCAATGTGATTGAAAATTGCTAATTCGATAGATGATCTAATTAGAAAGAAAAAAATATTTATTTATCACATGGACATGACGTGCATAAAAAAAGTTAAATACAAACATAACAAACAATAAACATAACAAACATTTTGAGTATTACAAAACAGAACATAAACAAAAAGTAAATTAAAAAAAATAGTTGGCAAATAGTAGTAGATAATAGTAGTGGTAGTAGTAGTAGTAGTAGTTGGCAATAGTTGGTAATTAATTTACTTGTTTATTTGTGGTTCATAAATACCTGTACTAATTTCTTGTATTAATTTTAGATATTGCATGTATTAATACTTTTGTACGCCCTAGAGGCAAAACATAGCGCCCTCAATGTATTACCAAATAAGAACTTAAATGTACGGTCTATGTTTGATTGAGTGAGTTGACTTATAAGTAGGTCACATGTCCAACAATTAACCACTCGTACGCAGTTAGCCATGCCTACCATTGATAAATACGACGTTGCTTATTCATGCTACCAAGCGACATAGACTGCAAAGCGGATACCCGCCCCGCTCCCCAGTTGGCGGCGAGCTCGCGCTCACGACGGTCGAGTGACGGGTGATTGTGTAAAAACACGTGGCAAAACATTAAAAAAAAATGTAAGTACTTTTTCGTTTTACATCTTTTTGTTCAATATTACAAGACTCGTGATATGTTGACTCTTTATGTATACTTAACGAGCTTCTTTAGACATATGTACTGTATGTGTAGTGTTCATAATTGGAAAGTTATATTAACCGAATTCTTGCGGGAGGTGGGTGGTCTACAATTAACCAAATCACTTTGTCCAACAGTTAACCATGATTAACTGTGTACCAATCCGTGGTTAATTGTGTACCAATGCTGGATTAAATTGACAAATATTATCTGGGTTGCTTTTATTGTTATGATTATTTGTATTTCAGATGGGGCGAGCTAAAACGACAGCTAGAAAAAAGGGAGGACATACAGAAGACTCTATGAGGAAGGCAATTGAGCTGGTCAATGCTGGAATGAGTATAACAAAAGCAAGTAAGGAGTGTCAGCTTAAATATCCGACTAAGATTATATGTGGAGAGAAGCAAAGCAAATGCAGGAGGAACATTAAGGTTGTTAATGAGGCAGTAGATGGCCTAGTGGGAGCAGAAACAACTGTGGTCGGGAGTTCTGATCTACGAGAAATGTATAAAGACTATACAAGGATTAATGAACAGGAGATATCTTCTACATCACCCTCTATTCTTCAGACTGAACCTCCATCTAAAAGTCCATATTATATAACTGCTCTAAGTCCAACTCTTAATCCAACCGACAATTATCCTCATGATGTTAACTGGCAGCTCAATCCTTTCACAAACCGAGATGACAATAACGATCTACGAATCATACATACTCCCTATTCGCCAGCACAATCATAAGTTCGTACTCAAGCCGAAAGTGAACCGATCCCCCTTATTATAATTATGCTGCAGGATAATTGTTATTTCTATGTTTGTGATGTAGGTAGTTACATACTACCTTCCTACCTACTACTTTAATGTTTTATAATTATTTTGTGTTTTAGTTATTATTAAAAAAGCTTTTATCTTATTTTCATAAGAAATATAAGCACAAATTAAAGGTTGTGATTTTTTATTGTCTGCTTTTGTTGATTTATCTGTAAGAACCTTAAGGGAAACAAATATTTTGTTATATTTGATATAAGTTTACTTCATTACTATATAAAAGACTGATTTCTAACAACTGGAGTTATTATTTTTGAAAAAGTTAAAGTTTTTTATACTCAATGGTTAAATGTGTACACTATGGTTAACTGTAGCACCACCCCCTGGTTAATAGTGTACCATGGGGTGGACACAGTTAGCCAAATCCCATTTAAAATATAACAATTGTTTCTTTAAAATCTATAAGTAAATCAAACGTTGTTTAAATACAAATATGGAGCCAAGTAACCTACCTCTTCATAATTCCAGATAAAAGTAAACTATGAACAAAAAATTACGCGTTATCGTGGTTAGAAATTTAGGTGGTTAACTGTTGAACAGGTCACCTAAGCAAGGGGCTCGTGGCTAAATAAAACAAACCACACGGGTTTATAGAAGGTTAAGCAACTCTTGCCAAGGTCGTTTCGTGGATGGGTGACCATCCTTGACATATCAACACCCTTTTTGATAGTCGTTATGAGTAGTCAGAAGCAGAAACAGTCTGACAACCAGTCTTACCAAAGGGTACCGTGTTACCTGCTGTGGAGGTCAGATAGGCAGGTGCTCCATGAGATAATAGTATTAAGCTGCATCCGTTTAGTCAGCAAACCAACTGTAACATAGTTGGAATAATTCTAGGCAGATGATGACAAAGGGAAGCTACGATAGCTGCGGTTGGTTTTTGGATGGATGCCCATTGTTCTCTCCTTTGATGGGAGAGTACGTTGAATCGGTTCAACGTACTCTCCGTATGATAAGCAGAATCACACTGCTTATCATACAATGATTGAGACAGTGCTTATGGGTATGACAATGTCTCATAAATTAAAATAGAATAAGTACTGGTACAGTGTCGCATGGTTTACATGGTGGCATTGTCGACAGAGCGCTATTGGCATATATTAATTATATTCGTGAAATTGGTACAAACAAACCGGCCATGTGCGAGTCGGACACGGTTGCGCACGAAGGGTAGGGTAGACTGGGTACAGTTGTGACAATTTTTATTTAAGGGCCAATAATATTGTTAGGGTGGTAATTAGATGTATAAAAGATGTATTTTATTGTGAAGAGTACATTCGCCTCGGAGGAGCCCGTGGCTAAATAACAACAGCCGCTCGGGTCGATCTTTAGGTTAAGCCGTGCTTGCCTAGGTAGGTCCGTGGATGGGTGACCTCCACTTACATACCGGGTTTCCTCCGTGCCTCGGAAAGCACGTTAAGCCGTTGGTCCCGGCTGTTATTTGTAGATCTTTGACAGTCGTTACAGGTAGTCAGGGACCTAAAAAGTCTGACAACCAGTCTTACCAAGGGGTATCGTATTACCCAGTACTAACTGGGTTGTGGAGGTCAGATAGGCAGTCGCTCCATGTAAAATACTGGTATTCAGCTGCATCCGGTTAGACTGGAAGCCGACCCCAACATATTTGGGAAAAGGCTAGGCAGATGATGATGACATTCGCCTACGTATAAATACTAAAATTATATTTCTAAGTGTTGTGGTTAATCCATAGAAGCAAGCAGAAAAAAAATAGAAAATGTCACAACCGAGCACAACCCAGGGACGGTTGTGACAGTACTCGGGGTCGGTAGTGACAGGTTCAATAAATACACCGTATTGGGTGTCCGTTTCGACCGCGCGGCCACGGCGCTTTTTTTTTTTAAAAAAAACTATGCCAAGATTTTGTAAAAGTTGATTCCCAAAACCATAAATTTGTCAAAGTTATGGTTAAAAAGTTATTTGGGTTTGAACGTGGCCACGCCATCGAAACGCGGAGAACCGCGCGGCGACGGAGATCTTTAAAACTAAGCGTTGCAAAGACCTGAAATTTAGGCAAATAACACAAATAAAAAATTGTAAAAATATACAAAAAATCCTAGGTTTATATCTTAGGAGCAGTAAGACTTAAAACCCCATGGCTGCGCCATCGAAACGGTGAAAAATACGTTATTGCCGATATCTCGCTGAAAAAGCATCGCAGAGGTCTAAAGTTTTTTGTAAAACCTAGATTTGAATTTGTCGAAACTTGTAAAAATACACAAAAAATCCTAGGTTTATATTTCAGGAGCTGTAGTACGGTATTGCTTAGAAATAAGTCGTGATTATTTATCGAAGAAAGTAAGTATTAGTAACGATAGTAGGTAAAAAGTATTTTTTTAAATAATATAAACCCAGTAATAACGGTTTGAATGTTTCGATAGGGTGACCATGACTTATTGTTTACAGAAAACTTTCTACCTATTGTTAGAAATTTCTCAAGGATCCTAAATTAAATAAAAATGAAGAGTCGTATGTTTATTTCTTATAAACATAAGTATGTTTTTGTATCTTATTGTTTGACATCGTGTAACATCTACCAATCCGCACTGGGCCAGCGTGGTGGATTATAGCCCATTCCCTCTCAGAGGAGGACTGTGTCCCAGTAGCGGGAACATTAATAGGCTGATGATGATGATGATGATCTTATCGTTTCATTTTAGTAATTTTATTAATTCAGTTAGGTGCTTTTTCAGCTATCAAGCAATGAACGGGTCCATTGCTTAATAGCTGAAAAAGCATCTAAATTAAAAAAGCAATTGTTTGAATTTGTCTAAAGGATATGCAATGATTAATAATACATATATTTCTAATATATGTATTATTAATCATTGCATAGTATTTCCAGAATGATTTGTTATGACGATAGTAAAACCGAAATGCACGCAAGTTCTGAACAACCTATGACAATACATAATCTAACTTATTTATAGTCTATACATAGATGATTAAGATAATTAAAACAAAACAGTAATTTAAATCAAACCATACTTCACAGTCTAAAAAAATATAATATAAAAAAATTTCTTAGTGTAAGTAAATAATCTGTGATTTGTGGTTTTGTCAGAAATATGTAAGTTAGCAGTCTGTGATTTAGGTGTTTTTTTAAAGAAATAAACATGTTTTTGTATCTTATCATTTTAATTTAATTTATAATCCTTGAAAAATAATGTCTAATGCAATAGGTGGAAGTTTTCTGTAAGCAATAAGTCATGGTCACCCTAACCAAACATTCAGAACGTTTTGTAGGTTATAAGCGATACCGTACTACAGCTCCTGAAATATAAACCTAGGATTTTTTTGTGTATTTTTAAGAGTTTTGACTAATTCAAATCTAGGTTTTACAGAAAACTTCAGACCTCTGCGATGCTTCTTCAGCGAGATATCGGCGATAACGTATTTTTCACCATTTCAATGGCGCGGCCATGGGGTTGTAGTCTTACAGCTCCTAAAATATAAACCTAGGATTTTTTGTATATATTTTTACAAAAAATTTACAAATTCAATCTGTCATTTACCTAAATTTCAGGTGTCTGCAACGCTTAGTTTTAAAGATCTCCGTGGCCGCGCTGTTCTCCGCGTTTCAATGGCGCGGCCACGTTCAAACCATTATAACTTTTTACCATAACTTTGACAAATTTATGGTTTTGGGAATCAACTTTTACAAACTTTTACAAAAACTTGGCATAGTTTTTTAAAAAAAAAACGCCGTGGCCGCGCGGTCGAAACGGACACCGAAATGGTCATCAGTCACTTTTATTGCACGATGTATCCTATATTCTTGAAAAAAAAAATCTTGACATTACATAACAATATACAATGTTTTTATAAGTATAAAGCACTGTAGTATCTACAGCTATTATAAAACATCTTCATTTATCAGTCTGGTTACTTATTATAACTAGTACTTTGATCAGTCTTAAAATGAAGTACAAAAAACAAATTAATGACTAATTAATAGCCCTTGGAGACTTCTAATACAGGCATTGTTTGCCTAAAAGGAGGCTCCAAACACATTAAGATGTAATGTAATATCTAACTGAGTCAATAAACTATTTTGTATTTTATTTTTTGTATACAATATTACAATCAACTTGAATTTTTTTTTAAGTTTAACAACATACAACATAAAGAAAAATTTAGAACAAAATCTTCATTTCACAATAAAATTTGTCATCAGATATTTTATTTTAATTTACTATGTCACATCGACCTCTTTCCGTCTTCGTCAAGCGTTTCCTTGACATCTGAAAGCAAAAATAAAACATTTTAATGTTGTCACAACCGTACCCAAAGTACTCCTTCGCAAAAAAAAACAATCACTATAGCAATATAAAATAATGTACGTGCAAATAAACACTCCTATTTAATCGATAATGTTTAACTAATAATGAAAAAAACACTCATTACTGTATCTGTACACATTTAATAACAATCACCAAAAAACATCGAATAAAAATACTTACTTTTTACTGTCAAAAAGCAAAGACGGTCTGTAAGAACCCTTAGGGTTCTTACAGACGAGCGGCACGTTGCCAACGGCAGATAAACTGCAGCCGTCGCCACCTGTTGACGGCTGCCGTCGACGCGCCGGGCGGCAGCCGCCGAAGCGTTGACGACTGCCGTCGACGCTTGCATCTGTGCAGTCCGCGTAAATATGTGTCGACGGCTGCCGTCGACGCGCCGGCGGCAGCCGCCGACGCCACAACTGTAAGCGTCGACGGCAGCCGTCGCCACCCGTCGACAGTTTATCTGCCGTTGGCAACGTGCCGCTCGTCTGTAAGAACCCTAAGGTCCACGTCGCGCGTTGAGTGGCACAACACTGTGAAACACGTTCAGACCCGCATGCCGCTCCTCTCACCTCTTATACCCTTCCCGGTATTCCCTAAAGTTTCGCAAATATTACGATTGTCACAACCGTAACCTGGCACAACCGTACCCAGTCTACCCTTTTTTTTAATCGTCAAATAACTCCTCCCGCTCTGGGTGGAGCAGGAGGGAGTGTCAGACTTTTACTGACTAAAACCCATCCATGTTCCTTCATCGCCCTTTGTGTTCCGGGGCCACGGTATCTCTTTCGAACAGTCCCGCAACCCCGGCAGGACCCAGTCTACCCTACCGTACCATTATCTATACAACATTAGACAAAATGGCATAAAAAAAACACGTTTGTTATATGAGAGCCCCCCATAAATATTTATTCTATACTGTGTTTAGTGTTTGTTGTTATCATCATCAATGAAAATTTTAACTGTCTAGCTATCACGGTTCATGAGATACAGCCTGGTGACAGACAGACGGACGTACAGTGGTGGTGACGCGGCGTGTAAATAGCCGCGACAGGCGTGGAACTCACTGTATTTTGTAGGATAAGGTTTAATACTAAGTAATTAGGTATATAGATTCCTAAGAAACCCACCCTGTGAACTGCAGAATAGGAAAATGGTTTCTACGTCAGCACCGAAAAACTATTGGCCCACTAACCTTCAGACCAGCTTCGGGACGCCTCACCAGCAACTCTCAGCAGCTCACCACGTGAAGCACTTTCACGTAACCGAATGTTATATCACTGCTGGGTATCTGTCACAAGTTTCTTGACTCTTTAGCTGTCCATCACGGTGAAAAAAACGCACTTTTCATCAAAATTACACGAAAAGCACCGGCCGTGATTTCCAAAAAAGGTAGGAATGTCCTTATTGGTCGGCGCTCGGTGAGCGGCCGTCAAAACTATGGCGCTAGTGTCGCCAGGTTCAGCGAATCCCAGCGCGAGGTCTTAGGCGCGTAAACCAAATAGCTTCAGATACTAACTAGAAACCATTTGAAAATGAATTAATTATACCTAAAGAAATTACCATATACTTAGGTTGAACAGAAATAAATATTAAAACAAAAAATCAATCATGGTCACTCAAGGTGCCCAACCATGCTGCCCGGTTTGGAAGTTCGCAGAACTTTCAAAAGAAGACAAATTAATAAAGGTAAATGAATTATGGTTGCTAGAATTATGTTTATTGAATTAATTGCATTATACTAAATAAAATGAGAAAAGAGATAATGTTATTATTGCGTTGGTATGGGATACAGTTTTACAACCGGACGCTTGAAAATTCCACATTTCGTTTTAACCGTCGCAATACGAACGACTTTATCAGAACCGGGATGAATTTCTGTGATTACACCTAATGGCCATCTTAAAGGAGGGCAATCGTCCTGTCCAACAAGTACGACAGTTCCGATTTCTATAGGACGGTCAGGAGAGGTCCACTTCTGCCTGACTTGCAGCGTGTGCAGATATTCCAAACGCCACTTTTTCCAGTAAGACTGAACCATGCTATCTAGTAATTGTTTGCGTTGAATAAGATTAATGCGCACGTCTTTCAAGTCCACGGCCGGCAAGTACTGCAATGGGGTTGACATTAAGAAATGCGCAGGGGTTATAACTTCTGGTGAAGGATCAGAAGACACAACAGTAAGTGGACGAGAATTCATAATGCACTCTATCTGAACCAATACTGTCTGCAACTCCTCGTAGGTGAGAAGCTGATCTCCTATCACACGGTGAAGGTGAGTTTTCAAGCTCTTAATGTTCCCCTCCCAAATCCCACCGAAGTGTGGGCTCCGAGGTGGGATCATCTTCCACTCTATTCGACGGATACTAAGTTCCTGCTTTAGAGCAGTTTGAAACTCTGAGTCAATCAGAATTTTGAAGATATTGTCCAATTGTGCCTTTGCCCCCACAAAATTGGTGCCATTGTCAGAGTATAGGCATGAGACAGGGCCACGACGAGAGATAAACCGCTTAAATGCAGCTAAAAAGGCATCCGACGTTAGCTCCGAGACTAACTCGATATGAATGGCCTTAGTTACAAGGCAGACAAATAGGCAGATATATGCCTTCTGTGAATGCTGACCTCTCCTCCGAGTAAGGGTTATACGGACCGGGCCTGCGTAATCAACGCCCGTATGAACAAAGGCTTTAGCTTCTGACACACGATATGACGGCAAATCTGCCATCATGGGCTTTGGGTGTGATGGATTTACTCTGAAGCAGTAGTTGCATTTCCGCACCCTAGCCCTTACAACAGTTCTGGCGTCCAATATCCAGACACGTTGGCGCAAAATGGAAATAAGCAGACCTGGGCCTGTATGACAGTTCATAACATGAAAATGATCAATTAAAAGATCCACCACGGGGTCATGCTTAGGGAGCAAAAGAGGATGCTTAGCCTCAAATGGCAAATCCGAATTAGAAAGCCTACCTCCTATGCGCAACAGCTCATCTTCGTCAAGGAACACGAATAAGCTCTGCAGCTTTTTTGAAGGCAATTTATCTTTATTAAGAGCTTTGATATCTTCTGCAAAGTGAACTCTTTGAACAGAACGAATCACAGCCTTTTCTGCAGTCATAAGATTATTGACCATACCAGGAGAAGAAACTTTTTTTATAAAACGAAGGATATAAACGACAATTCTAAGAAGCTTATCCCAAGAGGATATACGCTGAGCTAATTCATTTAGGATCAATGGTTCACATTGAACTGTCGCAGTAAGTACCTTTGCCCTGTGTTCAGGCAATTGACCTGCATTGGAAGGAGTAAAAGGTTTTACGGGCCATTTCGAAGGTGGGTTCCGAATTCACGATGGGCCGTTCCACCACAAGTCGTGCGACATGAGCTGCGAAGGTAACATACCACGCGAAAGACAATCGCTCGGGTTTTTACACCCGGCGACGTCATAATAATTTTCAGGAGGTAAATTCTCCTGACACTGGGCAACGCGGTTGCTGACAAATACTGACCACCGATGCGGGGAAGAATGTATCCACGAAAGAGCGATGGTAGAATCCGAGAACGCGAAAGTTCCTGCAATAGGAAGACGTGCACGATAAGTTTCATGAACTGTACGTATCAGCTTAGACATAAGAACCGCAGCGCAAAGTTCCAAGCGAGCAAGTGTGGTTACTTTGGTAGGGGAAACCTTTGATTTCGCACACAATAATCTCACTGTGATATTCCCAGCAGGATCAGTAGTGTGTAGGTATATGACACATCCATACCCATTCATACTGGCGTCACAGAAGGCAACGATCAGCACAGTGCTATCACGCAAAACGCCTACGTGTCGAGGAATTTTCAGAGATGAAATTAATGGAAATTCTTGTATGAACGCCGAGAACTTTTGAATAATTCTTTCGGGTGGAGTGTCATCCCAACCAATATTGGACAGCCACAGCTCTCTGATAAGCAGCTTGGCATATAAAATTATAGGGGCTACTAATCCGAGGACATCAAATAGTCGGGCGACTACCGACAGTATGCTCCGCTTAGTACACTTCTCTTCTACATTAAGAGTCTTGAAGAAAAAGCTGTCATCTACCGTTGCCCATGAAAGGCCTAATACCTTTGAAGCATTGGTAGAAGAATCATCACAAAAGTCTACCGTACTGCGATGCGAATCCGGAACATCATCAAGTAGCATTTGAGAATTACTCGTCCACTTTACTAAATCAAAGGCGCAAGACTTAAACAACGAGATCAATTCTCGTGAAAGGAGAATGGCGCTGGATTCATCTGGAATAGAATGAACCAAATCATCCATATAAAGTTTAGACTCTGCCACAGTGGCAGCATCCGGGAAATGTGGCCTCATATCCTGGGCTAATTGGCGAACGGTCCGCATTGCCAAATACGGGCTTGACTCAAGTCAAGCCCGTATTTGGCAATGCGGACCGCCGCCGGAATTTGGACTCAAGTCCAAAAGGGACCCGATTAAATTGAAAGGTTCGTATTAAATCATCAGGACTGAATCTATATAAGATTCTCAAATATTTACGATGTTCATCAGGGACTTCAATCTGCAAATACATTTGCTTTATATCCGCAGTCATAGCGACAGGGAAAAGCCGAAAATCAAGCAATAGCAAGAATAAATCTGCCTGCAAATTAGGACCGGTATGTAACACGTCGTTCAATGACAATCCGGTGTGAGTTGTGGCACTAGCATCAAGTACGATCCGAGGCATCGGCTTATCCGGACGGGTAACAGCGTGATGCGGGATGTAGTATCCCTCGTCAGTAATATCGGACTCGGCGACTTGTGACAAGTAACCCTTATCGACATATTCATTAATTACGTTATTATAGTTTTTTTGTAAATCAGGCGATTGTTTGAACTTGCGTTCCAAGGCCATCAGTCGACGTTGAGCAGCAATGCGAGAACTACCCAGTGCACTCGGGTCTTTAGAAAAAGGTAACGCAACAGAATACCGGCCACCATCAGCGCGAGTGATCGACGATGCAAACAAGTTCTCACATTCAGTCTCTTCTGGACTTAAAAATCGCATATTAGGTATTTCTTCCAGTTGCCAGAATTTTTGAACTAAATCATTAAGTGCGAGTGCAGAAAAAGAAGTTTTATTAATTTTATTTTGAAACTCATTACAGGGATAGTCACCCATCAACACGAAACCGAACGCGGTCAATAAAGCGGGGGGCGCGTTAGTGCCCGACTCAACTTTGTTACCTAAGTAAATGTACGGAAATAATTGCGCACCTAATACGACGTCCACGTTCCCGGGAATATTCCACGTCAAATCAGCAAGGGGTAATCCCTCTAAGTAGCCGACATCACCCTTGGTTATATAGTGAGTAGGCAGCTGATCTGTTATACCGACAACGACAAGTGCATGTATCGAGTATTTATTATTTGGGTATACGCGAGACTCAATGTCGAAATTAACGTACCCCAATATTGGCTGAGACGCAGAGCCAATTCCCTTAACAAAAGAATTACTCAAGGGGATTATAATTAAGTTAAGCGCCTTGCAACAATCAACGGTTATCAAGTTATTTTGAGAGCCATTATCAATAAGGCAACGTATTATTATTTTATTACCAGTCTTAGCTTTCGCGTAAACTTGCGCGGTTGACAATAAAATAGAAGAATTAGGTCTAACTTCAGCACTTAATGACAGCGAGGGAATACCTGAAGAAACATCAACACTATGATTCGAGTTATCAATGCGCAACGCAGCCGAAACAGGTGCGCTGTTATCAGCTGAGCAATTTTTCATAACGCGCGAGTCTATGTTTACATCGGACTGTCCGGACGAAGCGCACGACGGCGACGGGATCACAGGTGAAGTCAATGACCCTTGACCGGTAGGAAGTTGAGACACTTGAACGTAATTATTTGACCTAATATTATGATCTTTTTTATTATCAAAGTGTAAGTAAGTGTGATGTTTTTTCTTGCATGTATCGCAAACATGCGTAGATTTACAAGACGTAACTGTGTTAGAGCTCATAAGGTGAGCAGCGGTGGCCCAGTGGTGGCGGCCCCGACTTACGAACAGTAAGTCGTGGGTTCGAACCCAGGCAGGCGCATTACTTTGTGTAATTTATTTCATCACCGCTGCTCTCAAAACGGTGAAGGAAAACATCGTGAGGAAACCGGCATGTCCTAGAACCAAAAAATTCGAAGACATGTGACGTCTACCAATCCGCACTGGGCCCGCGTGGTGGATTATAGCCCATTCCCTCTCATAGAGAGGAGGCCTGTGTCCCAGCAGTGGGAACATTAATAGGCTGATGATGATGATGATGATGATGATGAACTTTGTGAGACCCACTTAAACAATTAACACAACCATGTTTTGATTTAATAAATTCAAATCGTGCTCGCGGAGAACTCAAGTTCTTAAACTGAGAACAAGCGTAAATTAAATGATCAGTTTTGTTACAAAATTCGCACGATTTCGGCGGCGAAGTAGTAGGCACACTCTCATTACTCGCGACGAACGACTTGTAGGTATGAGGACGGGACGATTGATTAGTAGGCGGCTTGCTTGCGCTCGCGCCAGTGTTCGATGTCCGCGTCGAATTATTGTTTGAACGTTGCAATATTTTTGCTTGATCTTGTACGAAAGATACCAAGTCATTATAAGACGGAATTTCTTTATTACGAAACGCTAACTCAAACGCTTGTACTGTTTGTGAATCGATTTTCCTAAGCGCGCAATGAGATAAGATGAAATCGGACAAATCCTCGATACCTAATTGTTTCAATGCCGCCACGGAGGAGGTATACATACCAATAAATGTATCCAGACTGTTAGACGTGTTTATGCAACTCTTAGAGTCAAGAATATTATTTAAGTAATGTGTGCCTAATGCACGTTTATCTTGAAACTTTTTTACTAAACTTTCCCAAATAATATTATAGGTTTCCCCCGTAGGCACAATGCCTGCCGTGACCTTGAGTGCGTCGTGCGTAAGTTTACCTACTAAATACTGCACGCGCTGCGAGTCAGTCAGCTGGCTGTTGTTATGAATGTTAGATTTAAAACTTTCGTAAAACTTAGGCCAATTTTGTGTTTTGCCATCAAAACTTGGCTTTTTTAACATTAGAATTAGACAAGTCATTTCGCGATGATGATTCATGTGATCGCAACGCCTGAATAATATTATTTCGGGTGTGCTTTACTCGAAGGTATAGATCATCAAACGAATCTAAAGGCTTGTAATCTGGCTTAAACGACATATCAACTGATAACTGGAGACCATTTAAATCATCTAACAACGTTTCGAACTGACTACGCATCTCATCAATAGGTTCAGACTTAGCCATGAAAGTTTCGTTACTTCTTGACGCGTAATTAGAAATGTTTTTTGAAAGATCAAATAAATCATTCATCCGCGAAAAAAGTCTTTCTTTTTTAGCCGTCAAAAGGACGAACTGTTTATCAATCGAACTAGACGTATTGTCTTTATCCGTAGGCATTATAAAGCAAGAATTCACAATGAATACCTATACAGAAAAAAATTAAATTATTAATTAATTACCTACGTGATAATAATGACGTAAAAATATGTGGAATTTGCAAATGGCGTAACCGGCGCTGCTAGTACTAATCTATTCTGTGCCGGCGCACAATGGCGGTAATATGTAGGTACTTCGAGAACTTTACCAAAAAATTACGTAAATCTGCGAACATCCAAGCATTTAAGTGGAAAATAATACTTATAATAAGTATTTTGAATGAAAATATATGCTAGTGTACAATATCCGAGCTATGAAGGACCAAATAAAATGGTGACGCGGCGTGTAAATAGCCGCGACAGGCGTGGAACTCACTGTATTTTGTAGGATAAGGTTTAATACTAAGTAATTAGGTATATAGATTCCTAAGAAACCCACCCTGTGAACTGCAGAATAGGAAAATGGTTTCTACGTCAGCACCGAAAAACTATTGGCCCACTAACCTTCAGACCAGCTTCGGGACGCCTCACCAGCAACTCTCAGCAGCTCACCACGTGAAGCACTTTCACGTAACCGAATGTTATATCACTGCTGGGTATCTGTCACAAGTTTCTTGACTCTTCAGCTGTCCATCACGGTGAAAAAAACGCACTTTTCATCAAAATTACACGAAAAGCACCGGCCGTGATTTCCAAAAAAGGTAGGAATGTCCTTATTGGTCGGCGCTCGGTGAGCGGCCGTCAAAACTATGGCGCTAGTGTCGCCAGGTTCAGCGAATCCCAGCGCGAGGTCTTAGGCGCGTAAACCAAATAGCTTCAGATACTAACTAGAAACCATTTGAAAATGAATTAATTATACCTAAAGAAATTACCATATACTTAGGTTGAACAGAAATAAATATTAAAACAAAAAATCAATCATGGTCACTCAAGGTGCCCAACCAGTGGAGTCTTAGTAATAGGGTCCCGTGTTTACCCTTTTGGGTACGGAACTCTAGAAACAAAATGTCTTCGTTGTTTTTTTCGTTTCGAACCACAAGGATCATGCTGCAGTAAACAGTGAATTTTCAAATCCGAAACTATGAGAAATACCGAAAAATACTCAAAAGAGTCTCGTGCCCGATTTTGATGAGAACTAAAACTGCATTATCGGATTTTTGAAAAATCAATGTTCCTAGCCAGGAATTTAAACCGTTGGTTTTGAAAAAAAAAAACCCACTGTATTATAACACCATATTTGGATAACGTCGGTATTAAGGATCAAAATCTGGGAAGTAATGGTTTCTGGGAGGTCAATTTGATACACAGACAGGTAAACAACAACAACAACAGCCCATAACGTCCACTGCTGGACATAAGCCTCTCCCATGATGGGAGGAATATGCCGTAATCTCCACGCTTGGCAGGCAGATTGGAGATCGCAGTGATGAAAGACTAACAGAAAACGCTGCTGCCCAATCTCTGGTCTACGGAGGTGCAAGGTGTTCTGCCTCAGACATTAGTCGCCCTATACGACACCCGTGAGTGTAATTGGTTGGTTCTATTCTACTCTGCCGGATACCACACGGCTCAAAATCCATGAAAGGCAATAACAAAACGCACAATTAATATTTTAAAATGGCGTCGTGTGCAAGTAATTGGTTTTGCAGACCAAAATCAATACGATATTGATGTCAAAATGTCCGTTTACAATAATGAGATGGAATGTAATATCTGACAGATGGAACGCGGGTTGTAATTTTGCTTTAAATGTAACAAAATATTGGGTGTACTGCAAACTGCATTTTATTCCCGGCTTACAAAAAGCTGATCACGTCTTCGTATTGTCAAAGTTTGTTGTTAATAAGTTCAACCAATTACGTATGAACGACTACAGACTGCTGAGCGTGAAGATCTGAGTACGATTCCCAGGTCGGGCAAAGTGTTATTGGGTTTTTCCATCAAGAATTTCTCTCATAGCAACCAAGTCTAGTGCTAGCTAAGCTGGTGAAGCGTGCACTGACTGTTTCCACGCCACCATACGCAAGCGGTGCGCGTCTTTGGTGCGCAGGGTGCGGGCCAGCTCCAATGCTGTCCTGGTGATGATCGCTGGACGTTTGGACTGCCCTTATATTAGGAAGTGCTGCAGTAGGCATATAGCCAGGGCTTGTTAGCGACGGATTTCACATTATTGCTGAGCTTTTATTCATTAAAGTTATTATATTTTATCCAAAATTTGCCACACTCATAATTATACTTATATTTTATATTAATTAATTTAATTTCCGACTCATTTTTTTTTATTATTTATTGTTATTATCTCCTTTATTCATTTAGTATCCTAATTATTCACATTTTTAAATATTTCTTAAAAAAACAAAAACATTTAAAAATATAAATATAAAAAATAGTAGTCCGCCGGTGTCGGGAGCAGGGTCCAAACCACCGGTGGTTAGGGCTGCAGAGACAGGAACCTCCTCACAATGCGAGCCGTATCGAGGAGTACTGCCTTCTGAATCAGGCCCTTGATCCAACCGCCTAAAGAGAGCTTCGATAGATGGTCATCGAAGCTCTTGGCTATAAGGCCATTGGCCGTCACGACAATCGGCACAATGATAACCGAGTTCATATTCCACATGCCGCGAACCTCGTGTGCCAAGTCGAGATATTTTATTTTTTTTGTAACAATACAATAACTTTGCACGATAACCAGTTTGGGTTCAGGCCCAAACTGTCCACAGATAGTGCTATACTGAGTTTGAAGCATGCTGTCAGATATTACACGGACCGGAGCACGCCTGTTTACGCCTGCTTCCTGGATCTGTCCAGAGCATTTGACCTGGTTTCGTACAAAGTGCTGTGGAAAAAGTTGCTCGATAGGCGAGTTGCGCCTGAAGTTGTTAAAATCTTCCAGCACTGGTACGGGAACCAGGTCAATAATGTTAAATGGTCGGGAGCTCTGTCGGACTCGTACAGGTTGGAGTGCGGGGTGAGGCAGGGGGGGTTGAGCTCACCATCGATATACAGATTGAAGAGCGTTCTTCAATCTGTATATCGATGGACTTGTTGCCGAGCTCAGCAGCCGCCATGTTGGATGCCATGTTGATGATGTTTGTTTTAACAACATCAGCTACGCTGATGATATGGTGCTGCTGAGCGCGTCAATAGGGGGACTCAGAGAGCTAATAAGCATTTGCGAAACGTACGCGCATACACATGGCCTAAGATATAACGTCAAAAAGAGCGAGCTTACGGTTTTCAATGCGGGTTCTAAGTGTCCGGCGGAGGTTCCACCAGTAAGGCTGTGTGGGGTGTCCTTGGAGCGGGTACACACTTTTAAGTATCTGGGCCATATTGTGACGTCCGACCTAAAGGACGACGCTGATATAGAGCGAGAAAGGAGGGCGCTGTCGGTGAGGGTGAATATGATTGCCCGCAGGTTTGCTCGTAGCTCCAAGGATGTGAAGATCACCTTGTTTCGAGCCTACTGCACAGCTTTTTATACGAGTAGTCTGTGGGTATCATATTTGCAGAAATCCTACAGCGCTCTCCGCGTTCAATATAATAACGCGCTAAGGGCGCTGCTGCGGCTGCCTCGCTTCTGCAGCGCATCGGGAATGTTCGCAAGCGTTCGCATTGAATGTTTTTATGCCAGCATGCGTAAAAGGGCGACCTCGTTAGCGAGTAGAGTGCGGGGCAGCGGCAACAGTCTTCTTACAGTTGTTGCCAACAGGTTGGACGGACCATTTATGCAGCACTGGCAGGCCTTACATGCGCCTGTATATCAAGCCTGGGGCAGGTAAAAAAAAAGTAAAATGTAAACCTTTCAGTATGATTTAATTTAACGTGACTTTGATTTTAATGTTATTTATGGTTTTCATTTAGATTATGATTTTGACTTTAATACTGATTTTATTATGATTTTGACTTTAATTCTGATTTTATTATGATCTTTATTTTAATTTTAGATTTTAAAGATGTTGATTTAAATGTGGATTTTAACTTTGATTATAATTGGCAATTTTAAGTTTAATAATGTAATGTCATGTGAATTAGTTATAGTGTAATTTATGTAATAAGTATGTATTGAGTTATATGGGTTAATGCCTGAAATAAATGATAATAATAATAATAATAGACTCGACGCCCTGGATAGAAGAGTTCGTACACTGCTGACCGAAAGCCGGATGCATCACCCACGATCATCTGTTATGAGACTGTACATCCCGCGGAAGTGCGGAGGTCGAGGCTTTTTAAACGCGAAGACCCTCCACAACCGCGAGGTGTGCAGTCTCAGAGAATATTTTTTAAAAGCCGAGGTGGGTATGCACCGAGATGTGGTCGCAGTGGACAAGGGACTCACCCCGCTGTCCATGGCTAAAGAGAACTGGCACAGACCTGAGGTACTTACCACCGATGACCGCAAGGAAGTATGGCAAGGCAAAGAGCTTCACGGGCGCTTCTACCGGGCTCTTCATGGGCCCGATGTAGATTTTCTAGCGTCCGTGTCCTGGTTACGTTTCGGCGACCTCTTTGGGGAAACTGAAGGTTTTGTTTGTGCGATTATGGACGAAGTTATGTTGACGAACAACTACCGGAAATATATTATGAAGGACGGGACGGTTGACGTGTGTCGGGCATGCCACCTTCCGGGTGAGTCCATCAGACATATTATTTCTGGTTGTTCTCGTCTGGCTAACGGCGAGTACTTGCACAGGCATAACCAAGTAGCCAGGATTATACACCAGCAACTTGCCTTGAAATATAAACTTGTGGAATCTGAGGTACCGTACTACAAGTATGTGCCCGACCCAGTTCTCGAAAATGACCATGTCACGCTGTACTGGGATCGGTCCATCATTACTGACAGGACTATTGTCGCCAATAAGCCTGACATAGTGATGATGGACCGATCAGCGCGCCGCGTATGATAATCGATGTTACCATTCCGCATGACGAGAACCTCGTGAAAGCTGAGAAAGAGAAACAAATAAAATATCTCGACTTGGCACACGAGGTTCGCGGCATGTGGAATATGAACTCGGTTATCATTGTGCCGATTGTCGTGACGGCCAATGGCCTTATAGCCAAGAGCTTCGATGACCATCTATCGAAGCTCTCTTTAGGCGGTTGGATCAAGGGCCTGATTCAGAAGGCAGTACTCCTCGATACGGCTCGCATTGTGAGGAGGTTCCTGTCTCTGCAGCCCTAACCACCGGTGGTTTGGACCCTCCTCCCGACACCGGCGGACTACTATTTTTTATATTTATATTTTTAAATGTTTTTGTTTTTTTAAGAAATATTTAAAAATGTGAATAATTAGGATACTAAATGAATAAAGGAGATAATAATAATAAATAATAAAAAAAAATGAGTCGGAAATTAAATTAATTAATATAAAATATAAGTATAATTATGAGTGTGGCAAATTTTGGATAAAATATAATAACTTTAATGAATAAAAGCTCAGCAATAATGTGAAATCCGTCGCTAACAAGCCCTGGCTATATGCCTACTGCAGCACTTCCTAATATAAGGGCAGTCCAAACGTCCAGCGATCATCACCAGGACAGCATTGGAGCTGGCCCGCACCCTGCGCACCAAAGACGCGCACCGCTTGCGTATGGTGGCGTGGAAACAGTCAGTGCACGCTTCACCAGCTTAGCTAGCACTAGACTTGGTTGCTATGAGAGAAATTCTTGATGGAAAAACCCAATAACACTTTGCCCGACCTGGGAATCGTACTCAGATCTTCACGCTCAGCAGTCTGTAGTCGTTCATACGTAATTGGTTGAACTTATTAACAACAAACTTTGACAATACGAAGACGTGATCAGCTTTTTGTAAGCCGGGAATAAAATGCAGTTTGCAGTACACCCAATATTTTGTTACATTTAAAGCAAAATTACAACCCGCGTTCCATCTGTCAGATATTACATTCCATCTCATTATTGTAAACGGACATTTTGACATCAATATCGTATTGATTTTGGTCTGCAAAACCAATTACTTGCACACGACGCCATTTTAAAATATTAATTGTGCGTTTTGTTATTGCCTTTCATGGATTTTGAGCCGTGTGGTATCCGGCAGAGTAGAATAGAACCAACCAATTACACTCACGGGTGTCGTATAGGGCGACTAATGTCTGAGGCAGAACACCTTGCACCTCCGTAGACCAGAGATTGGGCAGCAGCGTTTTCTGTTAGTCTTTCATCACTGCGATCTCCAATCTGCCTGCCAAGCGTGGAGATTACGGCATATTCCTCCCATCATGGGAGAGGCTTATGTCCAGCAGTGGACGTTATGGGCTGTTGTTGTTGTTGTTTACCTGTCTGTGTATCAAATTGACCTCCCAGAAACCATTACTTCCCAGATTTTGATCCTTAATACCGACGTTATCCAAATATGGTGTTATAATACAGTGGGTTTTTTTTTTCAAAACCAACGGTTTAAATTCCTGGCTAGGAACATTGATTTTTCAAAAATCCGATAATGCAGTTTTAGTTCTCATCAAAATCGGGCACGAGACTCTTTTGAGTATTTTTCGGTATTTCTCATAGTTTCGGATTTGAAAATTCACTGTTTACTGCAGCATGATCCTTGTGGTTCGAAACGAAAAAAACAACGAAGACATTTTGTTTTTAGGGTTCCGTACCCAAAAGGGTAAACACGGGACCCTATTACTAAGACTCCACTGGTTGGGCACCTTGAGTGACCATGATTGATTTTTTGTTTTAATATTTATTTCTGTTCAACCTAAGTATATGGTAATTTCTTTAGGTATAATTAATTCATTTTCAAATGGTTTCTAGTTAGTATCTGAAGCTATTTGGTTTACGCGCCTAAGACCTCGCGCTGGGATTCGCTGAACCTGGCGACACTAGCGCCATAGTTTTGACGGCCGCTCACCGAGCGCCGACCAATAAGGACATTCCTACCTTTTTTGGAAATCACGGCCGGTGCTTTTCGTGTAATTTTGATGAAAAGTGCGTTTTTTTCACCGTGATGGACAGCTAAAGAGTCAAGAAACTTGTGACAGATACCCAGCAGTGATATAACATTCGGTTACGTGAAAGTGCTTCACGTGGTGAGCTGCTGAGAGTTGCTGGTGAGGCGTCCCGAAGCTGGTCTGAAGGTTAGTGGGCCAATAGTTTTTCGGTGCTGACGTAGAAACCATTTTCCTATTCTGCAGTTCACAGGGTGGGTTTCTTAGGAATCTATATACCTAATTACTTAGTATTAAACCTTATCCTACAAAATACAGTGAGTTCCACGCCTGTCGCGGCTATTTACACGCCGCGTCACCATTTTATTTGGTCCTTCATAGCTCGGATATTGTACACTAGCATATATTTTCATTCAAAATACTTATTATAAGTATTATTTTCCACTTAAATGCTTGGATGTTCGCAGATTTACGTAATTTTTTGGTAAAGTTCTCGAAGTACCTACATATTACCGCCATTGTGCGCCGGCACAGAATAGATTAGTACTAGCAGCGCCGGTTACGCCATTTGCAAATTCCACATATTTTTACGTCATTATTATCACGTAGGTAATTAATTAATAATTTAATTTTTTTCTGTATAGGTATTCATTGTGAATTCTTGCTTTATAATGCCTACGGATAAAGACAATACGTCTAGTTCGATTGATAAACAGTTCGTCCTTTTGACGGCTAAAAAAGAAAGACTTTTTTCGCGGATGAATGATTTATTTGATCTTTCAAAAAACATTTCTAATTACGCGTCAAGAAGTAACGAAACTTTCATGGCTAAGTCTGAACCTATTGATGAGATGCGTAGTCAGTTCGAAACGTTGTTAGATGATTTAAATGGTCTCCAGTTATCAGTTGATATGTCGTTTAAGCCAGATTACAAGCCTTTAGATTCGTTTGATGATCTATACCTTCGAGTAAAGCACACCCGAAATAATATTATTCAGGCGTTGCGATCACATGAATCATCATCGCGAAATGACTTGTCTAATTCTAATGTTAAAAAAGCCAAGTTTTGATGGCAAAACACAAAATTGGCCTAAGTTTTACGAAAGTTTTAAATCTAACATTCATAACAACAGCCAGCTGACTGACTCGCAGCGCGTGCAGTATTTAGTAGGTAAACTTACGCACGACGCACTCAAGGTCACGGCAGGCATTGTGCCTACGGGGGAAACCTATAATATTATTTGGGAAAGTTTAGTAAAAAAGTTTCAAGATAAACGTGCATTAGGCACACATTACTTAAATAATATTCTTGACTCTAAGAGTTGCATAAACACGTCTAACAGTCTGGATACATTTATTGGTATGTATACCTCCTCCGTGGCGGCATTGAAACAATTAGGTATCGAGGATTTGTCCGATTTCATCTTATCTCATTGCGCGCTTAGGAAAATCGATTCACAAACAGTACAAGCGTTTGAGTTAGCGTTTCGTAATAAAGAAATTCCGTCTTATAATGACTTGGTATCTTTCGTACAAGATCAAGCAAAAATATTGCAACGTTCAAACAATAATTCGACGCGGACATCGAACACTGGCGCGAGCGCAAGCAAGCCGCCTACTAATCAATCGTCCCGTCCTCATACCTACAAGTCGTTCGTCGCGAGTAATGAGAGTGTGCCTACTACTTCGCCGCCGAAAACGTGCGAATTTTGTAACAAAACTGATCATTTAATTTACGCTTGTTCTCAGTTTAAGAACTTGAGGGTTAATTATTGATTAATTGTATTTTTTGTTTTTACTATGGACACTTTTAACGTGCACATCTTGCTACATTGTTCTCACATAATATACCATCTTAACATGAATGATGTAACCAAGATTTTGTAACAACATTTTGATTTAAAAGAGTGTCCATGGAGTTTCTTGCCCGTTCTTCTCCATAGAGATCTACGCTAGGGAATGGGCAACTACAGTACTTTCACAGTTTTTATGTCTTGTGACTGTGACTGTAGCTACATTTAATTTTCATTTTTGTTTCGACAATTCAAAAGTGCCTGGAATAAATATTTGTGAGATGGCGCCCAACGTGGGACTTCCTAATTTCATTTTAATTTTGATTTGTGTTTGGTGGTGATAGTCCATGATAAAATCTTAATGTGAAATGAGATCTCCCCAAGAATTTGAAGTCTCTACATTTTCTTATCAACTTTCAAGTTCATCTAACCTTTCTAAACTGAAAGTAACAATTATATTTTTATTTTGTTTTTTACAACTCCTTCGTCGTAAAGGGCACAAAGAGCCGGAAGGTATTAAAATAATACGCTATTTTACACACAAAAAACTCTGCCTTAGCTATGAAAATTTTCGAAACTAAATATACAAAGTTATATTTTTCTACGACATTTCCAAGGCAGTGTCCTGGCTTTTTCCTTTGTACCTTTTGCGAGATTTTTTTCAAATTACAAGCGAGAGATAAAAGTATATTTTTTCTCCAGCTGTTTTTAAAACTCGCACTCACGACATCTTTTTTAATATCCAACCATACTTTTTCAAGAAAAATACATATTTAAATGATACTTACTCGTAAAGAAATGAATCTCTGTTATATTCTGTCATTCCCATAGCTCTGTTACAATTTTTGTATAGCTTTTATAAATACTTTCGTCATTTAACCTTTTGACCGTCAGAGCATAAACACACGCACGTGCCCTCCACAGCAAGCCACAATTTCACCTACTTACCATTTTGTCACATATTTATGTCATTTGGCGTACAGCAGGCCTATTACGTATCTCTGTTGACAGCTCGAAATGATAGTAACTGGGCTCAGTGTCCATCAAATAACTGTCAAAAAGTTAGTTTCGTATTATGACCAGTCGCGATCAAATCAGGTCATCGGTGCCCATCATGGCTGATAGTCACCGTAACTAATTTTGGCAGACGCTTTCGTATCGATTCTTCTAATATTGCGATTATGTAAGCATAGTGGACATCAAATTGATGACAACTGAGTATGAAGTGGTTTTCGTGAAAGACGCACTGTACACGGGCTGTTAGTTACCGTAAAGTTAAATCCACTCTGAGAAATAAGTAATACCAATATTTTGACATTCTCGGTTGTCATCAAAGTTCGGTGTACAACCGAAGTTTGATAGTCACTGGAGATCAAAATGATACGTAATAGCTCTACAGGCCACATGCTTGTTTGTCACGTAAATATGACTATAGCAGTCAAAAACTTAAGGAGAAAAAAAATCCATAAATAACTTACAATTACGAAAAACTATTAACTCCAATTTGAAACTTCGTTCCAAACTTAAGATAGAAGGTAAGAAAAATAGGTTTTCACTGTTTCAATTAATTAATAATTCGTTCGCTCAGTCTCGCTGTGAAATGGGTAGTGGGTGAAATTTTAATGAGCCTCAACTCGTTTGAGAGCAGTATTCCGTAGCGCTTAATGTGATATAATTCTACTATCGAACTTGTATTTTACATCGGAGAAAATGTAATTAGTTGAAGGAATTATGGGAGAAGGAGCAAAACTTAATATGGTTGATATAGAATAAGATAGAAGTGATGTAGAACATCTCACTAATTGATTGGTGAGACACCAGCAACTCAACCGCAACTTTATTGTTACGAGAGTAATAAAATATTACGTTTAATGAAATCAATATGTAGCGACGTGATATAGCTACTTGTTATTTAGTTTATGGCTACTACTTTCCCCAGATAAAGATAGGAGGGTTTTAAATGAAAAAAAAAAAAAAAAAAAAACAAAATTGTCGTATGTGGTGTTCGTAAGTGTATATTAGCATAATTTTTGTACAGCCATCGAGGAAAGGGGGTATGGGAACAATGGTGGCCAATCAGAACGCAGTATCGCATCATTTTACTGTACGCTGATTGGCTGGCGATGACGCGATGCGATCGGTACGAAATCGTATCATGAGTAACAGATGGATGAAGCCCAAACGCAATACTTTAGAATAACGTCCTATGTGCAAACCATTCTAAGAACTAAATTATGTGTGATTGTTGAAAACTAAAACACGCGGTTTTATAGTGATGTCGTTTTATTCCTTGTATTTTTCTCAGCAAACCCTTTCATTTGTTACGTGATATGATCATGGAAATTCTTTAAAAATAATTAATCCGCCATCTTTGGGAGTCCGCCATATTGGATTTAGAATGACGTCACTTAGCGAACCATGCATTGTAATCCAAACTAAACGTGTATTGAAAACTGGGAAGTAGATCAAGTTTAACTTCTAAGATTATTTTATACTAGCCGACGTCACGCGGTTTCACCCACGTAGTTCCCGTTCCCGTGGGAGTACGGGGATAAAATATAGCCTATGTTACTCTAGATAAATGTAGCTTTCTAATGGTGAAAGAATTTTTGAAATCGGCGCAGTCGTTTTTGGGTTTATTCATTACAAACATACACACAAAAATACAAATCTTTCCTCTTTATAATATTATTACTAGCGGACGTCATGCGGTTTCACCAGCGTAGTTCCCGTTCCCGTGGGAGTACGGAGATAAAACATAGTCTATGTTACTCAGGGTGAATGTAGCTTTCTAATGGTGAAAGAATTTTTGTAATCGGTTCATTACTTCCGGAGATTACCCCCTACATACAAACTTACAAACAAATGTTACCTCTTTATAATATTAGTATAGATAGTATAGATTATAGTGTAGATAACGTCAGTGGACCACGCATCAATAGATTCTTCAATGCCTGACTTAAATGTGATGGAATAATCAGTATCCATTTGTTTACCCATAAAAAGGTTTACCTACCACTGAAACCCTGGTTTTCTTAAATAAAGCCATAACCTGAAAATGCCCATAAAACCACTTTGTCTCTAAGAATGTGTAGTTTCACGAAATAGTCTGAGGAAAGTCTCAGTGCACGCATATTCCGCATTTTGTGACTTTCATAAGTCCGTTTTATGTTCGCTGTAAACTTTAAAAACCTTGTGCTTTAAAAGAAAGTAGAGTCAACCAACATTAAGTTAAAAATTTAAACTGAACTTTCTGGAGTTTGTGTTGAATTTCACTGGTTATATTCGAAATAATCCTTCATGATTTGCCTAGCCTTTTCCCAGACATGTTGGGGTCGGCTCCAGTCTATCCGGATGCAGCTGAATACCATTATTTTACAAGGAGTGACTGCCTATCTGACCTCCACAACCCAGTTGCTACTGGGTAATACAATACCCTTTGGTAAGACTGGTTTTAAGACTTTTGGACCACTAACTAACTATCGACAGCCGGGACAACCGGCTAAACATGCTTTCCGAGGCACGGAGAAAACTCGGTATGTAATGGGTGGTCACCCATCCACAGACCAAACTAGGCAAGCGCGGCATAACCTGAAGATTTTTTTTTACAATATGGGCCTGCTCTTGACCTCGATCACGCCTGATGGAAAGCGATGGATGAGATCTATGATGGAACGAGCGTGCCCAGAAGATGCCTGTTCACTCTTGCTTTGAAGGCAGGCGTGTTAAATGTGTGTGGGAACACAGACGCAAGCAGAGAGTTCCACACTTTGGCCGTGCGCATAATAAAAGTGGAGGAGAAGCGCTTAGTACGACTCGTCGAGATATCAACCAAGTGCGGATGGTACGCCGCAGTACGTCTGCTAGTCCGGTGGTAAAAGGGTGATGGTGGGATCTGGTCGTGGAGCACCTGCGCACACTCACCGAAGTACAATCTGTAATAGACCGACAGGCAGGCAACATTACGCCGGTGAGCTAGGCTAAAAGATTGATCCGAGCGGCTGACATTATTTAGCCACAAGCTCCTTCTTTCGAGGTAACCCTTGTGAGCAGAGAATTGCACTCCATCATCTTCTTCTTACCCTTGGTCCTATGTTACTTGGAGTCGGCACAATATGTTTTGTTCTTCAATTCACCCGTGTCAGCCTCTACGTTATCAGTTACTGTGTTTTCTTTCAGTAGTAAAGACACCGCCGTGTGGTTAGCCGTGTGGTATCCGGCTGAATTAGCCGTATGGTATCCGGCTGAGTAGAATAGAAACCCATTACACTCACGGGTGTCGTATAAGGCGACTAATGTCTGAGGCAGAACACCTTGCACCTCCGTAGACCAGAGAATGGGCAGTAGCGTTTTCTGTTAGTCTTTCATCACTGCGATCTTCAATCCGCCTGCCAAGCGTGGAGATTACGGCAAATTCCTCCCATCATGGGAGAGGCTTATGTCCAGCAGTGGACGTTATGGGCTATTGTTGTTGTTTTTGTAAAGACACCAATGATTTCAATCGCCAATCAACGTGCGATGCAGGATTTTGCAGGACGTTACGTATGATGTGGAGTAGGTATTCAAGCTTAAGTTTACCCAAAACCTTCTTAATCATTATAATAAATAACTTTTACTAAGGAACGAACGCTTAAATCGCGAAAAAAAAGCTTTCTTTATGCAGTCCTTCCTTGACCCAGACCTTGCACATATTATTTGTATATCATGTTTTACAATAAATAAATTCTATTCTATTCTATTCTATTCTATTCTATTCTATTCTATTCTATTATATTCTATTCTATTCTATTCTATTCTATTCTATTCTATTCTATTCTATTCTATTCTATTCTATTCTATTCTATTCTATTCTATTCTATTCTATTCTATTCCAGTTTTTGACGGTGTATGTCAGTCGCTGATTTTTATTGGTCCCTTAATAAAAGTTGTTTATGAAAGGGTACAAAAAACTAAGGTTTTATGTGTTATGTAATACGCGGTTTCCAAATCACAGTTGTTCCACCGCCCAATTTTTAACATCAACATAAAATATCATGATTTGTTACTCCCCCGTGTCCAAGTTTCATTATTTTCCTCTTTGAAAAGGTCTGACGTTACTTTATCCACTTACTCATTATCCGAATAGGCCCGCCGGCACCGCAGTCGGCATAATATTACACGATTGTAATACAACTGAGAGAAATTAACGCGAGGCCTCCGCCGAGCCATGACATTTGTGTTATAGGGAACGTGCACAACGACGGTGCTGCCGACTGGCGTCACCAATCCGAATCTTGTGCTCTATTAATACTTGACATTGACATGTAAAACAAGTAAACAGAATTAATTTTATTATTGAAAATGATTATTCTAGCTAATCATAATGCATTTCTGGATGTACCAATACATCCACAATAATGAAAATTAATCAAATAGCGTAAATTTAATCAAATTCTATTACTTTCCTAAGAATAGTACTCTCATACCATGTTTAAGTGAAAAACGCAAAAAATGGATAAATGCAGTAAGAAAAATATTTGAACACAATTTGTTTTTGTTACACTCTGCATTGAAAAAGTTCAATAGCCTTCAAAATCAACCGTCCAAGCAAACATTAAATGGTACTGGCGTACCATTTAAACTTCAGCGAACACACATATTATTAGACTGCACTGAAGTTCACACCGAAAATTCCTCAACAGTTAAACAAAGAGTCCACATGTACTCAGACTATAAACATGGTTATACAATAAAGTTTTTAGTTGGCCGCACTCCTTGTGATTTCATAAGTTTTTTAGATAAATGCTACGGAGGGCGTTCTAGTGATTGCTTATAAAATGATTATGGATTAGACTGCACTGAAGTTCTCACCGAATATTCCTCAACAGTTGAACAAAGAGTCCACATGTGCTCAGATTATAAACATTGGTTTACAATAAAGTTTTTAGTTGGCCGCACTCCTTGTGGTTTCATAAGTTTTATATCTAAATGTTACGGAGGGCGTTCCAGACTGCACTGAAGTTCACACCGACTCAACAGTCTCCACATGAACTCAGATTATAAACATGGTTATACAATAACACTCCTTGTGGTTTCTTAAGTTTTGTATCTAAATGCTACGGCGGGCGTTATAGTGATTGCTTATAACAAATGATTGTGGATTGATTTGTTATAGTCTGGAGATACTGTTCTCGCTGATAAAGGATTCCCTTCCATTAAAACATGTGTTGAAAATAAGAAAGTTGTTTATGCCACCGTTTCTTCATGCACCACAATTTTCATCAGAGAAAGTAAACGAAACATACAAAATTCATATTGGTCAACATTCATGTTACGCTGACGAACATTATTGATAGACCGGAACCCATGTTTTATACCTCATAATCAAAAATAATACTTTTGAAGAGATTTGCGTGACATCATAAGTTTCCTTTACTGTCCGCATAGTGTCTCTTTTGTCGTTTAGTGCTGCCACCTATAGTTCCTGCACGTTCCCTATACGAAAAATATACGAGTATTCTTCAGGTTTCAGATGTTAAAAGGAAATATTATCATGTCTACACTAGTTATGTTGTCATTACACTTATTTTAGGGTTCGTAGAAATCTTGGCTAGCTTTGTAATAGATCTGGATTGGCTTTTAAAAAAAGCGGCCAAGTCGAGTCAGACTCGCCCATGAAGGGTTCCGTAGCAGTAACGTAATATAAAAGTTCTTGTAATTCGTTGTTTATTTTTATATTTGAGTTGATTGAATGGAAGGTAAATTGCGGTTTATGATTTACAAAACTATAATAATAATATATTTACGTATTAAAAAAACTACTTACTAGATCTCGTTCAAACCAATTTTCGGTGGAAGTTTACGTGGTAATGTACATCATATATTTTTTTTAGTTTTATTATTCTCTTATTTTAGCAGTTACAGGAGGGGGTTTGGCAAGATGGCGGAGATGACGGATGTAGGCTAAATAATAACAGCCGCTCGGGTCGATCGTTAGGTTAAGCCGTGCTCGCCTAGGTTGGTCTGTGGATGGGTGACCACCCATTACATACCGAGTTTCCTCCGTGCCTCGGAATGCACGTTAAGCCGTTGGTCCCGGCTGTCATTTGTAGATCTTTGACAGTCGTTAGGTATAGTCAGAGGCCCAAAAAGTCTGACAACCAGTCTTACCAAGGGGTATCGTATTACCCGGTATTAACTGGGTTGTGGAGGTCAGGTACGCACGCTCCATGTAAAATACTGGTATTCAGCTGCATCTGGTTAGACTGGAAGCCGACCCCAACATAGTTGGGAAAAGGCTAGGCAGATGATGTTTGGCAAGATGGCGCTGAATTACCCGTTAAGGTGAACGCAGACCGGAATGGCTTGGATAGGGATTTAAATTTTTGCCAAAGGACATTCAAACGTATTGATATAGAAATACGACCGTGGCGCGTCTTTCAATACCCTTTCGATGGCATGCCACGGGATCATTTTAAAACATAGCAATTTATGTCGTATTTATATTAAATCTCTTGCCATGCCGTCCCGGGAGTTCTACCTTGAAACCATGTTCACCATCACCAGCAAGATACCTATTTTAAAAAAGTTTTTTTTTAAGAAAACCCTTAACACAGGCTGTTTAACTATGCAAAACGTTTAAGATAATAAAGTATCTATAAAAAGAGCTAAACGATATACAAAACCAACATAATAACCAAAAAATACTGCAAAAACAGGACCTCAAAAAAAAACTTAAAGCAAAAACTGATCTCGATTGATGGCCTCCATGAATTTACATGAACGGAGAACCCTAAACTAAAACTCGCAAGAAAATGTATTATGCATCTATCTTGGACAAAGTCACTAACGAAATCGTTGCTAAGTAAAAGAGCCTTTTAAGCAAGTACTCTGCTAAAGGCAACATGTGAGAAACTCGGGTGGTCTTTGCATAAGCTAAGGTCATACTGTAAGATGAGCTGCCTTAAGATGAGAGGACACAGCTAGGACAAATGGATAATTATTAGAAGTAGCCAGAAGGGGTCGTAAATAACAACAACTTGTAATAATTGAAATAACTGTCCTGTATTTCCGTATCTTATAATAATCCTCTAGTCACAACTTTTTCCTTTCTTCAGTCTACGCTCCAATGTCACCCATTCGTCCATTGACTACCCCCGTTACATTTTTTAAAAGCCCTGGGTTGCTATACTGATCAAAATGAATTATATTTTTAAACAAAATATTATTTTAATGAATTACAAACAAAATGTTTTACAATATTGTATTTAAAATCATGTGACCATAAAATTAATTTTAAGAATTTAACATTTTCAAAAAAGGAATAACGCTAACAATATTCTATCAGCGCAAGCGATGATGGTGAGAAAGTCATAAATGTGATTGACATAAGCCAACGTGTCAAACTTGTTGTAAGTATCAATATATTTTATACAAAACGTTTAGAAAATTATTGCTACTTGTTTAGGTTAAGTTGTCACTAATTTCTTTGTTTTATTTTCTTCGTTTCTGTTAGACCCAGAGACGAGGAGACGAGCTGGACAAATCCATCTGTTGCTGTTTCACCAGCAGTGAGACGACGTAGGCTAGTAGTTAAAGTAAAAATGTTATAAGAAGAATAACTCACGGCGTGGTAAATATCGTAACCAGTCAACAAATTGGTAGCAGCAATCATACATCTGCTGTCAGTCTATACGTACTTACTTTGTAGGTAGAGAAACTATGGAGTTATCAATGATATTCTAACAAACAGATATGTTATACACCTACAAAACCACCGAAAAAAGTGTGCCGCGGGGCAGAACCAGCTCATATACACGCTGTGGCGCAGAATAAAGGAAAAACAGGCCAATTGACCGGTTTTCAAGTCTTCACGATTGCGCGCTCACAACATATCTGTGTAATAGAATATCATTGGGAGCTATTTAATATTTTTAGAAGCACACATGCCACTATCTTCTGTTTAAAAATTTTACACACGCTGTGTAAATTAACGTCTTTTTCACTGGCTCCTTTCGTCTTTAACGAGCATTGTTGTCCAGTGCTAGTTTCATCAAATTCTGAAAATTTTGCCATCAAAATGCCACAGTTTTACTCCTTAACAGACACAAGCACTATTCAGCAAAATTCCAGGTTAAACCCCAATGGAAAAAGCTTCCAAATCTCACTCTGTTACATTATAAATGCAAAACTGAACCGGATTTAAAAGCGTCTGGCGCACACAACGCTCAACTCGCTCAGCTCATTCCTCGCACAGCTCTCGGTAAGGGAACACCCTTCCGAATGACCACTTATCGTCAGGTGGGCTTTTTACCTCTTAGCTAAAAATAAATGTTTCCTTTGAGACTAAAAGTATGCCAAGATTACTATGTGAATGCAAAGTTTCGTACTGTTCCTAAATTATGTGCATTTAGATAATGTAAGTGAACGTGAGAGCAGTAATTTTAGCAGACTTATGTAGTATTCGAAATTACCTGTGTGCTTTAGAAGTTTATGCCTTTGGAATAAAATAATGTTTTTGTGCTCTGAATAAAAGAGTAGATGAAATAATGTGATTAATGTATTGTTTTACTAGCTGTTAGAATCCCAACGATAAATAGTGATTATGTTGGAATCCCAACACTAAATTAGTAACATCGCGAACAACACTAGCGTGTCCGTTTTGATCACCACATTTAATTCGAGTCTCTTTCACTTCCTCCCAAGCCGGGTCCGCGATAGGACATCACACCGTATCGCCTCGTGCTCCGACCTTACAAATTGATGGTGAATTTGTTTGATTGATTGGTGAGAATACATCTCCTTACAAGAACTGGTTGTTCCTTTTCACATCCACTCTACAAAACTCCACACTAGCAAATCAAGTATATACCGACGATGGTTAAGTACATTGTTCTTCTTGTTAAATCAAAATCAAAGCATTTATTTCAAGTAGGCCAGTTCCAGGCACTTTTGAATTGTCGAAACAAAAATGAAAATTAAATGTAGCTACAGTCACAGTCACAAGACATAAAAACTGTGAAAGTACTGTAGTTGCCCATTCCCTAGCGTAGATCTCTATGGAGAAGAACGGGCAAGAAACTCCATGGACACTCTTTTAAATCAAAATGTTGTTACAAAATCTTGGTTACATCATTCATGTTAAGATGGTATATTATGTGAGAACAATGTAGCAAGATGTGCACGTTAAAAGTGTCCATAGTAAAAACAATAAAATACAATTAAAAAATAAACATTCAAATAAGCCATGGCAACTAAGAGATGACCAGTCGCAACTGACAGCGCCCGTTCACGAACATGACGCATGGATCAGCACCATTCAGCTCAACCATTTCGAAGGGAACTAAATGATCCAACACACGCGCCACCATCAGCGAGACATTAGAGTGAGCATGACATACTCTCAACCGCCAGGGCACATTCAAGTCAAGAAATAAAAATAAAAACGTAGGATTTCAGTGAATGATAGCTTTCTAGTACATAGTACTCACACAATATGGGCTATGCGATTATATAATACTAGAGATTGATTCTATACAATGCAAAGATAGTTGTACAATCTTCAGCAGCTCCAACAATTCTATTTAATGCTATCAATTTATGCGCCCCTGTCCATGTGGAGCAGGACCAGCATTGAGCCACGCATTTTTATCAGCGATATAATCGCCCAACTTGTAATAAGCTTGCTTACATAGTGTGCGTTTGATACATGTTTTAAATTTCGTCTCATTCAGTTCAAGAATACTTTGTGGAATTTTATTATAGCATCTCAAACAGTACCCCATGAAAGATGAGTCTACTTTAGCGAGTCTGAAGCCTGGCTGAACGAGTTGGTCCCTATGTCTAGTACTGTAATTATGTCTATCACCTCTTTTACCAAAAAGTTGCAGATTTTTTCTGACGTACATTATGTTTTCGTAGATGTACTGACAATGTACCGTCATGATGCCAATATCCTTAAACAGTTCCCTTAGAGAATCGCGCCTACGAAGATTATATATGGCTCTGATGGCTCTTTTTTGCAGAATAAATATAGACTCAATATCTGCAGCCCGTCCCCATAGCAAAATGCCATAAGACATTATACTATGAAAGTAACTAAAATAGACCAGTCTAGCGGTATCTACATCAGTAAATTGACGAATTTTTCTAATGGCATATGCCGCTGAACTTAGCCGCGCCGCAAGGGATGTTAAATGAGAACCCCATTGTAGCCTTGAATCAAGCGTAATCCCCAGGAAAACCGTTTTATCTACGAATTCAAGTTTCTCTTTATTCAATATTATTTCACAATCACTACTTCTAACATTGGGTAAAGCAAATCTTATGCATTTAGTTTTTTTTTCATTTAATACTAAATTGTTTGCTATGAACCAATTATGGACCTGAAGTAGGGCATTATTCACGTCATCTAGATTTTGGGCCCGTCTATTTATCTTAAAAATTAGGGAAGTGTCATCAGCAAACAACACCATATTTTGAGGTTGGTTTTCAATAAATAGGGTAGATCATTTATATACACGAGAAAGAGGAAAGGACCCAATATTGACCCTTGCGGAACCCCCATTACTACTTTTAAACCCTGTGAGTTAACACCATTTATTTGAACATGTTGTTGTCTATCACTCAAATATGATTTTACCAAACTAAGTGCAAGTTGACCTAATCCGTAATGCTCAAGTTTCAAAAGTAATGTGTCGTGATTTACGCAATCAAATGCTTTGGAAAGGTCACAAAATATTCCTATGGCATCTTGAGACTCTTCCCACGCAGTAAATATGTGCTTTAATAAGGTTACACCGGCGTCAGCCGTACAACGTCCCTTGGTGAAACCATACTGTTGATCGGTTAAAATTTTGTTGGTGTTAAAATGATTGAGCATTTGATTCAGCATTACTTTTTCAAACACCTTGCTAAAAACCGGCAACACGGATACAGGTCTATAATTATTAGTATCTTTACTGTCCCCGGATTTGAAAAGAGGTATGACTTTACTGTATTTCATTAGATCAGGGAAAACTCCTTGGTCTACACACAAATTAAAAATTAAAGCTAAGTATGGGGCTATAGTCTCAAGTATGGATGTACAAACTTTGATAGACATTCCCCATAGATCTTCGGTCAGTTTTATTTTTATTTGCCGGAAAGCTTTAATAACTATCATAGGGTTTATGTGTTTAAATTTAAATTCAACCGTGCAGTCAGATACATTCGCCTTTAATAAACCAATTGAGACAGGTGAGGAATTAAGAGCCTCTGTAGTTTTTAATGGTATATCGGTAAAGAAATTTACAAATTCTTGAGCTACTTCCAGATTAGAGCTTTTAGGACCACATGCTGAATCTAATGTGTAGCTAGTGTTACGTATTTTATTCCTGTTAGTCTCATTATTTATGACCTTCCAAACTGTCTTTATTTTGTTTTCTGCTGTTTTGATCTTGTTGCTAATGTGCAGGGCTTTAGCAACCTTGCACGTATTTCTAAAAATTTTTGAATACTTAGCAACATACTTGTTAAAAGTTTCAGTGTTTATAAAAGGCTTAAGGCCATAAAGCTCAAATAGTCTTTCCCTACTTTTTCTGATACCTCTAGTTGCCCAATCACTAAATATGAATTTAGGGCTAATACTTTTTGTCTTCTTTTCAAAAGTTTTGTTGAATTCCGTGTGAACTATTGAAAAGAAACGATCATACAATTGATTTATATTAATATCGTCAGGGCTCATAATACCTAACTTGTTCTGTAGGGAAATATTATACCTATTTAATTTGCTAGAAGTTATAGGTCTAAATTTTATCTGAACTTTTTGCAATGGTGTATTACATCTAAAAGTTACAGTTTGTCCGCTATGGTCAGACGGTAGACAATTTACTATGGCTTTATCTAAGTAATCACAATCGCAGAAAACATTATCTATACAAGTAGCTGAAGATGGAGTGACTCTAGTAGGTTCTATAAAAGTGTTGGTCAAGTCAAATGACTTAAAAAGATTTAATAACCGACTGCTATTTGAATTTTCTTCTAAAATATTGATATTGAAATCACCACAAATAATTGTAGATTTATTACTGGCTTCCAATTTTGCTAGTACATCTTCTATTATTGATTCAAATAAGGGAAAGTTTTGATAGTTTGGGGGTCTGTACACACACACAATTACATGCTTATCTAGCTCAACACAGGACAGTTCGACGCAATGTTCAACCGAGAGACCTACTATATCATTACGTTGCTTATATATAAAACATTTTTTTATTAATATTAGGGAACCTCCACGAAGCATAGTTTTACGATTAAAGCAGCTACCCACCATATAGTTCTCATAATTGATAAGCATTTGGTAATCCTTTAGCCAATGTTCAGTAAAACAAATAATGTCAAACTTACTATTTTCTAAAAACAATTCAATTTCTAATAATTTGGAAGAAATGCCTTGGATATTTTGGTGGAATAATTTTAAAGTGTTCTGCTGAGGCCCTTTTTTACTAACTAATTGAGTGCAAGAAGATACGTTGGTAGGATTAACAATATTGTTAATGGTACCTTCTGTTGTCTCACATTCTAGTTTAAATTAATATTTGGAGTGAGGCCGGAGACTCCCGTGCCATCCTCAGACAACAAGACCCTATCACTAATAGACCCTAATTGAGAATTCTCCACGGTGACACATGGATCCTCCTCAGTACAATGTTTGTAAACATTTATAGCACTAATGCTATATTCATTTAAAGTCACCTGTACATTAGTATTACTACTAATAGTCGCAGTATTAATAGGGAACGTGCAGGAACTATAGGTGGCAGCACTAATCGACAAAAGAGACACTATGCGGACAGAAAAGGAAACTTATCACTTCTCATAGTTCTCATCGTGCTTTCAATTTACTTATACAAAATTGTCTCTTCAATTATATTATTTTTGAATATGCTAAAAGGTATAAAATATGAGTTCCGGTCTATCAATAACGATCGTCAGCGTATTATAAATGTTTTTTAATATGAATTTTATATCTTTCGTTTACTTTCTGATGAAAATTGTGGTGTATGAAGACATGGTGGCTGGCATAACTAAGATAGCTTTCTTATTTTCAACACATGTTATAATGGAAGGGAATCCTTTATCAGCGAGAACAGTATATCCAGGCTCTAATAAATCAATTATATAGTTCACAATCATTTGATGAAGCAATCAATAAAATGCAGTCCGTAGCATTTAGATACAAAACTTAAAAAACCAAAGGAGTGCAGCCAACTAAAAACATTATTGTGGGTCCATGTTTATATTCTGAGTACATGTGGAGTCTTTGATTAACTGTTGAGGGATATTTGGTGTGAACTTTAGTGCGGTCTGGTAGAACACGTATATGGTGAAGTATAAATGGTTCTGGTATGTTTGCGTGGACGGTTGATTTTGAGGGCCTTTTCAATGCAGAGTGTAAGAAAAACAAGTTGTTTTAAAATATTTTTCTTTACTGCGTTTATCCATTTTTGCGTTTTTCACCAAAATATGGTATGATAGTAGTTTTCTTTGGAAAGTAATAGAATTTTACGCTAATTGATTTATTTTCATTTTTGTGGATGTATTGGTACCTACATCCAGAAATGCAACAATGCACTATGATTAGTTAATTAATTTTCACTATAAAATTAAATCTGTTTACTTGTTAGAAAAGTCAATGTCAAGCATTAATAGAGCACAAGATTCGGATTGGCGACGCCAGTTGGCAGCACCGTCGTTGTGCACGTTCCCTATAATAGAACTAAACTTAGACATACTATTTATGTCTGTGTGAATATTATAAGCTAATAGCCGAGCTATTTTGTGTCTACAACTAATAGGTAGATACACTTTACCCCGAGTCGATCTAAGTTTATCAACAAAAGTGTTTATATCAAGATATATGAGTTTATCACAATAATGACCTGCTAAAAAATGTAAATGTTTATTTAACATGTGAATATAATTGTTTTTTCTGTTACATAAATTTTCAAAGTATGGGAAAGCACATAATATTATTTTATTACACTTTAACTTCAACAACTCTGAAACATAGTCAGTGATGTCTTCCTTTTTAATCTTTGAACTATTACCAACACATATAGTAATGGTGGTACTAGGATCACAAACAGTCTTTGTTACTGATGCCATAATCTGTTTATATGTTGACCCTGGCATGCAATTGTTTTGGGTTAACCTGTAGATGGCAATCTAAATTGAGTCGGCCCAGGACAGCACCCCTAGCCAAGTTACAAACGTTTCGTATCGATTCTCTTTCTACAATCGTAAACGTCTCGGCGTAAGCGATTGTAGAAAGGGCTAAATTGGTAGCCAAGTTGACACGACTGAGTCGATCGCTCGTTCCCTAATGTCTGTCGAAAAAACCTACACTTTAGTCTATGGTGAGCGTTCCTACCGAAGAGTTTAGCGTTCAACATTGTAGAAACGATAACATTCTATTCTATGATTTTGAACGATGTAAACTTGTCTAAGAATTTTCTATTCGTTTGTGTTGATCACGTGATTTAACGTTGAGATGATGTCATTCCCATTCATTTGAATAGTTTTCTACTAGCGTTAACGATTGTAGATTGTCAACTTGGCTAGGGGTGCTGAGCTACTAGTTTGGCGCTTTCGGTAGCGTCCATCAGTTCCTGTAGTGAACAATCAACAGGAAACGATATTAAGTGCCACATCGTTATAATGTTAAATGTTTACGATTGAAAGGTTAAGAAAATCGTTTAGTGCTCCGCCAATATCGGAGCAAACGTCCCGCCATTTTGTTTTTTCTCGAAAGAAATTTCACAAAATATGTATACTAGAACAATACCCCACTGTCAATCTCATTGTAGCACTTAAGGATCCTTGTAAAACAATTTTTGAATGCAACAAAAATAAAACTCACTTTTATTCTGAGTGATGCCAAATCAGAGGTAAATTGAGATATTGCATCAAAGGAGCATTTTCAAAATATAATCCAACCATCATTCTTTAATAACTCAAATAAAGAAAAGTCGCGATAAACCGTAAAATATGAGCTCACTTCACAAAACTTCTAAAAACAAAGAACAAATAAGGAACTACAGAGAAACAAAACGCAAGCCGTTGGTGGCCGTAAAAACCCGATTAGGAAGCTACACGCTCGCGCACTGCAGAAACCGGGCCGAATTGAAAAAGGATTGTTATTACGGGCAGTTCCATCTACCCGATTGCAGTAGATACCTATAAACTGTTCTAAGAGTATACGAAGAAAACTCTTTTTATTTATATTATTAATACTTTTATTCCCTGATTTAATTATTTATTAGTTTTAGTTTATAAGATTTTTATTAGCCTTGTATTGTCTATAATTTGTTTTTCTTATTGTATAGAGATTTAATATTAGGTATTGTGTCGATTCTGTTGTGCACAAACTAAACTTAATTTAGGCTATTGCTTTCTTTTTCTCTCTAATAAATCGAGAAAGAGACGGACGTAATTAATTATAGCTGTCATATTTAGATGGAACAAATTTTTCCATACAAATGAAGGGTGCACGTAAAAACATGTCGACTAAAAACACAGTGAAGCGCAAGGTATAAACTAGTTTGACATCTCTAACTTAGTTAATAGCTATAGCCGTCATTAAGTTTAGTTTGTGCACAACAGAATCGATACCAATAACACTATTTTTAATATTTATTTAAGTTTCAGTTAACGTTTTTGATACTCATAGAAACTAAGTACAACCTGCACTAATTAATGTGTAAACATTAATAACGCCTTGCAAGGTAGCGACATAGTCACACATAGATTTTTTATAACACCATGTACTTACTATAACCTATGTGTCACAAACAGTGTTGCCCAAAATCGGTCTTGGTCTTGTTCTTGCATTTTCGCAAGACCAAAACGAAGACCGACTTATTGTTGCAAGACCAAGTCTGAACCCTGCAAGATTTGAGCAAGAACAAGACTAAGCCTGCGAGACTCTTGCACCTCGCAGTTAAGTCAAACTGAGATTTGAGCGTTATTAAGTAGATATTTGGTTTCAATCCCGATTTTGATAGACGTTCCCCAGTATCAAAACCGTATCGTCATCTCATAACACTAAAAGGTATTGTATTGAATATTATATTTCGACTAAGTATTTAATAAGTAGCATGTTACTCACAAATATGTTCCCATGAGATAAAAATGTTACCTGGCATAACTTTCTAGCAAAGTTCATACCTTGTAGGTACCTACCTATAATAATTCTAATGTGCAGATCTAACGTTAGTAGGTTGGTATGTGCTTAAAATTGTAGCCAACAAAATTATACGAACATTGTGTAGGTACTTATGTTTCAAAGTTTTTATTCCTCCACTAAACACGTACAGAAAATCATTATAGGTACCTACCTCTTTAGGTAATTATGCTTATGTACTAAGTTGCATATTTTTTTTAAATTATTGTTAACTTCATTTAATTAATTTGGTGGTTCACTATGCCTATGTCAATTTAAGCTCAACATGTACCTACTCTGTTACGTTGCTCTAAGATCTGAACTAACGTGTTTAATTAATAGCAAATAAGCTACTACGTATTTGCAAGACTTGCGAGACTCTTGCTGCAAGACCAAGACCAAGACTGAGAGCGCAATACAAAGACCAGGTGTATTGACGCAAGACCAAGACCAAGACTGGCTAAGTCTTGCATTTGGGCAACACTAGTCACAAATAAACATATTTAAATTCTAATTTATATCGATGAAAGTATTAACAAACTCAATTGCGTTGCTTTCAAACACAATCTGAAAGATTTTGAGAGACACGTAATCCGTTGCTTCATAAGTTAAAAATAATGTCCTGTTCTTCTGCCACTAACAACAACGCAATGAATGAAAAATAAACGAATTGCCGTTTAATTCATAAGGAATCACCTACCAATGGGAAAATTAGCGACACATTCATCTGTATTTAGGTTTTTTTTATTTATAACGGGATCATACTACTGGAATAAAAAAGTATCCTATGTGTTAACCCAGGTTATAAACTATCTGCGTATTATAATTTCATCCATATCCGTTCAGTAGCTTTTGCGTTAAAGAGTAACAAACATCCATCCATCCATCCATCCATCCATCCATCCATCCTTCCATCCATCCTCACAAACTTTCGTATTTAAAATTTTAGTAAGAAGTAAGATAAGTCGTAAGTACTTTTATCAACAATTATTTTCTGAAAAAAATATCGTTCTAAAAATAACCCCAATTGTCAAAGGAAAATTATTTAAAGTTACAAATAATCAAATTAAAGCACTCATTTTTTTGTGGTACTACAAATTGGCTATCACAAATACTTACCATGATTTTCTAAACCAATTGTTAACATTTTCTTCTAAAACATACTTTTGGAACAGAGTAATCCGATTGTTTCAATACTCAAATCTTCGAAAATCTTTCTGATTGGTGAACATTTCGGCGCTTCACAAAATTATAGCGGATTGTACCCCTATGTTCGTTCATTCAATCTGTTAAATTAGAATTTCGTTTCATATAACACGTCTAGAAGTTGTGCTGTTGAACATTTTCAATTAAAATCTGTTTGTTCATAGTGCTCACTACTATTCGTTTGTTTTTGGTTAGTCAAAGAAAAATATGGAGCTCACGTTTGTCTATGGTTTGAGGTGGAAAGTAGTTTATCAGACGGCAGTGTAATTTGTTTCTGTTTCATAACAGTTGCTTCGGTGATAAATGGAGAGGAAATGTCGCAGTCTGGTTAAATGTGGACAAATGTTTTTTCTAGTATTTACGTCAGTGTTTCATGAGCAAAAAAGGTTTTGTTTTTAGTTTATGGATTTTTCCGAGGCGATTACTAATTCGAATTAAATATTTTTTAAGACTTTTTAATAACAATAGGATGATATTAGCTACCTTGCTTTTACCGTGTACCAAATACCAAAATCAATATGCTTCTGATTAGAAATTCTTGATATAAAAGCAAAACCAAATTTCGGTATCTGAAAACCGAACACGTCAAATTACTACAGCTATCCCACCACTACGAAATCAAGCGTTCCAAAATTAAATTCACACCGACTTTTTAAAGTAAGTTTATTTTTCGAATTTCAAATTCTTGGCATCAAAAAGTTAGAACGCAAAAAAGTCCAATAACAGAGTTTTATTTAGAAAGTTGGTAAGACAGTGGAGTCGTAATTAAGCATCGTGTCGATTCCCCCGCTACAAATCTTTGGCGATAAAGATATCGTTTAATTGGCACCATGTTTTTACACAGATGAGAACATCTGAGATAGACTCGCGTAGATATTGAAGGGATAAATTGAAATTCTAATAAGGCTTGGTTTCTGTAAAATCTTTAATAAGGTTTTGTGAAAAATCAATAACAAGATTCCAATGCGTTCTTAGATAGTTTTGATATCGTATAGTAGTAATATTTTTTTTTCTTGACGGATTCAGGTCAGGGTGAATTTTTCAAGTGCGCGTGGAGGGCCAAATCTGAAACTATTAGGAATAGCGACAAATACTCAAAGAGTTCAGAACCTAATTTTGATGAAAACTTTAACTGCATCATTAGATTTTTCGTACCTCGGGAAGCACGTTAACCGTTGGTCCTTGCTGCTTTTTGCAGATCTTTGACAGTCGCTATTGATAACTCACCACCTCCCCTGGCCCAACCGACATCATATCGTATGGGCCGAAACATCAAGGACAGGACTGTGGACATAGCCCGCCTAGATGGGCGTGCTTGCTATCACCGCAAGCACTTCTTGATTCATTCCCTGTTAGGCCTGAATTCCTCTTACACTGACATCGGTCGCGTACGTCGGTCGCGTGTACGAGTGTACATTGTGTTCGATATAACACCACACTGCGACGCTGACTTCAGTGGCGCGTACGTTACTGCTGTATTTCTACCTGACGTACGCGACCGACATCAGCGTAGGAGATATTATTTTATTTTATTTATTTGGGAAAATAAACAGTTAGACATTAAAATTTTACACTAAGTTATAAATATACAAGGTTTAAGAATGTTTAGGAGTTTGAAGAACAGGGTGTAAAGCTCTTCATCCCCCGTAGAAAAGGGAGGATCCTCCAACCAGACGGGTATTGTGTCTGGTGGGCCACTCATCATCATCATCCTATTCATGTTCCCACTGCTGGGACACAGGCCTCCTCTCTATGAGAGGGAATGGGCTATAATCCACTACGCGGGCCCAGTGCGGATTGATAGATGTCACATGTCTTCGAATTTTTTGGTTCTAGGACATGCCGGTTTCCTCACGATGTTTTCCTTCACCGTTTTAAATGCAGTGATGATGAAATAAATTACACAAAGTCTTACTGTTTGTAAGTCGGGCCGCCACCACTGGGCCACCACTGCTGCACTGCTGTGTGGGCCACTGCCCGACAGTTATTGTCGGGTTTTCCTATATAGTCTTAAGTCGCGGATAACTCTGCTTGCGCGATGTAGGAATTCTGACATGTTCGCAGCTAGTTCACCATCTGTGTCATAGATGGCGCTGTAGTACTTTTGTAGTGCCACTACAAATGTATAACCTACGACATTTCCCACAATATATTAAAAGTTATATATAACAGTACGCTATTCTAGGATAAGAACAAGGCCTTAAAGTCTCCGGTCCAGTCCCTTTTTTGCTTATCTCCTCTTTCTAGCTCACACAGAAAGGCTTCGCTGCCTTCCTGGTCCTCTACCCTCTAGCCCGCTTCTGTTATCGTACCACTTGTGAGCAAAGTCCTTGAGCCAGTCGTTAGGTATGGATAGTCAGGACAACGTCAGCCCCTAAAGTTTGATAACAAGTTACCAAGGGGTATCGTTTTACCCCGTATCTGTGTCGGGGAAGTCAGACAGCCAAGCGCCTAATGTAAAATACTGGTATTAAGCTGCGTCTGGTGACTTGAATGACTCCCGCACATAGTTGGGGAAAAGCAAGAAATAAAACCAAATATTATTCAAAGCATAATGGATTTATTTCTACAATTTTAGATGCAATAGGAAAACACTTTTATTAAGTATAAATAGTTAAAAAGACATTTGAAGAATATTGCAAGTTATTTTTCATGAGTACCTATTCAAATATCAATATTCCTGGGTCGAACATCTGTATGTTCACAAATGACCCCTCCATGCATATTAATATCTTGATTCTGATGTCTAACTTATAGCGACCTTTCATTTAATTTCTTTACATAAAATTCATGCCATATCTTACGATTACTTCTTAAAACAACGAAAAAAATATCCAATATAAAAGTACTAAAGAAATAAGCTTTTTCTAATAGAATATAAAATAATTGTGGGTGGTTGTAGACACCAAAAAAATAAAAAAATAAAAATATGACAAAAGCTGGCAGCAATGAAATTTCACTAAATATAAATATTAAAGTGCTTAAGTACAATCTTTGACAGTTGTTCAAACCTGTATGGGCGTTTGCCTTAAAACTACGACAGATTGAAAATAAAATAATAAAGTACATTAAACAGTTCACTATCAAAGGTAACATATATAAAACTACAAATCCTATAGAGACTGCGTAAAGCATAGTATAATTATCATAATCAAAGCCTAAACAAACAATCAATGCGCTTATTATTATAGGCGAACCCCAAGCGAAAAGACTACTTTTAAGATACCTTCTACGTATATGTCCACTGAAAACTTTAACAAAGTCAACATAAAGCATATGGCATATCACTACCAACCACATGTTCTTTGCTGAATATATGTAATAACATATCGCGTACATTATTCTTATTAGCCATGTATGCTTAAAAATAAGTTCTAATATCAGATTTGAATAGTAACGTAGGAACGCCATGACTACTAACAACAAGACATTTGCTAAAATTGCGTTGAGATATACATAGTTTGTGATATTCCGGAATTGCCTTAAGAGGCTCCAAGATATTACTCCGTAAATGAACGATAAAATTGTCAGCACACACAGAGTCCAGCTAAATATTGAGTTCAATATTATGTACACTTCAAACTGGTCAGTACTCCAGGTAGAGATCCCTGACGAACTATTTCCGCTAGTATCGTTAGCGTACATGGCGGATGTCATCTGCACAGTCTGATTCATTTCGAGCTTACAGCCAGTCCTGCCAGAATATCGTGTCACACCACTGGGCTGTAAGGGTCAGACAGGCATCCATCCACTCGATGTAACAAACTGGGCTTCAGCTGTATCCGGTTATACTGAAAGCCGACCCCAACGTTATAAAAGGCTAGGCAGATGATGATGAAATAGAAAATGTTCGCTAACGTTTATAGTATTTCTTAACTGCTTTAACCAGACGACGAACCCTCACTGTGTTTGAACTTAGGCACAAGCACAAGTCAGAAAGATATTGATGGTCGGTAGAAAAGGCACATTATCCACTCGGGTGTGATCGTAAATAAACGACACTAGAAACTTCTCTTAGTAATATTTGTTGTTTTTTCCTTGTATTTTCTAGATACCGCTTATCGTAACGAACACACTAATTAATAGGTAGTCTGGTATATAAGTTCCAATTCAGGAAAAACGTTCTTATTTGTGTTTATTATAGCGCAAGTAGGTTATTAAGTTGAGTTAGTATAATCAGTTTATAAAATACTAGCTTTTCCCGCGACTTCGCCCGCGATAATTTAGAAATTGACAATTAAACTCTTAACAAACTACTAAAGTTTCTATAATAATATAAGGGGGAAAATATAACGACCACCAACCTAAAATATCAATTGATCACCAAATTTAGTAAATTGAGCACCAAATTTTAATGAGGTGGTTGATGACAAACTAGTTTTGCCTAGGACGACTTGGGGCACCCCGACATAGATAGATTAGGTTGGACGAAGGGACGAATGAGCGAGTAAAGCGAGAATAGACTCCGCCATACTCCTCGTGGTTATTTTGTGTCCCTCGACTCGGATGCAAGAGCAAAACAATTCAATTTCTGGTGGTCATTAACAAAAAAAAAAAATTTTGGTTCTAATTTCACGATAAGAGGGAGATTAATTTTGGTGATAATTTACTTATTTTGGCAATCGTAAGTGATATTTTTTTCCCGTTATATTTTGCTAAATCTGGTGGTTCGTTAATTGTATGCCATAATATAATTCAATAATGTCAGGTCAATTCGTCAGGGATCTCTACCTGGAGTACTGACCAGTTTGAAGTGTACATAATATTGAACTCAATATTTAGCTGGACTCTGTGTGTGCTGACAATTTTATCGTTCATTTACGGAGTAATATCTTGGAGCCTCTTAAGGCAATTCCGGAATATCACAAACTATGTATATCTCAACGCAATTTTAGCAAATGTCTTGTTGTTAGTAGTCATGGCGTTCCTACGTTACTATTCAAATCTGATATTAGAACTTATTTTTAAGCATACATGGCTAATAAGAATAATGTACGCGATATGTTATTACATATATTCAGCAAAGAACATGTGGTTGGTAGTGATATGCCATATGCTTTATGTTGACTTTGTTAAAGTTTTCAGTGGACATATACGTAGAAGGTATCTTAAAAGTAGTCTTTTCGCTTGGGGTTCGCCTATAATAATAAGCGCATTGATTGTTTGTTTAGGCTTTGATTATGATAATTATACTATGCTTTACGCAGTCTCTATAGGATTTGTAGTTTTATATATGTTACCTTTGATAGTGAACTGTTTAATGTACTTTATTATTTTATTTTCAATCTGTCGTAGTTTTAAGGCAAACGCCCATACAGGTTTGAACAACTGTCAAAGATTGTACTTAAGCACTTTAATATTTATATTTAGTGAAATTTCATTGCTGCCAGCTTTTGTCATATTTTTATTTTTTTATTTTTTTGGTGTCTACAACCACCCACAATTATTTTATATTCTATTAGAAAAAGCTTATTTCTTTAGTACTTTTATATTGGATATTTTTTTCGTTGTTTTAAGAAGTAATCGTAAGATATGGCATGAATTTTATGTAAAGAAATTAAATGAAAGGTCGCTATAAGTTAGACATCAGAATCAAGATATTAATATGCATGGAGGGGTCATTTGTGAACATACAGATGTTCGACCCAGGAATATTGATATTTGAATAGGTACTCATGAAAAATAACTTGCAATATTCTTCAAATGTCTTTTTAACTATTTATACTTAATAAAAGTGTTTTCCTATTGCATCTAAAATTGTAGAAATAAATCCATTATGCTTTGAATAATATTTGGTTTTATTTCTTGCTTTTCCCCAACTATGTGCGGGAGTCATTCAAGTCACCAGACGCAGCTTAATACCAGTATTTTACATTAGGCGCTTGGCTGTCTGACTTCCCCGACACAGATACGGGGTAAAACGATACCCCTTGGTAACTTGTTATCAAACTTTAGGGGCTGACGTTGTCCTGACTATCCATACCTAACGACTGGCTCAAGGACTTCGCTCACAAGTGGTACGATAACAGAAGCGGGCTAGAGGGTAGAGGACCAGGAAGGCAGCGAAGCCTTTCTGTGTGAGCTAGAAAGAGGAGATAAGCAAAAAAGGGACTGGACCGGAGACTTTAAGGCCTTGTTCTTATCCTAGAATAGCGTACTGTTATATATAACTTTTAATATATTGTGGGAAATGTCGTAGGTTATACATTTGTAGTGGCACTACAAAAATACTACAGCGCCATCTATGACACAGATGGTGAACTAGCTGCGAACACGTCAGAATTCCTACATCGCGCAAGCAGAGTTATCCGCGACTTAAGACTATATAGGAAAACCCGACAATAACTGTCGGGCAGTGGCCCACACAGCAGTGCAGCAGTGGTGGCCCAGTGGTGGCGGCCCGACTTACAAACAGTAAGACTTTGTGTAATTTATTTCATCATCACTGCATTTAAAACGGTGAAGTGTCCTAGAACCAAAAAATTCGAAGACATGTGACATCTATCAATCCGCACTGGGCCCGCGTAGTGGATTATAGCCCATTCCCTCTCATAGAGAGGAGGCCTGTGTCCCAGCAGTGGGAACATGAATAGGATGATGATGATGAGTGGCCCACCAGACACAATACCCGTCTGGTTGGAGGATCCTCCCTTTTCTACGGGGGATGAAGAGCTTTACACCCTGTTCTTCAAACTCCTAAACATTCTTAAACCTTGTATATTTATAACTTAGTGTAAAATTTTAATGTCTAACTGTTTATTTTCCCAAATAAATAAAATAAAATAATATCTCCTACGCTGATGTCGGTCGCGTACGTCAGGTAGAAATACAGCAGTAACGTACGCGCCACTGACGTCAGCGTCGCAGTGTGGTGTTATATCGAACACAATGTACACTCGTACACGCGACCGACGTACGCGACCGATGTCAGTGTAAGAGGAATTCAGGCCTAACAGGGAATGAATCAAGAAGTGCTTGCGGTGATAGCAAGCACGCCCATCTAGGCGGGCTATGTCCACAGTCCTGTCCTTGATGTTTCGGCCCATACGATATGATGTCGGTTGGGCCAGGGGAGGTGGTGAGTTATCAATAGCGACTGTCAAAGATCTGCAAAAAGCAGCAAGGACCAACGGTTAACGTGCTTCCCGAGGTACGAAAAATCTAATGATGCAGTTAAAGTTTTCATCAAAATTAGGTTCTGAACTCTTTGAGTATTTGTCGCTATTCCTAATAGTTTCAGATTTGGCCCTCCACGCGCACTTGAAAAATTCACCCTGACCTGAATCCGTCAAGAAAAAAAAATATTACTACTATACGATATCAAAACTATCTAAGAACGCATTGGAATCTTGTTATTGATTTTTCACAAAACCTTATTAAAGATTTTACAGAAACCAAGCCTTATTAGAATTTCAATTTATCCCTTCAATATCTACGCGAGTCTATCTCAGATGTTCTCATCTGTGTAAAAACATGGTGCCAATTAAACGATATCTTTATCGCCAAAGATTTGTAGCGGGGGAATCGACACGATGCTTAATTACGACTCCACTGTCTTACCAACTTTCTAAATAAAACTCTGTTATTGGACTTTTTTGCGTTCTAACTTTTTGATGCCAAGAATTTGAAATTCGAAAAATAAACTTACTTTAAAAAGTCGGTGTGAATTTAATTTTGGAACGCTTGATTTCGTAGTAGTGGGGTAGCCGTAGTAATTTGACGTGTTCGATTTTCAGATACCGAAAATTTGTTTTGCTTTTGTATCAAGAATTTCTAATCAGAAGCATATTGATTTTGGTATTCGGTAAAAACAAGGTAGCTAATATCATCCCATTGTTATTAAAAAGTCTTAAAAATATTTAATTCGAATTAGTAATCGCCTCGGAAAAATCCATAAACTAAAAACAAAACCTTTTTTGCTCATGAAACACTGACGTAAATACTAGAAAAAGCATTTGTCCACATTTAACCAGACTGCGACATTTCCTCTCCATTTATCACCGAAGCAACTGTTATGAAACAGAAACAAATTATACTGCCGTCTGATAAACTACTTTCCACCTCAAACCATAGACAAACGTGAGCTCCATATTTTTCTTTGACTAACCAAAAACAAACGAATAGTAGTGAGCACTATGAACGAACAGATTTTAATTGAAAATGTTCAACAGCACAACTTCTAGACGTGTTATATGAAACGAAATTCTAATTTAACAGATTGAATAAACGAACATAGGGGTACAATCCGCTATAATTTTGTGAATCGCCGAAATTTTAGCTGATCAGAAAGATTTTCGAAGATTTGAGTATTGAAACAATCGGGTTACTCTGTTCCAAAAGTATGTTTTAGAAAAAAATGTTAACAATTGGTTTAGAAAATCATGGTAAGTATTTGTGACCACCGGTGGCGACTGGGAATTTTTATTCCCATTTGCCTCCGGTGGCAATCCCCGGGGGGGCGACTGGGAATATACGATTTGTAGTACCACAAGCAAATTGAGTGCCTTAATTTGATTATTTGTAACTTTAATGATAGTTTTTCGATGACAATTGGGTTGTTTGTGGGACGATAGTTTAAACAAAAAATGGGAAAATAGGTACATATTAAACTCAAACTCAAAGCATTTATTTCAATTACTTAGACCATTAAAGTACTCTTGAATGTCAAAAATACAAAAAAATGTACAATGCTACAGTCCCAGTCACAAAGACATAATAACTTGAGAAAGTACTGTAGTTGCTCATTCCCTGGCGTAGATCTCTATGGAGAAGAACGGGCAAGAAACTCCACGGACACTCTTTAAATCAAAACATTGTTACAAAATCTTACTTCTTACTAATATTACCTACTAGCTGACGTCCCGCGGTTTCACCCGCGTAGTTCGCGTTCCCGTGGCAGTACGGGAATAAAATATAGCCTATAGCACTCACGAATAATGTAGCTTTCTACCAGTGAAACAATTTTTAAAATTGGTTCATTACTTCCGGAGATTACCCCCTACATACAAACTTACAAACTTACAAACAAATGTTACCTCTTTATAATATTATTATATATTATATTATTTATAGTATAGAAGATAAATGCGAAATTTTGTGAGCATGGATGGATGGAATAATGGATGAATGTTTGTAACTCTTTCACGCAAAAACTACCGAACGGATTTTGATGTAATTTAGCACACAGATAGTTTATAACCAGGATTCTTTTTTATCCCGGTAGTATGATCCCGTAGGACAAAACTTCTAAATGAAACAGGTGAATGTGTCGCTAATTTTCCCATTTGAAAAGTTATTACTTAAGAACTTAACTCCTGAAGTACCTAATGGATTACGGATGTCTTTCAAAATCTTTCAGATTGTGTTTATAGGCTTGTGTCCTGAAAAAATCTAATTAGTCCGTCAGTTACGTAGACCAAAATTGACGAAGATACGACGCTTTTAAAATTCTCAATACATCACGCCATGCTATAATTTTTATTGCGTTGTGACGTCACGAGCCCCCACTCCCAAGTTTTGATGCGTTCTAACTTTGACAATATTCATTGATTTACAAAAACAAAAAATACGTGTCCATTATTTTCCAATACTCTAACTGACGGACTAAATAGATTTGCAATTTATTGATGATGGATACTAGCCTATTGAGTTTTTTTACACTGTTAGCAAAATAAATACTCTTAGAACAGTTTATAGGTAGGTATCTACTGCAATCGGGTAGATGGAACCAGTAACTGCCCGTAATAACAATCCTTTTTCAATTCGGCCCGGTTTCTGCAGTGCGCGAGCGTGTAGCTTCCTAATCGGGTTTTTACGGCCACCAACGGCTTGCGTTTTGTTTCTCTGTAGTTCCTTATTTGTTCTTTGTTTTTAGAAGTTTTGTGAAGTGAGCTCATATTTTACGGTTTATCGCGACTTTTCTTTATTTGAGTTATTAAAGAATGATGGTTGGATTATATTTTGAAAATGCTCTTTTGTTGCAATTATTCAATTTGCCTCTGATTTGGCATCACTCAGAATAAAAGTGAGTTTTATTTTTGTTGCATTCAAAAATTGTTTTACAAGGATCCTTAAGTGCTACAATGAGATTGACAGTGGGGTATTGTTCTAGTATACATATTTTGTGAAATTTCTTTCGAGAAAAAACAAAATGGCGGGACATTTGCTCCGATATTGGCGGAGCAATAAACGATTTTCTTAACCTTTCAATCGTAAACCTTTAACATTATAACGATGCGGCACTTAATATCGTTTCCTGTTGATTGTTCACTACAGGAACTGATGGACGCTACCGAAAGCGCCAAACTAGTAGCTCAGCACCCCTAGCCAAGTTGACAATCTACAATCGTTAACGCTAGTAGAAAACCATTCAAATGAATGGGAATGACATCATCTCAACGTTAAATCACGTGATCAACACAAACGAATAGAAAATTCTTAGACAAGTTTACATCGTTCAAAATCATAGAATAGAATGTTATCGTTTCTACAATGTTGAACGCTAAACTCTTTGGTAGGAACGCTCACCATAGACTAAAGTGTAGGTTTTTTCGACAGACATTAGGGAACGAGCGATCGACGCAGTCGTGTCAACTTGGCTACCAATTTAGCCCTTTCTACAATCGCTTACGCCGAGACGTTTACGATTGTAGAAAGAGAATCGATACGAAACGTTTGTAACTTGGCTAGGGGTGCTGTCCTGGGCCGACTCAATTTAGATTGCCATCTACAGGTTAACAAGAAGAACAACGTACTTAACCATCGGTATATACTTGATTTGCTAGTGTGGAGTTTTGTAGAGTGGAAGTGAAAAGGAACAACCAGTTCTTGTAAGGAGATGTATTCTCACCAATCAATCAAACAAATTCACCATCAATTTGTAAGGTCGGAGCACGAGGCGATACGGTGTGATGTCCTATCGCGGACCCGGCTTGGGAGGAAGTGAAAGAGACTCGAATTAAATGTGGCGATCAAAACGGACACGCTAGTGTTGTTCGCGATGTTACTAATTTAGTGTTGGGATTCCAACATAATCACTATTTATCGTTGGGATTCTAACAGCTAGTAAAACAATACATTAATCACATTATTTCATCTACTCTTTTATTCAGAGCACAAAAACATTATTTTATTCCAAAGGCATAAACTTCTAAAGCACACAGGTAATTTCGAATACTACATAAGTCTGCTAAAATTACTGCTCTCACGTTCACTTACATTATCTAAATGCACATAATTTAGGAACAGTACGAAACTTTGCATTCACATAGTAATCTTGGCATACTTTTAGTCTCAAAGGAAACATTTATTTTTAGCTAAGAGGTAAAAAGCCCACCTGACGATAAGTGGTCATTCGGAAGGGTGTTCCCTTACCGAGAGCTGTGCGAGGAATGAGCTGAGCGAGTTGAGCGGTGTGAGCGCCAGACGCTTTTAAATCCGGTTCAGTTTTGAGGAGCTAGTGAATAAGACGTTGATCTACTTAACGTGTGTAAAATGTTTAAACTGAAGATAGTGGCATGTGTGCTTCTAAAAATATTAAATAGCTCCCAATGATATTCTATTACGCAGATATGTTGTGAGCGCGCAAGCGTGAAGACTCGAAAACCGGCCAATTGGCCTATTTTTCCTTTATTCTGCGCCACAGCGTGTATATGAGCTGGCTCTGCCCCGCGGCACACTTTTTTCGGTGGTTTTGTAGGTGTATAACATATCTGTTTGTTAGAATATCATTGATAACTCCATAGTTTCTCTACCTAAAAAGTAAGTACGTATAGACTGACAGCAGATGTATGATTGCTGCTACCAATTTGTTGACTGGTTACGATATTTACCACGCCGTGAGTTATTCTTCTTATAACATTTCTACTTTAACTACTAGCCTACGTCGTCTCACTGCTGGTGAAACAGCAACAGATGGATTTGTCCAGCTCGTCTCCTCGTCTCTGGGTCTAACAGAAACGAAGAAAATAAAACAAAGAAATTAGTGACAACTTAACCTAAACAAGTAGCAATAATTTTCTAAACGTTTTGTATAAAATATATTGATACTTACAACAAGTTTGACACGTTGGCTTATGTCAATCACATTTATGACTTTCTCACCATCATCGCTTGCGCTGATAGAATATTGTTAGCGTTATTCCTTTTTTGAAAATGTTAAATTCTTAAAATTAACTTTATGGTCACATGATTTTAAATACAATATTGTAAAACATTTTGTTTGTAATTCATTACAATAATATTTTGTTTAAAAAGATAATTCATTTTGATCAGTATAGCAACCCAGGGCTTTTAAAAAATGTAACGGGGGTAGTCAATGGACGAATGGGTGACATTGGAGCGTAGACTGAGGAAAGGAAAAAGTTGTGACTAGAGGATTATTATAAGATACGGAAATACAGGACAGTTATTTCAATTATTACAAGTTGTTGTTATTTACGACCCCTTCTGGCTACTTCTAATAATTATCCATTTGTCCTAGCTGTGTCCTCTCATCTTAAGGCAGCTCATCTTACAGTATGACCTTAGCTTATGCAAAGACCACCCGAGTTTCTCACATGTTGCCTTTAGCAGAGTACTTGCTTAAAAGGCTCTTTTACTTAGCAACTATTTCGTTAGTGACTTTGTCCAAGATAGATGCATAATAAATTTTCTTGCGAGTTTTAGTTTAGGGTTCTCCGTTCATGTAAATTCGTGGAGGCCATCAATCGAGATCAGTTTTTGCTTTAAGTTTTTTTTTGAGGTCCTGTTTTTGCAGTATTTTTTGGTTATTATGTTGGTTTTGTATATCGTTTAGCTCTTTTTATAGATACTTTATTATCTTAAACGTTTTGCATAGTTAAACAGCCTGTGTTAAGGGTTTTCTTAAAAAAAAACTTTTTGAAATAGTTATCTTGCTGGTGATGGTGAACATGGTTTCAAGGTAGACCTCCCGGGACGGCATGGCAAGGGATTTAATTTTTTACCAATGGACATTCAAACGTATTGATATATAAATACGACATAAATTGCTATGTTTTAAAATTATCGCGTGGCATGCCATCGAAAGGGTATTGAAAGACGCGCCACGGTCGTATTTCTATATCAATACGTTTGAATGTCCATTGGCAAAAATTTAAATCCCTATCCAAGCCATTCCGGTCTGCGTTCACCTTAACGGGTAATTCAGCGCCATCTTGCCAAACATCATCTGCCTAGCCTTTTCCCAACTATGTTGGGGTCGGCTACCAGTCTAACCAGATGCAGCTGAATACCAGTATTTTACATGGAGCGTGCCTACCTGACCTCCACAACAAAGTTAGTACCGGGTAATACGATACCCCTTGGTAAAACTGGTTGTCAGACTTTTTGGGCCTCTGACTATACCTAACGACTGTCAAAGATCTACAAATGACAGCCGGGACCAACGGCTTAACGTGCTTTCCGAGGCACGGAGGAAACTCGGTATGTAATGGGCGGTCACCCATCCACAGACCAACCTAGGCAAGCACGGCTTAACTTAACGATCGACCCGAGCGGCTGTTATTATTTAGCCACGAGCTCCTCCATCCGCATCATCCATCCGTTATCTCCGCCATCTTGCCAAACCTCCTGTAACTGCTAAAATAAGAGAATAGTAAAACTAAAAAAAATATAATAATATGATGTACATTAGGTACCATGAAAATTGGTTTGAAGGAGATCTAGTAAGTAGTTTTTTTTAATTCGTCATAAATCGTAAACCGCAATTTACCTTCCATTCAATCAACTCAAATATAAAATAAACAACGAACTACAAGAACTTTTATATTACGTTACTGCTACGGAACCCTTCATGGGCGAGTCTGACTCGCACTTGGCCGCTTTTTTTAAAAGCCAATCCAGATCTATTACAAAGCTAGCCAAGATTTCTACGAACCCTACAATAAGTGTAATGACAACATAACTAGTGTAGACATGATAATATTTCCTTTTAACATCTGAAACCTGAAGAATACTCGTATATTTTTCGTATAACACAAATGTCATGGCTCGGCGGAGGCCTCGCGTTAATTTCTCTCAGTTGTATTACAATCGTGTAATATTATGCCGACTGCGGTGCCGGCGGGCCTATTCGGATAATGAGTAAGTGGATAAAGTAACGTCAGACCTTTTCGAGGAGGAAAATAATGAAACTTGGACACGGGGGAGTAACAAATCATGATATTTTATGTTGATGTTAAAAATTGGGCGGTGGAACAACTGTGATTTGGAAACCGCGTATTACATAACACATAAAACCTTAGTTTTTTGTACCCTTTCATAAACAACTTTTATTAAGGGACCAATAAAAATCAGCGACTGACATACACCGTCAAAAACTGGAATAGAATAGAATAGAATAGAATATAATAGAATAGAATAGAATAGAATAGAATAGAATAGAATAGAATAGAATAGAATAGAATAGAATAGAATAGAATAGAATAGAATAGAATAGAATAGAATAGAATAGAATAGAATAGAATAGAATAGAATAGAAAAGAATAGAATAGAATAGAATAGAATAGAATAGAATAGAATAGAATAGAATAGAATAGAATAGAATAGAATAGAATAGAATAGAATAGAATAGAATAGAATAGAATAGAATAGAATAGAATAGAATAGAATAGAATAGAATAGAATAGAATAGAATAGAATAGAATAGAATAGAATAGAATAGAATAGAATAGAATTTATTTATTGTAAAAACATGATATACAAATAATATGTGCAAGGTCTGGGTCAAGGGAGGACTGCATAAAGAAAGCTTTTTTTTCGCGATTTAAGCGTTCGTTCCTTAGTAAAAGTTATTTATTATAATGATTAAGAAGGTTTTGGGTAAACTTAAGCTTGAATACCTACTCCACATCATACGTAACGTCCTGCAATATCCTGCATCGCACGTTGATTGGCGATTGAAGTCATTGGTGTCTTTACAAAAACAACAACAATAGCCCATAACGTCCACTGCTGGACATAAGCCTCTCCCATGATGGGAGGAATTTGCCGTAATCTCCACGCTTGGCAGGCGGATTGAAGATCGCAGTGATGAAAGACTAACAGAAAACGCTACTGCCCATTCTCTGGTCTACGGAGGTGCAAGGTGTTCTGCCTCAGACATTAGTCGCCTTATACGACACCCGTGAGTGTAATGGGTTTCTATTCTACTCAGCCGGATACCATACGGCTAATTCAGCCGGATACCACACGGCTAACCACACGGCGGTGTCTTTACTACTGAAAGAAAACACAGTAACTGATAACGTAGAGGCTGACACGGGTGAATTGAAGAACAAAACATATTGTGCCGACTCCAAGTAACATAGGACCAAGGGTAAGAAGAAGATGATGGAGTGCAATTCTCTGCTCACAAGGGTTACCTCGAAAGAAGGAGCTTGTGGCTAAATAATGTCAGCCGCTCGGATCAATCTTTTAGCCTAGCTCACCGGCGTAATGTTGCCTGCCTGTCGGTCTATTACAGACTGTACTTCGGTGAGTGTGCGCAGGTGCTCCACGACCAGATCCCACCATCACCCTTTTACCACCGGACTAGCAGACGTACTGCGGCGTACCATCCGCACTTGGTTGATATCTCGACGAGTCGTACTAAGCGCTTCTCCTCCACTTTTATTATGCGCACGGCCAAAGTGTGGAACTCTCTGCCTGCGTCTGTGTTCCCACACACATTTAACACGCCTGCCTTCAAAGCAAGAGTGAACAGGCATCTTCTGGGCACGCTCGTTCCATCATAGATCTCATCCATCGCTTTCCATCAGGCGTGATCGAGGTCAAGAGCAGGCCCATATTGTAAAAAAAAATCTTCAGGTTATGCCGCGCTTGCCTAGTTTGGTCTGTGGATGGGTGACCACCCATTACATACCGAGTTTTCTCCGTGCCTCGGAAAGCATGTTTAGCCGGTTGTCCCGGCTGTCGATAGTTAGTTAGTGGTCCAAAAGTCTTAAAACCAGTCTTACCAAAGGGTATTGTATTACCCAGTAGCAACTGGGTTGTGGAGGTCAGATAGGCAGTCGCTCCTTGTAAAATAATGGTATTCAGCTGCATCCGGTTAGACTGGAGCCGACCCCAACATGTCTGGGAAAAGGCTAGGCAAATCATGAAGGATTATTTCGAATATAACCAGTGAAATTCAACACAAACTCCAGAAAGTTCAGTTTAAATTTTTAACTTAATGTTGGTTGACTCTATTTTCTTTTAAAGCACAAGGTTTTTAAAGTTTACAGCGAACATAAAACGGACTTATGAAAGTCACAAAATGCGGAATATGCGTGCACTGAGACTTTCCTCAGACTATTTCGTGAAACTAGATTTTTAGAGACAAAGTGGTTTTATGGGCATTTTCAGGTTATGGTTTTATTTAAGAAAACCAGGGTTTCAGTGGTAGGTAAACCTTTTTATGGGTAAACAAATGGATACTGATTATTCCATCACATTTAAGTCAGGCATTGAAGAATCTATTGATGGGTGGTCCACTGACGTTATCTACACTATAATCTATACTATCTATACTAATATTATAAAGAGGTAACATTTGTTTGTAAGTTTGTATGTTTGTAAGTTTGTATGTAGGGGGTAATCTCCGGAAGTAATGAACCAATTTTAAAAATTGTTTCACTGGTAGAAAGCTACATTATTCGTGAGTGCTATAGGCTATATTTTATCCCCGTACTCCCACGGGAACGGGAACTACGCGGGTGAAACCGCATGACGTCCGCTAGTAATATTTTAAAGAGGAAAGATTTGTTTTTTTGTGTGTATGTTTGTAGTGAATAAACCCAAAAACGACTGCGCCGATTTCAAAAATTCTTTCACCATTAGAAAGCTACATTCATCTAGAGTAACATAGGCTATATTTTATCCCCGTACTCCCACGGGAACGGGAACTACGTGGGTGAAACCGCGTGACGTCGGCTAGTATAAAATAATCTTAGAAGTTAAACTTGATCTACTTCCCAGTTTTCAATACACGTTTAGTTTGGAGTACAATGCATGGTTCGCTAAGTGACGTCATTCTAAATCCAATATGGCGGACTCCCAAAGATGGCGTATTAGTTATTTTTGATGAATTTCCATGACCATATCATGTATCAAATGAAAGGGTTTCCTGAGAAAAATACAAGGAATAAAATGACGTCACTCACCGCGTGTTTTAGTTTTCACCAATCACACATAATTTAGTTCTTAGAATGGTTTGCACATAGGACGTTATTCTAAAGTATTGCGTTTGGGCTTCATCCATCTGTCACTCATGATACGATTTCGTACCGATCGCATCGCGTCATCGCCAGCCAATCAGCGTACAGTAAAATGATGCGATACTGCGTTCTGATTGGCCACCATTGTTCCCATACCCCTTTCCCCGATGGCTGTACAAAAATTATGCTAATATACACTTACGAACACCACATACGACAATTTTGTAGTTTTTCATATTTTTTTTTTCATTTAAAACCCTATCTTAATCTGGGGAAAGTAGTAGCCATAAACTAAATAACAAGTAGCTATATCACGTCGCTACATATTGATTTGATTAAACGTAATATTTTATTACTCTCGTAACAATAAAGTTGCGGTTGAGTTGCTGGTGTCTCACCAATCAATTATTGTATGTTCTACATCACTTCTATCTTATTCTATATCAACCATATTAAGTTTTGCTCCTTCTCCCATAATTCCTTCAACTAATTACATTTTCTCCGATGTAAAATACAAGTTCGATAGTAGAATTATATCACATTAAGCGCTACGGAATACTGCTCTCAAACGAGTTGAGGCTCATTAAAATTTCACCCACTACCCATTTCACAGCGAGACTGAGCGAACGAATTATTAATTAATTGAAACAGTGAAAACCTATTTTTCTTACCTTCTATCTTAAGTTTGGAACGAAGTTTCAAATTGGAGTTAATAGTTTTTCGTAATTGTAAGTTATTTATGGATTTTTTTTCTTCTTAACTTTTTGACTGCTATAGTCATATTTACGTGACAAACAAGCATGTGGCCTGTAGAGCTATTACGTATCATTTTGATCTCCAGTGACTATCAAACTTCGGTTGTACACCGAACTTTGATGACAACCGAGAATGTCAAAATATTGGTATTACTTATTTCTCAGAGTGGATTTAACTTTACGGTAACTAACAGCCCGTGTACAGTGCGTCTTTCACGAAAGCTACTTCAAACTCAGTTGTCATCAATTTGATGTCTACTATGCTTACATAATCGCAATATTAGAAGAATCGATACGAAAGCGTCTGTCTAAATTAGTTACGGTGACTATCAGCCACGATGGGCACCGATGACGTCAATTATCGCGACTGGTCATAATACGAAACTAACCTTTTGACAGTTATGTGATGGACACTGAGCCCAGTTACTATCATTTCGAGCTGTCAACAGAGATACGTAATAGGCCTGCTGTACGCCAAATGACATAAATATGTGACAAATTGGTAGGTGAAATTGTGTCTTGCTGTGGAGGGCACGTGCGTGCGTTTATGCTCTGACAGTCAAAAGGTTAAATTACGAAAGTAACGACACAAAGTTTGATATCGTAGGTTTTATCGTTATCGATCGCAATTGATAAACATATTATAATATTACGCCTGTAATCATCGAAGAGTTAGGCAGAGGTGTAACTAATAGCACACCTACATTTCACCTACAGTTGTGTTTAATTTGCATGTAATAGGGGGTCGGCCGACTGCAATTTATAAAAGCTATACAAAAATTGTAACAAAGTTATATGAATGACGGAATATCACAGAGATTCATTTCTTTACGAGTAAGTATCATTTAAATATGTATTTTTCTTGAAAAAGTATGGTTGGATATTAAAAAAGATGTCGTGAGTGCGAGTTTTAAAAACAGCTGGAGAAACGATATACTTTTATCTCTCGCTTGGAATTTGAAAAAAAATCTCGCAAAAAGTACAAAGGAAAAAACCAGGACACTGCCTTGGAAATGTCGTAGAAAAATATAAATTTGTATTTTTAGTTTCGAAAATTTTCATAGCTAAGGCAGAGTTTTTTGTGTGTAAAATAGCGTATTATTTTAATACCTTCCGGCTCTTTGTGCCCTTTACGACGAAGGGGTTGTAAAAAACAAAATAAAAATATAATTGTTACTTTCAGTTTAGAAAGGTTAGATGAACTTGAAAGTTGATAAGAAAATGTAGAGACTTCAAATTCTTGGGGAGATCTCATTTCACATTAAGATTTTATCAGATACTATCACCACCAAACACAAATCAAAATTAGAATGAAATTAGGAAGTCCCACGTTGGGCGCCATCTCACAAATATTTCCAAATACCCTCCATGAAAAAAAAAAGAAAAACAAACCCCAACCGCCCCCGGGTAAACACATAGTCTTTCTAAAAAGCGTAGTTGTACCAAAAAAAGGAGTTTATCTGGCGAAAATCCCCGAAATCCTGTAGCATTACCAACTACTACACAAGATTACTAAGTCCATCATGAAGATGGCTTCGAGCGTCTCGAAAGAACGCGCGGATATCCCTCAGTGTTTACCCGCAAACAAGTAACAACTGGCGATATTACTTCAATTTCTTCGACGGCTCTTATCTGCGGATACGAATTTGGACTTACGGATATTTGGAATAGCGAACAATTTTGGACGATTATATGCCTATTTGTGGCAGAGAAATTATGTTAAGTAAGTAATTGCAGGGGTGGATGTTTTGGTATGAAATTTTGAATGATTGAGCTTTTTTTGATTTTCGAGCCAAATCTGTAAAAAAATTTGCCGACAATTCTACTTTTACTTAAGTTAATTAGTAGGAGCCGTGTGGTATACGGCAGAGTAGAATAGAACCAACCCATTACACTCATGGGTGTCGTATAAGGCGACTAATGTCTGAGGCAGAACACCTTGCGCCTCCGTAGACCAGAGAATGGGAGGCAGCGTTTTCTGTTAGTCTTTCATTACTGCGATCTCCAATCCGCCTGCCAAGCGTGGAGATTACGGCAAATTCCTCCCATCATGGCTTATGTCCAGCAGTGGACGTTATGGCTTGGCAGGCGAATTGGAGATCGCAGTGAATCTCCAATTCGCCTGCCAAGCCCACGCTTGGATTACGGCAAATTCCTCTCATTATGGGAGTGGCTTATGTCTAGCAGTGGACGTTATGGGCTGTTGTTGTAATTAGTATAGTCATACTAACGTCGGTACTTTAAAAAGTCTTTTAAAGTATCTGTGACCGTACTCTTTATTGCCTCTAAAGCCATCTTACATTTTTAAAGACCATTTTGTAAAGCGTTTTAAAGAAAACGTTTTCATCAACTGACTTAGCAAACACCTCCAACTTTTTGTAGATATATTGGAGGCCGAAATACCGGAATCCTCCCGGAATCTTTACTAAAGAAAACCTTGTATTTTGCCAGCCATCCTTCCAACCCGTATGTCGAGGTACTAAGGGCAATCTCAGAGTAGGGATGCGATACGAAATGCCCGCTGTGCCCAAGGGATCTCTGTCTGAAACCTCGCAGAGATATATAGGCCTGCAGGAAAATATTAACATGATTCGTTGTGGCTTCCTCGTTGAGATTCCACCAACGGAATTAGGTCCCAGCTCAAAGATCCTATCTCGAATGTGAGATGTGCTTGATTTTTGTTATTTTTCTCTTAATAAGATTTTTCGGGCGTGCTTCGTTTTATTGGTAGGCTGATTCGTCGTGTATTTGGTGAAGATAGTTTGAATATGATAATATTCTCTTGATCGAAATTCGGTATCGGAGGTCAATCTGAACGGAGACTAGCCACGCAGCTGGTGCACAGGAGATATTATAGTAAACTCGCGCTCCTTATCTTAACTCTTACAATACAATGAGACGGCAATCAGATACCACCAAGGTGAGATCAGGCGTAGGACCAAGCTAGGCATTACGTGCTTTCACACTGCTAACTTCTTGACACCGGGCTGCTACCGAGAATTTCATACATACATACATACATAATCTCACGTCTATTTCCCATGGAGGTAGACAGATACCATAGAACGCCACCTGCTTCGAACCTTACATACTCCTTTTGCCTCGTCCACGTCCATACATCTGGTCATATACATACGCCGGTTGCGAAATTCCCAAGAGAAAAACCTAATAACATATTACCCAACTTCGGACCCTGGCCCAGTGTTAGTGTGTGTTCAGCAGTTGCACTTGAAAGAACCAGTCACCTGACCAAAAAAGCAGTCAATCGTTATTAAGAGTCCTATTACATTTTTTACGCAAATTTTTGATTTTTACTTCCTGGATCAAATTATTTCGGTCGGCGTACACGAGTCGATAATAATAGCGATATTCGGACGATTGTCGACTGATATTGACGAATATTAGAGACGAGACTGACATGAGACTGAGGACCGAGCTGAATTGAGAATTATAGTAGGTACTTTAATTTTATTTATTGTATTTTTGTCTTATTATATTGACAAACGAAAACTAATGAAACTTATTCATTGTAGATCGAAGTTTTATATCATATTAATTTGTTTGATAAAATTGAGTTTATTTGGAATATAATGGACGCTGAATTAAGACATTTACGATTTTTTCCATGAAAACTCAAGGAATTTAAAGAAATTCTAAAACTCCAATAAACAAGTAAAACGTTCAATTTATCTTTTAGTAATTTTAACTTTTATAAGAATCGAATGTTACTATGTGAATTTGAGCGTCAAAGTTACATCGTCGACGGTTTTTCTTGCAAACTGAGTTCGTAAAATATTTATAGTAAATTACACGAAAAGAAAAATGAAAATGTGTAACTCCAACTTACAAGAAAGAGAATGGCACTATCGTTATTCTTAAGCAAATAATTAAAATATCTTACTGCTGCTGAGAATTACTGCGTCAAAAATCATGAATTTGCCTAAAAAATGTAATAGGACTCTTAAAAAGATCCTCATATTTAGGCCACCAGAAGACATATTCAAGAAGCAATCACTTTAAGCGTCCCGTATTTCTGCAACCACTTTTTAGGTACATTATTGACTTTCCCATCATAGTTGTCACTAAAAAAATTGTGATAACTTCTTAGTATAATATCAGCTGCAATGCTATCTAGGACATACGTGGACTGCCTAGGATAAAGTTGACCTAGCGATAAAGAGAAAAACCGTCACACAATTTCATCTCCACAGTAGAAAACGTAAAGAATATCTATGTTACCCCCAGGGTTAAAGTTATTAAAGTAACAAAACTTTCAATATGATTCAAACTTCCACTTGGCAGCATTTTTCTTAAATCTTGGCACTTGGCAGTATTTCGCGAAGTTTCCACTAAAGGGATTAAGACTTCTTGTAACGTTTCGAAGTAAATGGCGCGTTAAAACGGTGGTCGCTCTTTAATATTCCTTTCTACTCCATTTAGTTGTGATCAAATAGTGGAAAAATACATCTAGATTTTCTATACGGCTGGAGGAATAAAGCCTAAGTGATAGTGTTTATACATCGTTTGTTTCTAGGTTACTTCTTCCATTTATAGTCTGCGTCTGTATGTCGTGTTTTGGGTCTGTGTACAGACACAGACACAAAACAATCAAGTTAAAAGTCAGTTAATCAAGTTAGTCAATGTAATCAAGTTAAATACAGATTTAACTTGATTAACATGACAGCTGTCAAACTAAACGTAAAGTAGCTTGTACCTTTGGTTATATCGAAATAAATAATAACAAATGCATATTTATGCAGTATTTTACGCTGTTTATATATGGGTATTAATTAGGGTCAATATTAAACTATAAAAAACCGGCCAAGTGCGAGTCGGGCTCGCGCACGAAGGGTTCCGTACCATTATTGAAAAAAATTAGACAAAACTGCAAAAAAATCACGTTTGTTCCGGGGCCACGGTATCTCTTTCGAACAGCCCCGCAACCCCGGATGGGAGCCCCCCTTAAATATTGATTTAATTCTGTTTTTAGTATTTGTTGTTATAGCGGCAACAGAAATACATCATCTGTGAAAATTTCAACTGTCTAGCTGTCACGGTTCATGAGATACAGCCTGGTGACAGACAGACGGACAGACGGACAGACAGACGGACAGACAGCGAAGTCTTAGTAATTGGGTTCCGTTTTTACCCTTTGGGTACGGAACCCTAAAAACGAAGTCGTGAAAAAAAGAATATTTTTTTATTATTTGCTGTCATTGGGTGCCTGACGGCTATCAACAAATAACTTGATTAAAAAAAAACACAATTGAAATGAACCCATAAGTAGTTCGGCTAAAACAGACTAACGAGATATTAAAACATGACACAGTGCACAAGTGAAATGATACTAACGTAGTTTTAAGGTCCTTTATACTAACACAGTTTGTATTTTATCACATGTATGGTTAGTCTGTAAGGTATTTATCTATGGGCCAAAGTTGCCCGAAAATAAAGGTTTTATTATTATTATTATTAAAGCATCTAGGCTAAAATAACATTGATAATGGTACCTCAATTAGGTTTACATATTATTTTCAAACTGAAAATGTTTTCTACCAACAAAAGTATTATGTAATGTCCATAAATAACTAAACTAAATTTAAGATATATCACAACTTCCTTAGTATAACAACGTAAATATCGCAGAAAAAAAAACTTTAAATATTACCAGCATACAAAAACAAACTAAAAACTACTCCCAGAGCGAACCGCTACAAAATAAATTATGAAAGTTATTGTTTCAGTTCTTATGTTAAATTATACAGGAGCAATCAATCTAAAACTTAACCGTTAGAGAAATTAAACTACAACGGTTAACTCAGGGCTTAATTGATGGCGTCTCGGTTAAATTTGGACAGTTAAACAATGTTGGCGAATCTAATTTGCGTTCGGTATAATTTATCAAAATTAACTCCGTGTTATTTTAGTTGGTTCAAGTATATAGTGGTGTGGAGGCTAGGAGCTCGTGGTTAAATAATAACAGTCGCTCGGGTCGATCTTCAGGTTAAGCCGTGCTTGCCTAGGTTGGTCCGTGGATGGGTGACCACACATTACACACCGAGTTGTCGTGCCTCGGATAGCACGTTAAGCCGTTGGTCCCGGCTGTCATTTGTAGATCTTTGACAGTCGTTAGGTAGTCAATGTCCCGAAAGTCTGACAACCAGTCTTACTCAGAGATATCGAAGGGGTGCTAACTGGGTTTTGGAGGTCAGATAGGCAGTCGCTCCATGTAAAATACTGGTACCCAGCTGCATCTGGTTAGACTGGAAGCCGACCCCAACATAGTTGGGCAAAGGCTAGGCAGATGATGACCTATGTAGTGTTGTGTTAACGGGGTACGGTGAATGATAATAGGGATGATGACTGACTAAAAAAAATATGATTTTGTTTAGTCCGTCAGTTAGATTATCGAAAAATATTGCATAAGTGTTTTTTGTTTTATCAAATAATAAAAAAAACCGGCCAAGTGCGAGTCGGACTTGCGCACGAAGGGTTCCGTACCATTATTTAAAAATATTAGACAAAACTGCAAAAAAATCACGTTTGTTGTATGGGAGCCCCCCTTAAATATTGATTTAATTCTGTTTTTAGTATTTGTTGTTATAGCGGCAACAGAAATACATCATCTGTGAAAATTTCAACTGTCTAGCTGTCACGGTTCATGAGATACAGCCTGGTGACAGACAGACGGACAGACGGACAGACAGCGAAGTCTTAGTAATAGGGTTCCGTTTTTACCCTTTGGGTACGGAACCCTAAAAATTGTCGAAGATAAAACGTGTCAAAGATCATGAGTCCCCACTCACTTGGGGGCTTGTTACGTCACATTTGAGTAAAAAATGTACTCAAATGTGACGTTACACGAGTTTTCGACGCACTCTATCGTTTTCATTTTTTGTTTACGTGAAAAAAGAAAAATATGTGTCCAATATTTTTTGGAAATCTATCTGACGGACTAATAAGATTTTTTTTGTCATCTAGGTACCCTATTTGTGCTCTAAGGTTGTTTAAGAATAATATAGTATGGTAAGCATCGTTGGTCTAGATGTCGCAAGCGTGACTGTTAAGCATTGGGTACTGGGTTTAATTCTCAGGTCGGGTAACGTTGTTATTGAGTGTTTCCACCAGAAGATTCTCAGTAGCAGCCATGGAGACTGGATTTGTGCCCGGTTGATGGCAATAGGCTCGCCCCCTAATAAATAAATAAAATCATTTATCTCAGGTCCGAGACCCATATAAACCAAAAATAGAAACCAGACACATACATTATTGAAATATTAGAATTAATACATGGTACATTAAAATTGCATTAAAATATTATTGAATTAACTACTTAGATTAAATTAACAAGCCATACTAATACACACACAAGGTAAGCAAGACATACTAATACACACACAAGGTAAGCAAGACATACTAATACACACACAAGGTAAGCAAGACATACTACGACCCGATTGGCGCAGCGGTAGCGAGGCTGCCTTACGTTCTTAGGGTCCCGGGTTCGAATCTCGGTCGGAGCAAATGTTTGTGTGATGAGCATGGACATTTGTTTCCGAGTCATGGATGTATATATGTATAATAAGTATGTATTTACAAACAAAAAGTATAGTATCTATGTAATATATCAACTATCTGGTGTCCACGACACAAGCCTCGTTGCTTAGTGTGGCACTAGATGGCGCTGTGTGTAATGTCCAGCAATATTTATTTATATTTATTTATTTATTTATACTAATACACACACAAGGTAAGCAAGACATACTAATACACACACAAAGTAAGCAAGACATACTAATACACACACAAGGTAAGCAAGACATACTAATACACACACAAGGTAAGCAAGACATACTAATACACACAAGGTAAGCAAGACATACTAATACACACACAAGGTAAGCAAGACATACTAATACACACACAAGGTAAGCTACACCACCATATTATATTTTTCTTCGACGCGGACGATGTTACCTTTTGATTCTAGTTTGTCATGAAAGCTTTTACTTACTAACAAACAAGCATGCTTCATGTCATGTAGTTTTTATGTCGATCGAGAAATTATAAAAAGCAATCGAATTTATCAACATAAACAACTCATTATTCAGTTTTCTTCGTCTAAACCAAATAGCCAAAGAGTTTAAAATATTCAGAATCGATCATTTTTATTTAAACAAACTATGTTTTCGTCTAACTAAACCAAACAGTTTCAATATTCAGAATAGATTTGGAACGGACGGAAGCGTCGATTAAAATAGGTTCCATTTCAAAGCTGAAAAGTTAGCCTTATCGTGTACTATCGATATGCATGAACGTTGAATAGTGCTGGAGAATTAAAAAAGTTGTTAGCCAGTAGCCCTGTAGGCTATAGTTGATAAGGGCAGATATAGACTGGCTTTAACGGCCCGGCCGTTTAGGGGGAACGGAACGATTAGCAAGTTCAGATTAAGATCATAGAATTTCATGTCTTAGTCAAAGATTTTATCATTTGTCAAACACTTTTGTAATTTGACTTTTGATTTTGTTTTTTTGACGACCCGAATGGTGCAGCGGTAGTGAGGCTGCCTTACGTTCTTTGGGTTCCCGGGTTCGAATCCCGGTAGGAGCAAATGTTTGTGTGATGAGCATGGACATTTGTTTCCGAGTCATGGATGTTTATATTTATCATAAGTATGTATTTACAAACAAAAAGTATATAATGTAGTATATCAACTATCTGGTGACCACGACACAAGCCCCATTGCTTAGTGTGGTACTAGATGGCGGTGTGTGTTATGTCCAGCGAAATTTATTTATTAATTTTTGTAATAATTAGCAAATTAAGCACCATGACTACTACTACTACTACAACAGCCCATAACGTCCATTGCTGGACATAAGCCTCTCCCATGCTGGGAGGACTTTGCCGTAATCTCCACGCTTGGCAGGCGGATCGGAGATCGCAGTGATGAAAGACTAACAGAAAACGCTGCTGCCCATTCAAGTGTAAAGGGTTGGTTCTATTCTACTCTGCCGGATACCACACGGCTCCAAGCACCATGAGACGGTAATAAATATTACCTATACTATAACGACTATCTTTCACGCCAGTCCTTCCTTTTACAAAATAACCAAGCAACTGCCATCAATTGCGGCATAACTATTTTAATTAAAAGGTAAATATAACTAAGGACATTGTAAAAATGTTGAGACGAAGCTACAAAGTAGCGAACTGTGTAGTGAAACTCTAATTACCGTCGTTGAGCACTTTCGACCTTATGCAACGAGACCATAGCTTAGCATGAATTGGATATGGTATTTTACAGAAACAAGAAATTGTGCATGCTACAACTAAAAAGAAAAAAGAGCAGCGGAGAGCAGCGGTGGCGCAGTGGTGGCGGCCCCGACTTACGAACTGGGGGTCTAAAATGGCCGCTTTAGTATCATAATAGGATAATAATATGAATCACGTTAAAATGTTTAAATTCTTAAAATAGACTTTATGTCCATAATCATAAAGTTCATTTTAACAATTTTCATTTTTGAACTTGATCCATATTACGATTCTGCTAAAGTAGCCATTTTAGACCCCCAGTAAGTCGTGTAATTTATTTCATCACCACTGCTCTAAAAACGGTGAAGGAAAACATCGTGAGGAAACCGGCATGTCCTAGAACCAAAAAATTCGAAGACATGTGACATCTACCAATCCGCACTGGGTCCGCGTGGTGGATTATAGCCCATTCCCTCTCATAGAGAGGAGGCCTGTGTCCCAGCAGTGGGAACATGAATAGGCTGACGATGATGATGATGATAACAACTAAAAAACCCGATTACTGAAAAATCAAGCTTTAATTAAATTCGGGGTTATCAAGGTAAAATCGAATCCTCCCTTTGTTGGAGTCGATTAAAATGTAGCCTATGTTACTTAGACCATAATAACGAATCGATTGACACCTTATTCATCAAAATCGGATGAATAGTTTAGGAGTTTAGGCGCTACGCAGGAACATAGCTTTCGCTTCGCCGTGGAAGATGAGCGTTCAAGATGAGCTGTATTTTTTTTGATAAAAAATGGTCATTAATAGCCAAGCAGAGAGGTGTGGAAGAAAGTAGAAGGGCCCTTGCCTAGTAGTGGGGAAGTAAGACAAAGCAATAAACTCGCATGGAACTCTAAAAATCAACGTTGAACACTTGCGACCTTATGCAAAGAGAGCGAAGCTGTATGTTCTTTGGCTAAGACACTTTTTTACTATTACAAATCTCTTATTTGTGGGTTTTTAGCCTGCTTCTGTCTATTTCAAAAGAATTAATTTATGCTGTTTAGCTTTTGTTGTTTTATTTTTTTTAATACTTTTTCTTTTTTTCTTTAAAGGAGACAGTGTTTTTAGGGCCTCTTCAATGTTGCATAAATATTATTCATATTAACCCAAGAAAAAGTTACCATTTTATTATAGTAATGAACGAAAGATTACATAGAAACGAAACCGGAATCTTAAAATCATTAAATAAGTTATATTATGATATTTTTTGCGAGTCAAATCATTCCTGTTGTGGTCAATGTCATTTGACAGAAAATACTTCGTAAATAGGAGCGTTTTTCCGTTTACAAAAAAGTAAAAAGTACAGTATCCGTTGGTAATATCTGCTTTAATTATAATAGAAAAAGAATATAAAATAAATAATATTAAATTGTGAGCTTTTAATGCTATTTTTAAAGGTTTCCTTTAGATGTTATAAAAAATCATCATGGCACGGAACGTTGTAAATCCGTCTTTTTGGTGGTTGACAGACAACTTCATTTGACATTTACTTTTTTTCTGTTTATTTCGATATTCGTGACAGTGTTTCTGCAATTTTTTCACATATAATAAAAACTATTTTATGAAAATGGCATCTGCTTGTGCAGTAAGATTTCAACGCAATGTGCGATTATAATTACTTTCAGAGACTGCTACAGACATACAGCAACTTGTATGTGTTTGGATTAATTTTCGAATTTCTCATAATTCCGGTTAGACATGGCTTAGCTAATATTACTACTGTAATCTAGAGATTATATGGAAGAAATCTATATACGTTTCATTGATATCTGCTACAATTTATGTGGGTGGCCTGTTCTCCAAACAAAAAAAATTGTGTCCTTTATGTACCAACTGACAGAAGACGTCAGGAACACATTCTCTCAGCGGCCAAAGTACCAACCAGATGAAACACCATGAACATGATTGCCTATTGTCTAATACGGCTTTTGCTATTACAATAGGTTCGCCCCATATTACATATGACTTAAACATAAAAGGCAAAATGTTGGTGAGAAGACCTAATAGAGGTCTTCTTTCTTTATCGTGTGGTTAGTGTCCAACCTGGTGTCAGAGTTTTATGCCGCCCATGGGCCTCTGACTTGGCTTAACATGCCGTCGAGAAATATCTCTCAGGCATGCTGGTGTCCTCACGATGTTTTCCATCACCGAAGTAAGTGATAATTATATAATACGCACGTGAATCCGAAAAATCAGAGGTGAGTGTCTTGGGTTCGAACTTGAAACTTATGACTTGGCAATCAGACGGTCATTAGGCTATCACTGCTTAACTATTAATAGGAATAGGTAGTGCTTATTAGCCTAAACTTCGAAGAAGAACAGAGAAAAGAATCGGAGACTTCCTTAGACTATATTTTATTATGCGACCACGGCGAGTTTTTTTTTGTAAATTCGAGTGCGTACCTAAGAGAGCGTATCATAGTTTTATGATGAAGAAGTCGTTTCCAAAATGTTCTTAAAAAGAAAACTTTCAGAAATTTTGATGGTTGTAACGACTGTGTTATGTTATGTCTAGTCGCAAACTTTAGGTAAACATAGACCAATTACTTATTCCAAATAACATTAATTTTTGATGTACTTACGTGATGTCCCGGAAAAAATATAGTCTAAGGAAGTCTCCGATACTTGTCTCTGTTCTTAAATTTAGGCTAATAAGCACTACCTATTCCTATCACTGACTATTAGGTATACCTCTGCCTTAACTCTTCGGGGATTACAGGTGTGATGTTATTAGATTCAAAAGTCACATCCAAATTCCTTTCCGACATCCGAACTTCGCCGACGAACAAGAAAATTAACTAGCTACAAATTCAATCATTGACATAGAGAGCGAATCTGCATCGTCTGCACCACTCCATTTTAAACGAAACGAAACCGTATAGAAATTAATGGAAAAACTCTAATTGGACCTAAATGAAACAAGTCGTATATTCCTAGAATTAGTTTCAAAACTATTCCTGGATTAGATTTCGAAAAGGATTTTTTTTTGCTTTTGCGCGAAAGGGATTTGGTTAATACTATCTGTTCTGGTTTCGAATTGAATTTGAAAACTGTTTTCGTTTTAGAACCTGGTGTTTTTAGTTTTAGGTGTGGCAGTTAGATTTTTGTCATAGAACGTGTGTGCGGGATTAATCCAGGTATAATCCAGGAAATAATGAAAAATACGTTGCTTAATGTGTACGTGCAAGTTTAATGAGTGAATAATTACATAATGTGGGTAGCCGGTCGACAAATGTTAAAAAATAAAATGATGAGCAATAATCCACACAGCCTCAACTGTAGCTATGAAAGTTTCTCTAGGCGCTTGCGGGAACAACGTGTGTGCTGAAATTAACTAATTGAGACGAAACTTTTATTTAGCAATAACTTTCTTTATCACGATGTTTGCCTTCACCAAAGCAAGTGATAATTATAAAATACGCACATGAATCCAAAAAACTAGAGGTGGCCAGGCGTAAGTCACATAATACTATAAAATAATCTTCGTTCAAAATTTGTTTCCGTATTATATTTGTAGTGTGTGGGGATCTCCAGGAAAACTTCAGATAACTTTTTGATGGTTTATTTAAATAATAATTGAACACCTTATAAAAACACGTCTTTCTCATTTCTTCGTACTCGCCATCTTACTTTTTTTCTTCACCTTTCACTCGTTCAATCACTCATCCCATCCTTCGTTCAGAAACATGCATTTTAATAGTTTAGAAACGTTGGGTTATACAGCCTAATCTAAAATTAATCCTACATGCTCGGCCATTCTACACATTTCTGGCCTCAGAAATAAAGTTACACAATAAACAAACTAACTTACAATTGAAACTTATAGTTAACTTACTACTAACTTATAGATGGAATGGGTTATTCAAATAAACAAAAACAACAAAAGGTTCAGTCAACATTGGGCCACCTCTTCATATAATCTGCCACAGTGGATGTCTTACCTGGTCCTTCCGCAGTGAGGTCCACCTTCTGAACATCATACCGGTCATTTCCTTTGACCTTCGTAATGGTATATGGCCCAAGATATTTAGGTTTGAGCTTCATGCCTGAACCAAACTGGGTGCGCTTAATGGCAACTAGGTCCCCTTCCTGGTACTTGGAACTTTGCTTGCGCCTCTTGTTAAATGTTTGTATATTCTCCTTTTGTATTTTCAAAATATGCTCCTTTGCTTTCTGTCGTCTTTCTTCTCGATCTTGTATGAAGACATCTCTTCCTTCCTGCATAAGTAAGTCATAGATTTCAATTTCTTCTCTAGTCTTCATTTTGGTTCCAACCAAGAGTTCATATGGGGTACAATTGATACTCCTTTGCCAAGTACTATTCAAAGCCCTCTGTACACGACTTATGTGTTTGTACCACTGTGTAGGGTCCTCTATGCACAACTTTGTAAGTACTGAAATTATGGTCCTGTGTATTCTTTCTACTTGCCCATTTCCCCTAGGCACACCTGTAGTGATTTTAGCATGTTTAATTCCTTCTTCTTGACAATAATGTTGAAATTCTTGACTGGTAAATGTTGTCCCTCTGTCACTTATTATTCTAGTAGGATTTCCAAAATGTTGCTGATGGATTCTTATCTTCTCAATAGTCTCTTTGCTAGTGGTACTCTTGGTGGGAAATATCCACACAAACTTCGTGAATGCATCAACCATTGTAAGCAGATGATTGTACAGTTTCTTCGTCTCCGTCATTGGTCCTAGGTGGTCAATGTGGATAGTATGCAGGGGTGTATCCTCTTTCTCTAAAAGGTGCAGAAATCCTTCCTGCTTACCTTCTTTACGGCTGCCCAGTAAACATGGAATGCATGTGAGTATAAAATCTTCCAGCTTCTTCGATAAATCTTTAATGTAATAATCTTTACTGATAAGTTCTGTCATCTTCTTCTTACCAAAATGTCCATTCGAGTGTACTCTTTTTATAATCTCCGTTTCCATGCCCTTAGGTACTACTAGTCTTCTCTCCAATCCCTTATACAACAAACCACCTTCCAAATAGTAATCGAGGTAAGGTTTGTCATTGAGTACTTCCATAATAGCTCTCGATCCTTCATCTTGCTCCTGTGCCTTCTTTATTTGATCATGTAAGCTATCAGTGGTCACTCCTACATAAGGATTGCGGCTCAACGCATCAACATGCTTCATTCTCGTGCCGGATCTGTGTTCTACCTGAAAATCAAATTCCTGTAATAACAATGCCCATCTCGCTACTCTGGTTGACAAATCCCTTTTTTGTAATGTCATCTGAAATGCTTGGCAGTCTGTTATGATTTTAAATGGAATACCATACAAGTAATGGCGAAACTTCTTTACACCTTCTATGATAGCCAGAGCTTCGAGCTCATAGCTAGAATATTTCCTTTCAGCCTCACTTGTCTTCCGGCTCATATAATACACCGGATGTAATCCATTGTCTTCACATCGCTGCATTAATACTGCTGCATAGGCCAAGCTGGATGCATCTGTGTGTAGTTCTGTAGGTCGTTTTGGATTGAAAATAATAAGCACTGGACTACTTCCTAATTTCTCCTTTAGAATATTAAAAGCATACCTCTGTTCCTCTTTAAATATAAAACTGTGATCTTTCCTCAGTAGGTTCGTCAATGGACTTGCTATTTGAGCAAAATTTGGTATGTACTTCCTGAAATATGATGCTAGCCCCATGAAGCTTTGTAATTGTTTTACTGTTTTGGGTTCCGGGAACTTCATAACTGCTTCTGTTTTTGCTGTAGCAGGTCTCACTTCACCACCTTGCACTATGTGACCCAAGTACTCAACTTTTGCTGTCAGTATTTCACTCTTCTTCCAGTTAATCTCAAGTCCATAGTCAGATGCCACCTCTAATGCTTCACGTAACCTTTCAACTGCTTCTTGATAGTCATTTGCTGGAATTATAGCATCATCAATAAATATAAGAATGTGACCTTTGGCAATGAGGTCTCTAAATATAATTGTTATAAATCTTGTGAAGTATTTCGGACAAATTGACAACCCAAACGGTGCTCTAAGAAACTCAAACTGACCATGATGTGTAACGAAGGAGGTATATTTAATTGAGTCTTCATCTATTCTCAAGTGAAAGAATGCATCTTTCAGATCCAACTTGCTGAAAACCTTGGCCTCGGACAACTTGTCAATATGATCTTCGATAACCGGGAGTGGAAATTCATCCTTGACCATCTTCCGGTTAATTAATCTGTAATCCACGCATACCCTTGTTGAACCATCCTTCTTTTTAACCAGCACCAGTGGACTTGCATACTCTGAGAAACTAGTTCTAATAATACCATCTTTTAGCCACTCACCCACCTGCCTTTCAACTTCTTTCTGCTCCATAAGAGACAACCTTCTTGGCCGCTGTGCCACGGGGATGTCATCCTTTAATATGATTTTCATATTTATCGGCGCTTCCTTGGTTTGTCTGGGTTGATAATTGTCTACCAACCTCTGAGCTTCTTCTCGTATCTGTGGATCAGAAACAAAACATACGGGTTCCGGAACCTCGACAAGCATACACTGCGGCAAAATGTCATTGTAATGTGGCACAATGCTGACTGACCCCTTATTTATTACAGCCGTAACGTTTGCTAAAAATGGTTGTCCTAAGATGATATTATATGGCATTACGTCTGTCGGGACGATGAAAAAGCACACATCGAAGCAATATCCATCGATCTTAATTGTTTTAATAAACTTTCCAAATGAGCAGACGCTTGTCGCACCGATCCCAGATAATATCACCTTTACCTTTTCGTGAGTCGTTACATCTAACTCGAAAAACAAATTCGAAGAAATTAAATTTAAGTCACTACCGGAATCTATTAAACAATCAACTTCTTTTTCACCAATCTTAATGTTCTTAATTGATTTGTTACACACAATGTCTTTGTTTACGTTTAACACTTTTTCCACTTGACACTTTTGATTTTGACACAATTGACAGGTGTCTGTCGTTGACATTGACGTAAACGAGTTTGACGTTAATCGACGCTCATCCATCTCGGTCGTTCGTTCGCTCCGTTGTCGTTCATCTTCATCGCGCCGCTCTCGCTCAGGTTCAGAGGCGCCCTCTTCTGGCGATATCTTTGTGCACATCGATTTTCCAGAACTTTCGCCGCCATCATGCTGCTTTGAGTTTGACTTTGAAACTGGCGCCTTACACTCCGTTCCGATGTGGCCAAATGAGTTGCACCGAAAGCATTTTACACCTTTCGTGCACGTGCTGGCGATATGGTCTGTTTCACCACACTTAAAGCATCGACGTGATGATTTTTCGGGATGACTTTTCGTTTTCAGCTCGGTCGACTGCTTCGTTGAATTAGTATCATCATGGCGCTTCTTACTTTTATTCTTCATAGTCTCGTACAACGTTATTTTTTCTTTCAGCGCAGGGTACGTAGTCGCGCCGTACAGGATCATCTTGTTCGATTCGTAATCGTGTATGCCATCAATGATGTATTGTATGGATACGTAGTCCGGAAATTTAGCACGTTTACCTAGCTCCTTCATCGTTAGCATGTACTCGTAATATGTTTCGTTATTCCTTTTCTTACGAGCCGCCATGAGTTCGTGCATTTCTTTGCTGTTGATCGACTCGGGAAACTCTTTCAATAGCGCCGTTCGTAGCTCCTCGTATGACTTGAAGGCTTTTTCTGACTTTAGCCATAATTCTGCTGTGCCGGTTAGTGATCGACGCGCCAAAATGAGTTTCTGTTGCGCCGACCAACCGAATATTTCGGCGTTGTCTTCCACGTCCTGCGTCCACTTTGCTGATGAGTATGTTCGATCAGTACCATTGAATTTCGGTATGATGTCAGCAAAATTAAATGACGATGCTGGATTCTTATCGTCTGCCATCATAAATTATTAACTTCTTTCTTCGTTGTGCCGGTAATGGCCGCGTGGTCGCGTCGCGGTTCACCTTGCCGCGTAACGCACCAATCTTCTTCGTTTTTTCCTGGGAATCCCGGACGAGCCCCCAAATTTGTAGTGTGTGGGGATCTCCAGGAAAACTTCAGATAACTTTTTGATGGTTTATTTAAATAATAATTGAACACCTTATAAAAACACGTCTTTCTCATTTCTTCGTACTCGCCATCTTACTTTTTTTCTTCACCTTTCACTCGTTCAATCACTCATCCCATCCTTCGTTCAGAAACATGCATTTTAATAGTTTAGAAACGTTGGGTTATACAGCCTAATCTAAAATTAATCCTACATATTGATGTAACTCAGAGAATATTGATGTGTAACTTTTCTCAGCGACTCTAGCTGTAAAAACTTTTCTATTTTAAAAGTTTTAACAAGATGAAACGTTCCCAACTTATGTTTTTTTCTAAAAAGCTGGTTCCTCTGCCAAACGTAGTAAATATTGTCGTTTTAATATTTAAACCTACAAAAGCCAGACCCATGGAACACCAAAGTTGTTCACCTAGGTGTTCCACGGTTAATTTTCTGTACCCTCTTATGGAATCACCTACCAATGGGAAAAATAGCGACACATTCATTGTACTTAGTTGTAGTTTTAACCTATGGACATACTACCGGAATAAAAACTATTCTGTATGTTAATCCAAGTTATAAACAATCTGTTTGCTAAATTTCTTTTAAATCCGGTCAGTAGTTTTTGCGTGAAAGAGTAACAAACACCCATCCATCCATCCATCGTCACAAAATTTCGCATTTATATTAGTAGGTGATAGGAAGTGGAACTTACATCAAGTGGGACTCACTACAACTGAGTTATTAATGGTATACAATTAACGAACCACCAGGGCAAAAAAATCACTTTTGATTGCATAAATTAGTAAATGATCACCAAAATTAATCTCCATTTTATCGTGAAATTAGAATCAAAATTATTTTTTTTAGTTAATGACCACCAGAAATTGAGCTGTTATGCTTTTGTATCCGAGTCGAGGGAGACCCGGTCGACGGAGCCTCGCTTAGCGGGGCTCCTACTTCTGAATGGTTTATAAAAAAAATCCGTGTCGGGGGCCCCAAGTCGGCCTTGGCTAAACTAGTTTGTCATCAACCACCTCATCAAAATGTGGTGCTCAATTTACTAAATTTGGTGATCAATTGATCACCAAATGTATTTTGGTGATTGATTGATTGAGTGATTGGTCTTTGTTGTCTGAGCAAATAAATTATATTATTATTATTAATTGATATTTTAGGTGATAGATGTTAGTGGACACAAAGTTATTTTTGGTGGTTATTATATTTTCCCCCGTTATTAATTAAGAGCCATTTCACGTTTTCGCGTAAATTTCTAAGACTTTAGTCGCCTAAATTACCAACTTAGAGAACATCCTGGCATTTTTGAATACATGTTAAAAATAGATCAGTTTTTCTTATTGACACTTAATGTAACACATTTACAAAAAACTTATTTGTTTACTATGTAGTGCTTAATCTCCCACAACTAGTTTACTAAAAAATCTTCGCAGAGTCAATTTCAGACTCCTAATTCTATCATAAATATTTATAAATTTCACTCAAAAAAAAATTCACAAAGCATCAGACATATACTTTTGTCGACATATAATGTACTAGAATATCGATAATTAATAACATTAATCAGTAAAAAAATAAAGTCTTCGGTCAATTTTTACGTTTTATATTGCTATTTTATCGTGATTTTTTGGTTTGAATAAAGCGTAATTACATTGAAAAAAAAATGTAAAAATAAACTATGTTCTTTTACTAAACTAATTCCAAAGTTTTATTAAAATCAATTCATTTAATCAGATACAATATAATTTTTAACATCACTCTAAATTAGAATAAATTACGACGCATAAGCGAGCACCGATTCGTACGGCCCGAGCGCCCATCGACGAAGGACCTGTGCCATTTTTTTCCGCGTCCCGATTTTCGAGCGTATCTATCGTAAACGCATTGCAACATTTACGACTACATCTACGACTACAACATTTTGATTCTCTTTGTATTTTTTTTCATTAATTTGGAATTTCGTTTATTATCAAGTAAAGTATTTGTTTAGCGATATAAGGTTCACTTTAGGTTGGCACAGATACTAGAATGATGAAGACGTGTGTTTGCTTCAAATCTTTATTTCTTACTAGGTACTTAGGCTATGAGACATGCATCTTGTTAAATGATTGCCGTAAACATCACATATAAATATACAGGTATAACCTAACCTAACCTAACATACCGCCCACCAAAAGATCTTTAAGTTATTTTAAATAAATCAAAAATCAAATTGTAACGTTGAATTAATTTACACATTGCAAATAACAATCAAATACTAGAAACAAAATGGTAGATAGTCATAACTATGACCAATTGTAAACTAATGAAATTAAATGCTCAGTAAATTAATCTTACTTCTGTACATACGACAATTTATTAAGCCTACACGGTATGCATATTAAATTAAACCTTGGTGTCTATAGGTAGAAGACATAATTTACCAATTGATCGCTTAACTATGTGGTTACCGGTTTTCACACTATACACTCTAGTAACAGCATCTTGGCCTGGGTGTTTTTCTACTATGCGTCCAAGTGGCCATCTCCCTGGAACAGCATTTTCCGTTTTTACGAGCACTATTTGACCAATGTCTAAGTCTGGAACTGTCTTTAACCACTTCGGGCGTTGCTGTAGTCTTGCCAAGTACTCATGCTGCCAACGCTGCCAAAAGTCATTCAGTAGCTTTTGAATATGCTGCCAGCGAGATAGCTTGCTCACAGATACGTCTTTCAAGCTTGGTGAAGGTACGGCGATTGGTGCTTCCCCGATCAGGAAGTGTCCTGGAGTGAGTACCTCCATGTCATCCTTGTCTGAATCATCGATGGGGCACAACGGTCGTGAATTTAGACAAGCCTCGATTTGGCACAAAAGTGTAGTCATCTCTTCAAAAGTCAGGTGACTATTCAAGACTCGTTTCAGGTGATATTTGGTGGATTTTATGCCGGCTTCCCAAAGCCCACCGAAATTCGGACTGTATCCCGGAATAAAGTGCCATTGCGTCCCATCCTTGGCCAAAGTATTTGCTATATCACCTTCAAATTCTAACTTAGCTGCGTTCCAGGCTTCAACAAGCTCTTTGTTGGCTCCGACAAAGTTTCGGCCCTGGTCACTCCACATATGATTGCATCTTCCTCTACGTGACACAAATCTTCTGAACGCACCGATAAATGCTTCAGATGTCAGGTCGCCAACAAGTTCTAAATGTATGGCTTTAGTTGCCATACATATAAACAAAGAAATATACCCTTTGTTCGTTTTAGCGCCTCTTCCTTTAGACATTAAGATTTGATACGGGCCAGCAAAGTCAACACCGCAGCGCAAGAATGCTCGGGCCGGAGTCACTCGTTCTTTGGGTAAGTCTCCCATCAACTGGGTTCTGATTTGAGCCCTTTGTTTTGCACAGATTAAACATCTATGCACGGCCGCCTTGATTAAACCCTTTCCTCTCACAATCCAGTATTTAGATCGAATATAATTGTACATTAACTGTACACTTCCATGCAAAGTTACTATATGTGCATCGGCCACAATCAGTCTTGTCAAATAGGATGTATTATCTAAGATGATGGGGTGTTTTCTGTCCTTGTCTATATTGGCGTGTCGAATCCTACCGCCCACCCTGAGGATATAATTTTGATCTAAATACGGATTGAGTGACTTCAATACACTCCTATTCTTAACTTTACCCTTGTCTTTCAGGTCTTTAATTTCTTCTTCAAAACATTCTATTTGTGTTATTTGTATACATTTGTGTAATGATCCTTCTAATTCTTCAGTATTTATACTTATCTGTGTTTTATTTCTTTTCAGGTTCAAGAATTGTCTGCAGTATGCCACTGCTTGCAATAACTCCGTCAGTGTATCACAAACCTCGAAACGGGTTGACCATTTTTTGTCTTCGACAGATAGTTGTTCGGTTACTACGTTTACATTTATGACCTTCCTCATTTCTAGGTCCGTCGAAGTGCTTATGCTTGTAAATATTATTTCCTTTCGTTTCAGCCATTCCGGTCCTTCCCACCATAATCGACAATTCTTCAACTCCGACAGCAGCATGCCCCTGGATACAACATCTGCTGGGTTTTCCTTTGATAGTACGTGAAACCATTTGTCACCGATATTATCGATTATCGTCACGACTCTGTTCCTCACAAAGGTTTGCCATCTTGAAGGATCTCCTTGCAACCAAGATAAAACGATTTTCGAGTCTGTCCATGAGAATATTTGATTAGTAGGAATATGCATGGCCTCGCTTATTTGCTTTAATAATTTTGAAAGTAATAATGCACCACACAGCTCCAGTCGTGGTAGTGACATTGGTTTTACAGGCGCAACTCTTGATTTGGCAGCAATTATGGTCGTTTTGTATTGGTGGTCTTCTCCAAGCACTCTCAGGTAAGCTACAGCTCTATATGCTTTTTCAGAAGCATCACAGTAACCGTGTACAGAAGCGTCCTTCATGTTTTCACTTGTGCATTGTAACCATCGCTGCAGTTCAACTACTTTCAAATGTGATAAGCTTTCTCTTATACTAATCCATTCCTTTTCTGTTTCAGGGTCTACTTCGTCATCCCAGGCAGTGTGCTTCAGCCACAAACGTTGGATTAACATTTTTGCAGGAACTATAGCCGGAGCCAGCCATCCCAGCGGATCGAATAACCGGTGTACGTCAGCCAAAATCTTTCTTTTGGTAACGCCTCCAGTCATGAGGGCGTAATCAAGATGATAATGAATAGTGTCCTCACCCATGTTCCAAGATAAACCTAGTGTTCTGACAGTACCATGCAACTTCATGTCTAGTTTAACTTGCTTACTATACTGTTCGGCTTTAAATTGTTTTAGAAATTTGCTACTGTTAGATGCCCACTTTTGCAGCGTGAAACCTCCTTTTTGTAAGATATGGCTAATATTCTTAGCTATTTCTATAGCCTGTTCGACTGTATCCTGTCCTGACATCAGATCATCCATAAAAAAGTCATGTTTGATGGTTTCAGCGGCTATGGGATAGTCTTTACCTTCATCTTCTGCTAGTTGTTGCAGCGTTTTCACAACAAGGTAAGGGGCAGAAGCAGTACCGAATGTGACTCGTAGCAGACGATAATCTTTGATGGATTCTGTTTCATGCTGACGCCAAAGAATACGCTGGTAGTCTGCGTCTTCCTGCGTTACCAATATCTGTCTATCCATTTTTTCTATGTCAGACACAAAACAGACGGGCTTCATTCTCCACCTCATGACTAGAGACCTCATGTCTTCTTGTAGCTGAGGTCCTATCAGTAGTTCATCATTCAGAGATATATTATTGCAACCCTTGGACGAAGCATTAAAGACAACTCTAACCTTCGTTGTTTCACTCGTTTCTTTCAGGACTGGATGGTGTGGTAAGTATACTGCTGAATTATCTATCTCGTTTATTGGAACTATTTCCATGTGTTTCAGATCAATATACTCTTTCATTACCTTTGTGTATTCCGTCCTCAACTCTGTATCTTCCTCAAAGCGTTTTTCAAGTTGCATGTATCTTTTTAATGCTATATCTCTAGTTTTACCTTCACTTGACTTTGGTTCTTTCGTTTTAAGTGGCAATTTTACCACATATCTTCCTTCGACGTTTCGCTTGTATGTTTCTTTGTATATTTTCTCACAAGTTTCTTCTTCTGCTGTTAGTTTCTTCTTACTGTCATCTTCTACATCCCAAAAAGATTTCAACATATTTTCCATGTCAATATGTTGATGCATGACGGTAATATCTTCCGTAGAAATGTTTTCTTCCACCCTTCCAAAAAGAATCCATCCTAGGCGTGTATCTAGTGCACTTGGAGAGCCTAATGGACCTTTAACTATACCGCCCTTCAGAATGATGTCATAGATTTGAACACCTAATAAAAGGTCCACTCGCCCTGGTTGATTATAACTTGGGTCTGCCAGGGTGAGGCCTTGTAAATGCGGCCAGTCAGCGATTTTGTGGGTGAAAAGTCTTGGTGGTAAGTTGGAGGTTAGGTTCTTGGGTATGACGTATGCCTTCAGTGAAATCTTGAAATCTTCACACCGAGATAATAGATTAAATTCTACGATGTGATGGATGTTTGTCTGTTTCCCTCCAATCGTTGTCAGTGTTCCTCTGCTTGATTTGCGTTTTATCTTTAGTCTTTGTGCTGCTCTCTCACTGATAAAACTTTCATGTGATCCCTGATCAATTAAGGCGCGCAATACTGTAGTTAGTCCATTATCATCTTTAACATACACTAGTGCTGTTGCCAGCAAAGCTGTGGACTTCTTCGTGGTGAAGTGTGATGCTATTGCAACGTCTTCTTTTGTGTCTTCTTTATTATGTTCCTTTCCTTCGATATGACTGTGTGGAGTTTGTGAATTGTCTGACTGCTTGTTGTTACTTCTCTGCTGATGCAACAGTGAGTGATGTCGACGATTGCATCGACGGCAGAACACAGGTACGCGACATTTCCAGGCTGAATGCCCTGGTGCCAGACAATTGTAGCAGAGGCTATTCTTCTTTACAAACTCGCTCCTCTCCATAGGTTGAAGCTTTATAAAATCTTTACAATGGCATAGGGCGTGGTCTTCCTTCCACTTCTACCAATCCTTGTGGGTCTCAGGGTCTAATTTCTGAACCACTAAAAATATAATAAGAGGGTCCCAGTTGTCAATAGATAAATCCTGATTTTGTAGACTATTCAAACACTCAGTTGTAGTGTCTAGCAAGGCTTTTATCTGATTTGCAGTTGGTGTCTTGATTGCCTTTTGTCCGGTAAGTCGTTTGAACAAAGTATTTACTATCACTCGTTTATTGCCGAAGCGATTTTTCAATATATTCCACGCTTGTTCATAGTTATTGTCTGTGACCTTTATATGTTTCAGCAAGGCTTCAGCTTCACCGGTGATACTTGATTTCAGATATTGCAATTTCTGTACCAAACTTAGCGACGTATTGTCATGGACGAGTGATATAAACAAATCATGATAAGTAGGCCAATCATCGTAATTACCATTAAACTCAGGCAGCTGGATTCTCGGCAATTTAACTTGTGTTTGGTTAATCGTCGCGGTGTTACTACATACTTCTGCTGTTGATGTCAACGAAGAAATCATGTCCTTTAAATCTCCTTGTAAACACAAGAACAAGTCTTCAACAACGTAATAATCTTCGTTAACAAAGTACGGGATGGTCGTACGGTTTTCTTTCGGTGTACACTTAACGAGTTCTTCATGTGTTGACTTAAAGCACTGCCAATATTCTTCTATGCATTGTAATCTTGCTTGCATGTAACCCTTTGTTAATCGTGCCCGAGGACATTTCTTCAAATTAACTTGGGCTTTCTGCATTTTACTAGCTGTTTCTTCGAGAAGATTGAGTAATTGACTGCTTGAAGTACTCATTTTCGTAAAAAAAGGGACTTTTTTCTTTGATTTTAACCCAAATTCAAGTAAATACACCAAATTATGGCGATGTAATAACTCGTAATTTTATAAAGTCTTCACTAATGAGCTTGTTATTCACTCTTATCGCTGAGGAATGTGCGATTCTTTTGTATTCGATCGTCCGTACAGTTTTTATAACTTTTAAAAAATAACACTTATGAATCCGGTTCGTTTGGACCATATGTTTAGCGATATAAGGTTCACTTTAGGTTGGCACAGATACTAGAATGATGAAGACGTGTGTTTGCTTCAAATCTTTATTTCTTACTAGGTACTTAGGCTATGAGACATGCATCTTGTTAAATGATTGCCGTAAACATCACATATAAATATACAGGTATAACCTAACCTAACCTAACAGTATTATTTTAGTAGTTTGTAAATGAATTGTTATATTTCTGTTTTATTAGTTTTAGCAATGGGGCGTAATGATTGTATTATCATTGTGTCAATATAAGGAAAGGATAAAAGAAAAAAGAAACAGAAGCGAGGTGGATATTATTTTTATTTGCAATTCATGTACATAGTTTTTGATCACGTAAGGTGAAAGCGCAAGGGTAGCTCGCGAAATTCAAATTTTCTAACGACTATTTCATTGATGAGTTGATTATAACTCCGCAAATCCATTATTTGCTACGATCGTGAATCATATTTTGTTCAACATACCTACAACCTGACACTGACATAAATTTTCGTTTCTTAACATATAAATAGATCGACATGGAATATAGAACCGTAATTACAATTTCAAGGGTTTGAAAACACTTAACACTCCTTTAAAAATATTTGGGGGCCGAAATTTGATACTATTTAATTTTGTTTTCATTTTAGAATGAGAAATCGCGTGAAAAGAGAGAATAGTACTTTTAGAAGAGACGCCGTGCAGGGTACTAGTGGAAAGTGATTCAATAAAATTGATTGTTTTAGTTACAACTAGCTGTGCCCGCGGCTTTGCTCACGTCAGCGCGTATTCTTTTGGCATTATCAGGGAACATTACATGAGAACGTGAAGTTGTAGTTTATTCCTGACATCTTCTACAAAACAACATACTAATAAACTGACTTACTGTTAATTTTAATTAAGACTTGTTAGTACTTCTTTTTTAAATCGTAGTAAAGGAACTCGTAGTATTTTTTTGAGGGGAATCAATTTAGATGGCCATCGACACGGAAGAAGTTTATGAACAAAGCAAATAGATGCAATTCATGATATATCATAGGTACTGTTACGAGCTGGGTACGGGATAAATTAATTACTACCGATTGAACACTTGGATAACTTTAATTAATCACAAAACACTTCAAACTCAATCACAAGTACACCACTGATCACTATTCACTTAGATATCGCACTTAGTAGATCACTTCAATTCGCTCCGTACTGTAGCCAAAATAATACTGCCGCTCCCGCAAACATGTCTGCTATTTATATGGTGACCAACCCTTCTAGAAACATCCACAACTTACTTGAATTTCTAGACAATTACAGTCGGTCATTGGCCTTTGTACAAAATAAAGAAGTAGGAACTTTATGCCCTCGGCGTACGGTCGAAATTACAATGACCATTCCTATACCTACATCTTCGAGACTCGTCTTACGTACCTACCTACTACTATCTACATACCTACTTTTGATTGTAGGTACGAGTACGACGTAACAGTACTATGGGGGTCTTTTCCGCCTGACATTTTTTTTTTTTTTCGCTTAAATCATGCGGAGGCGCCGAGCCACGCCCCCTTAACAACAACAACAACAGCCCATAACGTCCACTGCTGGACATAAGCCTCTCCCATGATGGGAGGAATTTGCCGTAATCTCCACGCTTGGCAGGCGGATTGGAGATCGCAGTGATGAAAGACTAACAGAAAACGCTGCTGCCCATTCTCTGGTCTACGGAGGCGCAAGGTGTTCTGCCTCAAACATTAGTCGCCTTATACGACACCCGTAAGTGTAATGGGTTGGTTCTATTCTACTCTGCTGGATACCACATGGCTCCGCGCCCTCTTAAAGTTTGGGCCTATTAGGAAAGCGTCAACTTTGGCGCGCAAAATAACAATAACTCTCGTTTGGCGTGCGTCGTCAGTGCGCTCGGCCGATTCGGTATCTTTTCATTCATTATTTCTATACAAAGTCAACGGGGCGGGGCTAGAGAGCGTTTCTATGTTGCGAGTGCAAGCAAAAATTAGCTTAGTGGTAGTCAGGCGGGAGTGTCCTCGATAGTACACTTACACAGAGTAGGTATCCTTAAAAAAATTCTTTCAACTCTGAGAGCATAATCAGTCGATCAAAAGTAAGAATATGGAAAAACCTCGTTACTGAAAAATACTGTAAACGCTTGAATTTAATGTATTTAGTTTAGGAACCAGAAAGAGTATGCGCTTCGAAATGAAGATTATCATGTTTATCAACCTACCTACCTACTAAATATAATAAAAAGTATAATAATAATAATAGCTGGCAACACTAGAGTCAACAAGTCGTTGAAATTTCATTCAACAATTTTTTTGCAATTTATTTACTACAGATATTATTTTAAACAACCAGATACCAGTTCCTTTTTTATAATTATAATAGTCTTCAATACCCATAAAAATTACAACGTGAGATCTGCTTTTTATAACAAGAAACATAACCGACCGTGACCGTTGACATATGTCATATTGAATGAAAAAATGAAAGCATCAAACCATCAAACCATCCAACAAAATAAGTAACGAAATGAAACAACGCCAATGTTGACAAGATCAGCTGCTGCTCGTCGCGCACGCCTACCGCCTCCGGACTCGTCGCTCAGCTCCGCCTCGCCGCCGCCGGAACCCAGCCCCATCGTGAGCGCTGTGACACCGGCTGTGGCAGTTGCGTCGAGCTCGAGCGACGAGTATTTCTCTCCGCCCACGACTCCACCACCTGCTCGTCGACGGGGAGGACGCCGGCCACCGGACGGCTTAGGACCTCGAGGCCCACCGGCCTCTGATAGGGTCCCAGCTCCCGGCGGAAGTGTGCAGCGCATGCGATGGACGCAATCCATCAATGAAAATGTCATGCGCGCATACTATGGGGCTACAGAGGGGGGAAACAACCTGACTGCGTACCGTGTTAGGATGCTCTCTCTGTTTCAGGTGCTTGAGCCAGCTGTCAACGTGTCGGCACAACGACTATCGGATCAGGTGCGGGTCATCCAGCGTAATCGTATGTTGGATGATACCGTACTTGATCGCTTGCGGACTGAAATACAGAGTAACCATGTCATTGCCACGCCGTCGCAGGCCGTGGTTCCACCACAGTCAAGCATAATACCAAATTGCGATAACGACGTGAGTAATGACATGGTTACTAATGTAAGTACCCAGTGCAATGTAGAAATGAGGAGTGCTTTGGAGGGTGCGATTCGGGAATATCGGTTCATGCAACCAGACCTGAGACCACGCATACCTCGTTTGCCCATGCATAACAAAAATAGGGCGCTCGTGGCTGTTCTGGATTCGCAGTTATCAAACTATTTTGATAACTGCGAAGACCTCACCGATGTTCACTCAATCCTGTATTGTGCGGCTGTAGCGGCATGTCGTGTAGCTCATGTCAAATTTCCTTCTGACAGAGCTACACGACCAAAACCAGCCGTACCGGCATGGCAGTACAGGATTGAGCGACGTATTGGTGGGGCCAGAGCACTCATAGGCAAACTGGTCTGCTTCAGGGAGGGCAATACTCGCCCTAGAGTGATGCGTTTTGTGAGGCAGGCGTTCTCGGGGACTGATATCAGCCCTCGAGACTACATGTCCCGTGTCACAGAACGCATCGACTTCCTGAAGCAGAAAGTGTATGCATGGGCAAACCGTATTCGTAGGTATAAGCGGCGGGTGGACCGATACACTCAGAATCGCACATTCCAAAAAGATGAAAAGTGGGTTTATAGGGCTTGGGAGCGACCGGACCAAGGTGTGGCTAACACGCACCTGATGATGCAATGTGTTCGTTCTGGCGCAGCATCTGGTCGGTGCCTGTCAGCCATGCCGAGGGTGAATGGACTCGGGTGATTGAGCGAGCATGCGATCCAATATCAGAAATGGGGGCAATTACTATCAGTCTCCAAGACGTAGCTCGTGCAGTCCGTCCGTTGCCTAACTGGAAATCTCCAGGGCCGGATGGGCTGCACAACTTCTGGATAAAATGGTTCACAAGGTCGCACGCTCGCTTGGCGACCCTGTTCCAGTCAGCCTTAGAGTCTGGGTCGCTGCCAGAGTTCCTGACAACAGGTATAACCCACCTGCTCCATAAATCGGGTAGTACTGCGGAACCCAAAAATTATAGACCGATCACCTGTCTCCCGACAGTCTATAAAGTTCTTACATCCATTTTGAGAACTAAAATTAGCAAACACATAAGATAACAATTCTGTCATGTCCGCTTCTCAGAATGGATGTAGGAACGGGTCCCGTGGTACTAAGGAGCTACTCCTCATTGATATGGCCATTAGTCACCAGGTTCGCCGTTCCCGAAAGGATCTGTCGACATGTTGGATAGACTATAAGAAGGCCTATGACTCGGTGCCACATACATGGCTCATGAGGGTGCTCGAGTTGTATAAAGTTGATGCAACTCTGCGCACCTTCCTGATGTCATGTATGGGGCAATGGAGGACAGTCCTTCGCTATCCAGGATGTCGGCAGATTCAGAGGAATAGCGAGCCGATAAGGATAGAGCGAGATATATTTCAGGGCGATAGTTTGAGTCCGCTTTGGTTCTGCTTAGCCTTGAATCCTCTAAGCACATTGCTGGAGGATTCAGGTTTAGGCTATCGGTTGCGGAAAGATGGTCAGGTTATATCTCACCTCCTTTACATGGATGACCTAAAACTGTTTGCCCCCAACGATTTGCGACTGATGGAGTTACTGAAGGTAACTGAAACTTTCAGTAACGCCATCAGGATGGAATTTGGTGTGGACAAATGTGCGGTCATGCATGTAAAACGAGGGGAGATTGTGGAGTCTGTGGGAACCCAGCTCTCAGATTCCATAACTCTTCGATCCCTCTCAGCAACCGAAACCTATAAGTATTTGGGTATGTCGGAAGCGCTGGGCGTCAATGTTGCTGACATGAAGCAATCGTTGAAGGAGCGTTTCTTTGGCCGCCTGAAAAAAGTACTTAATAGTCTTTTATCAGGTGGCAATAAGGTGCGTGCCTTCAACGGTTGGGTCATGCCGGTTTTGATGTACTCTTTCGGCATACTCAAATGGACTCAAACAGAACTAGACGCCTTGGATACGAAGGTCCGTAAATTGTTGACGGCGTATCGGATGCATCACCCACGTTCTTCGGTTATGAGACTGTATATCCCGCGGAAGTGTGGGGGTCGAGGCTTTTTAAATGCTAAGACTCTCCACAATCGCGAGATATGCAGCCTCAGGGAATATTTCCTAGGAACCGATGTGGGAATGCATCGAGATGTCGTCACGATGGACAAGGGCCTCACCCCGCTCTCCTTGGCTAAAGAGAACTGGCGCAAACCTCCAGTGCTTGACACTAACGATCGCAGGGAGGTATGGCAGAGTAAGGAGCTTCACGGACGCTTTTTCCGGGCCCTCCATGGGCCCGATGTAGACCTATCAGCGTCCGTAGCCTGGCTACGTTCCGGGGACCTATTTGGAGAAACTGAAGGTTTTGTCTGTGCAATAATGGATGAAGTTATGATGACGAATAACTACCGGAGATTTATTGTGAAGGATGGCACGGTTGACATATGTCGGGCATGCCACCGTCCAGGCGAATCAATCCGTCACATTATTTCCGGGTGTTCTCGTCTAGCTAACGGAGAGTACCTGCATAGACACAACCTTGTAGCCAGGATTATCCATCAGCAACTTGCTCTAAAATACAACCTTGTGGAATCGGAAGTGCCTTACTATAGGTATGTGCCCGACCCAGTTCTCGATAATGGCTGTATCACGTTGTACTGGGATCAATCCATCATCACTGACAGGACTATTGTAGCCAATAAGCCTGATATAGTGGTGGTGGATCGATCAGAGCGGCGCGCAATGATTGTTGACATAACGGTCCCACATGATGAGAACCTCGTGAAAGCCGAGAAAGATAAACAAATCAAGTATCTTGACTTGGCTCGCGAGGTTGTTGACATGTGGGAAGTGGACTCAGCAATCATTGTGCCGATAGTCGTATCAGCCCATGGCTTAATTGCCAAGAGCCTCGATCAATACCTGAGGAGGCTCTCGTTAGGCAGCTGGATCAAGGGCTTGATTCAGAAAGCGGTACTCCTGGACACGGCTCGTATTGTTAGGAGGTTCCTCTCTCTGGAGCCCTGACCGCCGGTAGCTTGGACCCTGTTCCCGATACCGGTGGGCTACAATTTTTTATATTTTTAAATGTTATTATATATTTTTTTAATGAATATTTAAAAATGTAACGAATTTGTGTTAAACTGAATAAAGGAAAGTATAATAATAAATATGTAATAGAAACATACACATAAAAAACATATTTACATAACATATATTTGTGTTTTATTAGTTTAGAAGGGTTTAATAGATTAAAGACTAAATAAATAAATTATCTTTTTGCCTAAATCTCAAACCAAGGTGCATTACGATTATAACGGCCCAAGATTGTTTAGTCCGTCTCGACACTCGCGCTGCATTGTTCGCGTTGTGTAAGTGTGGATAGCTACGCACACATACACAAAGCTGCCGTCTTTTACCTAAACTCGAGCGTTTAAATTTTGTGAAATGGCTCTTAATGCAAATCTACCAATTCCTTTCAAACGAGAATCCGTCCTGCAACTACCAGGGCGTCAGAATAAGGTAAGAGACTTCACACTCAATCACAAACTGCGTCCACGAGTCTACAGTTTTTGCTGGTCTCCGCTAATTGATCACTACTCATTGGTCCACAAACTTTGGCTCGGTGCAACTGATTTATTTACTTCCTAGTTTCAGAGTGCGACAAGTATTTTCATTTGATGTTTTTTGTACTGATTGCACGAAGTTAGAACTTATTTCTGAATAGTTTTGTGGTGGACGCAATGTAGTCGATTTTTGCTTCGGTTTGATTCTTAGGTCACGCAACGTGTTATATTATGGCTTTTCCATCTGAAATTGCTCAGTAACTTAAACGTAAATATGAAAATATCGTGTGTGTGTGCTATAAATAAATACATTTCTACCAGTCTGTATGTTTATTTAGGTAATTGATTTCTTGACTTTCAACAGCTTACTGAGAGCAGCGGTGGCCCAGTGGTGGTGGCCCCGACTTACGAACAGTAAGTCGTGGGTTCGTACCCAGACAGGCACAATACTTTGTGTAATTAATTTCATCACCGCTGCTCTCAAAACGGTGAAGGAAAACATCGTGAGGAAACCGGCATGTCCTAGAACCAAAAAATTCGAAGACATGAGACATCTACCAATTCGCACTGGGCCCGCGTGGTGGATTACAGCCCACTCCCTCTCACAGAGAGGAGGCCTGTGTCCCAGCAGTGGGAACATTAATAGGCTGATGATGATGATGATGAACAGCTTACTAACTTTATATTTTCGTGGCATTTTTGACCCGTATTAACTTCAACCAAAAAAGATTCAACCAAAACTAATTTAATCACCCCTATTCAAAATCAAAATGGGAACTTTTTATCTCAAATCGAAAGCACTGGAACATCGAAAAGGTCCAATAACTCGGGGAGTAACTCCCAAATCGCTCGACGGTTAGTTGTCGAAAGTTGGTACTGATAAAATTAAACTCGGGAGACAAAAGGCCAACTTTTGTAGATAAAGAGCGACTTGATATCGTCGGATACGTATTACGGGAATTTGGCGACGGTAAACGGTGAACGAGAGGGGACGGAAACTGTCGAGATTTCTCGATTGAGCCAGTTTTTAGTGATCCTTCGTTTTATTTCGCTGAGGCATTCAATCATGTAGGGTTTTTTACCCAAAGTTGTATTTTATTTTATTTAATTAATTTAAAGAAAACTTACAGCTAATACATTCGAGTAGTCAGAAGTAATAAGTAGAAGAAAGCCAATTACAAGTTTCCACTTATATAATATGTATGAATTGACAAAACGGTAAACAGCGTGAGAGTTATACAAAGAAACAACTGAAGAGAATAAACAAAATAAAATACATTACACAAAAAAAGTTACATTTCAAAGAAAAAGTTACCTAACGTTTTTTTTTTAATTTCTGGACACTATTTGTAAATAAATCAAACTCAACATCTCGGCACACCATATTGAACATTCGACATATTATACGTACTTATGCTCTTATAATATATATGTTTTGCCTGTAGATAGTTTTCATACGTCGTATCTAATAGTAAACCCACATTTCAGCATATTATACGTATGATCTTATAATATATATGTTTTGCCTGTAGATAGTTTTCATACGTCGTATCTAATAGTAAACCCACATTTCGACATATTATACGTATGCTCTTATAATATATAAAATATGTTTTGCCTGTAGATAGTTTTCATACGTCGTATCTAATAGTAAACCCACATTTCGACATATTATACGTATGCTCTTATAATATATATGTTTTGCCTGTAGATAGTTTTCATACGTCGTATCTAACAGTAAACCCACATTTCGACATATTATACGTATGCTCTTATAATATATATGTTTTGCCTGTAGATAGTTTTCATACGTCGTATCTAATAGTAAACCCACATTTCGGCATATTATACGTATGATCTTATAATATATATGTTTTGCCTGTAGATAGTTTTCATACGTCGTATCTAATAGTAAACCCACATTTCGACATATTATACGTATGCTCTTATAATATATATGTTTTGCCTGTAGATAGTTTTCATACGTCGTATCTAATAGTAAACCCACATTTCGGCATATTATACGTATGATCTTATAATATATATGTTTTGCCTGTAGATAGTTTTCATACGTCGTCGTATCTAATAGTAAACCCACATTTCGCCAGCTATGTTTAAGTCCCATGTTATAGAGGGCCAGCTTATTGCTAGCAACCGGGCATATTTATTTACAGACTCCGTTGTTCATACTGAGAGATTCCTGATAAGAAAAAACTAAATAACACTTTGCCCGACTCAGGAATCTAACCCAGGACTCAGCAATTGCAACAGCGTGGCAGTTACCACGACGACGAGGCGACGAGTGTCTTTTGTTGCATCATTTTACGAAGTTAGGTGATTAGTCTGATCGGTATTGAATCATCATCATCATTTCAGCCGAAAGACGTCCACTGCTGGACATAGGCCTCTCCCAAGTGTCGCCACATTGACCGGTCCCGTGCGACTCGCAACCAGCGGATTCTCGCACCAGGTCATCGATCATCGCCTAGTGGCCTTCCAACGCAATGTCTTTCGGTTCTCGGTCGCCACTCCAGAACTTTTCGGCCCCATCGGCCATCCATTCTGCGAGTAATGTGCCCTGCCCACTGCCACTTAACTTTGGCAATTCTTCGGGCTACGTCGGTAACCTTGGTTCTCTTGCGGATGTCTTCATTTCTGATTCGATCGCGCAAGGAAACTCCGAGCATAGCCCTCTCCATTGCCCTTTATGTGACTAAGCCCTCTGTTGAGGCCCATTGTGAGCGACCACGTTTCGGTCCGGCAACGGTATTGAATCATCATCTGCCTAGCTTTTTCCCAAGTTTTATTGGGGTCGGCTTCCAGTCTAACCGGATGCAGCTGAATACCAGTATTTTACATGGAGCGACTGCCTATCTGACCTCCACAACTCAGTTAGTACTGGGTAATACCCTTGGTAAGACTGGTTGTCAGACTTTTTGGGCCACTGACTACCTGTAACGACTGTCAAAGATCACAAATGACAGCCGGGACCAACTGCTTAACGTGCTTCCCGAGGCACGGAGGAAACTCGGTATGTAATGGGTAGTCACCCATCCACAGACCAACCTAGGCAAGCACGGCTTAACCTAAAGATCGACCCGAGTGGCTGTTATTATTTAGCCACGAGCTCCTCAGGCAATGGTATTGAAACCGTTTTTAAAAAAACCACCTTGTGATATCACTTTATAATGCATCTCGTAACTTACGCTTTCGGAATAGTAGGCATCACCATTCGCTGTCTCATCTCATCTCACCTAGTACTACAGAAAGCGTTGTTCCACCCTCCTATTTTTAACCTCAGCAGATTTGCATGTAAATGGACCACAAGGAATCTCCCCAACAATTTACCCACGCCCAAAATTACTCAACAAAAGAATAAGAAAACCTTCTTTTATGATTGAAAACAGATTTATCATAAAACATGACAGCATTGTAAGCGAAAGATCAAACATGTCTTTATCCAATATTAAACTGAGGGATCGAGTAAAAACGAAGTCCTCACAAACAGATATAAAGCCTTCCCTTGACAAACAATCGAGTATTCCGTCTTGAGATAAGATTAAGGTTTTGTCTCCTACTGCGGTTTTGATAAACAACCACAAAACATGGCCGAGATAATATTGTAAGGAAATAATTTGTTTTCGCTTAGTTCTGGGCCTTTAAAGCGGCGATGTTAATCTGGTAGGGTTAGGCGGAATACACACATTTACTGGTAAATAAAAAATGTTGACCGTAATAAAAAAAAAGTAAAAGTATATGTTGGTAAATGAGAACGCAACCATAGTGTTTAGTGATATATTTAGTTTATTTTTTGCTACTGCGGCATCTCCTCTTCTCTGTGGTTATTAGCTTCCTGTAACCTTCGTTTGTTCTATCAATATAATATATGTTTTGCATTTTCGAAGTCTATTTATTTCCACATAAATATCAACAGTATACAAATACTTTTTTTTTTTGTTGTAAATACATACTTATTACGATCAACATTTTTATTTTTTTTGTATACTACATACAGATGTAGTATACCAACTGTCTGGTGTCCACGACTCAAGCCGTGTTGCTTAGTGTGGCACTAGATGGCGCAGTGTGTAATGTCCAGCGATATTGAGTCTGTCATAGTCTCCTTATGGAATCAGGGAAAGGATATATTGCCAAATCTTACCAAGGGGTAGCGTACCCATTAACTGGTTTGTGGAGGTCAGATAGGCAGTCGCTCCATGTAAAATACTGTTTTAGTTGGGGAAAATACGGGCAGATGATGATGATGATATTACGACGGCCTGAATGGCGCAGCGGTTGCGAGGCTGCCTCACGTTCTTAGGGTCCCGGGTTCGAAGCCCGGTAGGAGCAAATGTTTGTGTGATGAGCAAGGACATTTGTTTCCATGTCATGGTTGTTTAAATGTATAATAAGTATGTATTTACAAACAAAAAGTATCTATGTAGTATGTCAACTATCTGGTGTTCACGACAGAAGCCTCGTTGCTTAGTGTGGCACTAGATGGGGCTGTGTGTAATTTCCAGCGATATTTATATTGGCCGTGTGGCAAGCCGTGTGGTATCCAGCAGAGTAGAATAGAACCAAGCCATTACACTCACGGGTGTCGTATAAGGCGACTAATGTCTGAGGCATAACACCTTGCACCTCCGTAGACCTGAGAATGGGCAGGAGCGTTTTCTGTTAGTCTTTCATCACTGCGATGTCCAATCCGCCTGCCAAGCGTGGAGATTACGGCAAATTCCTCCCATCATGGGAGAGGCTTGTGTCCAGCAGTGGACGTTATGGGCTGTTGTAGTAGTAGTAGTATTTATATTGGAACCACCACAAACCTGAACACATCATGGTCTTTATGCACTTTGCAGAGAGGCACCCGGAACAATGATAGACCTTCCTAACCTTATGCGCCACTCATTCTGATCGCAGCTTTAGTTGATAAGAGATTAACTTTGACTGATGTACTAAGGATTATTGATGCCAGTTAGTTCGTTTGATAATCTAAACTTCGCAACCACTCATCTCTTTGAAGACTATCAACATCTAACTTTAAATAGGAATAAGTTTTTGCCTGTGTAAGGTGCGGTTTTGAGACGGTTTTCTTGTTACCACGTGAAAACGGCGTTGTAACGTGGATTAAGACGATTCTTACGCTCGTCAGCGCGGTCGGGCAGTGAAGCGGATGTCACGTCCTATTGGCTTGTACGGAATCCGCGCGGAAGTGCGTCACCACCGGGGCACCGCCAATACTACTACTTACTACTCCGTCCAACCGCGCGGACGAATGAATCGCCTTAGTACTCATTTCTGGACACGCGGCGCGTCAGGCGGTGCGTCCAGCGGCGCGTTGTGCGGCGCGTCACGCGGCGCGTTGCTCGTTTTTCCGTTTACGGAGAGGCGGCGTGTGCAGCGGCGGTGTCATCTGTCATATGTTTGTATTTGCTCGCGCACTGCCGTGTTGACCTCGGGCGGTGCACGCGGCGGGCAACGCTGCATTTCAGCAAACGCGCGTGAAATCGCTTCTCCGTAAACGCTCTCATACATTGCCATATGTTTGAATTTTAGGCGGGCCGCGCCGCACGGCGCGCTGCCGGACGCGCCGCGTCTTCGTAAATGAGCCCTTAGGTCCCGTTCGGATCTCGGGCGATGAGTTTTGTGAAAAGTGACATGCGCTCACGTCACTTGTTTCCTTCGCGTGAGTTGCGTCGCAGTCGCAATGACTTGTGGCGTGTTTTGAACAACTTTGTATATTTATTTCCTCGAAGTCACAATTACACGTGTCACTTGAGCGAATATCTCGTGGAATTCAAAGGAACTCAATATAAATCAGCTGTTCTATACATTTCGACCGTATAGGTATTGCAGTTTTGTGGAGAAACAGCTGTTTATTTTAATAACCCATGCAATAATTCTTTGTGGGGTTGCTCAGATTGGTGTACACTATACAGGGTTAGTTTTCAATGAGGAATCCTCCAAATGATGATGTTAGTTATTGATGATCATTGATGATGGCCAAATTTTCAGAAATGGTTTAGAATCAAAAATATTTTCGAATATGAAAAAAAACAACATTTCTTAAAATTAAATTTCATTCCTGTCACCACTAAAAAGCAAACGTGTAGATATTACAACAACACAATTCAGTTCAATAACCTAGACAGGTAGCAGTTAGCACACACATAAATTTGGCGGTGCATGCACGCACACAAGTGCATTGATTCCCACTAGGTTTATGATTTAGGAAATTTTTAGGACACTTTCAAATAAATGCCATTATTTTATTTTATATTTTTCGACAATAATATTTAAAATACACTTTTGGTTTGATATCTAGATCTTAATTTTAAATTTTGGCTTTTTAAACCCTGTATAGATACCTAGTTTATTAAAAGTCCAAAGTTTAAAAAAAAAACGAACAATGACTGTTTGATTCTACTATCGAATACCAGCTAACGATTTAGCTAAGACGTTACCAACTTCAGAATCTCCGTAATACGCCTCCTCCAAGTAAAGATGTAGCTACCCGCATGGCTCTACCGCGGGGTAATTAATCTGCACCGAATACTAGACAATGGGGCTTAAGCCTTAGGTCCCGGTTACTAACTAGTTCTGATAACGGACTCGAAAGATTTGCCTCCTTGTTTATGAGGGAAGATTTGAACACGGGATGAAAGTTGGATGTTTTATTGTAAGTAGATAAATCTTTAGTTTCAGACGTTCTAGGATTTGGGCCTTTTAATAATAACAGCCTTTATTACTAACAATTTATTTTGCATATATATTACTAGCTGACCCGCAACTTCGTCTGCGTTACATAATATAGCTTATAACATGTCATTTTGTGCATTCAATTACGAAAGAAAACCTTTTAAAGTCAATATTGCTTACCTCCCATAACATACGGCGTGATAATATGTAGCCTAAAGCCTTCCTTGGTTTACAAAAAACAATTACACGAAATTTGGCGAGAAGCAATGTCTTACAGCACATGTAAAGAGGAAAATCAGAAAACCGTAAATATGTAGTTTAATAACAAAAAAAAGCGATTTTACTATTACAAACTTATTATTTGCGGTTGGTGCGATAGCCGTTTCTAGAGATCAAAGAGCAAAGTTAAGTTTGTCCTTTAAAAAGTTTGTACGGAACTCTCGGCGCGGGAGTTCGCTTTTGGCCGTTTTTTTTTCTTATGCTTACTTTTTTATATATTTTTGTTTTATATACTCTTAATTTAACATGTTTTTTTGTTTTGTCCTGTTACTATTAACCTGTGTCATCCCACTGCTGGACAAAAGCCTCTCCCCACGACTTCCAAATTCTTCAATCCAGTCCAATTAGTCACCCATCCACGAGCCGATCTCGGCAAGTGTCGCTCAACCTTTGTTATTACTTAGCCTCAAGCTCCACTGCATCTACTAGTAGAGAAAGTAAAACCCTTTTATTTACTTACTCAACGACATCTTGAAGTGCCCTTTATGTAAATCCATATGTGTGAACGGTTTTCTGTTCAATCAGCAAATGAGAGAAGAGGAAAGTATTGTCTCAATCACTTATCGCAAGCATAACCGAAGTAACAAGCTTTGCAGACGATATTTGTGACGATTCTGTTGTGCACAAACTAAACTTAATTTAGGCTATTGCTAAAACAAGAAAGAGACGGACGTAATTTAGAGCTGTCAAATTTAGTTGGAACTAATATTTCCATACAAATGAAGGGTGCACGTAAATACATGTCGACTAAAAACACGGTGAAGCGCAAGGCATAAACTAGTTTGGCATCTCTAACTAGCTAGTTCATAGCTATAGCCGTCCTTTTTTCGCACTGCATTTTAGTAAAAGATAGCAATATCCGAAATTAAGTTTAATTTGTGCACAACAGAATCGACACTATTGTGAAGATAATTTTATAAAACTGTAGTGTTGAGTGCTGTAGCAGTTTTAGATTTTATTTTTGTGAGAGGCTAGCTTATGACCGCGGCTTGGCACGCGTGGATTTCGGTTATTGTCCCACGGGATCGTACTACCAGGATAAAAAGTAGGTTATAAACTATCTGTGTGCAAAATTTCATATGAATCCGTTCAGTAGTTTTTGCGTGAAAGAGTTACAAATATCTATACATCTACACTATAATCTACACAAATCTACACTATAATCTACACTTCTACATCTACACTAATATTATAAAGAGGAAAGATTTGTATTTTGTGTGTGTGTATGTATTTGAACACACACAGTTGAAATTTTCACAGATGATGTATTTCTGTTGCCGCTATAACAACAAATACTAAAAACAGAATTAAATCAATATTTAAGGGGGGCTCCCATACTTGGCCGGTTTTTAGTATTTGTTGTTATAGCGGCAACAGAAATACATCATCTGTGAAAATTTCAACTGTCTAGCTGTCACGGTTCATGAGATACAGCCTGGTGACAGACAGACGGACAGACGGACAGACGGACAGACAGCGAAGTCTTAGTAATAGGGTTCCGTTTTTACCCTTTGGGTACGGAACCCTAAAAACATCCGTCCATCCTCAAAAACTTTCCCATCTAAATATATAAAAGAAGAAACTGACTGACTGACTGACTGATTGACTGACTGACTGACTGACTGACTGACTGACTGACTGACTGACTGACTGACTGACTGACTGACTGACTGACTGACTGACTGACTGACTGACTGACTGACTGACTGACTGACTGACTGACTGACTGACTGACTGACTGACTGACTGACTGACTGACTGACTGACTGACTGACTGACTGACTGACTGACTGACTGACTGACTGACTGACTGACTGACTGACTGACTGACTGACTGACTGACTGACTGACTGACTGACTGACTGACTGACTGACTGACTGACTGACTGACTGACTGACTGACTGACTGACTGACTGACTGACTGACTGACTGACTGACTGACTGACTGACTGACTCATCTATCAACGCACAGCCCAAACCGCTGGGTTTACAGATTCCAAATTTGGCAAGTAGGTTCCTTATGTGGTCTAGGGGTGCACTAAGAAAGGATTTATCAAAATTCACCCCCTAAGGGGGTTAAACGGGGCTCCGAAGTTTGTATGGGGAAACAAGATTAGTTTGACTATTTTATTCGAAACTTCACAGGAGTGTTCCTATTAATAAATGAGTAAAAACGGGTTTCAGGTTTTTTCAGAATTCAACCCCTAAGAGGGAGAAAAGGGGTGACAAAGTTAAAAAATCAATGCACAGCCCAAACCGCTGAGTCTAGAGATTCCAAATTTGGCACATTGGTTCCTCATGTGCTCTAAGGGTGCACTAAGAAAGGATTTTCCAAAATTTACCCCTTAAGGGGGTTAAACGGGGACCCAAAGTATGTATGGAGAAACAAGATTAGTTTGACTATTTTATTCGAAACTTCACAGGTGTGCTCCTATGGATAAATGAGTAGAAAAGGGTTTCAGGTTTTTTCAGAATTCAACCCCTAAGAGGGGGAAATGGGGTAACAAAGCCTGAAATTCAACATAGGTATTGTTTTTATGCTAAATTATGTCGGGTGTATTACAAAAACAACGATTTTAAGATTTAATGTGGCAGACCTGAAATACTACCATTCCCTATTGGGGTCCGATGGGGTTGAAATGTCTAAAAATCAATATGGGTGTCGATACCGAGATTATCAGGGGCGCTGATTACGAAAATGGCATTTATTTTGAGTTCCAGATGATAATGATCGTGATTACGATGATGATGATTGTGATAATGATGACGATGACTGTGATGATTATTGTGACGATGATGATTTTGATTACGATGAAAATGATTGTAATTACAATGATGATGATTGTGATAATAATGATTGTAATAACGATGATAGCATTTGTGATTACGATGATAATTCAATTCAATTCAATTCCTTTATTTCAATCAACAGTTAGATCATATAATAGCAGTACATTAAATAAAAAAAAAAAAAAAAATTAGAAAAATAACAAAAATAAAACAAAACACAACACACTTATTACACTTAAACATTAAATTGACAGTCAGCAAATTATAATCAATAAATTAGAAATAATCATAAATGTCAAAATAATAACTCATATATAAAAAATATTTAATAATTATCATATAATCAAGATTTTAATTAATATCGTAAAATAGAAAAGAGGGACAGATAATGAACATTAATGTGTTATGATTATTTCATTTTCTTGCTATTGTCACCACATTAAGCATACAACAATGGTTAATGTAGTGACAGTCGAACCTCTCAGCCAACATCCTCAAGATGGTGTTGGAGCTGGCGCGGACCCTGCGCACCAAGGATGTGCACCGTTTTCGCATCGTCGCATAGAAGCAGTCAACGCGTGACTCAGCGAACATCCCCGACGCACTGCAGTACCGAGGCAACCCCAACAACATCCTGTAGGCATTGTTGAATTGAACTCGTAGGGCGCTGTACTGTTTTTGAGTATAGTTAGCCCACAGGGCGCTCGAATAAAAACAGGTGCAATAGGCTCTGAAAAGAGTGTTTTTTGCTTCCTTCGAGCATCGTGCAAACCTGCGAGCTATCATGTTCGCTCTAACAGACAACGCCCTACGTTCCCGCTCTATGTCTGAATCGTTTCTCAGGTCAGAGGTCACCAGATGCCCAAGGTATTTGAAGGTGTCAACCCTCTTTAGCGGTACATTATTTAGCTTGATGCTAGGCATACTATCTGGACATTTACCCCTGGCCCGGAAAACCATACACTCACTTTTCTTGGTGTTATAGAGCAGGCCATGACTGAGAGCATATTCCTCACAAATGCCGAGCAGCCTAGACAGGCCACAGACCGAGGCGCTCAGCAGCACCATGTCGTCCGCATAGCTAATGTTGTTTACACAAACTCCACCAACATGACATCCGACATGCGTGCTGCTCAGCCTCTCGATGAGTGCGTTTACATAAAGGTTGAAGAGCGTTGGCGAGGTCAACCCCCCTTGCCTCACCCCGCACTCCAACCTGTATGGTTCAGATAGCGTCCCCGACCATCGAACTACGTTGACCTGGTTCCCGTACCAATATTTCAGAATACGAATGCATTCGCTTGGCAGGGATGTGTCATTAAGTTTATCCCAGAGGATATCATAGGAAACCAGGTCAAACGCTTTCGTAAGGTCGAGGAAGCAAGCATAGACTGGTGTGTTGCGATCAGTATAGTACTTGACAGTCTGCTTCAAACACAGAATAGCTGTCTCAGTGGAGAGTCCCGACTTGAAACCGAATTGATTGTCATGTAACTCGAGACAGCCACTCATCAGTGTGTTAAGAAGACTGTCAAGTACTTTAGACAAAATTGTAGCCAGAGAGATGGGTCTATAGTTGTTAGCGTCGCTTATATCACCAGTCTTACTAATAATGATTGTGATAACGATGATGGTGATTGTGATAGTGTTTTGATGGTGATTGTGATGGTGATGGTGATTGTGATGGTGATTGTGAAAGTGGCGGTGATTGTGATGGTGACAGCGATGGTGATGGTGATTGTGATTGTGACAGTGATGGTGATTGTGATAATGATGAAGATGATTGTGATTACTATGATAATGATTGTGATAACGGGGATAGTGATTTTGATAGTGATTGTGATTGTGATCGTGTTGGTGATTGTGATTACGATGATAATGATTGTGATAACGATGATGGTGATTGTGATAGTGATTTTTATGGTAATTGTGATGGTGATTGTGATAGTGACGGTGATTGTGATGGTGATAGCGACGGTGATGGTGATTGTGATAGTAATTGTGGTTGTGATAGTGATGGCGATTGTGATCATGATGATTGTGATTAAGATTATAGTCATTGTGATTATTGTGATTACGATTATAATGATTGTGATGACGAGGATGGAGATTGTGATGATGATGATTGTGATTACTATGATAATGGTTGTGATAACGATGATAGGGATTGTGATTACGATGATAATGATTGTGATAACGATGATGGTGATTGTGATAGTGATTTTGACGGTGATTGTGATGGTGATGGTGATTGTGATGGTGATTGTGAAAGTGGCCGTGATTGTGATGGTGATAGCGATAGTGATGGTGATTGTGATTGTGACAGTGATGGTGATTGTGATAATGATGAAGATGATTGTGATTACTATGATAATGATTGTGATAACGGGGATAGTGATTTTGATAGTGATTGTGATTGTGATCGTGTTGGTGATTGTGATAATGATTGTGATTACGATGATAATGATTGTGATAACGATGATGGTGATTGTGATATTGATTTCGATGGTAATTGCGATGGTGATTGTGATAGTAACGGTGATTGTGATGGTGATAGCGACGGTGATGGTGATTGTGATAGTAATTGTGGTTGTGATAGTGATGGCGATTGTGATCATGATGATTGTGATTAAGATGATAGTGATTGTGCTTTTTGTGATTACGATTATAATGATTGTGATGACGAGGATGGAGATTGTGATGACGAGGATGGAGATTGTGGTGATGATGATTGTGATTACGATGATAATGGTTGTGATAACGATGATAGGGATTGTGATTACGATGATAATGATTGTGATAACGATGATGGTGATTGTGATAGTGATTTTGATGGTGATTGTGATAGTGATGGTGATTGTGATAGTTATTGTGAGAGTGGCGATGATTATGATGGTAATAGCGATGGTGATTAAGATAGTGATGGTGATTGTGACTGTGATGGTGATTGTGATGGTGATCGAGACTGTGATGGTGATTGTGATGGTGATTGTGATAATGATTGTGGTAATTATGGTGATTATGATAGTGATAGTTATTGGTGATAATGATGGTGACTGTGATAGTGATGGTGATTGTAATAATGATGGTGGTTGTGATAGTGATTGTGATGATAATAATTAGATTATGAAATTTGGCACATAGATAGTTCATAACCTGAATTAACATGTAGGACACTATTATCCCTTTAGTATGATCCAGTGGGGCAGTTACCGAACATCACGCGGGCGAAGCCGCGGGCAACAGCTAGTTTATAATATAAAATAGGAAGTGGGATAATCATTAACGTGCTTTACTTTTATTTTTCTACTTCATCATCAATTCATCATCATCTATCTAGCCTTTTCCCAACTATGTCGGCTTCCAGTCTAACCGGATGCAGCTGAATACCAGTATTTTACATGTAGCGACTGCCTATCTGACTTCCACAACCCAGTTCGTACTGGGTATTATGATACCCCTTGGTAAGACTGGTTGTCAGACTTTTTGGGCCTCTGACTACCTGTAACGACTGTGAAAGATCTACAAATGACAGCCGGGACCAATAGCTTAACATGCATTCCGAAGCACGGAGGATACCCGGTATGTAGGTAAGGGTGTGCCCCCCCCAAAGACCAACCTTGGCAAGCGTGGATTAACCTAAAGATCGATCCGAGCGGCTGTTATTTTTTAGTCAGGAGCTCCTCCACGAGTGTTTTTCTACTCCATATTATAAATATAAATGCTTCAATAATATACTGGTGGAAGGATGACACACAAACGGATAAGTATAACATTATGTTTATTCCGCATCAAGGACTTTTTTATTTATTTTATTCGGAAGGTAAATCATCAAATAACTCCTCCCGCTCTGGGCGGAGCAGGAGGGAGTGTCAGACTTTTACTGACTAAAACCCATCCATGTTCCTTCATCGCCCTTTGTGTTCTGGGGTCACGGTATCTAGGGTATTCCCTACCTCAAGTTTTCTTCGGTTTGACTACCCCCATGGATCCCCAGCTTCCCATCAGATATAATATATATTACAATAAAAATAGACGGCAAAATAAATATTCGAATAACCTATCAACCCTTATACGGAGCGCTAGAGCAAAACACAAACAGATCAATAAATCAGAATCAACACGAAAACATTCAGTAACATCTATCAATGAAACTAATATGGAAGCCCTGTTTGAACTTGAATACAAACTATCGAACAGGCCCGTGTTTATCAAACCGAATGATTGTATAAATACAAAACTAGGTTTTTGTATCGAGTAAATAGTAAATGGAGTGGTAAAGCGGGTGTGGGTGACAAACAGGCTCACCACGGTAAAATATTGTCACAACCTGTGAAAATTAGTAATGGTTGTGCCTGGGAGGCATTGCAATTGCGTTGCCATTTCAAAGACCCCATTTTCATTTATACATGTTAAGTTTTTTTCATGCTATATTTCAGTTTGTTGGAAATTTAGCTTATTATATTGGTTTTTTATATTATGCCACTTCTTGGGAAAGTTATTAATGACATTATGGTTTTTTTTGTCTTTCTTAACTTCCAAGATACGAATCACTTGCAACCGTCCCCTAGATGCCAGTGATTAATTAGTATGCTGATACACGAAATCGTTCACGTCTTCTTTTTCTGGCGCTTCTCCAAATACTGAAGGTTGGCCATCTACACCAAATATGTCTCCTTGTCTTAAGCGAGGTGGAACAGCTAAGCACGACTTGTAAATCCGGTAAATTCGCGTATATTTCTCAGCCAAGACTTTTTTCTTCGACTACCACTGCGTTTCCACGCTTCTTTGCCTGTCATTATCAGGTAACCTTTCTTTGTTTGACGGTACTCTGTCCACGTTTACACTGCACATTAAACATTTCATTTACTTGTTAGTCCGTGTCATTACAGTTATGTATAACAAACCATTCAGCCATGTTGGGGATTCAGTTTTGTAATGAAACTAGTTCAGTGATCAGTCAATAGATCTTTAGCAAAGTTAGTTGTTTGCTATATGATTCGTGAAAATTGATTTTCTTCATAAAACAAGGCAATGTAAAACACCTGTATACGGATAAAATGAATAGTTTGATAAAAAGGAGCTTAGCTTAATGAACCCACTGCTGGGACACAGACCACCCTTTTGTGAGGGGATCCTGCCGTTTTGCCGAAAAGATTTTGACAAAATTTCATTACCCAAACAAATTTTAGCCACCTTTTTTATACCATTGCAATATTTCGAATGATTTTAGTACGCATATTTTTATTTGGTCAAATTTTTACTTGATAAAATATTACCAAGTATAATGTCATTATGGCATTTGGTCTTTAATCAAATGATTTATTACAGCAAACAATTTTCAGACAATAAACGTTTGGTAAAATGATTTGTTATGGCAAAAAATATTAAGGCAAAAATAAGATAAAAAAGCCAAAAAAAAAATAGACAAAAAAAAGGCATAAGGTATAGGCGAAAAATAAGAGACGGACTGGGGCTGCCTTCAGGCGGCTCCTGCCCAACCTGGGGGGGCCGAACGCCTCCTGCCGGAGGCTCTACGCGGGAGTCGTGCGGTCCATGGCCCTTTACGGGGCCCCGGTGTGGGCGCGTTCTTTGAGGCGGCGTGCCGCCCACTACCTGAACGCGCCCCAAAAGGTGGTAGCCGTAAGGCTGGCCCGGGGCTACCGCACGATTGCCCGCGAGGCGGCGAGCCTCCTTGCCGGATTGCCGCCATGGGATCTGGAGGCGATAGTCCTCGCGCGCCTACACGAATGGCGCGCGGAGGCGCTACGCCGGGGGGAAACTCCGCTGCCGCGACAAATTGTCGCTCAGCGGACAGACTTCCGGCGGGATCTCATGGCGACATGGAGAGAGCGACTGTCGCAACCCCGTGCAGGGCACGCCACGATAGTGGCGATAAGTCCCCTCTTTGAGGAGTGGCTTGAGAGACGCCACGGCGTCCTCACCTTCCGCCTGACGCAGGTCCTCACCGGACACGGAGTGTTCGGGAGGTTCCTGCACCGAATCGGGCGGGAGGAAACGCCCGGGTGCTTCCATTGTGAGGATCGACCGGAGGACACGGTGGAACACACGGTGGAGGTGTGCCCCGCGTGGGCGGAGCACCGCCGTGTCCTCGAAGCGGCGATTGGCGGCGGCGACCTCTCGCGTCCGGCCCTGGTGCAAGCCATGGTCCGGAGCGAGACGGAATGGGACGCCGTCACCTCCTTCTGTGAAGCAGTAATGCTAGAGAAGGAGGTGGCGGAACGTCAGAGGGAGCGAACCTCTCAACGTCCCGGCCGCCGCGGGAGACGCCCCGGGCGTCGGGGGCCACCACCACGTGGCCCCCGGCCACCGTAGGCGCGGGCCTGTGGACGGTGAGCTATGGGCTAGCTCGCCGTCCGTCCGTCTCATGACGACAGGCCGTGTCGACGGCGCGTTCGTGTTCCACGCGCGCCTCAAAGAGAGTCAGCAAAAAGGAAGGGGTCCGTAAGGACCGATGTTTGCCGGGGTTGCGGGACTATTCGAAAGAGATACCGTGGCCCCGGAACACAAAGGGCGATGAAGGAACATGGATGGGTTTTAGTCAGTAAAAGTCTGACACTCCCTCCTGCTCCGCCCAGAGCGGGAGGGGTTATTTGATGATTTCCCATCCGAAAAAAAAAATGTTTAATGCAAAATATTTATAAATTACAATTTTAATTTTTTTGCATAGGACATTAGTAATTTCTTCTTTAAACAAAATTGGTAGGTATGGTTATGTTAAAACTGTGACCTCCTACGCACGAGCCGAGCGAGCGAAGCGAGCGGTGCCGCGGCAGCGGCCGGCGAGTGCCAGAAACGACTTGCATTAATAGAAAAAAGAGATTGTTTTTAGTAGGTCACCCGGAACTCAACTATTTAAATTAGGTTAATTTCTTCTTTAAACAAAATAGGTAGGTTAGGTTAGGTTAAAACTGTGACCTCCTACGAAACGACTGCCAGAAACGACTTGCATTAATATAAAAAAAGATATTGTTTTTAGTAGGTTACCCGGAACTGAACTATTTAGATTAGGATAATAACTTATTTTAAAAAAATGACGTTACTAAATATTTGGCTTATTTGATTTTGCGTAAAAACTGTTATTCCAACTGAAATATTTGACTAAATAAAAAATGTTAAAAGTACTAGTTGATAAACAAGTTTTAGTTTAAACGTTCATTTCCCAAACATTAGGTTTGCGTTACAATTTTTTGTGAATAGATTTTTTGCTAAGTAATAATTTGGCAAATGAAATTATGCGAAAAAAAATTTGGGAAGTGTAAATTTGTCAAATTCCTTTCGGTCAAACAAGGGAGACCCTTTTGTGAGACTGGGTGGGCCATAATCGACCAAGTGGGCCCAATGCGCATTTGTGGATGTTACAAGTCTTGGCTAGCAGTGGTGATTAAATAAATTACGCCAAGCAAAATGCCTGCTTGGGTCCGACTCGCGGCGTTTACTCGAACACTACTGCTCCTCCAACAAGATGGCAGATGAGAGCATAATATACACGCACCTTTTGGTCTGTTATTCTATGTTATAGGGAGCGCCTATTGGTATCACGACGACGACGACGACCTGATTGGCGCAGCGGTAGTTAGGCTGCCTTACGTTCTTAGGGTCCCGGGTTCGAATCCCGGTCGGAGCAAATGTTTGTGTGATGAGCATGGATGTTTGTTTCCGAGTCATGGATGTTTATATGTATAGTAAGTATGTATTTACAAACAAAAAGTATCTATGTAGTATATCAACTATCTGGTGTCCACGACACAAGCCTCGTTGCTTAGTGTGGCACTAGATAGCGCTGTGTGTAATGTCCAGCAATATTTATTTATTTTATTTTTTTATCAACGGAAATCCAGAAGAAGCCTAAGCTAAACAGTTGCATTTGCGACCGTTACACTACAACAGTTGCATTTGCGACCGTTACACTACAAGCATTTTTCTTAGAATCGAGGGTGCGCTTAAAAACACAAATCAAACCCATCCTCAACATCATTTCAGCCGAAAGACGTCCACTGCTGGACATAGGCCTTGTATGGTGCAACCGCACATATTGCAATTCAGCAGTTTACGTCACATTCATTTCAACTTATAATAACCAGTTCAGTTCTTTCAGTATCTTTGGGACAATCAATACAGTAGTGTTTCAGTACTTTACTTTCTTTTATTCCATTCAACTATCATCTAAAAGTAATGTCTGGTCTAGCAAGGGATCATACAGGCCTTCCCCAAGTGTCGCCACATTGACCGGTCCCGTGCGACTCGCATCCAGCGGATTTCCGCAATCATCGGGTCATCGGTCCATCTAGTGGGAGGCCTTCCAACGCAACGTCTTCCGGTTCACGGTCACCACTCCAGATTTTGTAGGCCCCAATTCACACTATACACACACAAAGGCATATAACCACGAGGGTACCTGGTAGACCTTAATAGTTCCTACTACATAATCAATGTCTGAGGTAGAACACCTTGCGCCTCCGTATACCAGAGAATGGGCAGCAGCGTTTTCTGTTAATCTTTCATCACTGCGATCTCCAATCCGCCTGCCAAGCTTGGAGATTACGGCAAATTCCTCCCATCATGGGAGAGGCTTATGTCTAGCAGTGGACGTTATGGGCTGTTGTAGTAGTAGTAGTTTGAAAACAAAGCAAACAAAGCAATCTTTTTACTACCACTTAAGTAAAGCGAGCTAGTTAAGGATGCGCCTGGCATTTAGAAGCTATTAAATAATATATTGTTGCCGCATCGTCGACATTTGATCGTGATAGGTCCCATTATATGTCACGACAGTCGTACAGTCATAGTAATCAATACGTATTGGCAAGCGCGACTGTTGAGTATGAGTTCCTGGGTTCGATGTCCGTGTCAGGCAAAGTGTTTTTGGGTTTTTCCATCAGGAATTTTCTCAGTAGCAGCAACGGAGACTGATATTTGTGCCCAGTTGATGGCAATAGACTCGCCCCCTATTATATAGGACTTTAACAGAAATGCTGGAACGTGGGTGGATTACTATAGTGAAAAATATAAGGATAAGACCAATGATATTTATATTTATTTTCCTCTTTTTACTATATAATATCATTGGATAAGACTGAAAATACTGTGATAACAATATATTTCTTATATATTCATCCAAGTGAGTTTAGATTTTAGAAAAAAAAAAAATAATCAGTCAGTAGATATGCACAATTCTGTATGCACACATGAGACCCAAACAAATTCTAAGCCCCATGCTGAGAAATTTAATCTAATTAATTAATTTAAATAAATAAAAAATACTATTTTTTTTTTATTATTATTATTTCCCAATAACAGTTTACCTAACCGTGGAATTGAACCAACGACTTCAACGAGACCATCAGGGCAGTTAATGTGGCATACCATCGATACGAAAGAAGAAAAAGACTAATAAATTCGCAAATTGTTTACGTTGCTCACTGTACTTAAAACTATTTCTAAGTGTAGCGAAAATCGATGATATCCAGTTTAACCTAATCGAATTTGTTTAAATATTTCTCGTGACCTTTATCAAGTAATCACTTTAATTGGTTGACATGATAGTATTGCTAATCAAGATACTTGGAGTTGATAAAATACTTAAGTTATACTTGAATTGAAAAGTCATTTGTTTTGGGTTTTGTACTTAGTGGTTAGATGAAACTTGAACAATTTGTCAGTTTAAATGCGTGGACTTTTGCGACCCAATTTCTAGTTGATCATATTTAAAAAAAAAATCTTTGTTGTGTGTTTTCTTTAAATAGAAATACCCTGTTTGAAATTAAAAAATAAAACTATTTTTATCTACACTTCTACACTAATATTATAAAATAAAGAGGAAAGATTTTATTTTTGTGTGTATGTTTGTAATGAATAAACTCAAAAACTACTGCGTCGATTTCAAAAATTCTTTCACCATTAGAAAGCTACATTCACTCTGAGTAACATAGGCTATATGGTTCAACCACGTGTTGTCCGCTAGTTTTTTTATGAAAACGTAACAAAAAAGATTTCGAATTTTCAAAATGATCACAAACTTTTTTTGATGTGTGTATGTATTCTATATGGGAAAATCTTTGAATCGTTAGAATATCATCTACTTAGCCTTTTCCCAGCTATGTTGGGGTCTGCTTCCAGTCTAACCGGATGCAGCTGAATACCAGTGTTTTATATGTAGCGACTGCCGATCTGACCTCCACAAACTAGTAACTGGGTAATACGATATCCCTTAGTAAGACTGGTTGTCAGACTTTCCGGCTATCAGTAACGACTGTCAAAGATCTACAAATGATAGTCGGGACCAATGGCTTAACGTGCTTTTCGAGACACGATTTTTAAATAAAAAATAACTGTTGCAGATAACTGACTATTTTCAATAACTTTTGAATACCACTGTATACTGCACAGGGATTTGTATGAGGTACCATCATACCCCAACTGTGTGGCTGCAATTATGAGTCATTTGCCCGTCTATCACGGTTGTAAAGTTATACGTTATGTGACTGTTATTACGAGTAATTAGATGGCCGAAAGACACACTAAGAGTCGATAACAACATTGTATCCCAAAGGCTGGCCTACTGACTCATGTTCAAACAAAATTCTAGTTGAAAAACTCCAGTATGTGGATGTAACAATGAGTTTAGCAATAAAACGAAAAAAACTACGTTTTTTCCAACAATTCGTTGTACAAGTCAGCGTAAACACGACATTAAACGCTCAGCTTACTATTTGAGCATGCAATGGACGTCGTACAAATAACCGTAACCTACCGATGCAAACATCGCTTAGTTTTATGCCGCTGATCGTAAAAGTGTTTTATTTGTAGACTTGCGGTTGGTGGTGTGTGTGTATATAGCCTTATTAAGACGGGGTTCACACTTGTTTTTTGATCCGGTCAGGTTGTGTGGGTCCGGTCAAGTTTTGCCGGCTTACAGTGTAACCGTATGCAGCTGAATACCATGTTTCACATTAGGTAATTGCCTGTCTGAGCTCCACAACCCAGACATAACAGGTGTTGAGTACAGTATGAAGGTCTCGATGATGGTGATGAGAAATAAAGTGGACTGTATAATTTGCTGGTACAAACTGAATTTAATAACTGAAACATATATACAACGCGGTGGCCCAGGGAGAAGTGGTCTATGTGGCGCGAGTGCGTGACGCCGGCCGTTCCGCGCCGCCCGTCGCCCGCGCAGCCCGTCGCCTGCGTCCCCCGCGCGCCCGCTCCGCACACAGCACCGCCTGGCTCAGCGGCTCGCGCGCGCTGCCTGCAGCACCCGAAGATGTCGAGGTTCGATTCTCGACACAGGTACCTAGGTAATTTGATTTCCGCAGTAATGGAGGGAGCCAGAGTTTTCACCTATTGAATCATGAATGAAGAGAAATGCAGAAGAACCAAGGTAACCGACTTAGCCAGAACAATTGTCAAACTGAAGTGGCTGTGGGTAAGGTATATTTCTCGCAGAACGGATACCCGCAATGGAGCTGAAAGGTTCCTGAATGATGACCACGTACTGGAAAACGGCACCCCGAAAGGTGGAACGATGACCAAGTGCCGGTTGAGGGAATCCGGATCTTCGGAAGCTAACTACGTGCCTGACTCCTCATCTAACATCTCTTGCAGGACGGCTAAGCTCAGCAGCATATCCTGTTAGAAAAATCCGTCAATTTACTGATGTTGATACCGCGAGGCTGGTCTATTTTAGTTATTTTCATAGTATTATGTCATACGGTATTTTACTATGGGGACGGGCTGCAGACATCGAGTCTATATTTATTCTGCAGAAAAGAGCCATCAGAGCCATTTATGAATTACGTAGACGCGATTCTCTAAGAGAACTGTTTAAGGAAATTAATATCATGACAGTACCTTGTCAATACATCTATGAAAACATCATGTACGTTAGAAAAAATCGGCATTTATTCAGTAAGAGAGGGGACAAACACCACTATAACACTAGAAATAGGGACCAACTAGTTCAGCCAGGTTTCAGGCTTGCTAAAGTGGATTCATCTTTCATGGGGTACTGTTTGAAATGTTACAATAAAATACCTCCCCACATTCTTCAACTGAATGAGACGAAATTTAAATCTTGTATAAAACGCACACTATGTAGGCAAGCATATTATAAGTTGGGGGATTACATTGATGATAAAAATGCTTGGCTAAATGCTGGTCCTGCTCCACAACCATAGGTGGGGGGGGGGGGGGGGGGCAAACTAATTGTTTGTACTGGTCGGGCATTATTTGAGTCCATCGTCACGTAAAGAAGAAGATGAAGAATTGATTCCCATGTTAATGTATTGTGGAAGCTGCAGAAGATTGTAAAAATATACTTGCATTGTATAGATTCCAGTTCTTAGTATTATATACTAGCTGACCCGCGCAACTTCGTCTGCGTCACATAATAAGAGAAAGAGAGAGAGGGTTAGGTTAGAGATTCTGAGACCACCTTAAAAGATAGACATCATTATGTTATCGCGGACTGTTTTTTAACTTTTTAAGAAGAACAATTCCGTCATCCGTTTCCGCTCCTATTGGTTGTGGCGTAATGTTTTATAACGTATAACCTTCCTCGATAAATGGGCTATCCAACACTAATAGATACTTTTAAGTCGAACCAGTAGCCATAGCCAAGTTACAAACGTTTCATATCGATTCTCTTTCTACAATCGTAAACCCCTCGGTTTCAGCGATTGTAGATAGCGCTAAAATGGTAGCCAAGTTGACACGACTGAGTCGATCGCTCGTTCTCTAATGTCTGTAGAAAAAACCTACACTTAAGTCTATGGTGAGCGTTCCTACCAAAGAGTATTGCGATCAACATTATAGAAACGATATCTATTCTATCATTTTGAACGATGTAAACTTGTCTACGAATTCAGTAGTTCCTGAAATTAGCGCGTTCAACCATCCAAACAAACTCTTCAGCTTTATAATATTAGTATAGACTCAAGTAGGTAACAATTTAATTTCTCAGAAATATTTGCGTTAATCGCTAAAATATTCTAAGTACTTATATTTTTCCATATAAGGGCTTCCCTCAACAGCCTTACGTTTTCATCCTTAGACACTCGATGACGTCTAAAGTTCTCATCAAGGAACACAAAATGAGCCGAAACACGATAAAACTCCATTAAACTATTGCGGATCTCTCGCAACTGCCTTCCCTCTCCAACGTCAGACCTTCTTTGATAGTCATACTCCACCCAGGTCTAAAGTTCTCATCAAGTTTCATCAAAATGAGCACAAACACGATAAAGATGCTGTAAACTCTGAGAACCTCTTGCAACTGCCTTCCGTCTCCATCGTTAGAATATCGATGACAGTCATACTCCAGCCAGAGTTAAAGTTCTCATCAAGAGCATGAAATGAGCCTAAGAACGATCTTCTTCTTGTTTATCGTGTGGTTCGTGCCTAACCTGGTGTCAGAGTTTTTATGCCGTCCAATGGCCTCTGACTTGGAGGCGCTACGCCGGGGGGAAACTCCGCTGCCGCGGAAAATTGTCGCTCAGCGGACAGACTTCCGGCGGGATCTCATGGCGACATGGAGAGAGCGACTGTCGCAACCCCGTGCAGGGCACGCCACAATAGTGGCGATAAGTCCCCTCTTTGAGGAGTGGCTTGAGCGACGCCACGGCGTCCTCACCTTCCGCCTGACGCAGGTCCTCACCGGACACGGTTGTTTCGGGAGGTTCCTGCACCGAATCGGGCGGGAGGAAACGCCCGGATGTTTCCATTGCGAGGATCGACCGGAGGACACGGTGGAGCACACGGTAGAGGTATGCCCCGCGTGGGCGGAGCACCGCCGTGTCCTCGAAGCGGCGATTGGCGGCGGCGACCTCTCGCGTCCGGCCCTGGTTCAAGCCATGGTCCGGAGCGAGACGGAATGGGACGCCGTCACCTCCTTCTGCGAAGCAGTAATGCTAGAGAAGGAGGTGGCGGAACGTGAGAAGGAGAGAACCTCACAGCGACCCGGCCGCCGCGGAAGTCGCCCCGGACATCCCGTCGCCCGGCCACCGTAGGCGCGGGCCCGTGGACGTCGGGCTATGGCTTAGCTCGCCGTCCGTCCGTCTCATGACGACAGGCCGTGTCGACGGCGCGTTCGCGTTCCACGTGCGCCTCAAAGAGAGTCGGCAAAAAGGAAGGGGACCGAGGCCTGCCGGGGTTGCGGGACTGTTCGAAAGAGATACCGTGGCCCCAGAACACAAAGGGCGCTGAAGGAACATGGATGGGTTTTAGTCAGTAAAAGTCTGACACTCCCTCCTGCTCCGCCCAGAGCGGGAGGAGTCATTTGATGATTTCCCATCCAAAAAAAAAGGGCCTCTGACTTGGTTTTACTTGCCGTCGACAAATATCTCTCAGGCATGCTGGTTTCCTCACGATGGTTTCCTTCACCGAAGCAAGTGATAATTATACAAAACGCACATGAATCCGAAAAATCGGAAGTGCATGACTTGGGTTCGAACACGATTTTTTTCAATTTTATATGGGACCAACTTTGAGATATACGCTTTTCACTAAAAAAGGATCATGCAAATCGGACCTCTCTGGAAAAAGTTATGCGTCATCATCATCATCATCCACAACCTGAATTCACCCACTGCTGGGTATAGGCCTCTTCTGTTTGTGCTAAGTTCCACGCTCTTTCCGTTCCTAGGACGCCACCCGGTCACAGCTTTACTCCACCTACGATCACCGCGCCTGTCCTGCCCAACTCCATTACAGAGCTGACACGGGCGAATGACAGTATTTATCATACTTTCATAATAATAAATTCCATGCATACAAAAGCTCCACGTCTACAGATTTACTAAATGATAGATTTATATTAATAAATATAGATAAATTTTTATTGAAATAAATTATTCCCTAACCGTCGTTTATATGGTTAAAAAAAACTAAAAGTATGTATAAACTATGTAGTAATGATTTCGAAACCTTAAAGCTTTAAAAAAAATCAAAATACTTAGTTACAAAAAGCGAAAACTGGATGGGGATCGAACATGCGAACCTAAGTTATTATCTTACAGCATTAAACAAATCAAAATTAATACAAAAAGTGAGTCTTGACTGAGGTTCGAACTTGCGAAACACTGTTCACAGGGCGGTCGCTGTCGCCGGCGGGCTATTTGTTCTAGTGACAAAAGGTTCAAAATAGCTGTTCTATTGCAACGTATGTTATGGCAGTTGTCAGTTGTCAAATAGTTAAATAATATTGACGAAATGCAATATTGCTCACCCCGTAAGTTATTAGCGTAATAATATATAGCCTATGTCCTTCCCCAGGTTGAAATATATCTCCTTGCCAAATTTTATTACGATCCGATCAGCCGTTTAGTCGTGAAAAGGTAGCAAACAAACAAACAGAGTTACTTTCGCATTTATAATATTAAGTATGGATATAAGTAAGTTTAATACCCCGCTCCTTTATAAAAATAGCGTGATTATTATGTTCCTAGAGTAAAATTTTTATTAACATGTTATTTTGTGCATTCAATTATTTTGTCCATTCAATTACGAACAAAAACCTTTTAAAATCAATATTGCTTACCTCCCATAACATAAGGCGTGATAATATGTAGCCTAAAGCCTTCCTTGGTTTACAAAGAACATTTTTGCCGAATTTCAATTCAATCTATGCAGTAGTTTTGGCGTGAAGCCGTACCATACACACAGACAAACAGACAAACAGACAAAAATTCTAAAAAGTCACTTTTTGTCATCAGTTACGTTTTTCTAACAAAAGCCACTTATATTTTCTCGAAAGTTCTCAATGTACAGTTTTTCTTTCGTTACTGTTTTATTATATGTATATATAAATATAGATAATTGCATATATGTTCAGCCACCATTTACATTTATTTATCTTTCATTGACTTCAATATGCCTTGGTAGCTGAGAGAATGTCATGCTCACTTAGATGTCTCGCTGATGGTGGCGGGTGTGTCGGATCATTTAGTTCCCTTCAATATGGTTGAGTTGAATGGCGCCGGTACATGCGTCATGTCTGTGAACGGGCGCTGTCAGTTGGGACTGGTCATCTCTTAGCTGCCAAGGTTCATTTTAATTACTTTATTCATAAATGTTTGATCTAATCTTTTACTCTGGATGCTCTTAGTGTGCACGTCTTTCTACATCGTTCTCACATATATATAATCTCAAAATTAATGATGTAACCAAGATTTTGTAACAATATTTTGATTTTAAAAGAGTGTCCATAGAGTTTCTTGCCCGTTCTTCTCCATAGAGATCTACGCTAGGGAATGGGGAACTACAGTACTTTCTCAAGTTATTATGCCTTGTGACTAGGAATGTAGCTTTGATTTTCTTTTTTGTATTATTGACTTTCAAAAGTGCCGTAATGGTCTAATTGAAATAAATGCTTTGAGTTTGAGTTTGACGGAAGTGGTGAAAAAAAATGGTGACCCTAGACCTACCTAACCCCTATTATGTCTAGTAATTATAATTATTATGTTAAGTGGATTCGTGGATTAATTCACCTACCCCACTAACACCCTTTCCGTTACGGTTTAAAAGGAGACAGCGTAGTAGCAATGCTCCAATATTTGTAACTGTTACTGCGTCAGCTGTCCACCGCTACTCACGCAGCTGATTGTTGTTTTCGTACTTTTGATAATTTAAACAATCACTTTGTTTTTCATCCAGCGTACTGTAACTTTATTTTACGTGTTTCTTTTATAAGTTTATGCAAGCGGCTGACGCATAATCCCTCCTCCACCATGCAGCTGACGATTTTTTTAAGCTCAGTATGATGTAAACTATTTATGAAAAAAGTTTCATGACTTTTTTGTTTGCAACGCTATCTCCCAGACTATGAGCTTGCTGCATCTGTTTACGACATTGTTTCGCGCGCAACCGCGGGCAACTCGGGAGTCGCCGCGCCTACCACCCGCGGTCCGCGCGCCGACTCCGAGTCGCCCGCGATTCGAGTCGTATGGTAGCGGCAAGCGCGCTGACCGCCGTAAGCATTTTCATACAGACATTACAAAATATATTTTATGACACACGATTTAGTGTTCTAATTTGAATGGCAAGTTAATTGCTGGGTTAGAGCGGTGCCGGTGCGGTGCTTGTGTAATGTTCCACGACCTTATAGCGGCAGACTTGACTGAGCGCGACGGCAATCATCATCTTCTTGCTTCCCATGCTACTTGGGGTCGGCGCAACACGTTATCTTCTTCTATTCTCCCCTGCCAGACGTCACGGCATCATTTACTTCTTTCTCTTTCATTCATTACTCGTATATCCATTTTTGTTTGGCCTTTTTTGAAAGTGAAAACTTCTTTAGGCGCGTTGAGTACTTTTTGGGTGAAGGAAAACCATTGAACTCATCGTCACGAACGTGCGGTCACGCTTCGTAGCCGTTCGTAGCACTCGTAGCATCCGCTACGGCCTAGCACCACATAGGCATGCGCGGGGTATAACTAGTGCTACGACTGGGGCGGGGCCTGTGTACTTTTTGTTTTCACTTCTATCGGCACTAATCGGTAGTCCCCCAAAGACTGCAACGATTTTTTTTTTCGGATGGGAAATCATCAAATGACTCCTCCCGCTCTGGGCGGAGCAGGAGGGAGTGTCAGACTTTTACTGACTAAAACTCATCTATGTTCCTTCATCGCCCTTTGTGTTCCAGGGCCACGGTATCTCTTTCGAACAGTCCTGCAGCCCCGGCAGGCATCGGCCCTTTCCTTTCCCTCTTCATCCATCAACATTGCAGTGCGACAAAAAGTATGAGTACGGTCCTATTATATATAATACATAGGTACTTATATTTATTTTATCTCTGACAGAAACAAACTCAACTGTAAACCTTACTTACTACTTGTCTCGCAAAGCTATCCTGACGTCTGGCCCTGAGATCTACGCTGTCTTACTACAGAGCTGACTTGGTGGACTCTGAGATCTGCACGACGCCCTTCCAGCAGAGGTTTCCTGAAGCTGATCCTCGAAGTTGCCCTGGTATTGACTTGCTACCCTGACGCCTGTTCCCGTCTCCTACAGTGTCGAACTGATCCCTAACCACCTAAGTGCGTGAACTGTAAAACTATCCTAGAGTGCGTGCTAAGTAGGTTTTTTTATAACTAGCTGTATTTTATATCTTTCCTCTATTAAATTTTAATTGAACAAGTCTGCTTATCCGTTTATTTTAATATGATCAAGTAGATTTGTTACATGGTTCACTTACTCATCATCACCATCTTCATGCCCTTGTCACATGTTACTTGGTCTCGGCGCAACACGTTTTTTTCTTCCATTCTCCTCTGCAACCGTCACGCTATCATTTACTCCCTTTTGTTTTATATCTTTCATCTCACAATTCATCCATCGTTTTCTTGGTCTTCCTCTCCCTCTCCATCTATCAACGTATAAATGCATCACTCTTTTACTCACATGCTTCGTCCCTCCTCATCACATGACCATTCCAAGACAATCGATTCCTAACGTATTATATCAACCAATGAGGGTTTTCCGGATTTTATCTGACACCAGATGTCGCTATGTAAGCGTCTGGTATAGACAACTGTCAAATTAGAGTGGATTGTATGCTAGTGAAACTTTTTACCGACATTATAATCATATTTGCACTGTTTTACAATATAAATATGGATTACGGACAAAGAAAAGTAGCTGAACTAAAGCTTCTTTGTACTGCAAAAGTCAGTGGTACAAAGAAAAACTTAATGAAAGATAACTTATGCGGCACAAGACTGAGGCATTTTATTAATGATTTAAACGATAATTAAATGAAAAATAATCGTAATCTACAAGAAACTCGTGTATTTTGATAGATGTTTAGACCTTACACCAGTGCTGCCACCTAGTAGCTTTTTCAATTTGGAAAACCCTCATTAAAACAAAACAAACAACAAAGAAACCACATCCACAAAAATCGTTTCAATCAACATCCGGAAACAAAACCGTACAAAACCGGATGCAATTGCGTCCGCTCCACAAAACCGGGTAGAACCGAGTACATCTTAATCGCATAGTGCTTCCATGTCTCTTGATAATAACCGAGCGATGTTCCGTCTAGTGGCAATTAGCCCCGGCCACGCTGACTCGGCTAAATCGAGTCTAGACTGAATCGCAATCTAGATTTTTATAGATTAAAGATATTTAGGTCACAGAATAGTTAGGTTCAGAAGGCCCGCGCATTTGAATGGGTGAAAACATCGTGCTGAGTGGTAACGCTCCTCTTGTATCTGTCACGACGTGTCTTTAGAAACATTCTTTATGCTTTGTACGTTTATTGTTTTTCATTTTTTTGGAGTTGTGTTGTATGCATGTCATGTCCCAGCGAAAAAAAATATTCTTCTTTATTTTTAAAGCAGCTTTTTTTTTTTGAGCAGCAGTGGCCCAGTGGTGGCGGCCCCGACTTACGAACAGTAAGTCGTGGGTTCGAGCCCAGACAGGCGCATTACTTTGTGTAATTATTTCATCACCACTGCTCTCAAAACGGTGAAGGAGAACATCGTGAGGAAACCGGCATGTCCTAGAACCAAAAAAATCGAAGACATGTGACATCTACCAATCCGCACTGGGCCCGCGTGGTGGATTATAGTCCATTCCCTCTTATAGAGAGGAGGCCTGTGTCCCAGCAGTGGGAACATTAATAGGCTGATGATGATGATGATGATGGTGATTTTTAAAGCGTACGCACAGCGTAACTGACGCTTCAAGTCAGCGAGTGCATTTAGATTGACGGCTTGGCCACTACTACTACACGCAGCCTTAACGCGTGTTGCGATATCGACAAAAACAAATGAAAGTAGTTGGTGAGAATGCTCCTATCAACTATTTTCCACGATGGTAACTTGACGTCGCGTGTGATGTGCCTGTGTATCGCTTGACCCAAGGCGCGTTGCAAGTAGCATTCGAACTGGCGCGTAAGACCGACCAAAAGCAGATTTAGACCAAACGAATGCTTGTTCTATCTCAACTCTATATCAAATTAATTTTGTATAAACTGAGACAGTGCATTCTTTTGTTTCTCTATCCTTACTTAAAAGTCTAAAATGAAAAGAAAATAATGCTTTTCTTCTGGTATTATGTTCATTTGGCGTAAGTTCGAGACAGTTAGATTGAAGGTCTTCGCATATAAAACTGATTGGATGCCGACTCTACCCTAACTCTACTCACGGTAAAGCATTGCAATGTGAGTTTTATATCCTGTTCTTTAAGTTTTCAATTAGAATTTAAACATTTCCTTGAAGAAGTAGACGACGCGTGATCTACGTATGGTCCATCTTATGATAATGTTGATATCTCCGTACGTACATGTTTATTATGTGTGCACCTCTTTTTTTCCTGTGTAGCTGGCTTTCTGTAAATATCTACTCCGTGGTTTGGCTGGCTGATTCTGAACGTTGGTTTGTCTTGAAGAGATCTTTTTAAAGACTGAATTGATAAGCGACGGGATTTTAATGGAATGGTTCCCGTTCCGTCTCTTCCTATTTAAAATTCGTTCGCGAACTATTTTTTTTTTGTGGAGCGAGTTGATAAACTCACGGGCCATTTAATGGTAAATTATTGCAAGAATACAAAATGCTTGTACTATTTGGGTTGGTTTCCTCCGTGCCTCGGAAAGTACTTTAAGCCGTTGGTCCTGGCTGTCATTTGTAGATCTTTGACTGTAGTTATAGGTGGTCAGTGGCCCGAAAGATTGACAACCAGTTTTACCAAGGGGTATCGTATTACCCAGTACTAACTGGGTTGTGGAAGTCGGATAGGCAGTCACTCCACGTAAAACACTGGAATTCAGCTGCATCCTGTTAGACTGAAAGCTGAACCCAACATACACAGTTGGGAAAAGGCTAGGCAGATGATGATTCAGAATGCTAACGCCAGTAACTCTTAATCGCTGATCATTGTATTGTAGTTAAAAACTCCCTCATTGATCTAGTAGTCGAAAGCGCTATTCGTTTTTTGCTATACCTATTATTGGAATCATAACAGCTCACAACTTAGGACCCATTAATATTAATATTTATCCGTGGTGCTAGGCAACTGGGCCTATCCCAGTTGTAAACGTCACTTTGTGCATATTGGCCTTGTTTAGTTCTGTCTCCTGCTGATATGGAGGGAAGTGGAAATTACAGTTTTTTCTTACTCCTCCACTATACTTTTCTGATTAATTTCGTTGCGGGATCCAAGAGAATTTAAATAAAAATTTAAATTTAAAACTATTTATTTCCACATGCATTCCTAAATTTATTACAAAAACAATAACGCTCAATCTTTCTACTGCAAGATTATGTGCGCTATCAATCAGTTCAGTTACTCGTTCACATTAGTCTGGTAGTGGTAGTGGGCCCACACGCATGCCCCTCCCCCGTTTTATACATTTCAACGGTGAAGTAGAATTTCAATATTTTTTTAATCTGTCGAGACTTTTTGTTTTCCAATTTTTTGGCTAATTCCTTAGGCAACTTATTCAGTATGCTTGGAAGCGCATATGTCCAGACCCTTCTACCGTATTCATTATTTACTCTCGGCAGTTTATACAGAGGCAAGTACGACAGGATACGAACAAAATTAGGTCTACTTATTTTCTGTAACTTACTCATATTCTGATCACAGTAATCAGAGGCAACAGCGAATTTCACTTTACCGAATACATTTATGACTTTACAATACTGGAATAACTTATCATAATCGGGTTTGTATTTGAGTTTAATTTTAAAAGGTATTTTTTGAAGGTAGGTTTTATAAGTTCTTCCATAACTGGTTATGCCATAATTGATAACAGCGTCGGCCAATGCCATATACAACAATCTTAAGGTCCTATATGGCAATTTGTGCTTCGATATGCGCAATTTTGACATGATTGCTCTAAGCTTATTGCATACAGCGTCCTCATGTGGACCCCAGTTAAATTTATGGTCAATCTTAAGACCTAGATGTACATGATCTTTAACGTTTTCAATCGGCATACAGTCACAGAGATCCAAGCACCGATGCATGCAATGGTGTTCATGAGCGATGACTCTTGGGGTTCCTTGAGATTTTAAGTACGGTGAATGAATGTGCATGAGCTTAGTTTTTTCATAGTTGATTGTTAAGCCAACGTCATGTGCCCATTTACATAGCAGGTTAAACTCAGATTGCATCATTTTCTCCGCAGTACTTAGATCCCTGTGAGCTGTGATAAGACATGTGTCAGTTAAATTCATTCTCTGGGACTTCGTCGAGCTTCATTGTCTCAGCGCTTTTCTGGTGGTCATCACTGTTGATTCTGGCTTTCAGGAGTTACAGTGGTTTGGGAATAGAGTGGCGGACTTGTCCCAAGCGCTATTTAGCAAGAGGTCCTGGGTTCAATATCCGGGTCAGGCAAAGTATTATAAGATTTTTTTATTAAGAACTTCCCAATAGTAACCACGGAGTCTGGATTCGTTCCCGCTTGATGGTTATAGGCGTTACCTATTACATAGGACTTAATCATAACTGATGAAATGCACTATACCCAAGTATGTAAAACAAAGTTAAGCACATAATTCACCACGCTTCGTTGAAAACACATGCATGTTACGTTGTCTTTATGGAGGGTATAATGAAAACATAAGTTTCCACTCTTGCTGAAGTATTTTCGTAATAATATGACGTCAAAGTTACTTAATTATTATCACACATTTACATGACATTTTGTATGGATGAATGGTGTCAAAGATGTTGTCACTAGGACAGGAGTATACTTTGGAATAATGGTTGATATACATAGATACTATCATCATTTGCTTAGTTTTTTTTTCTTATCTTGTCTATGCTGGGTTCGCGTTCTAGTCTAACTGGATGCAGCGGTTACAATAAAAAAAATAAATTAAAAAAAAAAACATTTATTTCAGGTCATTGACCCATATTAGAAACAACACATAAACAACATTTTTGTAAATTTTAGTCTGTTGATTGAATGATAAGCAATAAAAAAAAAAAAAAGTGAATTCAATGACAAAAATAATTAAAACATTAGAAACAAATAAATGTCAGATCAAATCAATTAATGTCAATGGCACAAAACAATATTAAATTAAATACAAATTAAATAAAACAATGAATTAAAATCTATACTATATATTATATTATATATATTATATATCTATACTTATATACTTACTAGCTGTTGCCCGCGGCTTCGCCCGCGTGAAGTTCGGTAACTGTCCCACTGGATCATACTAAAGGGCTAATAGTGTCCTCCATGTTAATCCAGGTTATAAACTATCTATGTGCCACATTTCATAATCATCACAATTATTATCATCACAATCACCATCACTATCACAACCGTCATCATTATCACAATCACCATCACTATCACAATCACAATCACCATCACAATCCCCATCACCATCACTATCACAGTCACCATCATTATCACCAATTATCATCATTAACACAACCACCATAATTACCACAATCATTATCACAATCACCATCACAATCACCATAACAATCACAATCACCATCACTATCACAATCCCCATCACTATCGCTATCACAATCACTATCATAATCACCATCACCATCACAATCACCATCAAAATAACTATCACAATCACCGTCATCGTTATCACAATAATTACCATCGTAATCACAGTCATTATCACAGTCACCATCACCATCCCTATCTCAATCACCATCACCATCACAATCACCATCATCGTTATCACAATCATTGTAATCGAAATCACAATCATTATCATCTTAATCACAATCATCATCATCACAATCTCCGTCCTCGTTATCACAACCATCGCTATCACTATCACAATCACCGACACTGTCACAATCACCATTACAATCACAATCACTGTCACAATCACCATCATCGTTATCACACTTATTATCATTGTAATCACAATCATTATCATCGTTATCACAATCATCATTATCATAATCATCATTTATTTAACTATTTATGTACACACAGTAAACAACACAGGAAAATACATTAAAAATATGAATACAAAGGAACTGCTTATTTCTTAAGAAATTTCTTCCAGCAGACCTGCAAAAGGAGAAATGAAAAAGAAATGTAGACAGTAGTGTGTGAGAAAAGGAAGAGAATAGACATTGGGTGCCTTACCTAACTTAACCTATTAAGATATATAAATACACATATTAGTAAATATTAATATATACTTATATAAATACATAATTCTAAGATATATAGACTAATAAATATAAATATGTATATAATAAATCATGGTTGAGAGGAAAGGTAATGCTCTTTCACTCTGGATTTAAACAGTGAAATGGTCTTTAAATCACGAATGCTAGACGGAAGTGCGTTCCACAACCTTACAGCATGGACGGAGAAGGAATAAGAGTAATAGCTGGATTTATGAGGATGGGATTTAAGTAGGGATCGAAGGTGTGATCTACACGGTGCGTCAGTAGGACGAGCATAAGAAAAACGCTCGCGCAGGTAAGAAGGATAGGATGGGTTGTGTAGGATATTGAAAAGGAGACATAGGATCCTAGTGTACCTGCGAAGGCGGATTGGGAGCCACTTGAGTTCTTTGCGAAGGTGAGAAACGTGGTCATATTTACGGAGACCAAAAATAAAGCGAATACATAAATTTTGCAAACGCTCAAGCTTATTTAATAGCTTCTCAGTAGCATCCATCATCATCGTAATCACAATCATTATCATCTGGATCTCAAAATAAATGCCATTTTCGTAATCAGCACCCCTGAGAACCTCGGTATCGATACCCATATTGATTTTTAGACATTTCAACTCCATCGCACACCAACAGGGAATGGTAGTATTTCAGGTCTGCCACATTAAATCTTAAAATCGTTGTTTTTGTAATACACCCGACCCAATTCACCATAAAAACAATACCTATGTTGAATTTCAGGCTTTGTTACCCCATTTCCCCCTTTAGGGGTTGAATTCTGAAAAAAACTGAAACACAAACGTTAACTCATTTATCGATAGGAGTACTCCTGTGAAGTTTCGAATAAAGTAGTCTAACTAATGTTATTTCCCCACGTAATCTTTGGACTCCCGTTCCAACCCCTAAGGGGGTGAATTTTGAAAAATCCTTTCTTAATGCACCCCTAAACCTCATAAAGAACCTTTGTGCCAAATTTGGAATCTCTAGACTCAGCGGTTTGGGCTGTGCATTGATTTTTATACTTTGCCACCGCATTTCCCCCTCTTAGGGGTTGAATTCTGAAAAATCCTGAAACCCATTTCTACTCATTTATCAATAGGAGCACTCCTGTGAAGTTTCGAATAAAATAGTCTAACTAATCTTGTTTTACCCATACAAACTTTGGATTCCCGTTTAACCCCCTTAGGGCTTGAATTTTGAAAAATCCTTTCTTAGTGCACTCTTAGACCACATAAGGAACCTACTTGCCAAATTTGGAATTTATAGACTCAGCGGTTTGTGCTGTGCATTGATTTTTATACTTTGCCACCCCATTTCCCCCTCTTAGGGGTTGAATTCTGAAAAAACCTGAAACCCATTTCTACTCATTTATCAATAGGAGCACTCCTGTGAAGTTTCGAATAAAATAGTCTAACTAATCTTGTTTCCCCATACAAACTTTGGAGCCCCGTTTAACCTCTTTAGGGGATGAATTTTGAAAAATCCTTTCTTAGTGCACCCCTAGACCACATAAGGAACCTACTTGCCAAATTTGGAATCTGTAGACCCAGCGGTTTGGGCTGTGCGTTGATAGATGAGTCAGTCAGTTTCTTCTTTTATATATTTAGATTACTTATAATATTACTAGCTGTTGCCCGCGGCTTCGCCCGCGTGCAGTGCCCCACTGAATTATACTAAAGGGATAAATAGTGTTCTACATGTTAATTTAGGTTATAAACTATCTATGTGCCAAATTTTATAATCATCATAATTTTTATTATCATCACAATCACCATCACTATCACAACCACCATCATTATCTCAATCACCATCACTATCACAACCATCATCATTATCACAAACACCATCACTATCACAGTCACCATCATTATCACAATCACCATCATAATCACCATCACTATCACAATCACCATCATCGTTATCACAATCATTATCATCGTAATCACAATCACCATCACTATCACAATCACCATCACAATCACCATCACAATCACCATCACAATCACCATCACAATCACCATCACTATCACAATCACCATCACAATCACCATCACAATCACCATCACAATCACCATCACAATCACCATCACAATCACCATCACAATCACAATCACCATCACAATCACCGTCACAATCACCATCACAATCACCATCAAAATCACCATCACAATCTCGATCACAATCACTATCACAATCACTATCACAATCACTATCATCATTTATACAATCATTATCATCGTAATCACAATCATCATCATCACAATCCCCATCCTCGTCATCACAATCATTATTATCGTAATCTCAATCATTTTCATCTAAATCACAATCATCATGATCACAATCGCCATCACTATCACAACCACAATCATTATCACAATCACCATCACTATCTCTATCACTATCATTATCACTATCTCAATCACTATCACAATCACCATCACAATCACCATCACTATCACAATCACCATCACAATCACCATCACAATCACCATCACAATCACCATCACAATCACCATCACAATCACCATCACAATCACAATCACCATCACCATCACAATCACCGTCACAATCACCATCACAATCACCATCAAAATCACCATCACAATCTCGATCACAATCACTATCATCATTTATACAATCATTATCATCGTAATCACAATTATCATCATCACAATCCCCATCCTCGTCATCACAATCATTATCATCGTAATCTCAATCATTTTCATCTAAATCACAATCATCATGATCACAATCGCCATCACTATCACAACCACAATCATTATCACAATCACCATCACTATCTCTATCACTATCACTATCACTATCACTATCACAATCACTATCACAATCACCATCACAATCACCGTCACATCACCATTACAATCACTTTCACAATCATTATCATCGTAATGACAATCATTATCATCGTAATCACAATCATTATCATCGTAATTCAATCACAATCTTCATCACTATCACAATCACCATCACAATCACTATTACCATCACAATCACCATCACAATCATTATCATCGCTACACAACCACTATCATCGTAATCACAATCATCATCATCACAATCTCCATCCTCGTCATCACAATCATTATCATCGTAAAATCACAATCATTATCATCGTAATCTCAATCATTATCAACTTAATCATAATCATCATGATCACAATCGCCATCATTATCACAACCACAATCATTATTTGGAATTGCATCGCGGCCGTTCGCAGTATACAGACGTGCTCGTTAGCAGTATTTATTTAACGTAATAATAGTGCCCTTATTTAGTATTTTGCGAAGTTTGTAGTTTATTAAATAATGGAAACATAAAAACAGTGAACTGGATTAGTTGAAAAATGGATAACAGCCCCGGTAATTCAAGTAGTCGAGTGCAACCCATTGCCTCGCCAGTGAAAAGCCATCAGTCTAACTTTACCATCGATTTTATATCCACGCCCGACATCCAAAAATGGATGTCATCTGTTCAGCTGAAATTAAATGAGGTTTGCTCGATTGCAACAGATGGCAAACTCAACTCGGAGCAGAAATTGAAGGTTACCAACCTATGCCGTAAAGTAGAATCTGAGACCACTCAAATGGCAGTGCTGTATCAGGCTCTGAAGCAAAAATCCCGTCAAGCCCTCAACATAATCGATGACCTGAAAGAAAAACGCAGCTTCACAGAACAAATTTCGGAGCTCAAACAGACGATTAAGGACTCTGGTGCTGTGGGAACCGCTTCATTTTCTGATATGGTGAAGAAGGGATCCAGTGATTTCGTTCGTCCAAACAATTTAAGTTCCGTAGCAGTTTATCCCAACGATAAATTGAAGTCGAGTGACGAGACAAAACACCTCGTGCAAAACATCATACGCCCTGACGAAATGAAGCTCCATGTACGTGGTGTGCGGAAAACAAAAAATGGAGGTGTCATTATCAGCACCGAGACCAAACAGGATGCTGATAAACTCAAGCACGCAGTCCAGATGTCTACATCAGGACTCACCGCCGACGAGCCCATCAAGCGCAAACCACGGATCACGGTTGTAGGAGTGCCGACTTCTTTGGCTGATGCTGACGTCTTCAGGTTCATGTACGAGCAGAACATCGCCGATAAGTTTCCAGCAATGTCACTTGAGACCTTTTTGGCCGAAGTTAAATTTAGCCATAAATCTGGGAAGAAAGATGCATCGACCTGCAACTTTGTTATCGAAGTTCCAGCCAAGATACGTAGAGCTTTAATATCTCAAGCAAGAATTTTTATAAATTGGACCTCCTGCCCTGTTAGAGACTTCACCTTGGTTACCAGATGCTACAAATGCCAACAATTCGGTCATGCAGCTAAATCATGCAGAGAAGTGAACTCCACGTGTGGTCACTGCGGAGAAGCAGGACACTCGATGTCTGAGTGCGCGAAGAAAGCGGACACCCCTAAATGTGCGACGTGCTCGCGTTTTAAAAAGCCCAACAACCACAAAACGGGAGATGTTGAGTGCCCAGCTAAGAAATTAGCAGAATATAGGTACATAAACTCCATCGACTACGAGGGCGCGTAGAGCGTCATACTATTGGTCAGACTTCCGCATTTGACACATATTGCTGAAACAACATGGCAATAACAGACTACTGCGCTGACATACTTACCATCGATTTTATTTATTGTAAGCACATTAGTCGCTAGGTGTAAAATATTATCGAATAAAAACAGAGTGCCTCGAATGTGTTTTGCAACCTATAATAAATTCTGCTGACGCAAATTTTCGTGTAACAAATGTGTTTAGTTCTAAGTTAGAGTAAGTTAATCAAAATAATTTTGTCAAGTAATGTTAAATTTTAAATAAATATAAATAACTTCTGTCCTACATGTAGCATATTGTTAGAGCTCCTGCAGCCTGTGATACAGGATTATCCTAGTACAGGCATCATACATTATTATACCTACATTGTTAGTTTTTAGATTCATATTGTATTTTACCTTTTGATATTCTGAATAAAGATTTATTATTATTTATTATTTATTATTATCACAATCACCATTAGGTACTATCACTATTACAATCGCCATCACTATTACAATCACCATTACTATCACTGTCACAATCACGATCACCATGGCTATCACTATCACTATCACCGTCACTATCACAATCACAATCACCATCACTATCACAATCACAATCAAATCACTATCACAATCACCATCATCGTTATCACAATCATTATCATCGTAATCACAATCATTATCATCTTAATCATAATCATCATCATCACAATCAACATCATCATTATAACAATCATCATCATCGTTATCACAATCATCACAATAAATCAACAATAACCCTGTATAGAAGTTGAATCCGCTATCTTCTGGATCTCAAAACAAATGCCATTTTCGACATCAGCACCCCTGATAATCTCGGTTTCGACACCCATATTGATTTTTAGACATTTCAACCCCATCGCACCCCAACAGGGAATGATGGTAATTCAGGTCCGCCACATTACGTTGTTTTTGTAATACACGCGACCCAATTCACCATACAAACAATACCTATGTTGAATTTCAGGCTTTGTTACACCATTTCCCCCTTTAGGGGTTGAATTCTGAAAAATCCTGAAACACAAATGTTAACTCATTTATCGATAAGAGTTAAGTTTCGAATGTTCGGATGTTGAGTTTCGAATAAAGTAGTCTAACTAATCTTATTTCCCCACGTAATCTTTGGACCCCCTTTTCAACCCCTTAGGGGGTTAATTTTGAAAAATCCTTTCTTAATGCACCCCTAAACCCCATAAAGAACCTATGTGCCAAATTTGGAATCTCCAGACTCAGTGGTTTGGGCTGTGCATTGATTTTTATACTTTGCCACCCCATTTCCCCCTCTTAGGGGTTGAATTCTGAAAAATCCTGAAACGCAATTCTACTCCTTTATCAATAGGAGCACTCCTGTAAAGTTTCGAATAAAATAGACTAACTAATCTTGTTTCCGCATACAAACTTTGGAGCCCCGTTTAACCCCCTTAGGGGGTGAATTTTGAAAAATCCTTTCTTAGTGCACCCCTAGACCACATAAGGAACCTACTTACCAAATTTGGAATCTGTAGACCCAGCGGTTTAGGCTGTGCGTTGATTTTTAGAGTTTGCCACCCCTTTTCCCCCTCTTAGGGGTTGAATTCTGAAAAATCCTGAAACCCGTTTCTACTCATTTATCAATAGGAGCATTCCTGTAAAGTTTCGAATAAAATAGACTAACTAATCTTGTTTCCCCATACAAACTTTGGAGCCCCGTTTAACCCCCTTAGGGGGTGAATTTTGAAAAATCCTTTCTTAGTGCACCCCTAGACCACATAAGGAACCTACTTGCCAAATTTGGAATCTGTAGACCCAGCGGTTTGGGCTGTGCGTTGATAGATGAGTCAGTCAGTTTCTTCTTTTATATTTAGAGATAGATAAAGCTGAAGAGTTTGTTTGTTTGTTTGAACGCGCTAATCTCTGGAACTTCTGGTCCGATTTGAATGATTCTCGGCGAAGCCGCGGGCATCAGCTAGTATAACGATAAAATCTAATAGCAATGACCTATGAAGACCTAAGTGTGGGTAGTAATCTTATCTTATTAATATTAAAGGTAAGTAAGAGGAGAGAAGCCAAATAATAAAAGTCGCTTGAGATGATCTTTAGGTTAAGCCGAGCTTGCCTAGGACCCACCGTGGATGGGTGACCACCCATTACATACCGAGTTTCCTCCGTGCCGGGCACAAATCCAGACTCCGTGGCTGCTATTGAAAAATTCCTGATGGAAAAACCCAATAACACTTTGACCGACCTGGGAGTCAAACCCAGGACCTCATGCTAAGGAGTCGCACTTTCGACCTCTATGACCAACTTGGCAGTCAACAACAACAGCCCATAACGTCCACTGCTGGATATAAGCCTCTCCCATGAGGGGAAGAATTTGCCGTAATCTCCACGCTTGGCAGGCGGATTGGAGATCGCAGTGATGAAAGACTAATAGAAAACGCTGCTGCCCATTCTCAGGTCTCCGGAGGCGTAAGGTGTTCTGCCTCAGACATAAGTCGCCTTATACGACACTCGTGAGTGTAATGGGTTGGTTCTATTCTACTCTGCCGGATACCACACGGCGGTCTTGGTAGTCAGTTGTAAAGTAAATAATTAACAAAACTAGCACACAAGCAATAAATATCCCTTTATACTCACACCGGTGACCATATAATAAGAATTTAATGTACAAATATTTTTGCTAAAAATATGACGGTATTCGCGACGGGGCATCGAAATATTAGGTTTGGGTCCAAATGGCCAATTTCCGAGATGTCCCACGTTTCGCGAATTGAATAACGGTGACACTAACGTAGTTAGTCGTACGGGTCCGGACGGTTTCGGGCGGTTGTGTGCGGTCCGGTTTTTTCTCATTTACGGAAATGTCCGTCTGGGTCGTGAATAAGTAAACGGTTTTTATAGGATGTCTGCGTATGAACTCTGTGTGAGGTACAGTTAGCAAGAGGGATGATGTTACGATAGGTACATTTTGCTTTTTAGTATGGCAATGGTGTCGATATTGTTGTGCACAAACTAAACTTAATTTAGGTTATTGCTATCTTTTTCTCTCTAATAAAACGAGAAAGAGACGGACGTAATTTAGAGCTGTCAAATTTAGTTGGAACTAATATTTCTATACAAATGAAGGGTGCACGTAAAAACATGTCGACTAAAAACATGGTGAAGCGCAAGGCATAAACTAGTTTGACATCTCTATCTTAGTTCATAGCTATAAATGAAAAATGAAAATTTTATTTCCCAGATATAAAAATCCACATAAGTACAACAAAATATACATAAAATAAACAAAACACATAGACAATATATACACACACACGCGCCTCAAATGTACCAAACTACGTAATCGGCGTGTGGTAGGACTGCCACCTTATATGTAGGGGACTGTGGTACCAGTCTCAGTCTGTGGCTATAGCCGTTCTTTGCTCGCACTGCCTTTTAGTAAAAGATAGCAATAGCCTAAATTAGGTTTAGTTTTTGTACAACAGAATCGACACCAATAGCGATCATTGGACCTAGATCAAGTGCAATTCGGACTGGCGTTTGAAGGGTTCCGTAATATCGTAGTAGGGGGAGTGGCCGTAAATTTTAAATATATTTTTATTTGTTGTTGTTATATGTAGCAGCAACAGAAATACACAATTCTGTGAAAACAACTGTCTACCTGTTACGGATCATGAGATACAGCCCACTGATAGACGGACGGACGGACGGATGGACGGACAGCGGAGACTAGGGTTCCCGTTGGTTGGTTAGTTTTTAGTACACAACTGGACATTGGTGTCGATTCTGTTGTGCACAAACTAAACTTAATTTAGGCTATTGGTATCTTTTACTAAAAGGCAGTGCGAGAAATGGACGGCTATAGCTATGAAATAAATTAGAGATGTCAAACTAGTTTATGCCTTTTTTTTTTTTTTTTCGGTTGGGAAATCATCAAATAACTCCTCCCGCTCTGGGCGGAGCAGGAAGGAGTGTCAGACTTTTACTGACTAAAACCCATCCATGTTCCTTCATCGCCCTTTGTGTTCCGGGGCCACGGTATCTCTTTCGAACAGTCCCGCAACCCCGGCAGGCATCGGTCCTTACGGACCCCTTCCCTTTTGCTGTCTCTTTGAGGCGCGCGTGGAACACGAACGTGCCGTCGACACGGCCTATCGTCATGAGACGGACGGACGGCGAGCTAGCCCATAGCCCACCGTCCACAGGCCCGCGCCTACGGTGGCCGGGGGCCACGTGGTGGTGGCCCCCGACGCCCGGGGAGTCTCCCGCGGTGGCCGGGACGTTGAGAGGTTCTCTCCCTCTCACGTTCCGCCACCTCCATCTCTAGCATTACTGCTTCGCAGAAGGAGGTGACGGCGTCCCATTCCGTCTCGCTCCGAACCATGGCTTGTACCAGGGCCGGACGCGAGAGGTCGCCGGCGCCGATCGCCGCTTCGAGGACACGGCGGTGCTCCGCCCACGCGGGGCACACCTCTACCGTGTGCTGCACCGTGTCCTCCGGTCGATCCTCACAGTGGAAGCACCCGGACGTTTCCTCCCGCCCGATTCGGTGCAGGAACCTCCCGAACACACCGTGTCTGGTGAGGACCTGCGTCAGGCGGAAGGTGAGGACGCCGTGGCGTCGCTCAAGCCACTCCTCAAAGAGGGGACTTATCGCCACTATCGTGGCGTGCCCTGCACGGGGTTGCGACAGTCGCTCTCTCCATGTCGCCATGAGATCTCGCCGGAAGTCTGTCCGCTGAGCGACAATTTGTCGCGGCAGCGGAGTTTCCCCCCGGCGTAGCGCCTCCGCGCGCCATTCGTGTAGGCGCGCGAGGACTATCGCCTCCAGATCCCATGGCGGCAATCCGGCAAGGAGGCTCGCCGCCTCGCGTTTATGCCTTGCGCTTCACCATGTTTTTAGTCGACATGTTTTTACGTGCACTCTTCATTTGTACGGAAATATTAGTTCCAACTAAATTTGACAGCTCTAAATTACGTCTGTCTCTTTCTCGTTTTATTAGAGAGGAAAAGATAGCAATAGCTTAAATTAAGTTTAGTTTGTGCACAACAGAATCGACACCATTATACTGCCAAATTGGAGCGTACAAAATGGTGCTCACATTACATAATAACATATAAATGCACACTATACAGGGTGGATACAGCCGCATTTTGACACGGCCCGTAAAATAGCCTCATTAAAATAACGGACTCGAATTTCAGCTGTAACCTATCATTACTACGTATTATTGTGGCATTTCATGAATTTGCCGCTTGGAATAATATTGCTAATTCGAGGTTCACATTATTCCAGTTGCATGCTAGTCCAGTGCTCGAGGAGCTCTTGGCTAAATAATAACAGCTGCTTGGATCGATCTTCAGGTTAAGCCGCGCTTGCCTAGGTCGGTCTGTGGACGGGTGACCACCCATTAAATACCGAGTTTCCTCCGTGCCTCGGAAAGCTCAACGTTGGTTCCGGCTGTCATTTTTAGATAGTCAGTGGCCTGAAAGTCTGACAACCAGTCTTACTAAAGGGTGTCGTATTACCCTGTTTTAACTGGATTGTGGAGATCAGATAGGCAGTCGCTCAATGTAAACATTAGAAAAAAGAATTTAGCTGCATCGGGGTCGACTGAAAGCCGACCCCAACATAGAAGGGAAAAGGCTAGGCAGACTGGAAGAAAATACACGAATGATATAGACAATAACCATCCGAGTCCAGCGCTAGTTTCGATCACTAGACAGGAGTAATGTGAACAAGGCATAATATGGAATGTCGTGGATGAATAAGAATAAGAATAAGAATAATTTATTTATAAAAGTATTACAAAAATGTACATTTATGTGCAGTAGTGTTATTTCTAAAACAATGGTATAAATAGTGCTTAATAGTAAACTATAACTAAAAATATATTTAACAGTTGCAAAAAACAATAATGTGGAATTCACAAATGTTTGCTAGCGACCTGCCCGATCTAGGTTTATTTAAACCTGTGTTTCAGGCCATCACTTTACATAGCACAAAATTAAGTAGGACAGTAAATGTTATAAAATAAAAGAAATCTATTAACAACTATAAGAATAATGTAGGTGGTACAAAAATCAATAAACATTAAAACTAAATTAAGTAAAATACCTAGGTACAATTAGATACCAAGGAATAACATAATCAAACCAAGACTTCTAGCAGTTTTTCTGTGTCCGTGTAATTAAGTATCGCTAAATAATCCGATATTACAAAACTACATTTCCTATAACTAAGACTGTAGAAGTTTAGATTCTTGTTGAGTCTAATAAACAGAAAAGGTCCTAAAAACGCATAAAATCGACTAGCAAAAGCATGTCTAGTTTGAGGCTTTGTGCAAACCAGGTCCTTCCTTCTCCTATCGTCAGGGACTGGGTCATAGGGAAGTGTAGAGTGCTGCTGTAGTATGATGTGAAGAATAAATAATTGCCGCACTGTGAGCACATTACATGCTCTATAGAGCAGGTGTGTAGGAAATCTAGGTGGAATGTAGAATGTAGGTGGTATGGTAACGTCGAGTCCAGAATTAATTATTAATTCACGATGTTCATTAAAAACGGATTAGGTAGGTCTGTAAGGATCGTCTTTAAATTTCCAACTGTATTGAAGAAAACTGAAATTTAAGTTATAGCTATAGGCTCGCATGTATTACTCACACTTGACTTTGCCTCGACTTAAAGATAACTGGTGAAATGTCGGTGTACTATAAGGTACCTGTGCCTAACCCTTTGAGTATTACAGGCATGATGTTCTGATGATGAAAGCATTCTATTACTAGAAGCGCAATAAGTCAACTAGCGGTCTATTTCTGTTGGCCAAACAATCACAATATTCGTTGATCGTCAAACAAATCACGTGATATGGCTCTACGCAACAAGTTAAACTGATTGAGTAGTCTTTCAGGGGTAGTGTTTCCAATAACTTTGAGGTTCAATGAGCTTCGGAGCGTTCATGTCTTGGCGGCAACAGTCTCGATTTACGAGATATATATAGGTCATGGGTCCAAAGTACAGTGTCTGTTTGGGTACGAACCCAAACTGGCTTTTATATGGTTTTACTTTGTGCATTTCATCACCATTGCTCTCAAAACTGCAGGCTTAGCCTAGTTGACAATCTACAATCGTTAACTCTAGTAGAAAACTAATCAAATGTATGGGAATGATATTATCTCAACGTTAAATCACGTGATCAACACAAACGAATAGAAAATTCGTAGACAAGTTTACATCGTCCAAAATGATAGAATATAATGTTATAGTTTCGACAATGTTGATCGCTATACTCTTTGGTAGGAACGCTCACCATAGACTAAAGTGAAGGTTTTTTTCTACAGACATTAGAGAACGAGCGATCGACTCAGTCGTATCAACTAGGCTACCAATTTAGCTCTTTTTACAATCGCTTAGGTCGAGGCGTTTACGATAGTAGAAAAAGAATCGATACGAAACGTTTGTAACATGGCTAGGCTTGCAGTGTAGATAAAAACGGAAATCCGACATGACGAAATCCCAAAAATCAATTCGCATTCGACGTTCGGCTGCCGTAGCGTGCACACGTACGCTCCGCACTGTCGTCTGCTCCCGATCTCGCCTCGCCGCCGTCGCTGCTACTTCGTAGCGCCGCTGCCCGCCGAGCTCCGCCTGCCAAGTCGTGGTACTACTTCAGTCTTTGCCTTGCGCTCTGACTGAGTGGTGCTGCGCCGTTTCGAGTCAGCTACTCGTAGTTGATTCGATTCGAAAACTGTCTTTTTCAAGACAACCACCTTAACAGGTCAAACGTTCTCGCGTTTTTTGCCCCTTCAGGGAAAATCCACAATTTTCTGTGGTTCTTGGTGGAAACCTCACGGTGCCAACGAAGCCAAGAGGGTGGTGACCCAATTCTACCCGCCAAACCCCTTCAGGGCGAGGCATCCCATTGGAGTCGAGAGCTAGGACCTTGGCCTTGGGGGCTTCCCTCGTCAAACCTAGTCTCTGGTTTCGTTCACAGCGACACACCTAGTGTCGGTTGGGAGTGTCTACCCCTTCGCACTAGAGCCCCTTGCGGGACTAGGGCCCTGTCGCCCAATAAGATTGGCGGCAGGTTTACAAGCTTAGGGCACACCTTAAGTACTCACCTCCCTGCGTCACCAGCAGGGAGACAAGCACATCCCCAGGTTATCCCACCTGGGGAGTTAGGATTAGGCTTAGCCTAGATCTTCAGGCCCTTCAGGCCATTCAGACAGCAGTGTAGCTGGCGAGTTTGTTTGTGTTTTTCTTCTCGCCAGTATAGCACTAGGAAAAACTCAAGGGTGGGTTCGTTTTTAAGGGAGCTGTCTGCCCGGGGGGTATACGTTTACGTATCTCCTCGGGACTAGCGTAGGTTATGAACCTTAGGTCCCCATAGGATTTTCGCCATAATTATGGCTCCGCTAATTAAACCGACGATGTTAGCTCAGCTGAGGATCCTCCTCAATGAGCTGATGTCCGATGAGAGTCCCCACGTTAGGGCTAAATATGACGCGCTCTTAGAGCCTTTAAAAAACGAGTGGCAATACAAGCCCCAGTCAAGCAACGGCTCGGAGGACAGCGAAAGCACACCTCAGCCCGAGCTTGTAGATTTCAGCGATGCGCTGGAATCTACCCCCCCGGCTCCAGTTCCAATGGAAGCCACGCCCGTTCAATCCCCAGAGGATAATATTATTACCCCGTCACTTAATGACACTGAGATGGAAGTTTCCCACTCAGACGATGCCTCGGCCTCAGAGTCCGACTCCTCCCCCTCCTCATCCTCCGAAGACGATTATCAAATCGTCGGAAAGGGAAAGAGGAAAAAGGGTAAATCCCCCTCGGCTTCTTCCTCAAAGAAGCCAGCCATTATCAGCGCTCTTCCGCCCCAGTCTCAGTCGACTGCAGGCCCCTCTCAGAGCCGCCCCCTAAGCCCAATGGCCGTAGCCACCCCGGCTGACGCCACCCCCGATTCCGCCACTCAGGCACCTAAGAAACACCGTCCTCCGCCCCTATTCATCCATGATAAGGGTAAATGGACGGAAGTTTCGAAGACGTGTAACGAACGTCGTATAAACTACATTAATGCCCGTGCCGTAGAGCAGGGCATTAAAGTAATGACAGCAACCCCCAACGATTACCGGGAGCTCTCCAAGCTCCTCAAAAACAGGGGTATTAGGTATCACACCCACACCCCCCAGGACGAAACCCCTACCAGGGTAGTAGTCAAAAATATCCCGATTGAGATCTCCCCTCAGGAGATTAAGGACGACCTCACGGCTCAAAACATCCCAGTAGCCGAGGTCCACCGCATGCACCGTAGGGTCGGAGGTCGCTCAAATTCCTCGCCCTACAACATGGTGCTCGTTGTTTGTGACCGCGTGGAAGGGCACCATCCCATCCACAAAATCTCAAAGATTTGCGGTCTCTCAGGCCTCCGTATAGAGAAGCCTGTAAAGACCGGTGTCATGACTCAGTGTCATCGTTGCCAGCTGTACGGCCACGCGCAACGAAACTGTTTCGGTCAACCCAGATGCGTCAAGTGTCTGGGGGACCACGGCACTGCCGAGTGCCCTCGCCCTAAAGACCGCTCTTTGTGCACTGAGCCTCCGAGCTGTGTACTGTGCGGTGAGTCTGGCCATCCCGCCAATTACCGCGGATGCCCCAAGGCTCCCAAATCTTCCGCCCCCAAATTGGCCCAGCGCGCCAATAATAGGCAACTGAGGGAATGCCCCTCCCTTGTCAGTCAGCTCCCCAGCTATCTAGGACCCCAGCGCCCCAGCCCGTGGAATTCTTTAAACCACCAGGCGCACTTCCCGGCTCTGAGGCTCCATCAAGCACCTGCCCCTCAGGCAATCCCACCCCTGATGGCACTGCCTGCCACGCCGCCCCCCAATCCTAACCCCACTGCCCAGCAGGCCGCTCCTATAGCGCCTTCCCCTCCAGCGCCCTCAGCGCCTCGCCCTCCAGCGCCTTCAGCGCCCCTACCCCCGGCGCCCGTAGCGCCTCGCCCCATCGCGCCCACTGATCCTCGTCGCCCACCGCCTTCAGCGCCACGACACTTGACAAAGATGCCCCCGACGCACTTTGCCCCGTTCACTTTCGCGGCCCCTACTCCCCCTCCCGTGAACTACCATCATCATCTCGATCCCTATGACCCGGTCAGAGTCCTTGGTAGTACCTTCGCGGTATTCCACTCCCCGCGTGCCATTCAGATGACGCGCGATACCATTGCATGCAACGGTGACATGAGACTGCTAGTCCAAGTCTACAATGCGTACCCAGACGTTGCGCAGGCCCTCAGAAACCTCCCCCACAACCGAGCCTATAATGGATAAAGTCCCCCCCAGTAGGTTCAAACCGAAATCCCTTAAAATAGGGACTTTCAACGCCAATGGTCTTACGACCCAACGTGATGAGATCGCCACTTTCCTCCGCGACCATCAACTAGACATCCTATTAGTGCAAGAGACATTTTTAAAACCCCATCAGAGAGACCCGAATATTGCCAACTATCGGTTAGTTCGCAATGACAGGTCTCACTGTCACAGAGGGGGTACTCTTGTTTACTATAAATCTAGTCTGTACTGCATCCCCATAGCCCCTCCCCCCGTTTCCTGTTTTGAAGTCTCAGTCTGTCGGCTGGGCATGACAGGTCATCAATCCATCACTATTATCTCGGCTTACCTTCCACCTGCCAGTACCAACTTAACCGCCGCGACGATTAACGCTTCCGTGAAAGATGACCTCACTGTCCTCCTCAATCTGAGTGACTCCGTCCTTCTGGCGGGGGATCTCAACGCGAAACACCCCGCGTGGAATAGTCGCTTAGAAACCCACAGAGGCAAGATTTTATACGATCTTTGCTCCACCCTTAACTTCGATGTCATTGCCCCAATGCATCCCACTCATTTCCCTCACAACGTAAATCATAGCCCTGACGTGCTAGACGTCGCGCTTCTGAAGAATGTAAACTTGCGGTTACATTCTATAGAAGCGCTTGACGAACTCAACTCTGACCATAGACCAGTTATCATAGAACTCGCTCCTAGGACAGGTCCCTATGACCCCACTAGCCCTCCCTCCACTAAAACTATCACGGACTGGAGGAAAGTAAGCGATTTGCTGAAATCCACCGAGTCCCCTCACTTAGACCAGATCCCCGACAACATCGAAACTGTAGCCGACACGGAGGCCGCGATCAGCTTATTCACAGAACACGTACAATCAGTCCTGAACGATTGTTCAAGGGAAGTTCCGGCGGATGATTACCGCTGGAAACTCCCGGATGATGTGCGTGATCTTGTGACTGAGAAGAACGCGGCCGTCCGTGCCTACAGCTCTTTTCCCTGCGCCGCTAACAAAGCTTTTATGCGCCGCTTACAACGCAAAGTAAGCGGATGCATCAAAAAGCTGCGTGAGGAGCGCTGGGACAAGATGCTCGGTGAACTCGAACCGACCCATACGGCCTTCTGGGACTTGCAGAGGAAACTTCGTTCCACTGAAGTCGCCGCTATGCCCCCTCTCATTCGTTCCGACAACACCGTCGCTTTTGAGGACGACGACAAAGCCGAGTGCCTAGCCGACAGCCTAGAGGCCCAATGCTCCCCCAGTACCCTGCCAGTAGACATAGCTCACCTCACAAAGGTGGATGCTGAAGTTGAACGCAGAACCTCACTACCGCCCGTCGAAGACCCTGATGATCCCATTCCCCCAGTCACTCCAGACGAGGTAGAGGACATCATAAAAGGTCTCAAATCTAGAAAAGCCCCTGGCTCTGATGGAATCACCAATAGGGTGTTCAAACTTTTCTCCCCCGCTCTTATAGTGTTATTGACCGCTATCTTCAATAGCGCCTTAACTAACAACATCTTCCCACAATCGTGGAAACAGGCTACCGTTATTGGTATTCCCAAACCGGGCAAGCCTAAGTCTTCTCCGAGTAGTTACCGCCCCATTAGTCTCCTCAATGTCATAGGCAAAATCTACGAGAGGCTTATTTATAAGCGTCTCAAAGACTACGCTGAGGCAAAGAGTTTAATTCCAAAGGAGCAGTTTGGATTTAGATCCCAACACTCTTGTGTCCAACAAGTGCATCGCATTGTCGAGCACATCAGTGCCCGCTTTCAGCGAGGCCTGATGACCGGTGCCTTGTTCTTCGATATCGCGAAAGCATTCGACAAGGTCTGGCACAACGGGCTGATATACAAGCTATACCAGCTCGGTGTGCCCGATCGTCTCGTGCTCATCCTTCGTGACTTTCTGTCAAACCGCACATTTCGATACCGTATCGAAGGTGCACTCTCAGCCCCTCATCCGATCCGCGCCGGTGTCCCTCAGGGATCGGTGATCTCCCCACTAGCATTCACGCTGTACACCAGCGACATCCCCAAGAGTGCAGCGTCCGAGCTAGCACTCTTCGCCGACGACACGGCCATTTTTTACTCCGGTAGAACTCCCGCTAGTATTACTCGCATTCTCCAGAAGTCCGCAAACGCCTTAGGCGATTGGTTCCGGAAATGGAGAATCGAGGTCAATCCCGACAAGAGCCAGGCGGTACTTTTCTCAAGCCCCCGACAACTCTTCCCCGATACCCCCAGTCCGATCACCATGCTTGGCAAGCCGATCCCTTGGGCGAAGCGAGCCAAGTACTTGGGTGTTATCCTAGACCGACGTCTTAACTTTAGTGAGCACATAAAGACGGTGCGTTCGCGTGCCGCCTTTGCTCTCGGTAGGCTTCACTACATTCTGAACGCACGTAGCAAATTGTCACTTAAGTGCAAATTGCGTATTTACACCGCGTGCATCAGGCCTATCATGACTTTCGCATGTCCCGTTTTTGCGCACACCAAACCCTACCATCTTCATAAGATGCAGACCCTCCAGAATAGGTTCTTGCGAAAGGCCACAGGTGCCCCACCTTACGTTAGGAATGAGCAACTCCATGTTGATCTCAAAATCCCCACCATGATGCAGTACATGAAACGTCTGACCAAGGGCTTTTTCGATTCAGCCGAAAAACACCCTAATCCGCTGATCTCCTCAGCAGCCAGTTATGCCCCCTCTAACATATCTAGGATTCGTAGACCCAGACTTACCCTTGTCACTCCCGATGACCCCATCACCCTTTATCAAGAGAGCTGTAGGGAAACGAGTACACTACGTAGGTACAAATACAAAAACCGATTTAAACCGCGAATCCGGTCCCGCCGGCGTGGACCCCCGCGACCCCCCATTAACGTCACTGCACGACCCCAGCCCGACATGCTCGATGAGCCAATTAATGATCCGACCCAGCCTGTTGTTGTCCCTTGCTGCCCTCTTGTCAATGACCCACTAAGCCGAGGCCCGAACCCCACAGGGGGTGCCCTTAGTGACGGTTCATTTAATGTGTAATTCCTGTTAGTTTGTAAGCCCTGGCTGGGGGCCTTAAAGTAATTTTTGGCCACCACAGGATTGTCCGGTTAAGCAGTCAAGCAATCGTCTAGAATTGCAACTGCGAGTGGTCCCTCCTAAAAAAAAAAAAAAAAAAAAAAAAAAAAATGACGAAATCCTAAAAAATTAAGACATGTGACATCCATCGACCCACACTGGGCTCGCGTGATCCAACATGGTTGTATTTCTCTCACAGAGAAAACTATGCCCTAACTGTGGGAACGTTTAAGGATGCTTATGCTATGCATAGGTATGCTTCTGTCATTCAATATGAAACCTTAAACGAAAGTTTTAATCTACAAAATGTTGTGCAAAACGTTAGTGTGTAGAGTCCAGTAATTGTCCGTATGTTGTGATTATGCTAATTCCGGTTTAACCAGATCAGGATTAATTTCCAATTTTATCATTAATGCAGTTACTCCAGTATGTGTTTCTAAAGGACAATGTATCACGCTCAAAATACCTGATGGTATATTGTATACCATTTGTGTTAGATTTTCCGAGTTTCACTACAGTTCAGCCATATTTGCAACTGTTTCGTTTTTCGCTTCCGCTGAAAGTTACACGAAAATTCAAGACGAATAGCTATGAAGGACAGACATTACAAAACCTATAAAACTTTTAGAATGCTCCGTCGCTTTCTGTGAGGTATGAGTGAATGGAAGAATTCCGGCATTATCGCCGAAGGACGAAACTCGCACTTTACGGCCTTCGAGCCGGATTACGACCGTGTCTATCGATAAAAAAGTCCCAACGTTATGTCCCCTCTGTATTCACCCTTTTAATCAATAGTGATTTTGACGTAATAGTTTATTTTTCGGCAACTTTTGAATATAAAAGTTTTTGATTCGTTTTCGATTGGAGGTAGTTTTCGGTTTTCGTGTTAGAAAGTTGGGAAGTTTTGTAATGGAATAGTGTTGGGCTGGAGATTTTTATCGCGGGTGCCTTCATTAACCTGTTTTCCAATAACATTATAGGATTGTCATACTTACAGCTAGTATATTCTGCTGAGAAATTATTGAATGTAAATCCAATCTCCTTTGTTATGGATACCTTTCCGATGTATAGGAAATACTAGATTCAACTAAAATGCGACTATTTCATGCTAATATTATAAATGCGAAATTATTAAACAGCTTAACAGATTTCTATGAAATTTGACACACAGATAGATCATGACACGGGCAAAGCCGCGGTTGCAAGTGCACTTAAAAATCTTTTAGAAAACAAGCTAATGATTGAATTCAATATTACACGATTCAAAGTACTTAAAGTCTACCTTACAAAGGATGAAATCTTCAAACTATCTCCTTTAAATCGTTGTAATAGAATCAGTAGTTCGCTTCCGATTTAAAGTGGCTTGAAAACAGAGGAGCAAGTATTTGCATACTGTCAGCGCAATTATAAGCAGCTTACTGCAGCCGAGCGGTGAGAGCTGAGCTGAAATTTCAACAAAGCATCAACTATTTGGTGATTTTGTGGATGTTTATCTGTAAAATATGTACCTATGTAGAATAAAATGCTTGTAGATTTTTAGCAATATAGTGTACTAGCGGACGTCACGTGGTTTCACCCGCGTAGTTCCCGTTCCCGTGGGAGTACGGGAATAAAATATAGCCTATGTTACTCAGGGTGAATGTAGCTTTCTAATGGTGAAAGAATTTTTAAATCGGTTCATTACTTCCGGAGATTACCCCTTACCCCCTTACTTACAAACAAATGTTACCTCTTTATAATATTATAATATATTAGTATAGATTATATTATTTTGTATCTATTAGCGCTGCAGCTAAAGCTATACAGCGAATCGGTTATTCTAAGATTTTTAAGTGTTATACATTTATACAAATAAATAAAATTGTAATGCCTGTTCGTAATTTTAAAATAACAGCTTTTTTCGAAAGAAGTATATATACGGTACTTTAAAAAAAAATATGTTTGTTTATTCCGGTTAACCTCCGAAACAGCTGTACCGATTTTAACAAGACTTACTGGCAGATAGCTGATATTATATGGATTAACATAAAACCCGATTGTAATAGAGAAGTAATATTTTTATAATATTTTAACGCGAATAAAGGTCGCAAGCAACAGCTATTCTTAATTAAAACCAAATTACCCCAGAAAATTATAGTAGCATTTTTAGCTTACACTCGTCCATCACTCATTTCGCTCACAACTCCACTAAAATCACACAAAACAACACATTAGCTATCTAAACAAGGACGTTTATCACCATCACCCGTCACGTAGCCAGGTCGCAGGTAACTTCGTAAGTTGATCAACGAATGATGAATTGGAGCAATGGTCATCAATAATAACTGGTATTTGGTTCATTAACGAACGCCTGGGGCTGCCGGGTTGGTGTGCTGTCGAAATCGAAGCGATTGAATATTTCATTCGCTTACTCAAAAATTGATTGCGGATGAGGACAGTACGGGGTTTTTTGTCTTTTTTGAATATAGGCTTTAGATTGTCTCGTGGTCTAGTGATAGCAAGCTCTATTGCTGCGCATTAAGGCGACTACAGGAGCTAAATTAGTAACTCTATTTGTGGTGGTTCAAACTTCGTTTGAAATACTGTTAGAATAAGGTTCTAATCAGCTTGCACTACAAAGTGGTTGTTACGTTAGTCACTACGGGCCGAATAGTGCGAAATGAGTGGTTTTTTGCGATTAACAAAAAAAATATTGATTGGACTAAAAAAGTAAAACACTATGATGCTAATATGTTGCTTGTAGAATTCTTTGCCAAAAAATCAGAATGATCGCATGTATTTTAGTATGGTTTTTACGCGATAAAATACATTTTTTAGACATAAGTTCGTGATTTTTTCTATCGAAGTGAATCATATGTTTTTTTGCATTATGAAACTCGCGTTTAGCTCATGTAGTCGCCTTAAACCTTGGTTCGATTTCCAGGTTGGCTAAAGAGTTATTGGATTATTGCATCAGGAATTTTTCAGTAGTTGCGTGGAGTTTGGATTTGCGCACGGTTGATGGCAATAGGCTGGCCCCCTATTAAATTACATGGGACTTAAACATAACTGGCGAAAATTGGGCGTACTTGTACCAAAAATCTGGGTAATACGATAGCTCTAGGTAAGACTGGTTGTCAGAGTTTCGGCTTCAAAGCGGCTGTCAAAGGTCTACAAATGACAGCTGCTTAACCTTCTTTCCGAGACACTAAGGGATCTCGGTTTTAATGGATATTCATTTACTGACCTGAGGAACCTTGATCGACCAGTACGCCTGTTTTTATTTAGCCTCGACCACAAAGCCTCTCTTACTCTTAAATTACAAGCATGACACACTTTTCTTCTTGGTTTTTGTGTTAGTATCCATTCTTCACCATTTCTAAAAACAGTGGAGGAAAACATCTGGTTTTTCGGATTCATATGCGTATTTTATAATTATCACTTGCTTCGGTGAAGGAAAACATCGTGAGGAAACCAGCATGTCTGAGAGACATTTCTTGACGGGCATGTAAACTTGTAAAGTCGAGTCAGAGACCCATGGGCGGCATAAAAACTCTGATACCTGGTTAAGCACTAACCACAAGAAAGAAAGAAAGTATAGGATAAGAATAAAGCCGTGTGGTATCCGGCAGAGTAGAATAGAACCAACCCATTACACTCACGGGTGTCGTATAAGGCGACTAATGTCTGAGGCAGAACACCTTGCGCCTCCGTAGACCAGAGAATGAGCAGCAGCGTTTTCTGTTAGTCTTTCATCACTGCGATCTCCAATCCGCCTGCCAAGCGTCGAGATTAAGGCAAATTTATCTCATCATGGGAGAGGCTTATGTCCAGCAGTGGACGTTATGGGCTGTTGTTGTTGTATAGGAAAAAAGTGAGGAAACCAGCATGTCCTAGAACCAAAAATTCGAAGACATGTGACATCTACCAACCCGCACTGGACCCGCGTGTTGGATTATACCCCATTCCCTCTTATGGAGAGGAGGCCTGACCCAGCTGTGGAAAAATTATATGCTGATTATGCTTCGCTCATGCATCGTCATCCATACCCCCACTTCACCCACTGCTGGGCTGAATATAAGCCTCTCTTTGCTTGTGCCAAGCTCCACGTTATTGTGCCAGACTCGTCCAGGATATTTCCTCGATGGCAACACTAGGGAATATGCATGAAATACAAAACTCTTTTTAATTATTAAAATGACTTGTAATGCCCATAAAAACATTGTGGTAAACTTGTTTAAGTTGCTAATACATCACTTATTTTACAATTTACTGTTTTATGTAGCATGTTTTTGGTGAAACGGAACGCACTCTCAAAACGCATCGTCCTTGATAACGCCGGTAGTGACGTCAAAGTCAATATGTAAAAAAACACTTTTATTTGAAAAGTGCTTAAAGTTTCACTAAGATTTCATTATAATATTGTTATTGCAATTTTTACTTGATTAAATACACATACAATTAGTAAAATTATTCTATTAAGGGCAAAAAAATTGATGTAAACAAGGCAGACTGTGGTAAAAGACGTCCCATCATGGGCGCGACAGCTACGGATGTTTGAACTATCATAGAAAATTGCAGGAGTTTAATATTATTTTAAGCGACAAGCAGTAGTTGAACTTAACTTTGAATACTTTTTTTGGGTTGATAGTACTATACTTTATTGATTTAAGTGAAGAAAAAATTACGTGCATATTCCCTATAGCTGACGTCCCGCGGTTTCACCCGCGTAGTTCCCGTTCCCGTGGGAGTACGGGAATAAAATATAGCCTATAGCACTCACGAATAATGTAGCTTTCTACCATTGAAAGAATTTTTGAAATTGGTTCATTACTTCCGGAGATTACCCCCTACATACAAACTTACAAACAAACAAACTTACAAACAAATGTTACCTCTTTATAATATTAGTATAGATTCCGTCTACTCATCTCGTATCCGTTATCATCCATTCGTATCCATCCGTCTGTATTCATTACTACCTACAATTAAATAAGGTAATGCAAACAACTCCTTAATTATTCATGTTACCTGTCCATTTAAATCATTTACTTTGAAAACAAATTAAACAAGGAAAATTAAGAATCGTCTTAGTCACTGCTCTTTGCATGGTCAATGAATACAAATTAGGAGGGAAAAGAAAACCCACATAACAAATTTGAGTGATGTTCGACCTGTAGGTACGTTGACAAATAATTTATTTTGTCCTGGACCTAAACTGTGGTTAAGGGTAAACATGAAAGTCATCACAGGGTATTGTGATATGCATGTATGACATGTTGATTCATTGAATACATGTGAATATTAATGTCACCTTCTGACGTGTGTAAGGTTTTTGTGGTTTTAACTTTTCCCAACTGTTTTGTTTTAAATTTTAAAAGTTATAGTGTTTTTAGCACGCCTTAATTGCCTTATAGGTTGGAGTGTGGGGTGAGACAAGGAGGTCTGACGTCCCCCAGGCTTTTTAACCTCTACGTAGATGACCTCATAGAGGAACTCAGCAGCATGCGTGTCGGATGGAGTGTTGGTGGTGTTAGCATTAACAACATCAGCTATGCGGACGATATGGTGCCGTTGGGTTCGTCTGCCGGGGCGGTAGGGAAATTGCTTAGGACTTGTGAAGCCTACGCTGCCGCACATGGTTTAACTTATAATGTTAAAAAATGTGAGTAGGTACATGGTCTTTAAGGTCGGCGGCAAATGCCGGGAACAGGGACCCGAGCTGCTTATAAACGGTTCAGTAATCCATAAAGTATCTTCTTTTAAATATTTGGGTCATGTTCTGTCTGACGACCTTAAAGACGATGTAGATATAGAAAGGGAGCGCAGGGCACTAGCCGTCCGGTGCAATATGTTGATCCGTAGATTTGCTTGGTGTACGGACCTAGTTAAAATCACTCTTTTTAAGGCCTACTGCCAGAGTCTGTGCACGGGTAATCTATGCATCAATTACACCAAAAGGTAGCTAGCTGCCCTTCGCGTCCAGTATAATAATGCCTTCAGGATGTTGTTGAGACTACCTCGCTTCTGCAGTGCGTCGAGGATGTTCGCACAAGCTCGTACCGACGGGTTTTACGCGATGATTCGAAAAAAAAGTGCCTCGCTACTCAGGAGAGTGAGAGATGGTCGCAACAGCATCCTGAGAACTGTAGCGGAGAGCTACAGCTCTCCAATTGTATTTTTTCTTGTGCAGAGGGTAATTGGTACTAACACTAGGGTAATAAGTTATTTAATATTATGTTACTAACACTGTATGGATCTTTTTGTGTCCGAAATAAAAAAAATAATAATAATAAAATTAATTAGCTTTATCTGTAACTATGTTAAACAAAATATTAGAAGTTATCCACTTCCCAGTTTTAAATTGAGCTGAAATTTTGCATATATGTTTAGTTTGAATGACAATGCATGGTGAACTAAGTGACGTTATTCTAAATTCAATATGGCGGACTACCAAAGATGGCGGATTTGTTATTTTTTTATGCATTACCATGATATTAAAAGGGTTTGCTGAGATGATTTAAAATATTTTAAAAATTAAATATAATAGCGTGTTTTTAAACTATTATATTATTTTTTCTGCAGGTTTTAATGTCGTTCCTTTACTTTGCAACAGGATTGTGAAGGTCTCAGAATAATAATGAGTTAGATCTTTCTTTTGACACTTGCAATGTGCTCACACTTATGCGAGTCTATGATATACCTTCTACCAATAAAATACGGGGAAGACCTGCCTTCCATAATATGTAAAGGACCTTGAAAAACAAAAGACACGAAATATAATAAAGAACCAACACACACTAAGTCATCACATATTAATTTCAGAACAACATAACACAAAAACAGCCCCAAATGTTCGCCATGTCGAAATTCGCCACGCTACCCTATTTCGCTTCGCCACACCCGCCCGCACCCGCTTAGTGCAATACATTTAATTCATATGTCTAACAGCTTTGCGACTTAATTGACTTACAGCCGCCTAATTCCTATTTGCAATTATATTTTCCAATTAAATTTTCCACTTTCTTCCCTGGGTAATGGATTTTGTAACAATTTTGATATTTTGGGGTTATAATTGTAATTTAAAAAGGGTTCGTATTGTGATGCTTTTAAATGTGAAATTAATTGTGTTTGTGAGTTAATTTCGTTGTTTTGCTGTGTTCCCATTGTTATAATTGCTTTGTTTTTTTTTTTGTTTTAGAATTACCTGTGTATGAGTTGTTATAATTTTGTGCGCTGACTTAACTTCATAATAACACGTTTAAAGGTAGGTAGATAGGTACTGAACTGTATTGAGGAGCTCGTGGCTAAATTATAACAGCCACATGAGTCTATCTTCAAGGTTAAGCCGCGCTTGCCTAGGTTGGTCTGTGGATGGGTGACCATCATTACATTTTGAGTTTCCTCCGTGCCTCGGAAAGCAAGTTAAGCCGTTGGTCCTGGCTGTCATTTGTAAATCTTTGACAGTCGACAGGTGGTCAGTAGCCCGAAACTCGTGATAGAAAAAATCAACACTATAGTTCCATTATTTTCAGATTCTTTCAAAATGGAACTAGTGATTATAAAAAACAACACTACTTCCATCGTGGAACTGTTAATGGTACTAGTGACAATGAAGGGTACTAACTGGGTTGTGGAGGTCAGATAGGCAGTCGCTCCATGTAACATACTGGTATTCAGCTGCATCCTTTTGGACTGGAAGCCGACCCCAACATAGTTGGGAAAAGCCTAGGCAGGTGATGATTCGTAAACGATCTCAATATTTTAGGCCACACTTGAACGGAAACCTCTATGTGGAAAAGTGAGTTATTTATTATTTTATGAGTGAAATTACGTATAATCATCATCTGCCTAGCCTTTTCTTAACTAAGTATGTTGGGGTCGGCTTCCAATCTAACCGGATGCGGCCAAATACCAGTATTTTACATGGAGCGACTCCCTATTTGACTGGTAAGACTAGTTGTGAGACCGTGTTAGGCCGTGTGGTATCCGGCAGAGTAGAATAGAACCAACCCATTACACTCACATGTGTCGTATAAGGCGACTAATGTCTGAGGCAGAACACCTTGCGCCTCCGTAGACCAGGGAATGGGCAGCAGCGTTTTATGTTAGTCTTTCATCACTGCGATCTCCAATCCACCTGCCAAGCGTGGAGATTACGGCAAATTCCTCCCATCATGGGAGAGGCTTATGTCCAGCAGTGGACGTTATGGGCTGTTGTAGTGTAGTAGTAGTTGTGAGACTTTCAGATCATTGACTCCTCTAACAACTGTCAAAGATCGACAATTGACAGCCGGGACCAACGGTTTAGTGGAATAACCTATATCACCCCATATAAATAGAGTACCAACAGTATTATTAAATCCCACATAGGCACACGTCAGTATTAAATTACTTCCAAAGCCGTATTGTTACACAATAATAAAATCCATGATTAATTTCGTATGAGCTTCCTCATAACAAAAAATCCTTTCCTAATTAAGCCACAGGTATTTTTTAATTATGCACAGTATTTCGTTACAAAATGTATTATTTGTATAAAAATGTTTTCGGACCAGTGAATTTAATGGGGGAATGGACCCATGTCTGCAACGGATTTGAGCTGATTGTGTAAAATAAATAATGGGTGTAAAGATTTACCGACGAAGCCTTACACACTTATTCTCCCCGTCTTTGCAATCATATTTTTTGTTCTAGACCATACCTGGGAAACCTTGTTACGGAGATATTGGGGGTCAAAGTTCCAACTTTTTCACAAGTTTATTAGGGTTCCGTACCTCAAAAGATAAAAAAACCGGCCAAGTGCGAGTCGGACTCGCACACGAAGGGTTCCGTACCATTGACTATATTTAGTATTTGTTGTTATAGCGGCAACAGAAATACATCATCTGTGAAAATTTCAACTGTCTAGCTGTCACGGTTCATGAGATACAGCCTGGTGACAGACAGGCGGACAGACGGACAGACAGACGGACAGACAGCGAAGTCTTAGTAATAGGGTTCCGTTTTTACCCTTTGGGTACGGAACCCTAAAAAAGAACCCTTATAAGATCACTCTCTTGTCCGTCCGTCCGTGTGTCACCACCGGAATTTTCTCAGATGGACCTAGCAAGTTGAAATTTATACCAGATACTGAGGTCTATAGTCCCCTATTAGGTGTATAAAAATCAAGGTCCTGAGTCAACACGATAAAAAAATGAGAGCAAATTTAGATTTTCGCGTAAAACTTGTAAGTTTACCTTAATTTTCAATTTATTTTTTATTTTTTGGAATTTTCCCTTTACGTGTACTGTAAAACCTTGCTTTTAACCAAAATTGACAATTCTAGGTCAACCGGCAGTACCCAATAAGTTTTGGGTCGAAAACCTATAAATATGGTAGTTCCCGTTGACCTAGAATCACGAAATTTGGCAAAAAGCAAGGTCTTACAGCACATGTTAAGGAGTCTGTGCAACCTGGTTTTTCGAACAGTTAAAGTACGTGAGATACGCACTCGACGTCTATTTGCTACTAGCCTCTGTAAATCCAACGCTGGCTCGCGTTCACCACTTCATCGTTTAGTTGAGACATACAACAATGAGTTCCATTCCATCGACATTCTTTTTTTAAGTAAAAATGCATTTAAGAAGCAAATCCAAGCAACCCTAAAGGACCAGCAAATTACTGTGTAATTTTTATTTGATTTCAGTATACATGTAGGTACATTATTTACAATTTACAAATCTATTAAAATAAACTAAACTAAAAACTGTATAATTAGATATATTTTAATAACGTACCTAATGTTAAATAAGCACACAAATTTAAATTTTCTTTTTTCTTTTATATGTATAATCACATACATTTAAAAATCTTAGTTATTAGTTCCAGGACAATGACCGTTGTTAATGTAATGTATTATATTATATATATGTCGGATCCGGTCATGAGTACGGACGGGTGAATGAATCGAAAGCGCGCCAGTGGTGACATCACGCGAGCTACTCCCCACCATGGCGGCTTTTACAGAGTCCTGATGTTGACACCTCGCGGCGGGGCGGACAGTCTGTGTCTGACCGCAGCGGAGTGAAGACGTCTTGAAACTGTACACGATTCATTGTGCCTAGTGTTAATGTGTGAAAGTGTAGTGTCAAGTTATTTGTTAGACTCAGTGTATCTGTTTGAAAAGAGTAACCATGGAGTTTCTTGCCGGTTCTTCTCCATGGAAACTACCATACCGAACCGTGCAATGCGAAATAAAATAGTGTATCGCATCCAGTGTGTTTTCATAGCACGAAACCCGTGTTCTGCCCACATAAGCTCGAACTTAGCGAAATAAATTCCTGACAAACCCCCGACATCAGAAGTGGGATTAAATCGTGCTAATGAAATCATAAACGGGGACAGTGTCGATAACAATCAGTGTCAACTGTGTAAAAACCGAAAAAGTGCCGAAAAAGTTCGCGAAAAAAAAAAAAAAAAACGGACAAGAAAGAAGGTAGACCGATTAGTGTGCTAATAAACACCCACCCGCAATAACTTTAGTTTATCCGTAATCATGGTGCTTGCAACAGCGCCGAAATAAAACAGACTGTAAACAAGTGATATTTACCATGTGAAAAACAATGACAATCAGTGACGGTTACTTTTTGAAACGCAAAACAAAGACTTTGTATCGTTTAGACTTTGTATCGTTTACAAATTCTTAAAACCTAACCAGTGAATAGCAAGATAGTGTTGTGGTATGTCGTGAAACCAGTGTAAAGAATTGTTCAGTGCCAAATTCGTGTACGTTGTACGTCATTTACGTGAGTAGTAACAAACAAAAGAAAAATATGCGCACTGACGCCGGTTACAAGATACGTTAGAAATTTTCATCGTAACTACCAATCAAGTGTCGCGCATGCGGCAAACAAGGACAAACAAGCGGATTTTCGGACGAAGACGACCGCCGTCAAGAAGCCGTTGCCTGTGCCGACTGCTACAGGCGTTGGGCGGCGACCGTAGGCCAGCAGCAGCTCACTGATGTGCTTCAAGTGTGGCACGCCGGGCCACATCGCCAGTCGCTGCGCAGCAGGCCAGCGCTGGTCCAGTGCTGCTGTACTGGTCGAGAAGTGAGTCGACCTTTGCATCATCGAGCCGGAACATGAAAGTACTTTGGTGAGTCGTTTTCATTTTGTTATGACTCTGGAGCAGAGTGCCAATTCTGTTTAATCTATCTAAGAGTGAGCATATTTATCCTGTCGTTGCTATAACTGGTGTAGTTCAAGGTTCGGTAAATGGTAATTCGAAGATTTTAGCCTGTGTTAGAAAGATCCCCGATCACAAAGTTCCTCGAGAATTAGATGTCATAGTTGATGACAGTGGTAGTGAGACCAAATCTGATTAAGAAAGGCTTGTACACTCATACTCGAAAGTTTAGACCGCACCACATGAGTGACATGTGGCGATGGGTCAGGTAGACCGCACCTCATGAGTGACATGATGGCGATGGGTCTGTTATCTGTTGGACCGCACCTCATGAGTAACATGATGGTGATGGGTCTGTTATAAGTTAGACCGCACCTCGTGAGTAATACGTGGTGATGGGTCTGTTGGACCGCACCTCATGAGTAACATGTGGCGATGGGTCTGTAGGAAATCGTTGGTACGATTTCTGTCTGTGTTGGTGCACAGAGCGCTTATGACAGTTTTATGAGTTGAGTTTGCATTGCCTAAGAATTATGGTAAAAGTAACAGAATTGTTAGAATTCCTGTGTTGTAACTTTTTGATCGGACCTTTTCCAATGTTGATCGGACTTTTTCCAATGTTGATCGGACCTTCTGCAATGAGAGAGCAGGCATCGCGCAATATAGTTGAAAGTTCCAATTATGACAGACTGCGAAAAATAACTGACGTTGACATGCTCGTAGGTGACAATGACGAGACTAGCCATGACGAAAATGATAACGCTGACGAGACTAGTTAAATATCAAGTAGTCCACTTAACATTTTGAGTACCCAGCATAGTAAGAGTTTTCTTATAATCTCATTTTCTAAACTAAACTAACTATGATGATTTTAATTGTTTTGATTTTAATGGATCCACTGTTTACAACTACAATGCTTTCGATGGACTGAAAGCATACCCGATGGACTGGGTATTGTTGTGGCCGCATCAGAAGCGCCGGAGCATGTAAGAGGTGCACGTTGACTGCTTTTTCTGTGCAGTATACTCTTTGCGAGGAGTAGCACTTACGCGGCTGAGATGGTTAGCTTCTGATGATGGGTTCACATTTTACGTTGTGACTTGCCGATGGACTGGCAATTGAGTGTAGAGACACGCGCAGAGACACGCGCAGAGACACGCGCAGAGACACGCGCAGAGACACGCGCAGAGACACGCGCAGAGACACGCGCAGAGACACGCGCAGAGACACGCGCAGAGACACGCGCAGAGACACGCGCAGAGACACGCGTAGAGACACGCGTAGTGACGCGTAGTGACGCGTAGTGACGCGTAGTGACGCGTAGTGACGCGTAGTGACGCGTAGTGACGCGTAGTGACGCGTAGTGACGCGTAGTGACGCGTAGTGACGCGTAGTGACGCGTAGTGACGCGTAGTGACGCGTAGTGACGCGTAGTGACGCGTAGTGACGCGTAGTGACGCGTAGTGACGCGTAGTGACGCGTAGTGACGCGTAGTGACGCGTAGTGACGCGTAGTGACGCGTAGTGACGCGTAGTGACGCGTAGTGACGCGTAGTGACGCGTAGTGACGCGTAGTGACGCGTAGTGACGCGTAGTGACGCGTAGTGACGCGTAGTGACGCGTAGTGACGCGTAGTGACGCGTAGTGACGCGTAGTGACGCGTAGTGACGCGTAGTGACATGTAGAGTGACATGTAGAGTGACATGTAGAGTGACATGTAGAGTGACATGTAGAGTGACATGTAGAGTGACATGTAGAGTGACATGTAGAGTGACATGTAGAGTGACATGTAGAGTGACATGTAGAGTGACATGTAGAGTGACATGTAGAGTGACATGTAGAGTGACATGTAGAGTGACATGTAGAGTGACATGTAGAGTGACATGTAGAGTGACATGTAGAGTGACATGTAGAGTGACATGTAGAGTGACATGTAGAGTGACATGTAGAGTGACATGTAGAGTGACATGTAGAGTGACATGTAGAGTGACATGTAGAGTGACATGTAGAGTGACATGTAGAGTGACATGTAGAGTGACATGTAGAGTGACATGTAGAGTGACATGTAGAGTGACATGTAGAGTGACATGTAGAGTGACATGTAGAGTGACATGTAGAGTGACATGTAGAGTGACATGTAGAGTGACATGTAGAGTGACATGTAGAGTGACATGTAGAGTGACATGTAGAGTGACATGTAGAGTGACATGTAGAGTGACATGTAGAGTGACATGTAGAGTGACATGTAGAGTGACATGTAGAGTGACATGTAGAGTGACATGTAGAGTGACATGTAGAGTGACATGTAGAGTGACATGTAGAGTGACATGTAGAGTGACATGTAGAGTGACATATAGAGTGACGTGTAGAGTCTAATTTTCCGAAGAGTTTATTATTCTGACATCAGATACACTTTGCAATTATTAAATTGTAATTGCCAGTGTGAATATGCTCACGACCGTGTACGTGCTATGCCAGATTGCTATGTTCCGTTGGAATTGAATGCTAATTTGGAAGTACCTGGAAGTGCCGATGACGGCAAAAATAGTGCCGATGACGGCCATGGTAAGTAACTACATTTCCGTTCAATTGTACTCTTTGATCTATGTGACAAAGACTAGCCTGTGTGGCAATGACGAGCCTGTGTGGCAATGACGAGCCTGTGTGGCAATGACGAGCCTGTGTGGCAATGACTAGCCTGTGTGGCAATGACTAGCCTGTGTGGCAATGACTAGCCTGTGTGGCAATGACTAGCCTGTGTGGCAATGACTAGCCTGTGTGGCAATGACTAGCCTGTGTGGCAATGACTAGCCTGTGTGGCAATGACTAGCCTGTGTGGCAATGACTAGCCTGTGTGGCAATGACTAGCCTGTGTGGCAACGACTAGCCTGTGTGGCAGCAAATAGCCTGTGTGGCATTGACTGACGTATGTGATATATTATGTGTGTAGGACCCTATGTTATGTGTGTCTTTTAAGAGTCATTTGATGAGTCAGGGAGACCGAACGGAGTATACTATAAGGCGCTATGTCTTTGGTTTACAGATGAGACTCACACACACGAGGACGCGTGATAATGCAGGACGGCCGTGACGGCGCGTTCATATTATTTTACGTATTTTTTGTGTTTTATTTAATTTGTGTAGTCACTGGGTGATGCACATGGCAGATCCATTTAATGGATGTGAAAGCAATGCGATTGCTGGTCGGCTGGAGAGCCGTAGCGTTAGAGGTTTTACTCGAGGGTTTCTGTAAGCTTGGTAGTCTTTAATGCTGTAGAGTTCTAAAAGTTGATTCGAATGACTGTTACATGGCCCAAGGGTTGACCCATTTTCGATTATTCTAAATTAACTGTGTTTGATTTAATCAACTGCCTCGTTGGTATAGTGATGGCAAGCGTGACTGCTGAGCACGAGGTCCTGGGTTCGATTCCCAGGTCGGGCAAATTGTTATTGAGTTTTTCCATCCGAAATTTCTCAGTAACGGCCACGGTGTCTGGATTTGCGCCGGTTGATGTCAATAGGCTCGCCCCTATTACATGGGACTTGGAGATAACTAGCGAACTGTAAGTGTACTATTAAGTACACCTCTGTTAAACCCTTTGGGGATTACAGATGTGATGTTATGAGTTTGGTCAGGAGTGACCGAGTGGAACAAATTTCTGTCGTGGACTTTTTGCTTGCAGGGTAAACATCACACGAGGACGTGTGCAAGCAGGATGGCCGTGTCGGATCCGGTCATGAGTACGGACGGGTGAATGAATCGAAAGCGCGCCAGTGGTGACATCACGCGAGCTACTCCCCACCATGGCGGCTTTTACAGAGTCCTGATGTTGACACCTCGCGGCGGGGCGGACAGTCTGTGTCTGACCGCAGCGGAGTGAAGACGTCTTGAAACTGTACACGATTCATTGTGCCTAGTGTTAATGTGTGAAAGTGTAGTGTCAAGTTATTTGTTAGACTCAGTGTATCTGTTTGAAAAGAGTAACCATGGAGTTTCTTGCCGGTTCTTCTCCATGGAAACTACCATACCGAACCGTGCAATGCGAAATAAAATAGTGTATCGCATCCAGTGTGTTTTCATAGCACGAAACCCGTGTTCTGCCCACATAAGCTCGAACTTAGCGAAATAAATTCCTGACAAACCCCCGACATATATGTGTTGTTACTAGCTAGTTTTTAAATACTTTAAATTGTAATCTGTGGAGAACGTTGTGGGTAGCATAATTGTTTAAAAATTTAATATGTAAATTTTTGTTATGAATTCTTATTGTGCTACTGTTTGTTTTTCCTTAAATAAATAAATAAATAAATGTTAAGGAAAAAATCTGCAAACCGTAAATATGTAGTTAAATAACAAAATACTTACAAATTTGTAGGGAACTCTTTTTTTTTTTTTTTTTTTTTGGATAGGAAATCATCAAATGACTCCTCCTGCTCTGGTCGGAGCAGGAGGCAGTGTCAGACTTTTACTGACTAAAACCCATCCATGTTCCTTCATCGCCCTTTGTGTTCCGGGGCCACGGTATCTCTTTCGAACAGTCCCGCAACCCCGGCAGGCATCGGTCCTTACGGACCCCTTCCTTTTTGCTGACTCTCTTTGAGGCGCGCGTGGAACACGATGTAGGGAACCCTTAGTACGCCAGTCCAACTCGCCCTTGAACGGTTTTTTTTTTAAATAGAAGCTTTTAATGTTGCAGCTTTACTTTAAATATCTCTACGACCTCTGTCCTATTAAATGAACATCAGCACAATATTTTGAGTGCGTTACATTGAGTTCTACCGTGAAATGACATTTTTCCACAAAAAAAAAATCCTCTCCATAATTTTTGCAGAGTTCTATAGTTTGATGTGTAGAATGCTTGGTTTACGACTTCATGAAAGGTTCGTTTACACCTTGAATAAAAACCTGCATACGTGCATAATCAGCATTTAGTATTTCTATACTCTTGGAACTCGAAGCTCTTCTCTGTGGCAGGTTATCGCTGCTGTCAGTCACTGTCACCCGGCTGCCATTAGTACATCTTTGACTGTTGTTATGAGAAGTCAAAAGCCCAAAAGTCTGATCCTTAGTAAGACCCGTGTCTGGTTGTCAAACTTTCAATCCACTGACTCCCGGTAATGACAGACAAAAAATTAAAAATTATAGCGAATACCACGTGCAACGGCTTAAAGTGCTTTCTGAAGCACGGAGGAACTTTGGTATGTAATGGATGGTAACCCATCCAAAGACTAGCCTTGGCAAGCGCTGCTTAACTTTAAATATCGTACTGTGCTGAAAATATCATATAGCAGTCAGGAGTTGTATTAGTGTTTTCAAACCCCGTTCGAGTCATTTATTTTATTTACAAAAAGGAGCTCTATTACTACTAAGAGAAAACTTATAAACGAGTAATTATCACTTTCAACAAAGATTTCAATTGGAGGAATGCCAACGACATTAAAATCATTTGAACTTAGATTTAATTAAAAAACTTACGAGTACAAAGTTTTACTAAAGTAGTGCAGGGCAGGTTAGCTTTAGCGTGCGATTCTGCTCTCAAGAACCTTTTTTTTGTCGTGTGCAGCTGTCGCAAATTCTCCTCTTTGAAGTTTTTAGTCCACGTGGGACTAAGCGACATACCTGTCGGAAATTAAGCGACGGAAATTGCGCATGCCTATGTTTTCTTTGAAGAATGCGCGACGCATTTCCGGTCTCATGTAGCATTTTGTAAAGCAAATTGCAAGCGTAGCTTTCTATCGTTTAATTTTGGCGGATATTTTGTTATTTTAAGACTAAGGAATGCACAGGTGGGTATGATTAGCTTTGATTATTTATTATATGCTATTATAGCCGTGTGGTATCCGGCAGAGTAGAATAGAACCAACCCATTACACTCTCGGGTGTCGTATAAGGCGACTAATGTCTTAGGCAGAACACCTTGCGCCTCCGTAGACCAGAGAATGGGCAACAGCGTTTTCTGTTAGTCTTTCATCACTGCGATCTCCAATCCGCCTGCCAAGCGTGGAGATTACGGCAAATTCCTCCCATCATGGGAGAGGCTTATGTCCAGCAGTGGACGTTATGGGCTGATGTAGTAGTAGTAGTAGTTGTGTAGTATATGCTATTTAGAACAAAGAGCTGTGGGCCAAAATAACCACTTTCTATAGCCTTGACTTAGCCAGAAGGCGTTGCCTCATACCTCGTAGAAGATAACGGGACGATTACGAGAAGACTAGGGACCAGTGGTTCACATTGGCCTTGGATCGAAACAACTGGGAGTCATGGGAAGAGGCCTTTACCCGGCAGTGTGATGCAGGATAACAATATCAGTATTCAAACTGATGAGTGAAGAAACTGGACGTTGAAAAAACACCCATAAACAAAGACCCATAAAGATCGCAATGTTTTTTTCCTAGAAAGCCCAGTAATTCTACAAATGGAGTAATCAGATACAAAAATCTGTCCAATAAAATAGAAATCTTCAAAACAACGAACTAAAAGCTGTCAGGTTTTCAGGAACATCATAGGAAGAAAGCAAATATGGAGAAGCACGGTCCAGGTATAAATAGTACTATATCTCAACGAATAATTGAGTTTCAAGTTGAATTCCATTTTCAGACTTTGCTTAGTGCTTTAGGGTTGACACAACTACGTTTTGGGTATTTTAGGGGGTGTTTGCAAAACTTGAAATATATATTATTTCTTTACACATACATAAATAACTGTAGTTATCAACATTTGCAACATAGCTTGCAACATAGCTTGCAACATAGCTTGCAACATAGCTTGCAACATAGCTTGCAACATAGCTTGCAACATAGCTTGCAACATAGCTTGCAACATAGCTTGCAACATAGCTTGCAACATAGCTTGCAACATAGCTTGCAACATAGCTTCCAACATAGTTTGCAACATTGGTACCACCATAGGTACCACCATAGTTTTCAACATAGTTAGCAACATAGCTTTCAACATAGTTTCCAACATAGCTTGCAGCATAGTTTGCAATATAGCGTGCAACATAGTTATCAACATAGCTTCCAACATAGCTTGCTGCCTAGCCATGTTTGTCTAATTTCAATACTCGGTTAGAACAAACTAAGCCTGAAGAACGCGTATTAGCAAGGTCGGCGCCCAATAAAGATGCCCGCCCAAGTCGGACCTCTGGCTGGGTTAAATTAGATGCTGCTGGTAAGTGGCAGAGCTTGGGAGAGACTTATAACCACCAGACATTGGTTGAATTAATTGAAATACAATGAGGACCAATATTAAATCACTATGAAAGATTTTTTGAAAATCTTTAACAAAATTGTGATGAAGACGGCCATCATATTTATGGTCTAACTTTATTCTTTAAAACAATATCTTCATTCAATATAACCACCCTACAAGGAAGATTAACTTCAAAGTTTCCAACATTGCCCTCGTGACAACCCTAATAGCAAGAGCTCTCCACCACAGCGCGTCCTAAATAAATAATACGATATTGTAAGGGGACGTTTTAAGAGCTATAGCCATGGCCGGGCATTTCACGAACTTTCCATACTTCGTCCATAGAATAGATAGTAGACAGAAGATCGGGTCCTAACATGAGCAGTGACAGCATATCACTACAGCTCTCAAAACGGTGAAGACGACAGTCATGTCCTAGACCAAAAAATTCGAAGACATGTGACATCTACCAACCCGTACTGGGACCCTTCCTCACTCACACACCCTCTAATGGAGAGGAGGTCTGTGTCCCAGCTGTGGGAAAACTATAGGCTGATTATTCTGCAACGAATGAATTACACACACATAGAAACGTTTCACGGACATAGAGTGCAAGCGCTCTCGCGACTGTCATTTGTTTTAGGTCTTTACGCATACATATACACGCTTCACTTACAGTGAGTGCAAGCGCACTCGTGACTGTCATTTGTTTGAGATCTCTACGCATACCATAAACACGCTTCACTTACAGTGAGTGCAAGCGCACTCGCGACTGTCATTTGTTTGAGATCTCTACGCATACCATAAACACGCTTCACTTACAGTGAGTGCAAGCGCACTCGCGACTGTCATTTGTTTGAGATCTCTACGCATACCATAAACACGCTTCACTTACAGTGAGTGCAAGCGCACTCGTGACTGTCATTTGTTTGAGATCTCTACGCATACCATAAACACGCTTCACTTACAGTGAGTGCAAGCGCACTCGTCACTGTCATTTGTTTGAGATCTCTACGCATACCATAAACACGCTTCACTTACAGTGAGTGCAAGCGCACTCGTGACTGTCATTTGTTTGAGATCTCTACGCATACCATAAACACGCTTCACTTACAGTGAGTGCAAGCGCACTCGTCACTGTCATTTGTTTGAGATCTCTACGCATACCATAAACACGCTTCACTTACAGTGAGTGCAAGCGCACTCGCGACTGTCATTTGTTTGAGATCTCTACGCATACCATAAACACGCTTCACTTACAGTGAGTGCAAGCGCACTCGCGACTATTATTTGTTTGAGGTCTCAACGCACACATATACACGTTTCATGCACATGACAGCTGGTGCAAGCACACTCGCGACCGGCTTTTGTTTTAGATCGCCGTACGTCCGCTTCTATGCGTATTTTCGCTCGTAGCGAAGAGTTAATCTTCTGTATTTATCTATTTAGTGCCTCATCCCTCGGTACGTGAGTTTGTTTATATTTTTACGATATTGTCAAAGTTAAACTTTTAAGAAGGTGTCTAGAAGGTATCAAGCCACTTTTTGCTGAGAATTTTTGATGAATATTTTTTTTACTTTTAGCGAAAACGAAGTGTTTCGGTGTATTTTGGGTGATTTTGTGTAAGGGAAGTTTGCTAAAACAGTATATTAGTTTACGGTGAAGGTCTCCTTTTGTCGTATTTGTATCACAAAAAGTATCTAAGTACTATAAATATGCAAAAACGTATATTTTTGTCTACTGAGCAGTATGCAAATTATTGATTTCGAAAACAGAACCCGTCGTTTGCCTACTTAGAACTTTACAATGATAAACACACAACTTTGTTTTATTCAATTCTTATAGGTACAAAACTAAATAACGATTTATTTGAATGTCCTCTACAAAACAGTTAATATTCACAGAATATTCTATATAAAACTAACGCCTCACGTATTCCAAATACAGACTGAAATTTTGGAATTATATTGAACGTGCCATCTTCGGTTCCAGAACACGATTTCAGGAAATCGAGCTGACAGATTCTAGACCGCAAGCTTGAAATTCAGTCACTTTCGACTACATCACTTAGGACTAGATTTACCGTTTCGAAAATCTTGACAATAAACCGAACATTTTGTTGATAAGTCCATTATTAGGCATTTTACTTTAAAAAGTTTCCTTTTTCAGTTATAATGCCACTTTTTTATTTTAGAAAATAAATTACCTTATGCTGAAAGATCCGGACAAGTAAATAGACCGGACAAAGTTCGGACAGTACAAATCCGCTTAGGATATATTTAGTTTATAGTGCGCATACTGAAAGTGTCGCAAAAGCAAAAGCTATCGAATATGTCGTTGTTTCCATAAACTTTATAAATAAAGGGTGTAAAACACCTCTTAACGAAGTCGAAAGGCACTTATTCTCCCCGTCATTGCGATATTTTTTTTGTTCTACACCATACCTGGGAACCTTGTAGGTACGGAGATATTGGGGGTCAAAGTTCCAACTTTTTGACAGGTTTTTTTTTTTAAATACAAGTTTTTATTGGAAGATTTTTACTTTAAAACACCTCCACGACCCCCATACTATTTATTCCATCCATCAGCACAATGTTTTGAGAGCGTTACATTGAGTTCTACCACCAAACATGATTTTTCACCCCAAAAAAAATAGTCGTTTCCCAGCAATAATTTTTGTGCAAAGTTATTTAGTTTGATGTGCAGAATGCTTGGTTAATGGCTTCGTGATGAAGTTTGTTTTAGACCCTGTATTATTATGTAAGAAAATGTTTAAAATGAATGAGAGGTTTTCCTTTTGAGGTTTTAAAAAAAAACTTAGTTTCCAAGAACTCTATAGATGGCGTTGAACTTACTATGCCAAAGCCAAAACGCTTGAAAAAAAAACATTGTGTCACGTCACATACTCTCGTTGATTGACACTTTCATTTGCATAACCTTCCGAATATAATCAACATTTCTCGCGCTTTGTTAAAATCATTTTTTTTAGGTTCCGTTCCTTGCATTATCATACTTACTCCTAGCGCCATCTATCCAGCGACTAGGGAAGAGCTAAAAAGAAAATCCCTCATTGCAATATCATCATCATCATCATCATTTGCTCAGCCTTTTTCCCAACCAGCCGGCTCCCAGTCTAACCGGATGCAGCTGAATACCAGTATTTTACATGGAGCGTCTGCCTATCTGACCTCCACAAGCCAGTTAGTACTGATTGTTAGAGTTTCGGGCCACAGACTACGTGTAACGACTGTCAAAGATCAACAAATGACAACCTGCACATTGGTTTAACGTGCTTTCCGAGGCACGGAGGAAACTCGGTATGTAATGGATGATCTCATCTACAGATCAACCTAGACAAGAGCGGATTAACCTGAAGATCTACCCAAGCGGCTAATATTGTTTAGCCACGAGTTCCTAATAGCACTGAGTTCATTGTAGTTTTAGCAATTTATAATCAATGTCTGAATGGATTTAGGAGCTTTATATTCCATTCTTTCGATGGATGGACTGTGTAAAGAATGATATGGTGCGAAAGGAGGTGTCTGATGAGATGAAGAGTAATAGAGAAGTGTGGGAGAAGAAGAGATGCTGCGCCGACCACTAATGACTTGGGATTGACAAGAGAATGCTGAAAGGAGACAATTTTTTTTGTTTGGAGAACAGGCCACCCACATAAAATTGTAACAGACATACAGATATTAATAAAACGTATATAGATTTCTTCCTTATAATTTCTAGATTACAGTGGTAATATTAACTAAGCCATGTCTAACCGGAATGATGAGAAATTCGAAAATTAAAACGTGAATCTAACAATGAACAATAACAATAACACGTCAAATGTCAAATGAAGTTTTCAGTCAACCACCAAAAAGACGAATTTACACAACGTTCCGTGCCATGATGATTTTCTATACCATCTAAAAGATTTTAGCGGAATCCTCTAAAATAGCATTAGAAAGCTCACAGTTTAATATTATTTCTTTTTCTATACTAATATTATAAAGAGGAAAACTTTGTTTGTTTGTTTGTTTGTTTGTAATGAATAGGCTCAAAAACTACTGGACCGATTTAAAAAAATCTTTCACCATTCCAAAGCTACATTATCCACGAGTAACATAGGCTATATTTTATTCCCGTACTCCTACGGGAACGGGAACTACGCGGGTGAAACCGCGGGAAGTCCGCTAGTATATTATATTTTAATTAAAGCAGATATTAGTACCAATGGATACCGTACTTTTTTTTTGTAAACGGAAAAAACGCCCCTATTTACGTAAGTATTTTCCGTCAAATGGCATTGACCACAACAGGAATGATTTGACTCGCAAAAAAATATCATAATACAACTTATTTGTTATGATTTTAAGATTCCGGTTTCGTTTCTATGTAATCTTTCGTTTATTATTAGAATAAAATGGTTACTTTTTTTTGGTGTAAGTAATATGAATATCCGCAACATCGAAGAGGGCCTAAAAAAAACTGTCTCCTTTCATTCTTTCATCACTACATACTACAACAACAGCCCATAACGTCCACTGCTGGACATAAGCCTCTCTCATGATGGGAGGAATTTGCCGTAATCTCCACGCTTGGCAGGCGGATTGGAGATCGCAGTGATGAAAGACTAACAGAAAACGCTGCTGCCCATTCTCTGGTCTACGGAGGTGCAAGGTGTTCCGCCTCAGACATTAGTCGCCTTATACGACACCCGTGAGTGTAATGGGTTGGTTCTATTCTACCCTGCCGGATACCACACGGCTAACACCACACCACATACCACACATCACTACATATTATAAAACAAAGTCCCCCGCCGCGTCTGTCTGTCTCTATGTATGCTTAGATCTATAAAACTACGTAACGGATTTCGATGCGGGTTTTTTTAATAGATACAGGGATCCAAGAGGAAGGTTTTAGTATTTAATTTGTCAAGCGGGCGGAGCCACGGGCATCAGCTAGTTGATAATAATCAGAACAGCTAATATAGGTACCAATGGATTTGCTAAATGGTCTACAGATATCACGGAGCAGAACTAAATCTCCAACGTGTGGAATCTCCATTGCGAGCTACTTTAATATGTCATTCATTGGATATGTTCCGAGTAGTCTCATATGAATAGGTCGAGCTAAGTCTGTAAAGTGGGGTACTAATGTACCCCAATTAGCACTCGCTAGATCTTGTTTGAGGAAAGTGGTGATATTAGACGGTTCACTTGCGGCTTTTAATTTTTTGGGTAAAGGGAAATAATGCCCATTCTTGGCCACGTTTTGCCCACCAATGTGTTAAGTACAAAAATTTACCCATTTTTTTTTTTAGGGTTCCGTACCCAAAGGGTAAAAACGGAACCCTATTACTAAGACTTCGCTGTCTGTCCGTCTGTCTGTCACCAGGCTGTAATGAAACCTCCGGAATCTAAAGCCGAATTAATCAAGAAACTGCCCCATCTAACACTTCCGGCCGTTGTAAATCCTAAAGAACACAAATTAAAAAAAATGTCCAACCGAGTTCTATGTACAAAATAGTGTTTGTTTCTTCATCTGTGATGTCAACCCTAACATCTATAGTTGGTTTCTTTAATGGGCGTCACTTGGCCAAAAACTCTTCATCAAATGGGCATTTCCCTTTGCCATGTAATCCCTGAAGGTAAAGGTGTACCTTACAAGTACACCCACATTTCGCCAGTTTTGTTAAAGTCTCATGTAATACGGGGCGAGCCTATTGCCATCAACCGGGCACAAATCCAGACTCCGTGGCTGCTACTGAAAAAATCCTGATGGAAAAACCGAATAACACTTTGCCCGACCCGGGAATCCTTAAAAAACCTTTAAACAAGCAACATCCATTAAAAAGTTAGTAAAAGAAACATAAATTATGTTAGTTACAACTTACTATTTATTTAGACACAAGCGTGTTATTCGAGATGCATCTACAAACTATAGCCCCCAAATGTAGTGTAATCGTAATGCGTAGTCTTTTGGATGAGTTGGAGCTGGCCATTCTGCAGAGCAACGACGAAGACGAAAAAATTTTTTTGTTTCTTTCTAACGAGGGCTTGAAGGTCGTCGATGTGTCCTTGTGTGATCATACCAAATGCACTGCACAAGCGGGAATGCTCCATCAAAATCATACCCTGTAGGGCCCTGTGGGTTCATCAAAGTTCGGTGTACAACCGAAGCTTCATAGTCACTGGAGCCAGTGATATCAAGCTTCGGTCGTACACGGAACTTTGATGAACCGAGAATTTCAAAATATTGGTATTACGTATAACACAGAGTGGATATCACTTTACGGTGACTAACAGCCCGGGTGCGGTGTAACGTCTTTCACAAAAGCCACTTTAAACTCAGTTGTCATAAATTTGATGTCCATTATGCTCTGATCAGTTGGGGATCACTGGTGCCTCGGTAAACGTTTATTTTAATGAACACTTAACCTTAAATAATAAAGCATTATTTCGAGAAGCTAAGAAGATTGCCAATGAAGTCGGATTTAAATACGTTTGGGTCAGGAATGGGACAGTACTTGTACGGGAGCGGGATGGATTGTCATCAATTGCTATACGTTCTGGGAAAGATCTTAAAAGGATTGTTATCAGTGAGAGGAAGGGTACTGAAAACCCAGATTCATAGCTATACCTATGTTCACACAGTTTGTTTGTATATTTATAATAAGCTTTGTCCTTATTCCTTTTCTATGTGTTTACTTTGTAGGTTTATAAGTTTAGTTAATGAGTATGTAAGTTTCAAATGTTATACTTACCTCTTGCTCACTGGCTTACACCATTGGTCAATGCTTGTAATTCAAAAATTCTTACATTTTATTCTAGGCTTTCTATGTTACGCGAGTCTTTTTGTGCCATTTCAACAGTTATGTATAATATTGGAGACTACCATGCTGCACAAACACTGCGGCAAACTTGAACTATTTTATAACTCTGGCCTATCTGTCACTTATCATATAATATTAGAAACTACCTTACAGTACAAAAATTGCGGCAAACTTAAACTATTTTGTAATTCTGGCTTATCTGTAACTTATCATATAATTACTGTAGACTACGAGCTTAAGTATTATCGATTGGGTTGTAAGCGTTACATAATACAAATTTATTATATTACTGTTACTTATGGCTACTAACAACATTACGTTTTACTACCAGAATTGTAGAGGTACTCGTACAAAGTTGCAAACGCTCTACATGAACATATTAAGTAATTCTTATGACGTTATCGTTCTGACCGAAACTTGGCTTATTCCTGATATCCGTGATAGTGAATTTATTGATGAACGATATGTTGTCTTTAGATGTGACCGTGACCGTGTCGCGACGAATAAAAAAGATGGAGGAGGTGTTCTAATTGCTGTGCTTCGTGAATTGCGGGCGACAATATTGACAACTCAATTATTTAACTCTGAAATTGAACAGGTATTAGTACAGTTGCCTGCCACGCAGCAGCACACGCGTCATATTATTGGTGTCGTGTATATACCTCCAGCGTCTCGTGCAGAGGTTTATGAACAATACTTAGACATGCTGCAAGGCTTAGCTAATAATCCCAATTGCAATTCATACCATTTCTTTGGTGACTATAACTTACCTGAGATTGACTGGGTGCAGCATGGGAACCATGCCGCTGCGCGTCACACGGACTCTACGGGACGTATATTACTTAATTTTATAAATATAATAAATGGTTTCCAATTTCATTATACAAAAAATAGTTCAGGTCGCGTGTTAGACTTGATAATCTCTAACGCGGACCCTCAAATGATGCCCTGCAATATCCTGGTGAATCCTGATAGCCTCCACCCCCCCTTTTCTATATTAACTCACCTAGATGTGCGTTTCAAACCAATGAAATGCCATCCGGTTCGTAGGTATAACTTTTACAAAGCAAACTATGATTGCATTAAAAACGACTTAGGTAATGTAGATTGGGAAGAGTCACTCTCTCATCTTTCTTCTGAGATGGCTGTTGATTTTTTTTATGAAACTATATATAGAGTTATCAGGTCACATACTCCATTAACTCATACTAAAAACTCAAAATTTCCGATCTGGTTTACACCTTCTCTAATAAAAATATTTAAAACTAAAGAGCATGCTTGGATTAAGTGGAAGAAATATGGCAATCACTCTGATTATGTGCATTTTTCAAATTATCGCAAATTGTTTCATAGTGAGACCGCTAAATGTTATAAGAGCTATATGACATCAGTTGAGGACAGTATCCCCAAATCTATTAAGTATTTCTGGTCGTATGTCTCTTCCAAGAATGGCAAAGCTAAGTACCCTGCTAACATGTTTTACAAAAATGTTTCTTCCGATGACCCCAAGGAAATATGCAATTTGTTCTCAACTTTCTTTTGTTCGGTATATGAACCCTCTACCTTTGACCCAGACAGCTGGCAACCGTCTAATTGCTATGAAGACAATTCACCATGTATCTCTGACATCTACTTACCAAAGGAATCAATACGTACAGCATTGAAGTCACTGGATTCTTCAAAAGGAGCTGGACCCGATGGTATACCACCCTCCTTCTTCATAAATACAGCTGACCACTTGTCTTCCGCCTTACATGTAATTTTTAACAAATGTTTGAGGGAGGGGGTCTTTCCTACTGTTTGGAAACGAGCCTCTATCACCCCTGTGTACAAGAGTGGCGATAAAAATAATGTTGAGAATTATCGGCCCATATCCATTCTTTCCACTTTGTCAAAGGTTTTTGAACGACTAGTGCACAGCGCGCTATATCCACATATCCGTCATCTTATCATACCCGAACAACATGGTTTTGTTAAACGTCGCTCTACCACCACTAACCTTATGACCTTTGTAAACTATCTCTTCGAAAATATGGACCGCCGGGTACAGGTTGACGCTGTTTACACGGATTTTCAGAAGGCCTTTGACAAGGTGGACCACACTCTGCTAATGGAAAAAATTGCTTTTAATGGTATACGCGGCAATTTACTCAGATGGTTTGCTTCATACATTTTCAATAGAACCCAAAAGATCGTCATTAATGGGCATGAATCTGACTCTATAGTTGTTAAATCCGGGGTTCCTCAGGGGTCAGTATTAGGTCCCTTTCTATTTATATTGTTTATTAATGACATTAAACATTGTTTTGTCAACTCACATTTCCTGATGTATGCAGACGATATGAAAATTTATATTACCTGTAAAAATATCCACGACTGCCATTATTTACAACAGGACCTTGATAGATTTTATGAATACTGCCTCAAAAATAAACTCTTTTTAAGTCTTCCCAAATGTTACACAATTTCATTCACTAAAAATAAAAATCAAATCAAATTTAATTATTCAATAAACAGGATAAGTCTTAATGAAGTACAGTCTGTCCGGGACTTGGGTGTTACGCTTGACTCTAGTCTGCATTTTGATACTCATATTGACAATATAGTAAAAAAAGCTTTTCAGATGTTTGGACTGGTCATGAGATTTTCAAGTAGCTTTGTGAGACCCTCTACATTTCTAATGTTATATAAAACCCTAATTCGGTCGCAATTGGAATACGCCGTTCAAATTTGGGATCCTCTATATGATAAGTACAAAGATAGGCTAGAAATTGTTCAGAAAAAGTATTTACGTTCTATGAATTATAAATGTTATCGTCCTAAAGTTTCTTATAAGAAATTACTCAAACGTTACAATGTTCTTAGTTTACAGTCTAGACGATTACTTTTGGGTGTAATGATGCTGCATGGTATATGCAATAATAGATTCGACTGCATTCCTTTGTCAAATAGTTTACATTATATAGTACCTAGATCTGTCATGCTTCGTGGGGTACGTGTGCCTCGATTATTCCACACGAACTCGTGCAGGACTAACGCTGGGGAGCGCGTACCTCTTCGTCGCCTTGTTGATGCGTACAACGCTCACTTTATGGAGCTTGACATATTTGCAAATTCCAAGGATCGTTTCAAGGCAAGAGCAATAGAGTTATTAAATTCATAAGTAGGATTTTATTTATGGTTATTTTCCTTTCTTTTACTAGGCTTTTAAGATGCACACAATTATGTCTGTTTTCTTTTAATTTTTTTTTGGTGTATTCGTGGACAATGTTGTGGGTTACATGTGTAGTAACATAAATATGGAATAGATTGTTTAAATGTATTTCTTAGTATTATGCTAATTTAAGAATCTCTAGTTAAGCTTGGCATGTAACTGTTTTTTGTCCCTAACAAATAAAATAAAATAAAAATACATAATCACTATAGTAAAATAATCGATACGAAAGCGTCTGTCAAAATAAGTTACAGTGACTATCAGCCGCGATGGGTACCGATGACGTCATCTTTTATCGCAACTGGGTCATACATAATACGAAACTAACCTTTTGACAGTTATTTGATGGACACTGAGCCCAGTTACTATCATTTCGAGCTGTCATACGTCAACAGAGATACGTAATAGCCTGCTGGTCGAATTGTGTATTTCAATTTGTTATAATCTTTTGTTACTGCATCTGTGCCCTCATCTAACATGTTTCTATCTGCAGTCGCTTTTAAGTCACAGTAATGTTTCATAAACAAAGATAGCTAGACCCGCATATTTTCATCACATATTAATATTTTTTGCACTGGCAGTGTGCCGCGACTTTGTTCACGATGCATGTTGACTATCCTGCTCTTTATGTCCCCGAGGAAATTTCGGTAAACTGTCGGGTAGCCGACATCACAAAAGGATGCAACATTCTGCAACAGATATGTCATACTTTGGGGCCATTCATAAATTACGACACTCGGTGTGGGAGGGGGTGAACAAAGTGTGGTATCGTGTGACATGGGGGGTCGTCACATGTATAAATCTAAAGTATAACAAGTTCATCTCGTCTAACGTAGTAATTTAATTTACTATCATTGCTCTCAAAACGTCGAATGAAATCATTGAGAGGAAGCCGGAATGTTCTAGAATCAAACATTCGAAGGCAATGTGGGCCATAGGTGTGGTAGGTGTAAATCTTAAAATATTTTTTATTTTATACTAACTATACTACTAGCATCTATAAAATACTATAAATGGATATCTAGCTCTGTGTTTTCCCGCCTGAACAGATAAATTGGTTGGAGTGTGTGTGATGGTGGGTGGTGGGTGTGTGGTGTGTAAATGGTATTTTTCTTATTTATTTTTATTGTACTCTATCACAATGCTATCCTATTTGTCTCAAAGGTTGACTGGTAGAGAATGCCTTGTGGCATTAAGTCCGCCTATGTACCACCCTTGTACATGAAGATTAAATAAATAAATAAGTGTACAAGCTGATTGTGCTTCTGTCAATCAAAAACAAACCTTAAACGAAAGAGGTTAATCCGCAAAAAAATAACCCGAAATAGAAAACACAAGTACCTACACAAACCCCGAACTTCCTTACACGCACCATTTACACACAAAAAAAAACTTATCTCACACAAAAAGCCCTAAGATGGCGCTTTCAACTCCGTATTGTAGAATAACTCACAAAGAGAGCGCTATTCAACCTCTGCGATATTAAAGGTATTATCTGGCTAGAGGAGATCGATTACTGCCTGTGAACCGGCAATCTATAATAAGATCTCATTCTGTAGTACACCGCACAATGGTTGGGAAGCTTTGTCCAAAGGTATGGTGTAGCCAGGCGAGCGGTAAGATGGCGCTGTTTGGCGGAATACTAATGCGATATTTTGTAGAAGGGGTAATGATCTACAAATGATTAGAGTAAGTAAGTTTTCCGTATAACAACTACCGTGAAAACGAAAGATAAAAATGACTAAATGTAGACAGTGTTCTAATTGGCAAAGTTAAAAATGAAATGAAGAAAATAAATATCACTCTAAATAGAAATGTCTATTCTTCTTGAAGTAGAGAAAATAGTAACCGTGCTACTAAGGAAAAAAAAATGATACGCTGCACCAGCAATATGCGTACCAAGGCGGCAATGATGATGATTGCATTCGTCGTAGAGCAGATAGTAGTACGGCCATGGTAAAATTATTACAATAGTTTTGTTTTTAAAAGCATAGATGGGACCAATGCAAGCAAGTTGGCAGGTGTCTCCTTCTTACTTCTTACAAATCGTATCTGTTATCAAATATTTTCATAAAGTAGGTGATTAGAGTAGTACTGATAGCTTGCAACTTACGAAATGGATAAAACGACTAATATTCGATAATTATCTAAAAAAAAAATCGGAGCAGTCTTTGGGGACTGCCGATAGAAGTGAAAACAAAAAGTACACACGCCCCGCCCCAGTCGTAGCACTGGTTATGCCCCGCGCATGCCTATGTGGTGCTACGCCGTAGCGAATGCTACGAGTGCTACGAACGGCTACGAAGCGTGACCGCACGTTACGTTACGTGATGAGTTCAATGTTTTTCCTTCACCCAAAAAGTGCTCAACGCGCCTAAAGAAGTTTTCACTTCAAAAAACTTTCTTACCTGTTACAAAAAGCGCCATCTTACAGCCCCTCTCATAGAATAGAGATTCCTCTCATTAGCAATTTTACGCTAGCTAAAAGGCAATAAGGATTAGAAGCACTTAAAGCGGCTTTACCAGATCGTTCAATTAAGCTGGCCGGATCGTCTATTGATTTTTTACATCACGCTAATTTTTAAAAGAAGGGCTGACAGGATTCTTTTAAGGTTTCAGTTAGAGGTTATTAAGAATTTATGGGACAGTACTATTTAAAAGGCTGTATTCGGGGATGAATCCCCAAATACGGCCTTTTTTAATTTCTCTTAAAAATACCCAAACTGATTAAGTTTGGGTATTTTTAAGAGAGATTAATCAAGATGTCCTTAATAATTTATGTTATCCAGTCTTATGTAAATTCACTTCGTTACTCATAGAATTATCTAGGATTGAAACGTTAACTGTACAAATAACAACTAAATTGTATGTTACTGAAAGAAAAAGTGGAGGGCAGCAATTATTTGTTCCAGTTCAATAGATTTTATAGTTATGTTTTATCTTATGAATGCACTACTATGTTGACTATTGTTTTTAGCTTTAAATCATTATTTAATTTTATTTTCAATTTAGTTAACAATTTCATTTATGATTTATATGCCTACTAAGCGGCAGATTGTACACGTGGCTCTCCCATTTTATTGTTACTGCATCTTATTTCATGAAGTAGGTACCTAGAATCTAACATTATCATTAACGCTAGAAACGGGATAGCTAACATATTGTTGTTATGTTGTGTTGTCGTTATTATTGTTTGTTGTTGTCTTATACCTACAATCTATACAAATATACTTACTGTACTCAAGTGACATTTGAACGGTTACGGTCCATTCGTAAAAACACTTGAACTAGGCATGATAATTGTTCTCTGTTCTCTGTTCATCTATCTCCACGTATAAAAAAGTCTGTTCGGACTCTTTAGTTTTACAACTTTTAAAAAAAATGAAAGCCTGTTGTACTAGATTTTGAACACAGTCAAAGATTATTTTAAACAGAAAATTGCATCTTCAAAACAGGCTATTTCGACTGCAAAGCAGGAAAAGAAACTGTCTGTTTGTATTGTCAGATACACGTAAAAACAGCTAATCCGATTGTGAAACCTTTTGTCCCCAACGTATTACATTTGTACGTGACCCGAAAATTTGTTTATCTTGCAGAATGAGCCTTAAGGAAATGAGAATTGAGAGAATGAGAAGCTTTTCAGTTAATTAATCTAGTTAGATAAACGTTTTAAATATCCCTGTCTTTTGCAGTGGACGCAATGTTGAAGTATTTCTTTAAGAAAGAGTTTGCTTGCCTTTATGTTACTGACGCTTAGCTATCTCAAAGATCCCGTTTGAATGATTGTAGGTACAAAAATATTTATTACTTCTCAAACATTGTGTCATACATAAATTGGGGCAGCCACAGTAAGTTATAATAGTACTTTGTGTCCAAGATCCCGTTTGAATGATTGTAGGTACAAAAATACAAAAATATTTATTATTTCTCAAACATTGTGTCATACATAAATTGAGGCAGCCCCAGTAAGTAACAATAGTATTTTGTGTCCAAGATCCCGTTTGAATGATTGTAGGTACAAAAATACAAAAATATTTATTATTTCTCAAACATTGTGTCATACATAAATTGAGGCAGCCCCAGTAAGTTACAATAGTACTTTGTGTCCAAGATCCCGTTTGAATGATTGTAGGTACAAAAATACAAAAATATTTATTACTTCTCAAACATTGTGTCATACATAAATTGAGGCAGCCCCAGTAAGTTACAATAGTACTTTGTGTCCAAGATCCCGTTTGAATGATTGTAGGTACAAAAATACAAAAATATTTATTACTTCTCAAACATTGTGTCATACATAAATTGAGGCAGCCCCAGTAAGTTACAATAGTACTTTGTGTCCAAGATCCCGTTTGAATGATTGTAGGTACAAAAATACAAAAATATTTAATACTTCTCAAACATTGTGTCATACATAAATTGAGGCAGCCCCAGTAAGTTACAATAGTACTTTGTGTCCAAGATCCCGTTTGAATGATTGTAGGTACAAAAATACAAAAATATTTATTACTTCTCAAACATTGTGTCATACATAAATTGAGGCAGCCCCAGTAAGTTACAATAGTACTTTGTGTCCAAGATCCCGTTTGGATGATTGTAGGTACAAAAATATTTATTACTTCTCAAACATTGTGTCATACATAAATTGAGGCAGCCCCAGTAAGTTACAATAGTACTTTGTGTCCAAGATCCCGTTTGGATGATTGTAGGTACAAAAATATTTATTACTTCTCAAACATTGTGTCATACATAAATTGAGGCAGCCCCAGTAAGTTACAATAGTACTTATGTCGGGCTGTCTCGCTCTTCCCGGAAGTGGTATCCTAACAATGAAAATGAAGTCAACGAATAGAATATAAATACAATAAAAAATAAATAAAATAAAATAAATGATAGTTAATTAATTAATTACTTACTTAAGCAGCTCTCCTTGTGTTTTGTGCGTGCGTGCGTGCGTATTTGTGTGCGTGTGTGTGTGTTTTATGTGCGTGTGTCTATTTGTCTGTGTGTGTGTGTGTTTGTGCGATATATAATCCAGCATGTTAGCCTACCCTGATCAGAATGTTTTTTATTTCTTCATATGTTAGAGATCTTAACCAATCTTTTACAATCGTATAACCGTATGGAATGATTCAGTTTATTGTAGATGTAGGTGGATTGTGTAACATATTGACGTCTAGCAAATGCTGATCGAACCCCTGGAGAGTAGGCCACAATATCTCTGTGTCTTCTGCTCTGAGTATCTGGATAATATTTTAACTCGGGTTGTGTTATTTTTTGTACTTTGGAGGTGTAGTCGTATGTTTAAAATCAAGCAGGCGCTTAGCTTTGTGTACATTACTTTATCACCAGCATTCACAGAAAAGTGTAGGAAAACATTGAATATCATCATCTGCCTGCATCTTCCTTACTATATTAGGGTCGGCTTTCAGTCTTACCGGATGCAGCTGAATACCAGTATTTTACATGGAGCGACTGCCTATCTATCCTCCACAACACAGTTAGTCGGTACTAGGTAATACGATACCCCTTGGTAAGACTGGTTGTCACTCTCAGGCCACTGACTACCTGTAACGACTGTCAAAGATCTACAAATGACAGCCGGGACCAACGGCTTATTGTGCTTTCCGTAGCACGGAAAAAACTCGGTAGGTGATTGGTGGTCACCCATCCACTGACCAACCTAGGTCAGCGCGGTTTAACCTGAACATTACAAAAATACTGAAAGATAAAAACACACAAAACGCCAGCCACATTAATACTGTACACACAAAATGTATCATAAAAACGCTCTACATTGTCTTCCAATAAACTTAGTTACATAACTTATTTCCCTGGCTTCGCCTGCATTAGCGGTCCTATTAAAAACCGGCTTGTGTTCTCGTAATTAGATTTGGTAGTGGGTAGAGCAATTTTATACTTCAGTTTCCTTGCGCCCTGGTGCAATTACTTAGCACAGCTAATATAATTGTATGAAAACTTTCACGCTGAAAACTAGACGTTTTTGTAGGTATTTTGTATTATACTATCCTACTAATATAATATATGCGAAAGTTTGTGAGAATGGATGGATGTTTGTTTGTTAGTCTTCCACATTGTCATTGTTATGTCTCACTCTAACTCTTGGGTGGTTTAATGAAACACAGTTATATTTCTATTAGAGCTTGTGCGACACGTCCGCTCGCCTCGACCGCTATCAAGGTAATGCCGAGCAGGCGGGTCGCAGGAGCACATATTTATTTAATTATTTTACAGTACATCACATCTGTCCCTTTCAATAAATTTTTAAACTAATCACAATGACTACTCTGAATTTAATCTTGGTTAATAGTCACTATTTATGCTACACGTGCTTTTATATAATTCTAGTATTTGAATAATTTTAATCTGTTATCCTATAATAATCTTAATACTATCAATAATTTATTGCAATACAAATTTAATTATCCGTGTCTAGTTCTACATCACCATCGTCTTTTTTCCGTTTTCCTTGCGAATTCTCCATTGTCCCTCTATTTTCTTGAGGTGAACTATGTTTCTTCTTATGTTTTGACCTATTTCATATTTTTTTTTATATTTGTATCACCTTTTTTAGCTCTCATTACTGTGTGTGGCTAGGGTTGAAATCAAGTGTCAATTTATTTTCTTTTTTCATGTTTTTAACTTATACCTTTTCTCCTATATTAATTTCGTTGTCTACAGCTTTCCATTTTCTGTCTTCAATCAACTTTCCCTTTTCTTTTCTGATTTTATCTCTATCATAAAATATACTTCTAGGTCCATACGTCGGTTTTCGACATCTACAGCGGGAGAAATTTTGTCTCTGAATTGTCTATTAAAAGATAATTCTGAGGGTGTCTTTCCAGTTGTACTATGGGGAATGCTATTGTACATCATGATATAGCGAAGGAGGTCATCCTTCCAATCAGACTTTTGGCATTGGCTAATTTAGAAGCGCTTAAGGATATCGCGGTTTTGTCTTTCGGACTCTCCGTTTTGTTGTGGCCAATACGGTATAGGATTGCAAAGCCTGATGCCAAATTCTGAACAAAAGGATTTAAACTCCTCGCTAATAAATTGACGTCCATTATCCGATATTATACTGACTGGAATATCTAGCCTAGAAAATATTTCTTTTAAAACATTAATTGCTGATAGGTGGGACTCTCCGATCCTGGGGTGGTGGATACGACTGCATACAGTCAAGTAGACATTCCCCAGGATCGGCGTGCCTCACCCAGCTTAGAGTAAATTTTACTAACATTTTATTTATTTTTATTTTTTATTTATTTATTTACATAGTTTATAAGTTTTCATTGTTACTAACAAATATATATAAATACTTAAGTTAAATTGATCATTATTATTAAGATACTAACAATACTAACTTAGTACCTAAGCATCATTGTTACTAATACTAAAATACTAACAAAACTATGGACTTCAGTCTGAAATAAAGTTTAATTTATTTATTTATTAATGGTTTCAGTAGATGTTATAGATTTCATAAGCTTAATTTCTTTGTAGCGGCTATAATAATCAATGACTACTAATAAGTTGTGTCCACTTGGCAGTGGGCCTAAAAAGTATATAGCTATATCAGTCCATGGTTGCATATGTAATTTGCGTCTCTTCATTGGCACAGGGAGGCTTGGTCCTGATACTAGAGTGCAACTTCTACAACTTTTAACCATGTTTTCTTCGTCTTTATCTATTTTAGGCCACCAAACTTTAGTACGCAATCTACTTGTCATGGCAACGATACCTGGATGCCCTTCGTGTGCCGAAGCAAGCACTTGCTTACGTAACTTCGTGGGAATGATTATTTTGTTTCCAAGTAGTAAAATATGGTTGTGCATTCAAAGTTCATGCTCAAAGAGTTTATAGCTGTTGACTTTGGGGTCCCAGTTACTTCCAGAGAGAGCTAATTTGACTAATTGAATGTCTTCATCACTTTTAGATTTATTAATGATATCCTCTATAGGTACCGCCATTGGTAATTGTCATTTGGGCATAATCGGGTCAGGGAATCAGCTATATTGTTTTTCCAAGATAGTAAACACTTTGTAATTGTAAGCCTTAACCGTAACATCTAGCGTTCTATTCGTGCACAAGGTTTTGATCGCAGCCCTAATATTACCTCGAGAGGTTTATGATCAGTGATTGGCTCGATAGCCCAAACCAAGGCAAGTACCTCCTCTTCGGTCTGGCAATCTCGTTTTTCAACCTCAGATAACCTTTTATGACCAAAAGCAATAATCCTAGGTCCTTGTACATCAATCTGAACGAAGCCTGCTTCTAACCCTACTGGGCTAGCATCTGCCATGACTTGTGTCCTATCGTGTGGATCATAAAACCCTAAGGTGCGAAGGGCACTTAAACTTTCTTTTAACTCCGCAAACGCAGCAGATTGTTTATCTTTCCAATATTCAGCTATGTCGGCGTGTTTAGAGAGTTTGTGTCTTAAAATTTCTCGAATTGGATCTTTCATGGTGCCAAGTGCCAACCTTGGGATCCATTTTCCAATATAATTGACAAGTCCTAAAAAATTTTTGAACTTCTTCGACTGTTTTAGGTTCTCTGAATGATTTTATAGTTTTGACGTACTTATCAAGGGGCCTAATGCCTCGTGGAGATAATTCATAACCCAGAAAATCTATTTTTTGACGCGTTAAAAATACAATATTTTTATTGTTGAGGACCACATTATTATCTTCAAAACTTTTAACACAATATGTTTTAGTCTATCGTTATGTTCATTTACGTTACTGCCAAACACAATAACATCGTCAATGAAATTAACGACGCCCTTACAAGGCAGAAGCCTTTAATATCGAGCTTAGAAAAGATACATGACTTCCTGAACTTTGGAAGAAGTTGAGTCATTGTAGGTAAAGGATGATTCTCTCTTATAATGGCTTTGTTAGCACATCTCATGTCGACACATAGTCTTAAGGTGTCATCACTCTTAAGAATGGGTACTACCGGAGAAACCCAGGTTGTCGTTTGATCTACAGGTTCAATAATGTCTTTTTTGACAAACTTATCAAGTTTATCATTGATTTTATTTTCGAGCGGAATTGGTACTCGCCTATATGGCTGACATATGGGTGTCACAGATGGATCTATAGCTATTGTCAATTGGACATTTTTTAATTTAGGAAAATTGTCTGTGTATACTAGGTTTATACTCACCCCTAATTTAAGCACATTGAGACACGTAGCTGTATGCTTTCCCAACAAATTACGGTTGCCATTTTTAATCACATAAAATTTAGCAGTTTTTGTTTCTGGTCCCACTTCGATTGATGCTTCAATATTGTGCCGAGCACATCCAGAGGATCTTTTGAACCGTATGCCATAAACACTTGATCGGAACCTGGTTGCTGGTTAGACACAACGACAGCTTTTGATTTTAAATATTCCCAGGTTTTGTCATTTATTATAATGTTTTTACTCCCAGAGTCGATGAGTATATTTACGTTGACACCTCCTACTTGGCAAGTTATTTCAGCGTCATCGTCAATATTAAATATATAGTTTACATTACTGACTGGTGGTTTGGTCTGTAGTTCGTTTTTTTTTTTTACTGGTTTCTTTTTTTTTTTTTTTGTTTTCTCGAAGCAGTGGGTGCTTTACGCTTGAGTTTCCTTTTTCGACATTGACTCATGAAATGACCTTTATAGCCACATTTGTCACATACTTTGTGTACAACGTGTATCATCACACTTGTGATTTTCACTTCCACATCTTGTACACCGTGTATTATCCGTGTGAATAATACACTGAGTTCGAGTTATGTTTGTTCTTGTTCCAATCCTATTACCCTGTTCAGTTTTTGTTACTTAGAATTCCTTTAATTGTCTCTCAACGGTTTCGATTGAGTTGGCTTCTAAAATAACCTTTTCTATTGTAACGGAATCTCCTAACTGTAGTATTTTCTTTCTAAGGTCTGATGAGGTACATTTTTCAGCAATATGGCAAAAAAAGTCGTTTTCCAGCAATAGTTTTTGCGTAAAGTTACTTAGTTTGATGTACAGAATGCTTGGTTGACGGCTTCGTGATGGGGTCTTTTACACACTGTATGCATACATAATTCATAGACAGATTTGGGTTTATACTACTCAAGACTGAACTTTTGGATTGGAACATGAATCATTTAATTTTGTGGAATTGCATATACTAGTACATTTTATACCAGTATATGTGGAACTAGATGGGTATTTACCCATTGGAATAGTGTACAGTGTGTATTTTGTCATTCTCTTTCGACTTGGCTAATACTTACAGGCACGATTGGTTGTTGTTGTGTAGTCGGTAGCTTATTGAAAAAGAGCAAGAGTCAATATATTGATTTAAAGTAATCCGTGCACTAATCATATTTTTCTTCCATAACTATATTAATTTATTACCTATTAGTTATATGGAAATAAATAAATGAAATAAATAAAGATTCTAAGAACGATAATGAAAATTCTATTAATGATACTGTAATATAACCACTAATTACTGTGATAATTAAGTAGATAATCGTGCGGTATTACTCAGAATGTAAATAGTTAAAATTAAATGTAATGTGGGTAAGTCGAGAATGACACGGAGAATATCTCACTATGTTTTTGGAAGTGATAGTTCTGCGGTAGTTATACAATGTGGATACTTATACAGTTATAATGGACGTGCACACCAGCTACACAACAATATTTTTTTGGTAAGCATTAGCAGGCACTGGTTATTTAAGGCTATTTTGACCGAAGATATCAATTGTCAGTAATTTGCTTACACTTAAATATTTTTTATTTTACTTAACAATATAATTATTTATCTCCATATCCCTTTGTAAATTGAATAAGAGGAAATAGAAAACAATATTTAATTGTGACGAATTAAATAACCTCGGTCATTCGCCTTTTTTTATTTTACTCACGTTCTTTATCCTCGTCGCCAATGTTATGTCTCACTCTAACTCTTGGGTGGTTTAATGAAACACAGTTATATTTCTATTAGAGCTTGTGCGACACGTCCGCTCGCCTCGACCGCTGTCAAGGTAATGCCGAGCAGGCGGGTCGCAGGAGCACATATTTATTTAATTATTTTACAGTACATCACAGTCATGATAAAATCTTTGATTATATAATGGTTAAAATAATTCAATGAATTTTTATGTAGTACCTACTTAACTACCTCGAAGCCGTGTGGTATCCGGCAGAGTAGAATAGAACCAACCCTTTACACTCACGGGTGTCGTATAAGGCGACTAATGTCTGAGGCGGAACACCTTGCGCCTCCGTAGACCAGAGAATGGGTAGCAGCGTTTTCTGTTAGTCTTTTATCACTGCGATTTCCAATCCGCCTGCCAAGCGTGTAGATTACGGCAAATTCCTCCCATCATGGGAGAGGCTTATTTCCAGCAGTGGACGTTATGGGCTGTTGTAGTGTAGTGTAGTAGTAGTGTACCTACCTAGAAGGATGAATTTGAATTTTCATTGTGGTTACGATTTTCTATTTAAAATTAATTGTTATTGAACATTGTGGTTATTTATTATTTTTTATGACATGTTTTCTTGGAGTTTTGTATTAATTATGATTTTGATTTTTGACATTTGACTAAGTTTTTGGAGACATTTTTGAATATTTTCATGGTTTTTACTTTTTTATGTTGAAATTGTTTATAATTGTGATTTTAATTCATTTAATTTGGTTTAGTGATGGTATATTTTTCTATTTATTAGTAGTTGTGTTGTATTTTTTTTCTGTTTATTTAACTAATTTAAACCTATTTATGTAACGCATTCAGACACAATAGGGAATATGCATATTTTTTTTTTTTGTTTCGATACGGAATGTTAAAGTACTATAAAAATAATGACAAAAAGCGAAAACAAGACATAAGTCGGCCAAACAACACAAAAGTTACAACATTTAAACTTTTTTTTCTATTTCTTTCTAGATAAAAGGAATTTAGTATGGATTTTGTACGTCGATGCAGCGAATGACGTCATTCACTGTATCGGATCTCTCTGTCTAACCAGCAGTTTCAAATGCTTATAACTTAGTATTTTTTATAGATATTAAAACAATAATTTAACTTTGCTATTTCTGATTTAATACGCTTTGTTTAGAGTGATAAAAAGAAATTATGCATATACCCTATTGTTATTATTATTGAATAAATGAAACGAAATGAAATGAACGCAAAAACTACTAGACGGATTTAGATGAAATTTAGCACACAGATAGTTTTTAACCTTGATTAACGCCTAGGGTACTTTTTATCCCTGTAGTATGATCCCGTGGGACAATTATTTAACTCCACGCGGGCGAAGCCGCGGATAAGCTAGTAAATTAAATCTGTTTTGACTATCCATCATGAATGTTGGCCTGTCATAAGGATAAATATTGATGGAATTGTTTGGATGGTGAAATGGGTTTTTTTTTTTTTTTTGAATGTATCGTCAACATCAAGGCTGTGTTCCAGGAAGGAAATAGCAGAAGTGTTTAGTATACGCATTTTGTCAACTTTATATTTTAGTCCGTGTAATATGGAAGGAACTGGATAGCTATGACACAAAATCGCCAAATGTTAATTAATAAGTAAAATAGGAGTCGAGCTTATTGCCACCATCCGAGCACTAATCCAAACTCCGGGTAATATTCAATTAGTCATAGGACTTATAAAATAACTTTGTCAGAAGTACAACGCCCTTATTAGGCTGCCTGTCCACTGGAGCGGAGAAGAGAGGAGAGCAAATTTTGACCAACAGAATTGTGTACAATCTAAACCCCGCTCCGCACATTCTATGCAATGCAATTGGGAAAAATTTACACAGCTCCGCTGACCGATCCTCTCCGTTCTTCTCTATTCCAGTGGACAGCCAGCCTTACACTTGGCTTTTTGCCGTTGACTGTTGAAATCTAAAAAAGGCACAGAACGAGCGTTTTAGGGAGACCCGTCTAGTGTAATTTTGACTTTTAAAAAGTAATGTTTTTCAACTGAATAAATGACTAATCGTTTTTGATTTTGGATAAACTACTAAAAAAAAATAAAAAAATATCAATAATTTAACTAATAATCAAAAAACCTAACAATACAATGAATTACATTACACAATAAAGAATAAAATAAAGTTATATCAATCAAACTGGTTAAAGAAGCAAGAAAACAGAAAAAATATTGAATAAAATTATCAATTTCATTTTTTCTAAAGTTGCTCATGTTCATACTCTTTGTTATTTCTGTTGCAAGTCGAATGTAGGGTACTTAGAAAATAAAAATGGGAAACACTCTAACAATCTACCCACATTCTAAACTGAACACATACATTACTTATTTATAATTATAAAATATTTGCCTTGTAACAACCTTGTAATGTTTAATCACACTATACTCATAGATCTCAATTGTAACAAGATTGGAAGAGACTAACGTCTAAGCTTGGCCTAGTTTAGACGTTAGGGTTCATTTTGATCTCTTTACTTACATGTACTTGTGACAAAATTGTGATATGTGTAAAATGTACTTCCTATTTTTTCAATAAAGATATTATTATTACTTTTGTTTGTTTACCTACTAATAATATACCCATTAATAAAGACGAAGCTAAAATATCTTATACACCTGCAGTTTCTCTGGAATGTGAATTCATTTGAATCAGAATGCAGCATTACATAGTTTTCTGTAACCCTTTTAAAGGAAGCTTCTCAGTTCTCGGGAACTTTGTAATCTTTGTCTGTATGTTTTCATGACAGAAGCGAAATAAATTGCATTAAAACTTGTAAGTTTCACCTACTTACCTTCTTCTTTTGTTTAACTTAAAGCTGATATCAGACGCATCATTTGAGTGAGCGATTCACTCGAGTGAATGGGATTTTTTTTGTCATTACACGTTCACACAACATCGACATTCATCATCAGCCTATTAATGTTCCCACTGCAGGGACACAGGCCTCCTCTCTATCGGAGGGATTGGGCTATAATCCACCACGCGGGCCCAGTGCGGATTGGTAGATGTCACATGTCTTCGATTTTTTGGTTCTAAGACAGGCCGATTTCCTCACGATGTTTTCCTTCATCGTTTTGAGAGCAGCGGTGATGAAATAAGTTACACAAAGGTTCGAACCCACGACATACTGTTCGTAAGTCGGGGCCACCACCACTGGGCCACCGCTGCTCTTACAGAGCACATCGACATTTCTTACTTGACATTTTGGAGCATTTAGGAATTTAGCGAGTGAAAGATACCGTGTGATGATGAAATACGACGTCGCTGGATCAATTTAGCAATTAATACAATTTTCACATAAGGTTTAATTTTATTTAGACTTTTCACAAGTGTAAGATCCCGAATGAAAGAGAGAAACGAACAAAAAGTAAAGTGTCTGATATCTGCTTTACAGACAGAACTTAACTCTAAGCATACTCGCACGAAATATGTTAGGAATAACAACTTTATTACCCTGAAAGAATAATATACTTACTGAACAAGTTTTAAGTGAGGGTGAATGGGAAAAAAGGAGTTGTGGAGGTAATATACATAATAATGTTTTTACCAACTTATAGGAGGTTTAATAGAAAATAAGATTTTTGTGTTGTATGATGTCTATAGATTGCGAACCAGTATTTGATAAAATGTTTGTAGTTTACAATTATAGCGAGATTTTTTTTAAAAGATTGCTAGTACCTACCTAACTCTTTTGATGAACAAGTAACAATTAATACAATGTATCGAAAAACCAGACTACAAATTATACTTTGTACAATTAAATATTTGTAATTTCCTTATTGTGATACCTGACTCGAAAGATTTGGTTGAAAAAAATATTAACGACTTGAATTTAGCGCCATTTGAGTTTTTGAGACGAATCTAATGAATTATTCTTATTCGTCGAAATCCATGCAGCCATTTTGAACATACGAAGTTATAAAAGAATTTACAAAGAAACTTTCAAGATACACGCAAAAACATAATCTCAAACATAATCCTGGCAGTAGTCGGGTAAAAAATAAACCATTTTTTTACTTTTTATCATAGATTTCAGAAGAAGAAGACTTCAATTTATGACTCTCTCCCTCTGAAAATTAAATAGTTTTTTTCAATAGCATTGGTATTGTAAACATCACGCCCGCATTTTGATAAAGGGTTAGGCAGAGGTATCTATCACCTTACCATACCATCATCATCTGCCTAGCCTTTTCCCAACTATGTTGGAGTCGGCTTCCAGTTTTACCGGATGCAGCTGAATACCAGTATTTTACATGAAGCGACTGCCTATCTGACCTCCACAACCCAGTTAGTACCGGATAATACGATACCCCTTGGTAAGACTGGTTTGTCAGACTTTTTTAGGCCTCTGACTACCTAACGACTGTCAAAGATCTACAAATGACAGCCGGGACCAACGGTTTAACGTGCTTTCCAAGGCACGGAGGAAGCTCGGTACGTAATGAGTGGTCACCCATCCACAGACCAACCTAGGCAAGCACGGCTTAACCTAACGATCGATCCGAGCGGCTGTTATTATTTAGCCACGAGCTCCATCATCTTACCATACCATTTAAGTGATTATCCGATGCAAGCTGCATACTTAAGTGGCTGTGAAAGCCTTCGCGTATGAATTCTTGACATCCTGTAGATATCTAATGGGAATAATATTCAATGTATACTGTAGGGAATTAAGTATATCTCTGCTTACCCCCTCTGTATATTAACATGTACTCTTGTAATGCTTCCGTCAGTATTACGATGTTCTAGTGGGACTATGTAGCTGGGATTTTTTGGGACACTTACCAAAGTTAAGTGATTGTTGTTTTTCATAAATCGGTTTTCATAAAAGCTGTGGCGGTAACCGTGTTACTGAAATGTAAAGAAAACACTGTATAAATAGTGTTAGATACTTTTTCTTCGTCTTCCCAAATGTAATCTTTTAAATTACGAAGCTGGTCCTTCTTTTGCAATATTCAGCTATCTCTTATTTTTCTAAATACTTAAGTATTTATCGATGATAATTCGACTCACAATTTATCGGTTTCCCCCATTGAGCTATTACTACTACGTATAGAGAAGACAGCGCGAACAAATCTGTCCTCCGTTCAACTGCTGTCGGCTGGCTGCAGTTCACTCAGTCGCTTGCTCGCCACAGCATTATATTTACGGGGTTAGCCGCCTCCCGCTCGCCCCGCACTGCGCACAGATTTTGTTCGCGCTGTCTTCTCTATACGTAGTAGTAATAGCTTAATGGTTTCACCGCGGTTAAAATCTCAAATTGACATAAACTCAACTCAAAACATATTTTATTACAATTAAACCATTTACTTTTAAATTTTCAAAGAGTCACAAATTTGAAGAAACAGACTCACCGCATAAACCAGAGAATACAGTTTCTAAGAAATCCTTCTAGATTATTCCAGAATGTCTCCGAAACCCTTGGAACGCTGGTGACAATAAAGTGCATAGTAGTTAGCGCAAATTCTCGTTAATGCCATCGTTATGTTGAACAGTGTAGGCGCCGCGCTAGCGTTTACGGGTTTCCACCAATTTCTAACGTTGCTGGTGGAAACATACGGGAGCTCATCAGGAGCGTGTGCTTTGTTCTACTGCTTTTTTTCCTAATATATATCTATTGGTCAAAACTGTGATGCAACAGTGAGATAATCAGCTTATAACGTTGCCAAATGCAGGGTCCCTAGCCTCTAGTCTTCTTTGTGAGAGTGAGCAAAAAGACAGGACAAAAAATACACAACATTAAACGTGGCATAAACCTATGGTGGACAGATTGATCTTTGACTAACATCCAGGACCGGCAGTCTCGGCAGAGATAACGACAAAATCTAGCTAACTTTTGATTGCAAATAACTAACAAATAAATTCGGTTGCAATAATGATGCTTGCGAGTAACGCAAGTCTCTACATCCAAGATGCATTTCACGCAAGCATCATTATTGCTACCGAATCAAAAGTTAGTGATTTTGTCGTGCCGACCCAGAAGTCCAAACTCAAGGTTTGCCAACGAGCAATGGAGCGCAGTATACTAGGTGTTAAATTACCGGATCGTGTTCGAAACACAATACTGCTCTCCAAAACAAATATAGTTGACGTGGCTCAAAAGGCTGCCCAACTCAAATGGGACGTCTGGACAGGACATGTCTACCGCATGCTGGACAAACTGTAGGCCGAAATGGCAGGTGCCCTGACTCAGTGAGGCGGGGTCGCGGTAGGCCACGATGGAGATGGCAGGAAGAGGAAGAGTGGAGGGAGGCCTTTGCCTTTTAAAAAAAAATGGTATGCAAATACAAAATAAATCACACAAAGGGAAAATTGGAGAAAATATACCCCACATTTGCACCAAGCCATAACTCTGCATAATCCTGAGACATCATGCGAGGTATTGGCACAGCGCTGGTTCCCAGCGACAGCCAGCGTTGACGACAACTGTGATCCACCAAGTGGGCCTAGTGCGGATTGATAGATGCCATAACTAATTGTCTTTAATTTTTAATTTGCTGGTTCCCTACTACGTTTATTTTTTCCATTTTTAGGAGCAGTGGTGACGAAATGATTTGCACAAAGATTAAATTATTAGTTTTGCCTTTTTAACAAGTAAGCCACGGCCGTTTTTAGGTAGGTACCACAGCTACCACAGCTTCTACTTAAGGATTGACTAATACAGGGTTAGTTTTCAATGACCAGCCAAATTTTCAGAGATGCTTTAGAATCGATAATATTTCGTTAGAATGAATAAAAAATAACATTTTTAAAATAAAATATTATTCTTGTGCACCACTAAAAAGCGAACGCGTGGATATTGCAACAGTACGATTCAGTTCAACAACCTAGATAGGTAGCAGTTAGCACACACATAAAGGCGGTGCATGCACGCACACAAGTGCATTGATTCCTAGGTTTATGATTTAGGATTTTTTTTGAACATTTTCAAATGAAAGCCTTTTTTTATTTTATATTTTTCGTCAATAATATAAAATGCACTTTGATATCTAGATCTTAATTTTAAATTTTGGCTGGTCAGTTTGTGCTATTCTCATTCCGGGCCCCTGACGTCTTAAAGCTGTATGGTTTTAATCTAAACAGAGTGCCTCGTTGGTCTAGTGATCGCAAACGCGACTACTGAGCATGAGGTGCTTGATTCGATTCCCAGGTGGCGCAAAGTGATATTGGGTTTTTCCTTCAGAAATTTCTCAGTAGCAGCTACGGAGCCTAGATTAGCGCCCGGTTGATGGCAATAGCCTCGACCTCTATCACATGGGACTTAAACATAACTGGCGAAATGTGGGTGTACTACTTGTTACACCTCTGACTAACCCTACGGGGAATACAGGCGTGATGTTATGATTTTATACTATCCAGAGTGAGAAAAAAACCGGCCAAGTGCGAGTCGGGGACGCGCGCGAAGGGTTCCGTACCATTATTTAAAAATATTAGAAAAAACTGCAAAAAAATCACGTTTGTTGTATGGGAGCCCCCCTTAAATATTGATTTAATTCTGTTTTTAGTATTTGTTGTTATAGCGTTAACAGAAATACATTATCTGTGAAAGTTTCAACTGTCTAGCTGTCACGGTTCATGAGATACAGCCTGGTGACAGACAGACGGACAGACGGACAGACGGATAGACGGACAGACGGACAGATGGACAGACAGCGAAGTCTTAGTAATAGGGTTCCGTTTTACCCTTTGGGAATGGAACCCTAAAAAACGGAGATATACAGGACGTCCAAAAAAACGCGGCGTTTTCTCATAAAATACACAACCGTACATTCCAAAGTGACTATTTAAGAAGATTTCAGCGACACTGCGCTACGTGTTTATACCGAATGCTCCCAATTGCCCCTAACACCTAGATGTTACCATTGTGCGAAAGAAAGGAATTAAACTCTTAATGATATTGCTTCTATTAATCTTTTTATGCAAGTAGGTTAGTTTTTGTGCTAACGGTCCTTGCTATTTAGTCTTGGATAATTTTCTTAGCTTGTTTTCATTTATAAGTTTTTAAACGGACATGGTCATCATTATCTTTAACACTGAACACGGGATATTTTTCTTTCGTTTCCATTTGTGTTTTGTATTATTTTATTTTACTTTCTTCCTGTCAATGGGGTAGATGACACACCAATCAATTGAGATGCTTTTAAGAGCTGTCTAAACGCGGGTATCTCATAGATTTTCTATGGCAATAGCCAACTGTGACGTCACTGTTTTTTCAACTCAATGACTCAACTATTTATTGATTTCAAAGCAACTAAAAATCGAATTTGTCAATTAATTAAAAAAAATCAGGTTTTCAGGCCCAAAATAAAGTGTTTTTTTTTAGAAATTGGTGTCTTGGAATTATTGTTTTACGGTGTCATATACTATTATTGTCTCTAAAATTTTGTCCAGTGTGTGTGCCAAGTACTTTTCAGGTGTTACCCGAAGTTCGTGAATCAATTATGGATCTTTAAAACTCTAATTACTATTAGTCTGAGAGACATAGAGATCTACGCTAGGGAATGGACAACTAAAGTACTTTCTCAAGTCAATATGTCTTGTGACTGGGACTGTAGCTTTGTTTTTTTTTTTTTTTGTATTTTTGACTTTCAAAAGTGCCGTAATGGTCTAATTGAAATTGCTTTGAGCTTGAGTTCCTGTGTCATCCTCCACCAGGGAACACGCCTCTCCGGCTGCGCCGTAGTCGGGTAAAAATAGTCTGAATTTTCATTTTAGTCACGCAATACAAGATCCTTACATCAGAAACCAGACAATAAACATGAGAAAAGTATCGGTTTTACCCTTAGTTCTTCTCCATTTGTGAGAATCAACAAACGTGAATACACTAAAAAGTATAGGAACTTTGGCTAAAGTTTCAGAGCATTTCGTATTACCATATTTTGCTAGTGGTTTCAATATGTGGCCCGCATAGCCTGTGAAGACTGCAAAGAAATAAAAAAGAAGCACCCACTTGCAATCAGCATGGTTTGGCAAAAATATTTGCTTATGATATTAAAGGTATGCTGAATTTTGCTGCAGTGAGCTGCAGGCTGCAACCGAGTATTATTTTCAATGTTAAAATCTAGGTAGAAATGAATGGGATGTCCGCGAACTACACACATCAAAAAAAGTTTGCGATCACTTTGAAAAATCGTTTTTTTTTTATGGTACATTATATTATGATTTCTTCAAAATTTCAAATCCGCAAAAAAAAAAAAAATGAAGCACCCACTTGCAATCAGCATGGTAAAAATATTAAATTTGCTTGTGTGTAAAGGTATGCTGAATTTTGCTGCAGAAAGCTGCAGGGTGCAACCGAGTATTATTTCCAATCTTAAAATCTAGGTAGAATTAAATGGGACGTTTTTGGTTATGACGTAACCACGAACCACGGTTTAAAAAATGTATGTCAATCATTTAAAATAAATGATTTGGAATATACCTGCCTGTCCACTGAAGCGGAGCTAGGCTGCGGAGCGGAGAAACGGAGAAATATTAACCAATAGGATTGCATACTGGAGCGGAGCCGACATTTTATGCATTTCTATTGGTTAATATTCCTCCGATTCTCCGCTCCGCAGCCTCGCTCCGTTTCATTGGACAACAATCTCCTGCATTAGGATGAGTGGGCTGGCCACGTCGCGGTAGCACGGTTGCACTCGGAGAGTTGGGCAAAGTTCGTCACTCCCTGGACGCCTTAGAGTGAACATCGCCGTCGAGATCGACCGCGGTGAAGGTGGTAAGACAATCTGATCATGTTCGCAAGGCAAATAATGCCAGAAATTGCACAAAACAGAGAGGTTTGGAAAGAGAAAGGGGAGGACTTTCGCCAACTACACTTACTTTGGCTTTGAAAAATAAGGACCCCTTAAAAAAACCTATGGCCTGTTTAATGCCGCCGGATTTTGAGTAGACTGTGTAATAATAAAATTGTAAATCAAATTATTAGGGTCCTATTACCATATTGACACCGATCTACTAACAAAAGCGACGTTTGTACAGTTTACACAAATTACTAAGAATAAACACAGTTCAATTATTTCTAAATTCATGTCAATTTGTGTTTCTTTATTCTTAAATGTTTTTGTGTGTACTAATCCTTACCACTGTCTTTAATTTTTAGTTTAATTCTTTTTATTTAACCATTGTGTAACTATTTGTGAAAACTTGTAGTAACTAAACTATTCTCACACGTTATCTCCGCTAAAGCTATATCTAGCCTAAAAGGGGGCCTGGTGACCTGTTACACAGGTTTTTCCCAAAAACCTACATCAGGCACCAGTCTCTCACAAAGGCTGAATACAGCTGAGACATTACACTCAAAGTATTTACGGGATAATATCCGTGGTTTTCCATGATGATGAGCTCCCGATATTTCCACGCTGTTGCAAGCATCATGATCGCGGGAATACCACTACACTACAATAACAGTATTCCCGCGATCATGATGCTTGCAACAGCGTGGAAATATCGGGAGCTCATCAATAAAGAAAACCACGGATATTATCCCGTAAGTACTTTGAGTGTAGTGAAAAACCGTGAAAGTCTTAAACAGGGCTGAGACATTATTTTATACATATTTACTTTAAGTCAGCTTTGTGAAGAGAAAATAAATGATAAATTATTTGTTTATTTTATATTATTGTGTCGGTCTAGCTGTAAGTTTTCCGAAAATAATAATAAAATAAACGATGGCGTTTGATAACTATAAAGATTTTGCCTTAAGTTTTCGCTTACAGGCGCCATGTTGAGATTTGTTAATTAATAAAGGCCCTTAAAACAACGGTAAGTAGGTATAATAATCAAAGGCCCTCACCTTCATTCTCACCTCAGTACGTTAATAAATTCAAGTAACTAAGTAAGGTAGTCGGTGCTTTTCGTTTCCTTTATATTTTCTTATCAGAGAAACACATAAGCTTTAATTTCTGATTATCTTGCCCCAACATTTCTATTGTGTTTGATTCTTTCCACATAAACAAGTAGGTCCGGGATACACCAAGCTCGTAATTATTTTTAATTGTTTAAAAAAGCCTGTTTTTTTATGAAAAATAAAATTTTAATTGGGAAACAGTAATTTTAAAGGGGAAAAAGCAAAATAATGATTTTACTACTACTCCGGTTACTCTATACTGACCCTTCGGTAGGTTACTGTGGTATATTATTAGTATTAAGGTAGGTGTAAATTATTAGTTATTAAGAATTGTGGGTAGGAGCTAAAATGTAGCTGAGCGCTCGGCCTCATTGTATGTGCTAGTCGGAATATATTCGTAACCGTGAACAGCTGTTTTATTCCTGGACCCGTATCCCGACATCCTGGTGCTCCAAACACTTCAGTTACTTTTTTATTATAATTTCTAGTTTTAAAAAACACCCCTTTTGTTTTACAATATAATATTCTTTGTTATTGTGATGGTCGTTTTTAAGGGATTCTGCAAACTTGCCTGTATCTGAAGAAGCAATGTCTTACAGCACATGTAACGGAAAAAAACTGAAAAACGTTAATATTATTTTATTTAAATTATTTAATGTGTAATTTAATAACAAAGTGCCTACAAGTTTGTGTGGAACTCTCGGTGCGTCAGTCTCACTCGCACTTGGCAAGTTTTTCTTTGAAAACGCTGTAAATGTAGTTTTCAGTAGCTCTACACTTGTTGCAATGCATGTTGTCGGAAAGGACGTGTTGAGTATGATTAATGTTCACCAAAGCTGTTTTGTTAATTGTGATGCATCTCACATAATCTAAAACGTTTCAAACGGCATTCAAGAACGACTATTTAGTTAGGGTTAAAACAATGTTTGCTCTGAGGAGCCCGTGGCTAAATAATAACCGTAACGTTAAGCCGTGCTTGCCTAGGTTGGTCTGTGGATGGGTGACCACCCATTACATACCGGGTTTCCTCCGTGCCTCGGAAAACACGTTAAGTCGTTGGTCCCGGCTGTCGTTTGCTGATCTTTGACAGTTGTTACAGGAAGTCAGACCCAAAAAGACTGGCAACCAGTCTTACCTAGGGGTATCGTATTACCTAGTACTTACTGGGTTGTGGAGGTCAGATAGGTAGTCGCTCTATGTAAAATACAGGTATTCATTTGCATCTGGTTAGACTGGAAGCCGACCCTAACATAATTGGGAAAAGGCTAGGCAGATGATTATCTTACTGACAAGATATCTTACAAACTCTAATAATTAATGAGGAGGTACACACAACATCTTCTATAACCAAACAAAAAAAGTAACAACCCTCTCTTAGTTCTGCGAATAAAATATATCTTACTAGCGGACGTCCGCGGTTTCACCCGCGTAGTTCCCGTTCCCGTGGGAGTACGGGGATAAAATATAGCATATGTTACTCAAGGTGAATGTAGCTTTCTAATGGTGCAAGAATTTTAAAAATCGGTTCATTCCTTCCGGAGATTACCCCCTACATACAAACTTACTAACAAATGTTACCTCTTTATAATATTAGTATAGATAGACAATAATATAAAGGAAACTACTTACGACCATATTTTCTTGCAATTACATTGCGACTAGAGTCTCCAATTACAGTGACATTACTGCATTTCCCTCGTAATTGGCAATTTGTTACAAAAGGTAAGTTTGTACGTACAGTCGCGGAAAGGTTATGCATCTGGTATATTTTTATATGCAAATTTTAAGAGACTATTTTTCTGTAATTCATGTTGTTGAAATGAAAATAGCTTTTTGTAAAGGTGAAGATGCAAGAGAATATGTGTTTCAATATTATGAGGTTATTTGTATTCCGGCAGCATCTTTATTTAAATTAGCTTCATAGGTTGATGAAATGACGATTTCATAATAACTTCTAGTTGCAATGTAAAATTGGAGCGCATCAAGTTATCACAAACAGTACTGACTGACGTAACTATACCTACGGCAAAAAATGTATGGAGTATCACAACTAAAAAGGGAAGTATAAAAACTTTTTTGAAAAAAAAATAACACCGACTTATAAAAAAAAACAAATTAGCAAAAAGTCAATGAAACAAACAAAGTCGCCGACTTCCAAAGGTAAATTTACTTTGTGTTTTTTTTGTGGCGACCTCTCGCGTCCAGCCCTGGTGCAAGCCATGGTCCGGAGCGAGACGGAATGGGACGCCGTCACCTCCTTCTGCGAAGCAGTAATGCTAGAGAAGGAGGTGGCGAAACGTGAGAGGGAGAGAACCTCTCAACGTCCCGGCCGCCGCGGGAGACGCCCCGGGCGTCGGGGGCCACCACCACGTGGCCCCCGGGCACCGTAGGCGTGGGCCTGTGGACGGTGGGCTATGGGCTAGCTCGCCGTCCGTCCGTCTCATGACGACAGGCCGTGTCGACGGCGCGTTCGTGTTCCACGCGCGCCTCAAAGAGAGTCAGCAAAAGGGAAGGGGTCCGTAAGGACCGATGCCTGCCGGGGTTGCGGGACTGTTCGAAAGCGATACCGTGGCCCCGGAACACAAAAGGCGATGAAGGAACATGGATGGGTTTTAGTCAGTAAAAGTCTGACACTCCCTCCTGCTCCGCCCAGAGCGGGAGGAGTTATTCGATGATTTCCCATTCGAAAAAAAAAAAAAAAAAGGGGTCCATTTAGTTTCTTGCAGCTTTTATTGTGTAGACCGCAATAGACGAAATTGTGTTAGGCTATATTTTTACCAGAGTCTAATAAACTATTTTAATTGTATTAATATCGTTTATCAAAAGAAACTAGCTCAACATCTTAATCCCACATCCTCCCGGTGTGTCCCAGCACTAAATCGTGTTATTTTAATAGGGCTGCCGTTAATAGGGCCCGTGTTAATAGGCCGATACGTGTTGAGCAATAAATTGTGCGGAGATAGGCCGCGCCGATTCTATTACGATATGTACGGGGTGAGTGCTGTAGGTTGACTACTTCAGTTTGGACGCTCGGTGTTTTGGGGTTGTTATTTGTCGAAATCGTTTAACAGGTTGATAGCCGTCGTGGTAGTAAATGTGTAGTGATGGTTCATGCTGTTTTAAGACATTCATAATTATTCTACTGCCCTTATTCCCAATTTTTTGAGGTCGCGCAGCATGTCTTTTCCTTTCATACTTTTCTATTACCCGTCGTCTCATTCGACACCTCTTATAAGACAGTACTGTCCATTTTAAGTACCAATAAGTAATACCTAAATTAATGCCTAAATAATATTATACTGTCTATAGCATCGCGCCTCTACACCTGTACACCCAAATTTCGCCAGTTATGTTTAAGTCCCATGTAACAGGGGGTGAGTCTAGCCTATTGCCATCAACTGGACATAGATCCAGACTCCGAGGCTGCTATTGAGTTTTTCTGTTAGAAAATTCCTGTTAGAAAAACTTAATAGCACTTTGCCCAACCCGTCGTGCTTGCGACAACTTGACCAAAGGGAATCCGACATAATTTCAAATTTTGGCGCTGAGCTGAGCGTTATAATTTCTAACAATTTGTTTTCGTTATTTACAATCATAACCTAATTTAATTGTTAAAAATTTAAACTTGACACGACTTCTTCATACGTTAATAGTTCCACTAGTATCGTATTTTTTATCATAAAAATACAACTATGACATTCACAAAAAATGTTTAATGTTTTCCGCGATTACTTCCGTTACAATAAATGCACTACTATGTATGAAATATCCAGCTCAACAGAAAACCTCTTACAACCTAACACAATTATGCTGAAAAGCAATCAGTGTAGAAGAAAAATATCCTCATTTCACCCCCATTCCGAGGGTCGGGAATAAAGTTGCCCACTTACACAGGCGCTCGCCGAAAGAATTAGCAAAATGTTAGGTTAGAACAATAAATTACTCGGAATCAAACCATTAGTGGCTGGCCTGAAATGTTTTAACATAACAACGGAAAAAAGGCTAAAATAGGAGATCTAGATGACCTAGTTCTGTACTTGGCTGCTAGGAAAATGAAGAAACGGTCACAGTTTGCCTGTATTTTAAGCTACTACAACAGCCCATAATGTCCACTGCTGGACATAAGCCTCTCCCATGATGGGAGGAATTTGCCGTAATCTCCACGCTTGGATTGGAGATCGCAGTGATGAAAGACTAACAGAAAACGCTGCTGCCCATTCTCTGGTCTACGGAGGTGCAAGGTGTTCCGCCTCAGACATTAGTCGCCTTATACGACACCCGTAAGTGTAATGGGTTGGTTCTATTCTACTCTGCCGGATACCGCTAAATTATTTTAAGCGTTTGTAGAAAAAACAATGGTAGATGTGGTGTTCACTAGAAACACTAGTTAGGGTTTAGAATAAAACCACCAAATTATGAGTAAGTAGATGAACTCTAAGGGTGCGTGTGCTCGCTGCCCGGGATAAGTGGGGACTACTCAAACGACGGAACCTTATAGCTCACGCTACGTTTATTAGTATATCACATCTACTCATTCTTCACTAAACATATCATTCAAGCCTGTATTCTATGAATGGTTGGATGCATCCAGAAACAATTTCTACAGGATATTTAATTCGTAAACTTGAAATTTTCTGTGCACATTGTTATCTTTGTATTGTTATCTTTGTGCTTTGTAGAATCAAAAAGGTTATTCATCATCATCATCATCACCCTATTAATGTTCCCACTGCTGGGACACAGGCCTCCTGTCTATGAGAGGGAATGGGCTATAATCCACCACGCGGGCACAGTGCGGATTGGTAAATGTCACACGTCTTCGAATTGTTTGGTTCTAGGACATGCCGGTTTCCTCACGATGTTTTCCTTCACCGTTTTGAGAGCAGCGGTGATGAAATAAATTACACAAAGTAATGCGCTTGCTGGGTTCGAATCCACGACATACTGTTTTTAAGTCGGGGTCACCACCACTGGGCCACCACTGCTCTTAAAAAAAGTTATTAGTAAGAATTAAAACAATAACAGCAAGATCTACAAAATGACAGCCTGGACCAACAGCTTAACGCTAAGCACGGAGGAAACTCGGTATGTAATGGGCGGTAACCCATCCATGAATCAACCTAGGCAAGCGTGATTTAACCTGAAGATTAACCCGAACGTCTGTTATTATTTAGCCACGACCTCCTCCCAATCAATAATTAAAATAAAGAAGTTAAAAGGCAAACATTCGGACGGCCTTATCGTCAGTAATATATCCGGGGGCGTATTACCAAAAACTTCCCAACCAAACGGCTAAACTTGTCAAATGAGCAGGCTGGAGTAACGAGAAAAGTTTTTTGATCATAGACTACCCCCCGATACGCCGGTAATCATAAGTTGGATCGGCGAATTGAGTTATGTGGTAATACTTCAAGTTGAGAAGGTCACTTTAGCTCAGTTTGCAGTTTTAATCTAGACTGAGGCTGACTTTGAAGCTAAGACGTGGTAAGCTAGCGAAGGATGTGTAAAATTAAGGGCTATATATCCCTCAAATGGATGAATGGCTTAGCATGATCCTCCGTTACGCCTAAAATACTGCAGCATTAATTTTGAAATAAATATATAGTAAAATTGAGGATTAATGCTAAAAGTCCTATGTGTGACGAAAACACGATTCCATAAACGTTTCTCGACAGAAAAAAAATCCAAAGTTACCTCCAAATCAAACAATAAATCGCTGGCATTCAAAAAGTACTTCAAATTAGATCATGAAACTTTGCATACTAACTGAACTAACTATAAAGCAGGTCTTATATGTTTTATTATTTTAGTCCAAACAATATATTTTTTGTAAATCGCAAAAAAACACTCAAATCGCACTATTCGGCCACAGTGACTGACGTAACAACCGCTTTGTATTGCAAGCTGATTAGAACTTTATTCTAACAGTATTTCAAACGAAGTTTGAACCACCACAAATAGAGTTGCTAATTTTAGGGTTAGAAGGGCCTTAACCAATTATTTTATTAGAAGTAGCCAGAAGAAGTCGTAAATAACAACGACTTGTAATAATTGAAATAACTGTCCTGTGTTTCCGTATCTTACAATAATCCTCTAGTTCCTCGCCGTTCCTCAGTCTACGCTCCAATGTCACCCATTGTTCCATTAACTACCCCCGTTACATTTTGAAAAACCCTGGGTTGCCATACTGATCAAAATGAATTATCTTTTTAAACAAAGTATAAAATTAGCCTTAAACACTCTTATTTTAATTAAAATTACAAACAAAATGTTTTACAACGTTGTATTTAAAAGCATGTTTAAAAAAGGAATAATGCTAACACAATAAGATCGCTTGATGTTCATAGCTGAGCTTATTTTAGCTCTGAGGGCAGTGACAGTTTTTCAGTTGTGATGAAAAGACATCAAAAGTCAAAATATTTTATTTCACAAAATCTGTTGAATGAAATTGTAAAAATACTAAACGAAATAAAGCTAAAAAAGACTTTTCTAGGCTTTCTAATGTTATAGAATTCTAGACTTAGCTGGATGGGACTTACCTATCGTAATTCCAAGTCAGAATTGGCTGTGAAATTGTTATCGTATAGACCATTTACAGATTAACGGTATTGGTTGTTACGTGCCAAGTGATATTAGCAAACCAATAGCCCTTTATCAAGGCTAAGTTATCCAGTTTCTATCAAGTTGACAGGTTGCTAGTTTCACAAACAATAATAAAAATACTCATTAACCACCAACCTGCATTGAGCCTACGTGGTGGAAAATTACACAGTCCCTTTTAAAGAGAGGAGACATACTTCCAGCAGTGGGAATATAGGTAATAGGTGATTATGTATGATTTTTAACAGTTATACTAATACCCCGACGCCCCAGACCAAGTATAATGTTAATAACATCAAAAATCATTTTCATTTAATTTTCAATTGACATTCAATCAAGAATAATGAGGTTGACGAAGTCAAAAGTGTAATGCATTGACTTAAGCTAACGAAAAGTGTATTTTAATCAGGATGACGATGACTGGCAACTGTCAACTGTCAACACGCGTAAAAGTGCTGTTGGTTATTTTCGTAATTTTGAGTGTAAAACTGCTATCAGTGTTTGGAAACGCAATATAAATGTACTTTTGATAGTGATTATTAAGTGGAATTGTTAGTAGCAAAAAGTGCGTGTGATTTATCAAGAAAACAGTGAACAAAACTAGGAAGTGACAATCGTTTTTTTCAAAGTTTCCTCACATACCCACCCAGCTATTTACTTTTCCGTGACAATTACAAAACTTGTCATGTCAATATGTCATCTGACATTTGGAAGAGTGTTGCCACTGTGAAACTTATATATCTACTATGAGTAGTGAAACTAGTAGAAATATGACTGGAGTGGAGCATCAGGCTCCTAGTCAAATAAATATTACTGATGAATCGCTATCACCAGCATCTCCTAAGAAACCAGGGCGTGCAACCGCCGCCACAAGCAGCAAAAAGGCCATGCAACAAGTATTCCATCCTTCTCTCTTTACCAGACAGAGATCCAACTCACTCACTGAGCCTACGCCCAAAGTATGTAGTACAGCCACTGTGCCTATAATGCTTAATCCAGGTGCAACACTAATCAATTCAGCCAACACAGCGTCTGATTCCCAAATGCCAATTATAGAAAAGCAGCCCCCCGCATGGCAGCGTGTGCCATCATCTAAAAAACGAAAGGTCACGGAGCTGTCACCTCCGCCTGCTTCAACCCAGTCAGGAAACAGGTTTGCTGGCCTACCCATCGACCTGAAAGAGGATGAAACTCGCCAACCCAAGCAAGATACTAAGCCTCCACCGATCATATTGTATGGAATAGAAGATCTGAAGGAATTAACCAAACTGATAGAGTTGATGATGCTGTCCTGCCGCAAAAATCAACAATCAGATACCTGGGTATGCATCTGGACAGAAGGCTCACTTGGCGAGAGCACATAAAGGCTAAAAGGGATCAGGCAAACAAAAAGTTTTGTGAGTTGTATTGGCTAATAGGTAGACAGTCGTCACTAAGTCTGGAAAATAAACTTCTCGTACACAAAAGCATTATAAAACCAGTGTGGACATACGGCATACAACTATGGGGATCAGCAAGTCACTCCAATATAGAAATTCTCCAACGCTTCCAAAACAAAGTATTGAAGACCCTGAGCAATTCACCATGGTTTATACGGAACACAGAAATACATGAGTACTTGGAAACTCCAACGGTCAGTGAAGAAATAGAAAACTCCTGTGAGGCATACAAGCAAAGACTCGGACGACACAGAAATCATCTGGCCACAACACTGTTGAACACCAACAATTGCATGTTCCGATTGAAAAGGACAAGATTAGCCTCAATCTGATGATTGTTTGAAAATGGGAGATGACACATCACTGGATGTGCAAATCGAAAAGAAATGACAAATCAACAAACCTGATTAAAGCTCTAGGGCTGATTGCAGATATTAAAAAAAAAAAAAAAAAATCAGGATGAAACTTTGAGTTTGAGAGCAGCGGTGGCCCAGTGTTGGCGGCCCCGACTTACGAATAGTAAGTCGTGGGTTCGAACCCAGGCAGGCGCATTACTTTGTGTAATTTAATTCATCACCACTGCTCTCAAAACGGTGAAGGAAAACATCGTGAGGAAACCGGCATGTCCTAGAACCAAAAATTCGAAGACATGTGACATCTACCAATCCGCACTGGGCCCGCGTGGTGGATTATAGCCCATTCCCTCTCATAGAGAGGAGGCCTGTGTCCCAGCAGTGGGAACATTAATATGCTGATGATGATGATGATGAAACGTTGAGTTATTACTACTACGTATAGACGCGGGGGGCGACTAACCCCGTCTAAATAGATGCTGTGGCGAGCAAGCGACTGAGTGAACTGCAGCCGGCCGACAGCAGTTGAACGGAGCACAGATTTTGTTCACGCTGTCTTCTCTATACCAGGCCTGTGTCACTCCGCATGTAGGTATTAAAAACATACCTACAGGCGGCGGCCATTGCGCAAGGGCCAATCTAGTAGGCTGCCCCAAGCGAAAGAAGACATACGCGCGCGCTATTTGTTCGACCACGTTCAACTTTCTCGATAATTGCAAGATGGACACAAAACGAAAAAAAGCAAAAAGATACTGTGCAGTATTTAATTGTTTAAATACGGATCGTGATCGAATTTTAACTTTTTTTTGGTTGCCTAAAGACGCTGACAGGTAAAATCTACTTTGATTGGATTACATTATGTTCCTATTTGAAATGAAATTAATTCAAACTACACACCCTTTCTCCCCTTGTCGAACAAAGTACTATTCCAATACCTTATAAGTATGTAGAAGTACAATAATACAGACATTTTAGTCGTTTCATTCGAGTTGCATTTCATTTGTCGTATTCATTTACGAACTTAAGAGCCTGTATTTGCTGTTTTGGTGATATTGGGCGATCTAGATCTCGGTATCTATCAGACCTAAGAGTTCGCTATTTGGACACCATTAAACTTGGACTTATAATCATTAAATCTGTTGAAGCGAAAACACGATTGGATAGAATAATCCCGATAGAAAAAAAATACAAAAAAAACTCGTTTTGCACTTATTTTGAGTTGGATCTCTGAAACCCTAAGGAATTTAATGATGATTTTTAGCCTAATAGATACGTAACAATATTATCTTAAATCGTGTTGACTTAATTTTTTATTTTTCTACTTGGTTTTCTCGTAATTAGCAATACGTGATTTGGCGCTTACGTTATTTTATTCTAAGCGAGCACACATTCTTTCTATCCCTTGTTTTGCACGCGGTAGTAATAGCGCTATCCTTTTCAACCGTTCCCTTCAGTAACGAACGGGCCATCCCAGAGTGAGGACGTATGACTTTGCTGCGCGCGGTCACGTGTTCTACGTAAATTATATTCCGGAGATTGTACACCGACTACCATATTTTGATCTGAAAAGTTTTTTTTATATTTTCATTTTATAAACAAAGAACTTTGCTTGTTTACTGAGATTGTTAAAATTTTGTTCAGCTTCAATACTAATGTTATGATGACGGCGTAAAGTTTGTATTCTATGTTTGCGTGTTTGCAAGTTTAGATGTAGAGGGTAATCTTCGGAACTACTGATCCGATTACGAAAAATCTTTATTTTTTTTAAAATTATGTTATCGCCGAGTGTCAAAGGCTATTTGCAGGACGTTCCCGTGGGATAGTTTTAGACCATAATACGTTGCTGTCTCAGACATAATGAATGTGTAAATGGACCACCATGAATGGACTTCAGCTTTGATAGCTCATATTTCTGAAACGTGACGCTTTAGAAGATTATGTACCCAACAAAATTTGCTTGTATATGTCGCAGCCAATTCGTATAACACGCCGTTTCACATAATGGCGCGCCGGATTGAAAAACACCGTCGTTATGTAATACGGCGCCCTCACGTTCAGCCGGATTGTGGTGGGGCGATACGTTCGATAAGCGGCGTCCAACGTTTAGCCGTATTGTCAGCAATGCCGATACCTCAAATAACCTACTTAAATTGTCCTAAAAGTCTTGCTAGCTGGCATGAGGAGTGTAGGGCGAAGGCCGGTGGAGCGACGACGACATTTGTGACAAAAAGTGGATGTGTAATGTGAAATGCGAGTCGTAGCGAGCGCGCGTCATGGAGTCGTAGCAGGTTCTAAATTTGCTTATATCTCGAAAACGGTGCGTCCTATCGCAAAAATAACGAAAAATTCACCCCCCTTTTAGAAACCCCTGCCACGTAATTCTCAACATGTAGGTAAAAAAAAAAATTAAAAAATTCGAAATAAAAAATGAAAAAAGCAGGAAAAGCGGCCATTTCATTGTGACATGGTTGTCGATTGTGACGCCATGTTTCTTGTTATGATCATGCAGCGCCACTTGCGGTGATAAATGGAACTAAAACTTTCAAAGCGGTATCGACGATGCGTCCGTTTGTATAACGGCGGCACGTTATTACGCCGCTTTGACGAACGCGAGGAGCTCATTCAATGCGGCGTACTTTATTTCAGCCGAATTGTAATCCAGCTGAACGTGAGGACGTCGTATTACATAACGGCGGCGTTTTTCAACCATACATAATAACGGCGCGCCATACATAATAATGGCGCGTCATACATACGAATTGCCTACGACATTAATCAGACCATTTTCTTTCTTTCTTTTCACTTAGTTTTTAACTAATGTCTGACAGTTTCGGTACTTTATGCGGGTTACAAGTTGAACACAACAATGTTTTTTTTTAGGGATGATCCTGACTAATAAAATATGATTCTGTTTAGTCCGTCCATTAGATTATCGAAAAATATTGGATACATGTTTTTTGTTTTATCAAATTAATAAAATTGACGAAGATAAAACGCGTCAAAGATAAAGAGAGGCTTGTGACGTCACTTTCCGGTAAAAACTGTACTCAAATGTAACGTCACATGAGTTTTCGACGCACTGTATCGGCTTCAGTTTTAGATTACGTGAAAAAATAAAAAAAAACTGTACAATATTTTTGCAAATCTTTCTGACGTTAATTTTTTGTTTGTCATCTACCCTATTGTATTGTTGATGAGTCGACGTACACGATAACTGTCAAATGTTTGCAATGAATAGACAGCGGGTCTAAAATGGCCGCTTTAGCAGAATCCACGCCAGAATCTTAGCATGAATCACGTTAAAAAATTAAAATGGACTTTATGGTTATGGTCATAAAGTCCATTTTAAGAATTTAAAATTTTTAACGTGATTCATATTACGATTCTGCTAAAGCGGCCATTTTAGACCCCCAGGTCAGGTCCCCTCAAATGTGTACGGTTCTTTCCTCAAAATCATCTTAGATATTAATCTCCGTTGATCTAATTTATTATGACTTAACCATCATAACATCACGCCTTTAATCCCCGAAGGTATAGGCAGCAATGCACCTAACAGTACAGTACACCCACATTTCGCCAGTTCTGTGGAAATCCCATGTAACAGGGGCCGAGCCTATTGCCATCAACCGGGCACAAATCCTAACTCCATGGCTGCTACTGAGAAATTCCTGATGGAAAATCCAATAAGACGACATATTGATTGTGATAAGCACACAAATTCATGACTTTTATTTCTAAACCGTACTTACTACTTAATATGTAACTTAAAAATAACTCAAAGATCAAAATGGTTTAAGCGATCACTACACTCGATCTTAACCCGTGTGTGCGTGTATCTGCATGAACAATGCACACAAACATAGGATCGCAACGAATTTGCCTAAACTCTAGCGAGTGGATTTTATACTGCGGGCTCTTAAACTAAGACCCCAACGCAAAATATTTACGGTGATACTATAGATGATACCTATGGAATTCTTTTCAATTTAAAGGAAGTTTGCGAATCCACACTAGATGGCGTAAGTAGTTTCTCGAAGTACCCTAGTCCGCGGCTCTTTCAATACGTATAACCACGTATAACTTATTATGAACCGTAGTCCAGTAAATTAAGGCCCATATTCCCTCAAAAAAAATTTGGTAGGTATGTAAATAAACACGTGCTCGACTGGAACGCGAGCTAAATTAAATCATATTTTTTATCAGATTAAGTACATATTTCTTTGAAAACCATTGCGAAGTAAAGCTTCTGTAACGCTAGTTATTATTCTGTGTGATAAAAGTCATAGTTGAAAATCAAAGCGCAGTAAAAGAATTCTACCTTATTTATAGGCCCTGGTTACAAAATGCTTAAGCCGGGCACGCGAAGTAGGTGCTCTTGCGTTACCTGTGGATTCTTCATCATCAACATCATCATCATCAGCCTATTAATGTTCCCACTGCTGGGACACAGGCCTCCTCTCTATGAGAGGGAATGGGCCACGTATAATCCACCACGCGGGCCCAGTGCGGATGGGTAGATGTCAAATGTCTTCGAATTTTTGGTTCTAGGACATGTCTCCTCACGATGTTTTCCTTCACCGTTTTGAGAGCAGTGGTGATAAAATAAATTACACAAAGTAATGCGCCTGTCTGGGTTCGAACCCACCTGTTCGTAAGTCGGGGTCGCCACCACTGGGCCACCGCTGCACTTTGTGGATTCCTCATGTTAGTCAATTTAATAGCTTATTTATTTAATTGCTATATTTTCCGAGCATCAATCAAACGAGTTTTTGACGCTACTTTAAATCTAAAACTACATCAAGATGCATCAAAAACATGGAGTTTCTCTCACAAGCGGTGGTATATCTTGCATATTTGAAAAGATGCTGGCTTCTCAAACGATGCCACTTTGCCTTGTCAAATGCAGAGAGCTACGAATTGACAAACACAATCTTTAAACATGCTTTAAAACTGGAATTTCTGGGAAATAGAAGTGTTTTTTTAACCTATTGCTAAGAAAGAGATTTTAAAATATCACTATGTCAATTTAAAGTAGTACCAACCTAATTATGAGTTTATTTTACTCAGTGATATATCACTATGTCAATATAAAGTAGTACCAACCTAATTATGAGTTTATTTTACTCAGTGATATATCACTATGCCAATATAAAGTAGTACCAACCTAATTATGAGTTTATTTTACTCAGTGATATATCACTATGTCAATATAAAGTAGTACCAACCTAATTATGAGTTTATTTTACTCAGTGATATATCACTATGCCAATATAAAGTAGTACCAACCTAATTCGTCTTCTTCTTCTTTGCTCCATCCCACATTAAGTGGGGTCGGCTCTCCTAATTTTCTTGCGCCATGACGTTCTGTCTAGGGTTGTCGGGTCGGGTAGTTTTTCTTTATTTATTAGGCTGGTCATACTAGTGTACCATGTGTACGGAGGGCGTCCTCTACCTCTCTTTTTCTCCGGTAGATTTAAGACTTTTTTAACTATGTAGTCCTCGTCTCTTCTCATTACGTGTCCATACCACCGCAGACGACTTTCATTAAGCTTTTCGGCTATAGGGGTTACTTTAAAGCTGCCTCGAATGTATTCATTCCTTACTTTATCTAGTCTTGTAACCCCTCCTGACCACCTTAGCATTTTCATTTCAGTCGTGTGAAGCTTTTGGACGTGTGTTTCTTTTACAGGCCAGCACTCTGCTCCGTACAAGATAGCTGGTCTCACTGCCATCTTGTAGACCTTCCCTTTTGTACGGATGGGCATGCTTTTATCACACAGCACTCCTGTTAACGAACGCCACTTTTGCCAGCCAACGTTTACTCTATGCGCCACGTCTTCCTCCACACTGCCGCTTTCCGTGATGACTGACCCAAGATATTTAAACTGTTTCACTTTTGGGACCATTGTCATATCTGGGTAGTAAATATTGGATGTATGTGAAGTTTTGCTTAGTTTGCACTCAAGGTGTTCTGTTTTAGACCTGCTAACTTTGAGTCCTGCTTCTTCCAGGGCTTGAACCCACTGGTGTAATGTAGATTGTAGTTCGTTAGCTGAATTTGCAATAAGAACGATATCATCTGCGTATAGAATATTCCAAGGAAGTGCGGCCTGGATATGTTCTGTTATAAGGTTCATTACCAAGTTAAATAGAAGTGGACTGAGTGCCGAGCCCTGGTGGACTCCAACTTTGACTTCGAAAGCTTTGCTAAGGCCTGCTGGGCTTTTTACTTTAGTAGTGACGTTTCGGTACATGTCTTGTATCAATTGCACATAGGTTTCAGGCAGGTGTTGTGCTCTTAGTGCTTGCCATACTAACTGTCGCGGTACTCTGTCGAATGCTTTCTCAAGATCTATAAATATGAAGTGGAGATCTTCCTTGTTCAGTCGGTATTTATCGGTCAGCACACGGATTGCTTGGATTGCGTCGGTGGTTGATTTTGATGGCCGGAACCCGAACTGATTTGGAGTTATCGTCGAGAGACTTTGAATGCGGCTACTTAGTATGCGCTCCCATATTTTGAGTGTGTGTGATGTCAGTTTAATGCCACGGTAGTTTCCGCACTCAGTAACATCGCCTTTATTTTTAAAGAAAGGGATGAGGTGGCTGAGGCGCCATGAGTTTGGCATGATTCCGGTTGTTAGGATTAGGTTAAAAAGTCTTGTGAGCCATTCTATGCCTATTGGCCCGAGCAGTTTCCAAATCTCTGCTGGGATTTCGTCCGGACCTGTAGCTTTGCGGTTTTTCATATTTTTGACGGCTACTTTTACCTCGTCCATACCTATCTCCAGTAAGGGCCCTTCAACGGATTTCAGGGTATCTTGTATTTGACTAGGGAATTCCTCATTCATAAGTTCTTTATAATACTCATACCAGCGAGTTGTTATTTCTTCATCTAAAGTTAGTAATATTTTATCTTTGTTTCTGATAAATTTGCTAGTTTTAGTATCCTGTGTAGATTTGTGCCTAGATTTTGCTAGTTTGAAGATTTCTGCATCTGATTCCGCTTTATCAATCTTATCATACAAGTCCTGCCGCGCGGTTGCCCTGGCCTGTGCCACAGTTCTTTTTGCTGCAGATTTTGCTGCCTTATATTGTTCACGATCTTCCTCCAGCTCTGAGGCTTGCCATGTTTTAAAAAGTTCTTTTTTGTGTGCAACGCTTCTTTTGACCTCCTCGTTCCACCACGATGGGTCTTTCCCTGTACTGAGGCCACCTTTGGCTACACCTAGTTTAGCGGTGCTTTCGCTGTGACAGTATTTTTCGAAGCTATTCCACATCGATTCAGTTTCGGTATAGGTCGTTTCCATATCTTTCTTTAAGTGCTCCCTAAGATCTGTAAGGAGTGCATCGCCTTTAGCGCTGGTAAGTTCTTTCCATTTGATTCGGGCAGTCCTGTCGATTGTGTTTTTAATAGGCTTGTGGAGTGAGTATACTCCTACTAGGATTCTGTGTTGGGAAGTAATCGGCTCACCCGGAATAACTTTACAATCTTTGAAATGCTTTTTCAGAGAACTGTCCGCTAGTATGTAATCTATTTGGGACTTTTTACCACCACTGCTGTATGTAATAAGGTGATCCGGTTTTTTCTGAAATGTAGTATTTATTATAGTCATTTCATGTCGTGCAGAAAATTCCATGATACACTCGCCCTCTTTATTAAGACTTCCAAATCCGAATCCACCGTGGATATTTTTGTATGTGCTGTTAGTTTTCCCCACATGTCCATTTAGGTCACCCATAATAAGCCTATCTTCTTGCGATGGTATGTTCACAATAATTTCATCAAGGTCTTCCCAAAACGCTTCTTTTTCGTGATCTTGACATCCAGCTTGAGGTGCATAGACACAGATGATATTTATAATGGGTTGTTTATCAAGAGCCAATTTGACTGCCATGAGACGGTCTGATTTTCTTTCAATGTTGACGATTCTGCTTTTGAGATGGTGATCGAGCACAATGCCTACTCCGTTCTGTTTGTTGGTCGTTCCATGGTACACCAGTTGATAGCCCAGTCCTAGGTATCTGGATTTTGAGCCCTTCCAGCGCGTCTCCTGTACACAGCATACGTTTATGTTTCGCCGTTTCAGTGTTTCTGCCAGTTCTAGACCACGCCCAGTCAGTGATCCCAGATTCCACGTCGCTATTCTAAGCCTTTGTGTAGATTGCGAAGATTTTTTCTTGTCATTTGTACATGTAACGTCGCTTTGGGGGAACGCCCTAGCATTATTCACATTCGCAGTCTCCACGTCGCTTAAGGGGAACGCCCTAACATTTATACCCTTATTCTTTTTAGCCTTTTTCATAATTAGGAGAAGTTGGTTCTGGTTTTAGTTTTACGGCCGGTTACCACCTGACGCCAAGGATGTAGCCCTCTTGGAGGACTTGGGAGCCGCCGTTGACCTTCCGGTTCTTCCGCCGCCTTCCCTCCTGATTACCCCATCCTGGGCACTCAGCTCGCCTCAGCAGCCTCTGCTCCGCATATGGCGGAGGAGCCTACGGGCGGGGTTTGATAACGAAGTTCTCCGTCTTCGGCCTTGTGGTCCGCGGGAGGTATTTTATTTCCCTCCTACCCTTCGCGTAGGGGCACCTGCTGCAGGCACGCCCACACGACGAGCATTCCCCTATCCGCCACCCGGGGACGCGGTCTCTAGGGAGTGAGGCTACCCCGAGACTTAGTACCAACCTAATTATGAGTTTATTTTACTCAGTGATATATCACTATGTCAATATAAAGTAGTACCAACCTAATTATGAGCTTATTTTACTCAGTGTTACTGGGTTTTTCCATCACGAATTTCTCAGTATCAGCCACAGGGTCTGGATTTGTGCCCAGTTGATGGCAATAGGCTCGCCCCTATTACATGGGATTTAAACAAACGTAACGTACGTCAACGTTTCTACTGGAAAGATTTATTCAATAGATGAATTGTAAATGATTTTTGACTACGAATTAAATAAAATATAAACTGTTGTTACGATTTTGCTTTTGTTTTATGTGATTTTTTATTGATTATTTGTTTATTTTATTTTGTTATTTTTTATGTTTATTAAATATTTCTTATGTATCACAGACACAATGTAATTTGTTATTGAATAAATGAAATGAAATGAATTGAACCGGCGTAATGTACTATGGTGGTCTTTTCCGTCTGACCAGTTTAATTTTTTTTCGCTTAAATCATGCAGAGGCACGCCCCCTTAAAGTTTGGGCCTATTAGGAAAGCGTCAACTTTGGCGCGCAAAATAACAATAACTCTCGTTTGGCGTGCGTCGTCAGTGCGCTCGGCCGATTCGGTCCCTTTTAATTCATTATTTCTATACAAAGTCAACGGGGCGGGGCTAGAGAGCGTTTCTATGTTGCGAGTGCAAGCAAATATTAGCTTAGTGGTGGTCAGGCGGGAGTGTCCTCGATAGTACACATGTGCGATTAGGTACACATCTAGTGCTAATTAAGCCGATTCCAGTATTAATTCAGTGTATAGCACTACGATCTATTTCACCATAGCTTTGCACCGAGATAACGTAAGTCGGTGCAGACAAGCAGAAAAGCGTAGGTAACAGTAGTAGCAGCTGATTGTGCTAAATCTTAACTTCAGCTAAAATATGCTTGTCAACTGAAACAATGTAATTAGTCCGTCAGTTAGATTATCAAAAACTATTTGACCCGTATTTTTTCTTTTGTTACGTAAACCAAAATTGACGAAGATACGACGCTTTTAAATTTCTCAATACGTAACGCCGTGGTATAATTTTTAGTACGTTCTGACGTCACGAGCCCCCACTACCGAGTTTTGACTCGTTTGATCTTTGTCAATATTCATTGATTTACAAAAACAAAAAATACGTGTCCATTGTTTTCCAATACTGTAACTGACGGACTAAATAGATTTGCAAACTATTGATGGTGGAAACTAGCCTATTGTATTGCTCTTGCTTCTACCCGACTGCAAGGAAAGGGTTATGTGTTTCGCGAGTATCATTATAATATTCTTTATTCCCTCATAAATGATAAATGAAATGATAAATGATGTTTATTTTGCAAGTAGGTTTTTACAAACACTTTAACACGTAATTTTTTTAATCTAGATGGGGCCGGTGTTTCGTACCTGACTACTCTGAGAAGAAACAGCCGAAACAAACTCAGAGGTCATAGTCTCTTTTTAAAGTCCAGACAATTTTGCTCAATTCACATGAGGACTATGCAGATTAGTGTCTGAGATGGTCTTTTGAAGAAAGAACCATACAGATTTGAGTGGACCTGTCCAGTCAGTGCAAGCATTTGTCAGTTAACGTGTAGCTCGACTTATAACTCAAGGAGCTCAACGAATATAACGAACATATCTACCAAACCACTCGATAATAATAATAAATATTGCTGGACATTACACACAGCGCCATCTAGTGCCACACTAGGCTTGTGTCGTGGACACCAGATAGACATAGATACTTTTTGTTTGTAAATACATACTTATTATACATAATAAACATCCATGACTCGGAAACAAATGTCCATGCTCATCACACAAACATTTGCTCCGACCGGGATTCGAACCCGGGACCCTAAGAACGTAAGACAGCCTCACTACCGCTGCGCCGATCGGGTCGGATTTCTTTAACTAAGGTATCGTTAAAGGAGACAGTTTTTTTTAGGCCCTCTTCGGTGTTGCATAAATATTATTCATATTACACCAAAAAAAAGTAACCATTTTATTATAGTAATAAACGAAATATTACACAGAAACGAAACCGGAATCTTAAAATCATAATAAATAAGTTATAATATGATATTTTTTTGCGAGTCAAATCATTCCTGTTGTGATCAATGTTATATGACAGAAAATACTTACGTAAATAGGGGCGTTTTTATCCGTTTACAAAAAAAAAAGTACGGTATCCATTGGTAATAATATCTGCTTTAATTATAATAGAAATAAAATATAACATAAAAATAAATAATATTAAACTGTGAGCTTTTTAATGCTATTTTTAAAGGTTTCCACTAAAATCTTTTATATGGTATGGAAAATCATCATGGCACGGAACGTTGTAAATCCGTCTTTTTGGTGGTTGACAGACAACTTCATTTGACATTTACTCTTTTTGACATTTACAACTTCATTTGACATTGGTTGCATTCCGTATTACAAAATAATCGCTCACAGCACTCACATCAATATTAATATTTTGCGTTCCGATTTAGATATCACGATTATGACAGCTAAGAACTGTCATCAATTCGGAACGCTCGTGAACGCGTTGCCAGTGATCATAACCCCAATCACAAGACCTATTTTTGAAAATGGAAGATAAGTTGGTTGACTTATAGACTCTGATAACTCAGATTTTGAGATAGAGAACGCAGATTCGTCCAGTGATGAAAAGGATGACGAAAGTGTTTATATTAGCGTATTTTGCACCCGGCAAAGATTTACCCCTTAAAAAAATACCACGAATTACAAATAACATAGATGCAACGATAATTAAATATAAGTATAGTTAGATGCGAGTCTTATGTTCATAACAAAACAACACAACCTGTCAACACAACTGTCATTTTTGACAGCGCTCACGGTGTAATCGCAAGATGACGCATGTCATGACGTCATCTATGACGATTCAAGGGACATCGTTATTGCGCTCACGGTAATTCGGAACGGGTTTATGGACGCTCAAATCGATTACAGCCTAATTCGGAACGCAGCTATTTTTACTCAGTTTATTTCGTTTTTTTTTAAAGTGTTTCTGCGATTTATTTGCTTAAAATGAAAAACTATTTTATGAAAATGGCATCTGCTGGTCGTTGTGTCAATTGTGCAGTAAGATTTCAAGGCAATGTGCGAATACAATTACTTTCTGACTGCTACAGACGTGCAGCAACTTGTATGGTTATTGTTAGATACACATTTTCATTTTCGAATTTCTCATCATTCCGGTTAGACATGGCATATCTAATATTACCACTGTAATCTAGAAATTATAAGGAATAAATCTATATACGTTTCATTAATATCTGCTACAATTTATGGGGTGGCCTGTTCTCCAAACAAAAAAAATTGACTCCTTTGTCTCATTTGTCAGTGTTTTAAGATAGGTGACGCGAAAAAAAAACAACATGACGACTATGAGACGCTTTTCTTAATATTTTTTTTTTGTTACCGCAATATGGATATCAAATTAAAGGACTCATCGTGAGGATTTTAAAATGCAATACCATGACCATATTATCAATTAGAGAATTAGACCGTTTACAGAATTAGTAACAAACGTAACAAAATAAAGACAAAATTCTCCATCTTACCGACTTCCCGACTATTCTCGACTGAACTTGTTTTTTTCTTTTCTGATCCGACCCCTGATCAACACCTGGCATCCATCACTCCCCAAGCTTTTGACAGAAGATAATTACAATACGCGATACATTTCAGTGTGAATCTAAGCAAGTTCAAGTTAGTTACTTAGCTTCGTAGCTCCTTAAGCTGATCATAGCGAAACATTACAAGATCAGACAAGCGAACGATTCTCTTGTTATGCAAATATGACATAGTGGAAATTGTAAGAGTAGATAGTAGACAGAGACTCAACAACAAAAACAACAACAACAACAGCCCATAACGTCCACTGCTGGACATAAGCCTCTCCCATGACAGGAGGAATTGGCCGTAATCTCCACGCTTGGTAGGCGGATTGGAGATCGCAGTGATGAAAGACTAACATAAAACGCTGCTGCCCATTCTCTGGTCTACGGAGGCGCAAGGTGTTCTGCCTCAGACATTAGTCGCCTTATACGACACCCGTGAGTGTAATGGGTTGGTTCTATTCTACTCTGCCGGATACCACACGGCTAACAGAGACAGAGACTCATCTCTATGATATTATTATACTTTATATTGAAACTAAGTAAAATGTTGACTGATAATTTGATTTTGGCAAAAAGAATGATGGATTCTGTGGCTTTGAAAAACTTTACAATCACTTACATACAATTTTTCACCACGCCTCTAGTCACCAAAGGGTAAGCATAGGTGTACACTCATCAGTTAGTTACTCAAAACCTTAACCATCTTTAAATCAAGCGTTATCTATTATCTTTCGTAGCTCTTCGATACCCGCAATTACAGACACAATTAAAATAACAATGCATTCCGCACCCGATCGGGTACGGCTGAGGACATACAGGTTTAAAGCAAACTTAGAGGCCTAAATCAGGGCCCAGAGAACTACTACTACTTTCAAATATATAGTATAATATTTTTGCTTGCCCGTCTTTCTACATCGTTCTCACATATATTTATGTAATCTCAACATGAATTCTTTTTTTTTGCGTATTCCAATTGCAATGCAATGCAATTTTTCATTTGTTTTTACTTTCCATCATCGGTATCATTGGTTCTTCAGTTATGAAGATTTGTAAATAGGTACTCCACACAAGACCATAGTACAAAGTTCGGTCTCTGTAGATTACCTCCTCAATGGCTCATGTATCGGCGCAATATTACGAGCAGTACAATATAATTACGGCATAATTTGAGTGTGTCGCTACTTACTACGATACGTTATTTGCTATTCAATGTACGTGCGTTCGCATTGTTACTAGACTGAAAACAAATACATCAGCTGCCATGCCTTTCCCAACTTCATTTGTTATGTTGAGGTGGGCTTCCAGTCTTACTGAATATGCCTGAATACCAGGAGATTATAAGGTCAGACTGCTTGTCTGACTTCCACAACCAAGTTACTTACTGAATAACACAACACCTTTAAGTAAGACTGAATGTGACAATCACATGTATTTATTGAGAAAAAAAAACCGGCCAAGTGCGAGTCGGACTCGCGCACGAAGGGTTCCGTACCATTATTTGAAATAATTTTATTCTGTTTTTAGTATTTGTTGTTATAGCGGCAACAGAAATACATCATCTGTGAAAATTTCAACTGTCTAGCTGTCACGGTTCATGAGATACAGTCTGGTGACAGACAGACGGACAGATGGACAGACAGCGAAGTCTTAGTAATAGGGTTCCGTTTTTACCCTTTTTTTTTTTTTTTTTTTTTTTTAGGTTGTTCTCGTGTCCCCTGACATTGTCAGAGACCTTATTGGGACTTTTAATATGTTTATGATTCTAGTTTGTTTAGATTTCGGGCTGTAATTTTATTTAGATAAATTTTTGTTGCTACGAATTGATGCTATTTTCAATACACAATATAACAGGTTTGATAAATAAACAATATAATTATTTTAAGCTATAATGAATAATCTAATGCCCTATGCTTTGATCCTATATCCTTTCCAGCAGAAATATTTATATAAGATAAAGGATAGTTATTTAATTGTCTCTATTTCTGTTTACTACTTTAGTTGAAATTTTGATGCAGAATTCTAAAAATATTTTTCGAGATTTGGTGTCACCAATAATTTTACTTATGTTTGTTTTGGTTATATTCGTCTCTAGTCTGTGCTCCGTGTTTTGTCTCTCGTCGCAGGAGACTGGGCATTCTGTAAGGATGTGCGCGACCGACTCCACTGCATCCGGTTCACAGATGCACGATGGGTTCTCTTTACACTTGAAACGGTGCAGGTATTCAGAGAACCCACCGTGCCCCGTGAAAATCTGCGTTAGGATGCCTGTGGGTTGCACCTTCTTTACTATTGTAAAGGCGTCAATTGCATCAGGGAAGAATAGTTTTGTCACAGAGGCTGTTTCGCCGTTCTTGTACCTCCGGTTCCATTCGTCGAGCGACCCCAAACGGATCTGCCGCTTGACGAATGAAACCGGGCAGCGGTCATAGTCCGGCCTCTTTCTAGACCGGAGTGCAGCTTCTTTCGCGAGGTGGTCCGCGCGCTCGTTGCCTTCGAGCCCTGCGTGTGCCTTTACCCAGAACAAGGATACATCTTTGCTCTGGGATAAAGCCGCGGCAACGTTCGCTCTCGCCTCTACGGCCAGTGCGTGGAGGGAACCTTGGTTTGTGACTGTCTGTAGTGCGGCCTTTGAGTCACTATAGATACCGAAGGTTCCCTCTTTGCGCTTGAGGATTTCGCGCGTGGCTACGCATATGGCCAGAAGTTCCGCCTGGTAGACTGTGCAGTACGGAGGCAAGCTAAGTTTGACAGACTTGGTCTCGGCATCACCCTCCCACAGAGACAGTGCTGCTCCGACCTTGCCCTCAATCTTGCTGCCATCCGTGAACACCTTTACTGCTTGACTGTTGTGGCTGTCCACACCGGTCTGGTCTTCCAGGCATACGAATTCCATGGCCATATGTTTCGCCGGGTGCGGAGTCTCCGTAAATGCCACCACCCGCTCCACCTCCCTGCCCGCTAGTGCTGGCTGTGGCACCCCTCTCTTCGCCTCGTACAGAGAGGCTGCTTCCTGTATTCGGAGGTCGAGTGGGAGTATCCCAGCCAGCACCAGGGACGCGTTCAGTGAAACGGTGCGGTAGGATTTACAGAGCTTCTGCGCGAATCCTCGTTGGACCGTGTTGAGGCTTTTCTGCACTCCGATCTTTTTCGCGGCCGGTGCCCAGGCGCTTGCCGCGTACAAAATCACCGGCTCCACTGCTGCCGTGTATATGGTGTGGATGATCTCCGGGTGAAGGCCCCAGCTCACTTTTGCCGCACGTGCCAGCTGCTTGTATATGTTGACAGCTTTTCTGCATACGTTTGCGACATGGGAGTTGAAAGTGAGCTGGTGGTCGACGGTGAGCCCCAGTATTTTGATTTCCCTAGACATGCCAATGTCTACCCCGCCCATGCTCAGGAGTGGGACATCGTACTTTAGCTTCTTGGTTATCACCATTGCACAGGTTTTTTGAGGTGCAAACTTCAGCTTATTTCGGATGCCCCACACCCGAACATACTCGAGGGCGGCATTGGCATGCCTCTGGACTTCTAATGCTGTCTCACCGTCGAAGATCATCAGCACATCATCGGCGAACGCCTGGCAGTGGACGCCTCGTTCATCCAGCCCCTTTAGGAGGGGGTCGAGGATCAGGTTCCATAGGATCGGACCACCAATGGACCCCTGCACACATCCCTTATTCGTATTTCTCCGACATTCGGCACCAGCATATCGGACTCTGACGCTCCTACCAGTCAAGTAGCTGTCTAGCAGCCTCCTGAGGTTCACGGGGCACTTTTCCTCAGCCAGTCTGGTCCTGATGGCCGGCCACCATGCGCTGTCAAAGGCTCCCTCTATGTCCAGTGATACAACAGTGATCAGCTTCTTTTCACTCAGCTTCCCTTTGATATATTGTATCATGGTGTAGAGGGAGTCTTCGGTGCTCCTCTGTGGCATGAAACCAAACTGGCGAGTACTGAGCCGCGGGATTAAGTGCCATTTCAGTCTTGCTACTAGCAGCTTTTCCAGGGTTTTACCTAGGACTGGCAGGAGGCCGACTGGCCTGTACGATTTAGGGTTGGTGTAAGACTCTTTGCCGGGTTTTCGGAGGACTACCACCGTGGCCACTTTCCAGGCCCCAGGGAAGTGTCCGTGCTCCAGGCACTTGTTGGCGAGTGCAAGGAACACCCCTGGGTCCCGGGAAATAGCTTGGGCACAGATATCGGCTGTGAGACCGTCTGCCCCGGGTGCCTTCTTCGGGTTGAAGCTTTCCACCGCGGTTTTCAACTCCTGAAGTGTAAACGGTGGGTCATGTTGTTCATCATGCGCCCAATCGTTTACACGACAGGCCGCTTCACGTGTCCGACGGTGGTCAGCATTTTCACCCTCCTCTAGGTCTTCCGGGTAGAAGGTCTCGGCCAGCAGCTGAGCCGATTCCTGTGCACTCAGTGGCACTCCGTCCTTTACCAACGGCAAGTCCTCTTGTCTTTTGGCGGTCCGTCCTATGACCCTGTAAATCCCCTCCCACATTCCTTCCCTGTCTTGTTTTTGACAGAAGCCCTTCCAACCTTCTGTCTGCGCCTTCAATGCTAGGGACTCATATTTTTCTTTTGCTTGCAGGTACTCATCGACGACTTTCTGCCTCCGGACCGGTGCAGCGCATCGTATGCGGCGTCTCCGGGTGTTCACCTCCGACATTAGCTCAGCGAGCTCCTTGGACCACCACGGTATAGTAACTTGTGTGTTCGTTTTAATTTTATCTAATGTATCTTCACAAGATTCTGTAATTTTGGATATGTATATATTAATATTATGTTCTAAATCTGTTTTGTTTTCTATTTTACCAATTTCTGTAGAATTTAAATTTGCTTCAGCTTTTAATTGGGCCAATTTCGCACGAAATTGGCTCCAATTTGCTTTCTTTGTGTTGTAGAGTCTTGTGGTCCTGTTGATATTTATTCCCTTAGACTTTTGAAGATTGATTTTAAAAGCTATACCGTTGTGGTCCGAGCTCGTGAGGCCTTCCTCGACCCGCCAGTCCTCCACCAAGTCCAGCAGCTCCGTTGAGCAAGCTGTTACATCAACGAAGCTGCTGTACAAGGTGTTACCTCTGACGGTGTCGAAGGTCGGAGTGTTACCGACGTTGAGTACCTGCAAGTGCATGTCCTCCAGGGTTCCCGACATGACCTCCCCCTTGGTGTCGGTTACCAGGCTACCCCACCAGGTGCTCTTGGCGTTGGCGTCGCCACCAATGATCATCCTAGTGGGGCCTATTTCCTCGCGAATCTGCAAAAGCTGCTCCAGGTATGGCTGTATGGGTTGGTCTGGTTCGAAGTAGATGGAGACTACTGCAATTTCCCAGGCGCTGGTACGGATCCTCACCACCACGATGTTGTTGGTGGTGAGTTTCGGACACTGTGTCACGTCTAGATCGTGATCGAAGACGACTATTGCCGCCTTCACAGTTCCACCTCCTTGTTCAGCGCACTGGTAGACTCTCGCTCCCCGGTAGTCTCGCATCCTTTTAACCCCACCCACATACGGCTCCTGGAGCAGTGCGAACGCAACCCTCCGCTCACTAGCCACAATCATAAGTTCTTGGGTTGCTAAGTTCTTCCTCTGCAGATTCGCTTGGATTACCTGGTAACTATTAGGGGCACTCGGGTTTGATCGGGAGGCCCTGGATGAGTCCCTGGTGTTTGTTGCTGTTGGTACCACAGGCTCGCCCTTAGCAGTACGCCACCGACAGTCGCGCCAATGCGTCCCACTTGAGACGAGTTGGGCACTGGCTGTCGAAGGCGTTGTGATCTGTGTGGGTCAGCTTGGCGGATACGCAGTTCCTACATTTTGGCGCTTCTGCAGCCAACCGTGAGGGGCAGTCAACCCTCAGATGGGGGTCACCACAATGCGTGCAGAGGTCTGCGGACTCCGTGCACAATTTACGGCCGTGACCGTATCGCAAGCAGCGGGTGCACTGAATCAGTGGCGATTGGTCCAGCACACGCACCCGCTGCAGGTCGATGTGCACTCGGCCCGCGTGCGTCAACCTCTGCCATACTGACGGAGACACCTGCATGATGATGTGAGACGTATGGGGGTTCCTCGTCCTACGACGGTACTTGACCCCCATCCTCGCATCATCTGCAGGGAGGTCCCCAATCAGGTGGATGTTCTGTCGCTTCAGCGACTCGATGACCTCCTCATCTGAGTGACAGGAGAGAACGTCCATTATAATCATGAGGGGGTCTTTGTTCTTAACCTCCTCTACAACGAGGTTCCCTGCCTTCTTGATTCTCTCCGTCACCCGAGACAGCTCTTCCCTGGTCCTGAATCCGACCACCACCTTTTGGTCCCTCGCCTTTCGCAGCCTTTCCACCCTGGTGCCCTCGTTCTTGGCGTCTACTGCCGTCCTTAGCTTCTCAATCACCTCTTCACCCGTGTCTTTGTCATCGACTGATGATACGATCATCGAGTGAAGAGGCGCTTGGATGTGCTGCTTCGGGACAGCGGCCATTTCCGCGAACGTGGCCCGCGACAAAGCGAGGTGCCTGTTGAAGGTGCTCCGACAGAGCTCGTGTGTGCAGCTGACATTCCTCCAGCGCCTTTTTGTGCTGCTGGAGGTTTTCCACGAGCTGCATCATGAGCTCTGTCGGTGCGCTGGGGGCCGGTGTCAGGTCCTTGGGGGCCCTCTCGGGTTCGACTGCGACTCCCGATATTTTGGCCCTCTCTGTCTCTCCCTCCTTGACCAGTTGGTAAAGTCTATCGACTGCTTTGATTAACCCCTCCTTAATTTCCTTTTTTAAGTTCTTGGAGCTGTCTAGGTGCAACTTGGCTTTGGAAAGACACGCCTTTGCCTCCGTAGTTCTGCTTAAGTATTTAGCTGGTGGCGTTTCTTGAGGCGGGCTCTCCAAGGTCCTCCCCGGCAGCTCATATGTTCCTGTCCTTGCTCTCTGTGTGGGGATTAATTTGGGCTTAGGTTTGGGAGAGGTGGGCTCAACTGTCTTATTTGGAGGGGTGGGAACGGGTGCCTTCGTGGGTGATGTTCTGGCCTTTGGGAGTTGCCCCGATTTATGTTTTTCGGCCTCCCATTCCCCAATACTGCGCCTCACTGAGGGGCCAGCTGGGGCTGGGCCTGCCTCCTCCACGCCTGAAACTTCCTGCGCATCCTTCGGCTTAATGGGGGTCCTCAGCCCGAGCATGTTTAAGACTTGTCAGAGGACACAATAGGTAATTTAACTAAATCCCTGTAAAGGGGGGATGAAGTTGGTAAAATAACGTAATCAGGTGTATAATAATAATATGATAAATGTAAATAAATAGGTCCTTATTCAGGACTTAGTCCAGCAAAATAAAATAAATTAAAATGAATAAAATTACTGTCAAAATTCAATCCCTACAACTAAATTTTATGCAAAATAAGCGTCAAAACCATACAATGTCGATTTAACGGACGTACCACATGTAAAGAAAGCAAATCCTGAATAAAAAATTTTTGGCCGAAAACCTAGTCCACCTTCCTTATATATGATAGGGCGGGTGGGTGGGCAAAATTTTTTCGAGCTAGCGGCACGGGCGAGGTGTCCAGAGACGCGTCTCCGCGCGGGCTATCGAACTGCGTTATCAAAAAGGGTAAGTGGCGAAGAAAAATTTTGAGTTTTAGTCGAAATATTAGTTTTTTAAAGAAAAATTTTGGAATTTCTCCCCACAACCTGGAGACCGGGACACGGGACGCGGACCGGAAATCAGGGATGAAGGGTGAGTGCTATTTGAACTATAAACTGAAGCTAATTTTGTAAAAGAATTTTGAAAAACAATTAATTTTCAGGATTTACTTTGGAAATCGAAGTATTTTTGAGTATTTCGCAGGGAACAGGTCCAGACGCGCGTGCAGGTGCGTGCGATATCGTCAGAACGTAGGCGGAGGCCTAGTTTTGTCTAAAAATGCTGAAAACAGCTTCAAAATCGCGTGTCTGGAAGCGAAGATATCAACCCTTTTTTTACCCTTTGGGTACGGAACCCTAAAAATGGAATTTCATGTGTGACGCACTAAATATTGTTTTCCTAAAAACCCGAGTAAGCGAATTGGGGTTTATTCATAAACTCGACACAAGAAACTGGATCCACCATTTCTGAATTTAAAAAAAAGGAAAAATCAGAAATGGACACGCGTAAAAATCTTTTAGAGTCAAGATGACGAAATTTTAATAATAAGTGATACTAATTTTGAGTTTCGCCGACTGTACACACGTGTGTCCAGTTTCCTGTGTCGAGTTGGTGAATAACCCCGAATTGGAACTAAACAATTTGTTTTGTAAAAAAGATTCTAAGTCTCTGATCTTTTCAATAGGTAATAAAAAAATCACGTGATGCTGCAAGGGGCCATCCCCTTAAGGGTCATGATTTGCTAAAAACTCGAATCGATCCTGCGACTTCTCACTCCGAAACCAGAGTCTCCACTATCGAACCACCAGAACTCAGAATCACGCATGTGCCTCACGTATTTTCCTGTACCTTCTTCCTTATTCCTTATCCGGCAAGAATAACTCTTTGTGATTGATATCAGCATTGATATTGTAAGGATAATGAAATAAATTATTATTTGTAGTTTGTTTGTTACTTTGTTACCTGCTAGGAATGGGCCACCCAACAAAACAGCCTTCCTTTGTGAGTACCGTAAATAATAATAATAAATAAATACATTGTTTTTATTGTTTTTATTCGGAACAACATAGGAACCATTTTTGTTAGTACACACATAAGACTTATACACTAGGATTAGTAGGTAACAATTAAGAAATAACAAAGAGAAGCATATTAACGGCCTGTTATTGAATCATGTACTTACGAGGCATTTCATGCGTACAATGATTCTGCATGAGATGCCTCAGTACAGGAGCTCTCGGGTCCTCGGCCACGACTTTCAGGATGCTATTGCTACTCTCCCGAATCCTCCTCACAAGCGATGCCACCTTTTTCCTGATGATGACATGGAAACCATCTGTACGCGATTGGGCAAACGTCCCTGAGGCACTACAGAAACTTAAAGCCTTCCATTGTAATTTTTAGGTTTCCGTACCACAGTCGACAAACACGGAACCCTTATTAGATCACTTTGTTGTCCGTCTGTCTGTCTCTCTGTCCGTCTGTCAAGGCCCCTTTTCTCAGGAACGCGTGGAGGTATCCAGCTGGAATTAATAAGAAATACTCAGGTCGTACTCAGGTCGTACTCGGGTCGTATTCAGGTCATACTCAGGTCGTACTCAGGGCGTACACAGGTCGTAAACAGGTCGTACTCAGGTCATACTCAGGTCGTACTCAGGTTGTACACAGGTCGTATTCAGGTCGTACTCAGGTCGTATCAAAAGATATGACTGTTTATGTCGCATATTTTGCGATTTCACAAGGGAAACAAAACTTATAGGGCAAATTTGGCAAGCAATGTTCTCCTGAGTGCTAACTGTACTTGCCGTACAAAAAGTTTACCAAATGGGATTCAATGTATGAAGATCAAAATAGTTACGAAATGGGATTCAATGTATGAAGATCAAAATAGTTACGAAATGGGATTCAATATGAAGATCAAAATAGTTACGAAATGGGATTCAATGTATGAAGATCAAAATAGTTACGAAATGGGATTCAATGTATGAAGATCAAAATAGTTACGAAATGGGATTCAATGTATGAAGATTAAAATAGTTACGAAATGGGATTCAATGTATGAAGATTAAAATAGTTACGAAATGGGACTTTTGTGATGCTATTTTGTTTAGTTGTCGAAATGGGAAAGTTATCAGATGGGCCGGAGCCGTCTTACAGCACATGTTTGTAATGGAAAAAATCTGAAAACCGTAAACAAAATACCTACAAGTTTATACATTATCGCTTATCTGCATCTGCATAATCCAACTGTAATTTGCGGATTTAAATGAACACAGACACACAGTTATGACCTGGATAAATATACAATATACTTTTTATCCAGTCACATAAAGTTATTTACCATCTATAGTGAAACTGCAGTTAACAGGTCATAATCTGCCTAATCTTCTTCCAACTATGTTGAGGTCGGCTTCCAGTCTAACCGGATGCAGCTGAATACCAGTACTTTACATGGAGCGACTGCCTATCTGACCTCCACAACCCAGTTAGTACAGTGTAATACGATATCCTTTGGTAATACTGTTTGTCAGACTCTTCCGGGCCACTGACTACTTGCAACGACTGTCAAAGATCTACAAATGAGAGCCGGGACCAACGGCTTAACGTGTTTTCCGAGGCACGAAGGAAACTCGGTATGTAATGGGTGGTCACCCATCCACGGAATAACCTAGGCAAGCGCGGCTTAACCTAAAGATCGACCAGAGCAGCTGATATCATTTAGTCACGAGCTCTTTTAAACCGCAGTCAACAAGTCCAGTGAGATAGTAGAAAAAATAAAGATTAGAAGTACGAATTTACACCCAAAATTCTCAATTCTCGTACCGTACAACCACGGTAAATGAAACTTTAATATTACACACGTACGTGACTTCGTCTCCCTGTGTAAACTTTAGACTATGGTTACATACATACATACTTAGTTGTACATAATATCTATTTAGTCTAGTTATAACTTAGACTTACTAGTTTATAGCAAGTTTAGATTTGTAGTTGATATGAACGTGTCAGTTTGGGAACGGGGTCTGATTTTGTGTAGATTGTTGTTATGTGGCTAAATGGCCGAAAATAAAAGGTGTAAATGGACTCTTCACTAAGCCGTCAACCAAGCGTTCTGTACATCAAACTCCTCCTCCTCAAGTCGTGCTCCTCATTACTGAGGGTCGTGATCCTCCCTTGAAATATTTTTTCCCCTGACAATATTTCGCCATCTCCGTCTATCCTTGGCCAAGTGAAGCGCATCATGAAATTTCGTTCCGAGAGAAGAGCTTATCTGGTCGGACCATCGCAAAGGGCTGCAACCTCTTGGTCGTTTACCATCCACCTTGCCGGTAACCATCAGTTATTCGAGGTTATTGCCATCTTTCCTCGCGATATGGCCGAAAAATTCCAAAACTCTGCGGAGGCAGGTCGTAGAGAGTCTGGTCTTTATCTTAAACTCGCCTAGGATGGACTCGTTGGTGCGGGATGCCGTCCAGGGTATATGAAGCATCATCCTCCAACACCACATCTCGAAGTCTATACGAGTCCGGTCGGCCTTTCTCAAGGTCCAAGTTAATGCTCCGTATCCAAAAATTGAAAAGACCAGCGTATTCACCAATTTCACTTTGGTATTTCGCGAAATGTTGCGATCTCTCCATATTTTTTGAAGCTGAGACGTAGCATTCTTGGCCATACCTATGCGTCTACGGATTTCTTTCTCGCATGACCCTGTGTTGGATATGTTCAAACATCAAACTAAGCAACCGCAAAAAATATTGCTGGAAAACGACTTTTTTTTGGGATGATAAATCAATTTACGGTAGGACTCAATGTAACGCAGTCAAAACATGTGCTGATGGATACATTAAATTGTACGGGGGTCGTTGACGTATTTAAAGTAAAGTAACAACTTTAAAAACTTGTACTTATTTAAAAAAAAAACCTTCGGAAATGTTAAAGCTTTTGCCCCCAATATCTCCGTAACTAGAAGGTTCCCAGGTATGGTGTAGAACAACAAAATGATCGCAATGACGAGGAGAACAAGGTGCTTTTCGACTTCGTTAAGAGTCTTGTTACAGCATTTATAACTGATCGGTAAGTTCTAAGTGACATAATATTCTATGTGCTTACGTTTATTCATAAACGCTGCTTGAAGTTAAGTTATGATTGATGATGTTATTATTTTTTTGGGTTTATATCGTCGTGGTCGTTTTACTTTAACTACAGTTTGAGTACAAAACCCCATTAAGGATGTCGGTAGAAATGAATTTGAAATATTAGTTCAGTTCAGTTATTATTGTGTGTATTTCCAATGTCAATATTTCCTCATGAGGGTTATTTGGTATTTTGACTGGTTCAAATAGTGCCCATGTACTTTTTGACCACGGAATAATATTTCCATTATTAATATTTACTTAAGAGTGTTATTTGGTGTTTTGAATGATTCACGGTGCAAACACGTCCTGGGTTTTATAGAGCCGGCGTATCGGCTAGTGGTGTGGGACGCTCTCGAGCTAGATGGACCGACGTAGTTCTTGAGTTAAATCTTAACAAACAAACAAAAAATCAAATCTGTCCTCTTTATAATATTCGTTTACTACACACACTACACTACAACAGCCCATAACGTCCACTGCTGGACATAAGCCTCTCCCAAGATGGGAGGAATTTGCCGTAATCTCCACGCTTGGCAGGCGGATTGGAGATCGCAGTGATGAAAACCTAACAGAAAACGCTGCTGCTCATTTTCTGGTCTACGGAGGCGCAAGGTGTGCTGCCTCAGACATTAGTCGCCTTATACGACACCCGTGAGTGTAATGGGTTGGTTCTATTCTACTCTGCCGGATACCACACGGCTATGTATATATTCGTTTAGATAAAGTACAAAGACCCAAACTCTTGAGTCAAGAGTCTCAATTTGTAGTTTTCAGAACTGCACCAGAGCAAAACTTATCTGGATCTTTTTATGTGACTGGGGCAGACTAGATGCAGAAGACAGGGGTCAGAGTGATGTAGGGCAGCTTTAGAGAGGGCCATGTCCAACTGTGGACTGCGATATGATGAGTTATGTGATTGAGATGCCAGTACCTAAACCTAAAGGCACATAGGCTAAGCGAATCATCTAACTTTAGACTGAATTAACCAATTTTCTCCTACTGAACAATAGGGTAGATGACAAAAAAAAAAACGAATTATTCCGTCAGCTATATTTCCACATATTTTTTCTTTTTTCACGTAAACAAAAAATGAAGACGATACAGTGCGTCGAAAACTCGTGTGACGTCGCATTTGAGTATATTTTTTACTCAAATGTGACGTCACAAGCCACTCATGATCTTTGACACGTTTTATTTTCGTAAATTTTTATTAATTTGATAAAACAAAAAACACGTATCCAATATTTTTCGATAATCTAACTGACGAACTAAACAGAATCATATTTTTTTTAAGCAGTCATCATCCCTATTATGTCTGGTTTAAGAAACTTCAGCGAGCAAAAGCTAGTAATTTATAACAATTACTAGCTTTTGGTCGCGGCTTCACTCCTGTTATTTACGGAAATTTACCCACGGGGAAGTTCTAAATGTAGCCTACAACACTCGGGGATAATATAGCTTTCCGTGTTTACGAAAGAATGTTCGGAATCGAATCAGTAGTTCCGTAGATTACCCCCCTACATACGTATATGTGATATGTATAAATGTATGAACCATCATCATCTGCCTAGCCTTTTCCCAACTATGTTGGGGTCGGCTTCCAGTCTAACCGGATGCAGCTGAATATCAGTATTTTACATGGAGCGACTGCCTATCTGACCTCCACAACCCAGTTAGTACCGGGTAATACGATACCCCTTGGTAAGACTGGTTGTCAGACTTTTTGGGCCTCTGACTACCTAGCGACTGTCAAAGATCTACAAATGACAGCCGGGACCAACGGCTTAACGTGCTTTCCGAGGCACGGAGGAAACTCGGTATGTAATGGGTGGTCACACATCCACAAACCAACCTAGGCAAGCACAGCTTAACCTAACGATCGACCCGAGTGGCTGTTATTATTTAGCCACGAGCTCCTCGAAAAAAAGAAAAATGATGCTCCTAGAAAAATGTATGAACCATTCCCATAAAAAAAAAAAAACTTGCATCAGCCTACAATAAAAATTGTTTCACTATCACACCATCTAATACCATAATTATAGATATTAACTCCAAACAGCTAATCATCTAATTTCCTCTACGTAACTCGTTTCATGTAACTCTTCCTCAATTGTAGAGCCATCATATAAAAGTTATTATATTTCCTGATCCAGGTCTGTTTCAACAATAATACGGAAGTGCAATAATGAGGCAGTGGCGGTGTTGCCAGCGTCCTATTTTTGCCTTCCTTTGGGGAGAATTTTATTAGTGTAGGCTGTTGAATTTGTGTCAGCTGTTATAAATGGAAGTTCTACAATATTAAAACTGATAAGTTTTGTGCTAAAAATGGGTAAAATATTGGTTTTTTCGATTTCTGGATTTAATCTAGTGTTAGGTTATTAGTAATTTGGACTCGTTCCTGACCGATTGACCAGAGAAGGTAAAACACCGGGAGAGTTGGAAAGGAATGTGAGAGGCCTTTGCCCAGCAGTGGGACAGAATAGGCAAGTAAAAAATTAGTATCACCCTAACACTTATCTACACTTATATTATAAGGAATATAGAGGAAATTCTTTCACCATTAGAAAGCTACATTCATACTGAGTAACATAGGCTATATTTTATTCCCGTACTCCCACGGGAACGGGAACTACGCGGGTGAAACCGCGTGACTTCCGCTAGTTGCGAATATAAGTCGCCTGATAAATTGAATTGAATTAAATCCTCAAAGGAATCGTCTTTTCATGAAACAACGGGTTTGAATAAAAACAACGCAAATACATGTTTCAAGTCGATATTCTCTTCTAGTTTCAAGTCGACAACAATTTGAATGTCCATGATCATCGTTGATTCCTTCTCAAAATGAACATTCTCCTGATCTACAAGAAAGAAGCTATGCCTAGCTTGTGGCTCTGCGAATATGTCACAATTATTGAGGTACATTTTTGAGTACCTTAGGTACTCAAAAATGTAATTTAATTACTATTTACCAATTATATTACTTAACCAATTTTTGACGACCCGAATGGCACAGCGGTAGTGAGGTTGCCTGACTTTCTTAGGGTCGGGTTCGAATCCCGGTTGGAGCAAATGTTTGTGTGATGAGCATAGACATTTGTTTTCGAGTCATGGGTGTTTATATGTATATTAAGTATGTATTTACAAACAAAAAGTATCTATGTAGTATATCAACTATCTGTTGCCCACGATACAACCCTCGTTGCTTAGTGTGGCACTAGATGGCGCTGTGTATTAATTTCCAGTGATATTTATTAAATTTTAAATTTTACGTTATCTGAGAGACAACGAACGAAACCAACCCGAACTCCCTCTGCCAAAACATACATACATACATACAGAATCTCCAGGGTAATTTCCTGAATACGCTGGCAACACCGCAGTTAGCGCGAGGCGGCCTTGCGTCGCGTCCAGAATGCTAACCAGTGACTGACGGACAAAGACTCATTGTTGGGCCAAACACCTCGGTACGATGGGGCTCACGAAACGAGGAATGGTTTAGTAAGTGTTTAGGTTCCGGAGATTTTGGCTTCCGTAGTGAGGGTGACGGTTTCACGAGGCTGCGGGACTGTTCGAAAGAGATACCGTGGCCCCGGAACACAAAGGGCGATGAAGAAACATGGATGGGTTTTAGTCAGTAAAACTCTGACACTCCCTCCTGCTCCGCCCAGAGCGGGAGGAGTCATTTGATGATTTCCCATCCGAAAAAAAAGGGTGACGGTATTAAACATTATTATTATTAGCCTATATTGTCCCACTGCATGATAAAGGCCTCCCTTCCCTCCTTCCACATTTCGCGATCTAGTGCGATTGTAGGCCAATCCTTTGCGAAAGAGTCTAGCTCATCCCGCCATCTCCTTCTGGGCCTGCCGCACAAACAACAAAACAAAACAAAAAAAAAACAAAAAACACAAACAAACAAAACAACAGCAAACAAACATGTTTTGTGTTTTTTTTTCTAACATTAAATAAATATAAATATCGCTGGACATTACACACAGCGCCATCTAATGCCACACTAAGCAACGAGACTTGTGTCGTTGATCGAAGCACCAGATAGTTGATATACTACGTATACATAGACACTTTTCTTTTGTAAATACATACGTATTATAAAATATATAAACATCCATGACTCAGAAACAAATGTGTAATGTGTTTGTGCTCATCACACAAACATTATTTTGCCCCTACCAGTATTCGAACCCGGCACCCTAGGTACGTAAGGCGGCCTCACTACCGCTGCGCCAATCGGGTCGTCAAAAATAGAACATACCATTCATCATCATCATCATCAGCCTATTAATGTTCCCACTGCTGGGACACAGGCCTTCTCTCTATGAGAGGGAGTGGGCTATAATCCACCACGCGGGCCCAGTGCAGATTGGTAGATGTCACATGTCTTCGATTTTTTTGGTTCTAGGACATGCCGGTTTCCTCACGATGTTTTAATTCCTTCACCGATTTGAGAGCAGTGGTGATGAAATAAATTAAACAAAGTAATGCGCCTGTCTGGGTTCGAACCCACGACATACTGTTCGTAAATCGGGGCCGCCACCACTGGGCCACCGCTGCTCTACAACATACCATTATGTAATCCTATTTAGGAGCTTTATAGATGACTCTTCTCTGGACTGTGTTCTGGTGTTCAGATGGGAGACTTTATATCGTATCCTGGCTGTCCTGTTGTTTTGCACAAAACAAGAACCGATGATCGCAACTGATAGTGAAAAAACCCGTCGCCTTACCCTTTGGGTACAGAACCCTAAAAATAACAACTATCTTTCTTTTGACTTTTCGAACTATGTTAGGGTCGGCTTCCAGTCTAACCAGCACCCCTAGCCAAGTTGACAATCTATAATCGAGAAAACTATTCAAATGAATGGGAATGACATCATCTCAACGTTAAATCACGTGATCAACACAAACGAATAGAAAATTCGTAGACAAGTTTACATCGTTCAAAATGATAGAATAGAATGTTATCGTTTCTACAATGTTGAACGCTAGACTCTCACTATAGACTAAAGTGTAGGTATTTTTCACAGACATTAGAGAACGAGCGATCGACTCAGTCGTGTCAACTTGGCTACCAATTTAGCGCTTTCTACAATCGCTTTCGCCGAGGCGTTTACGATTGTAGAAAGAGAATCGATACGAAACGTTTGTAACTTGGCTAGGGTGCAGATCTTTAATTCTATCTACCTTTGTAAGTCTTAATAAAAAAGTTCCGATGTAGACCGCAACCACAAATCGAACAAGATATAGTTTCCACGTGACTCTATGAAAACTGTATCAGATAGCAATGATATTATCTACAGAATTACCCGATTCCATTCCCCCTAAATGGGGGGCAAGCCTTTTGCCAACAACCAAGAAAACGTATATTTAAACTGCTACTGAACTACTACTACTACAGTTGCTACCAGTAAAGATGACAATAGCGCTCATTGACCCCCCTACATTTATTAAAGTTTTTAACTTTAAAAACCAAAAATATGCCTGTTCAAGTCTTGAATCGTCATCTATCGTGATCTTCAACATTTTTAGGGTTCCGTACCCAAAGGGTAAAAACGGAACCCGATTACTAAGACTTCGCTGTCTGTCTGTCTGTCACCAGGCTGTATCTCATGAACCGTGACAGCTAGACAGTTGACATTTTCACAGATGATGTATTTCTGTTCCTTTGTTCGGTACTGGACAGATTCTTGGATTGGACAGATTAGTTAGTTCGGCAGATTCGCTACTCGACTGATTCGTGGATTCGTCATATTCTAGAGTTCGACGGATTAGCTATACGACAGAAAATGAACAGTTGTGCACAAAAAGATTAAACAAAAAAAACAGCCTGAGCAGGGTATACCTACTTATTTGTAATTTTTCTAAATCTATGATTTACAACTAATATACTCGTATGCTTAAGTATGTAAACTCCTTGAATATTAAAGTAAAACCAGGAGGGGCTTCAACGACATAAAATAACTTTAATTATATTTTACACATTTTTCTAAGAAGAAATATTTTAAAGAAGTGACAGACATCTTATTATTTTTCTTGATGCTTGTCAATAGTCATTCTACTCATGAAGGTTCCATATAGCTTCACCTTCAAAGAGTATACAACTCTTAACATCTTCTCTTGAAGCTAGGAAATGAATGCAGTCTTTAAACATGCAGGCCAATCCCTTGACAAAGCATAGCCAGCCTTGGCTTATACAGTGCCTTAGTAAACATATCAGCATTCTGTACCAATCTTTGCAATCATCATAGTCCCATCAGCTATGGCTTCTCGTATAAAGAAGTGTCGTAGCTTTATATGCTTCGTTCTATTGTGGAACTCATATGTCGGATTCAGAGCCAGCTTGATGGCAGACTCGTTATCCACGTGGAGAACAGGAGTCATCGTTGATTGCTCTATGCCTTCAATCAATCTTATAACCCATATTATTTCTCTTGCAGCTTCACTTGCAGCTACAATTTCGGCTTCTGTGCTAGAGATCGCAACTGATGTCTGTAATTTGCTTCTCCATGATATTGGACCTCCGTAAACACATACAAGTCCTGAAGTTGACCTTCCAGTGTCAGGATCACCACCATGATCCGCATCGCTGTAACAGACCAGTTCTTTCTGCGTGCCTTTTCTGTATGTAATGCAGTAATCTCGAGTACCATTCAAATACCGAAATATTCTTTTTACTTTTGTGATATCTCTTTTTGTAGGAGCTTCTAAGTGTCTGGATGCAACACTAAGAGCGTAAGCTATATCGGGCCTTGTGCCCACCATCAAATATGCAAGGGCTCCAACCGCTTCTCTATAAGGAAACGAATTGTCTCCTCCAGCATCTTCTCTCAATTCGGAGTCTTTGACTATCGGTGTAGCAGCAGCCTTACTATTCTGCATACAAAATTTTTCAAGTACCTTCTTAGTGTAGGCACCTTGATATATTTTGATACAATCTTCCTCTTTCTTTATTTCAAGTCCTAGGAAGTAAAAGGAATCTTTGTTATTTTGGGCCTTTATTTTAAATCGCTTCTTTAGACTTTCGAGAAAAACATCGATTAGTGCCTGTGACGTGCTAGCAATTATGCCATCATCAACATATAGGGCTAGAAGCAGCCTGCTTTCTCCCTTTTTCATAGAGAATATACAAGGATCTTCTCCTTGTTTGAACCCTGTTTCTAGAAGAAAGCCTTTGATGCAATTGTTCCAACACAATGGTGCTTGTTTAAGTCCATATAAACTGCGTTTCAATTTGCATACTTTGCTAGTTCCATCGTTATATCCTTCTGGCTGTTTGACGTAAATTTCATCATTTAAACTTCCATAAAGAAATGCAGTTGACACATCAAATTGCGCAAGAATCATACTGTCTCGAGCAGCAATACTTAGTAGCGTCCTGATTGAGCTCATTTTTGCGACTGGACTAAATGTTTTCTCATAGTCAATGCCTTTCTTTTGTGAATAACCAACAGCTACTAGTCTGGCTTTATACTTCTCGATATTTCCGTTCGAGTTTCGTTTAATCTTGTAAACCCATTTAGTTGAAATGGCTTTGCGTCCTTTGGGCAATTGCATTAAGTCCCAAGTTTCGTTATCTTTCAGGGAACTTATTTCATCATCCATAGCATTGCGCCATTTATCTTTATCAACAGACTTCATTGCATCTTTGAACGTCTTTGGTTCTTCTTTATGATTATAGACCTTTTCAACACAATTAAGAACAAATTCATCAAATCTATCAGGAGGTTTGATTGTTGAACGATCTCTTAAAGTCATTCTTTCTGGAACATGTTCATACGGTAAAATACTTCCCGTTGATGAAGTACTGTCGACATCAGAGCCAGACTCAGCAGTTTCGAAGTTAACAGAGTCATTAATTGGATCAATCGGTATATTATTTGATTCAACAGTTTCTTGATCGTCTATCATCTGTGAATCTTCTTCTGGTACGATAGGCTGTAACGCTGGTTCAATAGTGGGTATTGGTATAACAAAACTGTTTTTGTCTACCTTACGTGCCTCGTCTACTGCGGTCTGATTTATAGGTTTTTCTATGAGAGGGCGTTCATCAAAAATCACATCTCTTGATCTGATAAGCCTATAATTTTCTTTAGACCATATACGGTAGCCATCATCTCCATCATACCCAACAAGAATTCCTTTTTCGGCTTTCTTACAAAGTTTCTTCCGTCTTTGTTTAGGTATGTGTGCATAACACGTCGATCCAATAATCCTCAAGTGTTTGATGCCTGGTTTCTTTCCAAAAAATAACTCGAAAGGTGACTTTCCTTCAACGGTTGTCGGTCCCGTTCGATTGAGTATGTAGACGGAAGTATTTATTAATTCCGCCCAAAGTCCTTGTGGTATTACATCATGAGCATGCATGATTGCCCTAGCAGTTTCAACTATAGTCCTGTTATCTCGTTCCGAGCATCCATTTTGTTCTGGCGTATAAGGCATAGTTAAACGCTGTTTTATACCATTCTGTCGAAGTGTATTGCATACCTGCGCATTATCAAATTCTCCTCCATTATCGCTTAGGAAGTTTTGAACAACATGTCCAGCGGTTCTTATCTCAGCTAGAAACTGTTTAAGTTTGCTGTGAACTTCGCTTTTGTTTCTCATGAAGTAGACTTGACGATATCGAGAGTAGTCGTCTTTGAAAAGAACAAAGTATCGAAATTTGGAAATTGAGTACATAAATGGTCCACATACATCAGAGTGAATAAGCTCTCCAGGTTTTGTCGCTCGTTCTCGTGTTCCGAATTTCAACCTGTGTGCTTTGCCATTGATACAACCTTCACATAGTTCTGTATTATAGTCCAATTTTAAGCCAAATTCCTTTTCTACTACCTTTTTTACATGTTTTTTATTCTGATGTCCTAAACGTTCATGATACAATTGTAACGATTGTGAATTTGTGACAAGGTTTACTTCTTGCTTTGGTGTGACAATTTTAACATTAAGTAAATAAAGCCCTCCAAGCTTTCTTCGCTTCCCGTTCACTATTTCTTTACCGTTTTCATTCAATGTACATGATTCTGTGCGAGATTCAAATATACTATTCTGTAGTTTGTCTTGAGCAGCAAGAACTGAAAATAAATTTCTTTGTAATGCTGGAATATACCATACATCTTTTAAAAGAAGCTGTTCGACTCGTCCATTTACATCAGCATTGAGACGTATTGTTCCTTTGCCAATAGCATTGATTGTCTGTCCAGATGCTGTAGTAACAGTGTGATTATTTTGAAAATATTCAAAGCTTTCAAATAAGTCAGACCTATTCGTAACATGACTAGTTGCGCCATTGTCTACGTACCAACTATTTTTATCTGCTTCTGTTGTATCTTCAACTGACAGAATTGTTAAATTCATGTTGTTCACACTACTGGTCGAATTCTTTGGTGGTCTCCCGTCGGAAATCCATTTATGACATTTTTTGACAATGTGACCGACCTGTCCGCAATATTTACACTTTAATTGCTTTTTGTTAAAGTTGTTCTTACTCTTCTCAGATTTTACTACAAGAGCTTTCACATTAATACTACACTCTGCTTTATTTAGTAGCGCTCTTTCATAGGCACATAACTGTATCGTCAGATTCTCAATGTGTCTATCCTGTTTTGCCATCAAAAGCCAACTTGACTTAAATGCAAAATACTGTTCCGGAAGTGTATCCAGTATCTTACAAATTACTAGGATTACTGGTAAATCGTTTCCTTCTAATTCAGTATTCAGGTCGTAGAATAATGATTTTATTGCAGATATATGTGTGGTCATGTCATGCTCAGGATGTTTTTGGTAACTGAAGAACTTCATGCATAAGTCGTAGCTCTTATCTTCTGTAGCTCGGTCGTATAGCCTCACAAGTTCATCCCACATGTCCTTTGCTGTACTGAATCGCATTACTTTGTGCAACTATATTCTATCCTCACTCATGTTTGACGAAAGTACTAACTGTGCAGTATTGTCTAATGTTTCAAAATTTGTTGACTCCTTTTTAAATGTTTCTAACTTTTCGGGTGTGGCCAATGCTCCTGGGTGAGTGGGCATTTTAGTTGTACCCTTTATGACATCAATTGTACCAGGATAGCTTTTAAGCAATCTTGTTATCATAAACTTCCACGTAGGCCAATTCTGTCCGTCGAATTTATTTATTTCGATCCTTGCCCCAGCTACAGACTGCATGATGACGATCGTAAATTTTACTAATATCTTAGGTACAGATCGACTTTTACGTAAAATTCAAGATTCTTACTTTATTTTGCTATCCACCCATAAAATTCAGCCTCTGGCAACTCACCGCTCTGCTACCATATTAAAGTAAAACCAGGAGAGGCTTCAACGACATAAAATAACTTTAATTATATTTTACACATTTTTCTAAGAAGAAATATTTTAAAGAAGTGACAGACATCTTATTATTTTTCTTGATGCTTGTCAATAGTCATTCTACTCATGAAGGTTCCATATAGCTTCACCTTCAAAGAGTATACAACTCTTAACATTGAATAGGTACTCAATTATCTAACAGGCCACTTCAAGTTATTGTCATTTAGCCTATAGGCACCTATTCAACTTCAAATAATCCACTGGCAAGCCACTGGCATTTGTTTTCCTGTTTGTTGTGAAGTGACATAGAGACATGAATAAAAATATTGCAAGAAATGGATCTTGCCGGCTCGAGCACCGATGTAGTGGATTTAAATTTTTTTAAAAGTGAAAGGGGAAAACCCGTTGTTTTACATGCTGGACACAGATACAATTTTGTAAAAAATAACAAATGTGGTACTACAAACTGGCGATGTGTAAATAAGGCAGAATGCAGCAGTTCTATCACTTTGGACAAACTAAACCAAATTGTTAGAGAGTCTAGTCATATGTGCATGCCTGATTTTACCGAAAACGTAGTAGACAGTTTAATAGACGAATGTAAAGACTTAATATGCAAAAAACTCGAACCAATCCCAAAATTATTTGAAGATTTTATGGACACTGCCGACTGCAAATTAAATGATGAAGATAAACCAACATTTGTACAGAAAAAGGATGTGTTGTATAAAGCTAGATGTAATTACATGAAAATGAATACGAAAAACTGTAAATATATGAAATCTCTGAAGCTACCGCACAGTCTAGTGGGTGATTTCTTTTTATTTGATGATGGAATCGAAGACAATATTTTTTTTTTGGTTTTTAATTAAAGTGCGTTTTATTTGTTTTTGTTTTCACCTGTACTTCTGCCGTATAGCTAATCCGTCGAATCCTAGAATATGACGAATCCACGAATCAGTCGAGTAGAGAATCTGTCGAACTAACTAATCTGTCCAATCCAAGAATCTGTCCAGTACCGAACAAAGGTTTCTGTTGCCGCTATAACAACAAATACTAAAAACATAATAAAATTAATATTTAAGGGGGGCTCCCATACAACAAACGTGATTTTTAGGGTTCCGTACCCAAAGGGTAAAAACGGAACCCTATTACTAAGACTTCGCTGTCTGTCCGTCTGTCCGTCTGTGCGTCTGTCCGTCTGTCCGTCTGTCTGTCACCAGGCTGTATCTCATGAACCGTGACAGCTAGACAGTTGAAATTTTCACAAATGATGTATTTCTGTTGCCCCTATAACAACAAATACTAAATATAGTCAATGGTACGGAACCCTTCGTGTGCGAGTCCGACTCGCACTTGGCCGGTTTTTTTTTGCCGTTTTGTCTAATGTATAGATAATGGTACGGAACCCTTCGTGCGCGAGTCCGACTCGCACTTGGCCGGTTTTTCAAATAAAAACGATACATGTGGTTCATTTGTTTTGGTTTGTACGAACAGTTATTAGGGAAAGGGCATTGACCGCTATTGTCATCTTAACTAGCATCAACTATACTAAACATAGCCCAACCAGAGTGTCGAACCCAGGAAGGACTAATGCTCATCAGGCTGGCGATCACTAGAACTGCGAGGAATGTTTTACTATAATGTATGTATGTATACGTTTCCGGATTTTTCGCTTCCGTACTGAGGTTGAAGGTATTAAACAAATGTGTTGTTAGGTAATTTTTACTTGCCAAGGAAATGCCTATAAACCTTTCAATTCGCCACGCAAATGCAACGGGGCTGAACATAGCATAACCCTAAACTTAATCTGGCTTAAACGTTCCTACTGTTGATTACTTGAGTTTAAGTAGTTACTTATACAAACATGTTTATACAATAGGTAAGAATTTAAACGAAGTAAAACTAGGAACTTTAGTCACTTCAAGCAATTACCAAACTTCAGAATAAAAATCGTATCGAAAGTTATTACTTTTACTCAAGTAATAACTTTGACTTGTTTGTACATTCGGGAGTTAGACCTCCTCACAGTTAGTAAGTCTTAGGGCTGAACCTCATCAGGCAGCACGAAATCGCATTTTTCCATGCTCGTATCTTTTTCTATCGCCCAGAACCGTCATTTGTTAGAGCGAGATACAGAGCGTGCGCCAGATAGCATTGGTGATGCTGCCGCGTGTGATAGCATTCCCGTTCTAGCAAATTATGGTTCTGAGCGACAGAAAAGGATAGGACCACGGAAAAGTGCGATTCCATGCTGCCAGATGAGGTTCAACGCTTAATATCCCATGCGGACCCATGTGGGTATTGCGGGTTAGTACATTTCAAATGTCTCAAAATTTTGGTTCAAGGAAGAACTAAAAATTTCCTCTTTCTTTTAATTTATCGATCGTAAAGCAGTACAGATACATTCGCCCTACACTGTCAAAAATGATCACATTCTTGTTTCGTTGACAATGTCATATAAATAGTATTGTCTCGCTCACTCATATAGTTGATCCATACGAGATACGCGAGCTTACCTTACTCAGTATCCATCACGTGACCTAAGTATGGTGAGGGCACATCTAAAAATCTTTTTAAGGTTAATCTCCTCTTTAAGGGAAGCTATTTATTGGACCATGCTGTTCTTATTTTAAACCCATTCATATCTTCTGTTCACAATATAAACGGTCAGTCAATCCCAATCCCTACCATGAACGAGTGAACATTACGTAGCGATCGCGTGAACGCATTCGATTGGAACGAATGAACGAACTGTATTGTGCAACCATTATTGTATTTATTATAAAATATTCGTAGCTGTCTGTAATCGGTGATCTTGAACGATTTAGTGGTATTTATGTAAATATGACTAGTACATAGTAGTGGTAGTAGAATAGAACCAACCCACTACACTCACGGGTGTCGTATAAGGCGACTAATGTCTGAGGCAGAACACCTTGCGCCTCCGTAGACCTGAGAATGGGCAGCAGCGTTTTCTGTTAGTCTTTCATCACTGCGATCTCCAATCCGCCTGCCAAGCGTGGAGATTACGGCAAATTCCTCTCATCATGGGAGAGGCTTATGTCCAGCAGTGGACGTTATGGGCTGTTGTTGTTGTTGTTGTTGTTGACTAGTACCTACTGCGTTATGTAAGAGAAGCATGATTAGCGATATGCCTTTGAATCTTTGGTTCCTCAGGATGTTTTTTTTACGGCTTTGGAATGTCATAATAGTGGGTGTAATAGGATCCCATGTTATCCCCATCATCGCGATATTTTTTTTGTTAGAGATGAGATATTCAGGACATCTATTAGGCATACGCGGAAAATAAAATATAAGCCTGATCGGAGTAAAGAAAAGTTCTGAGTACAGTAATTTATACTTAAAGTACTTACGGGATAATATCCGTGATTTTCTTTTGTTTTCATGATGCTTGCAACAGCGCCGAAAAATCAGGAGCTCATAAAAACAAAAGAAAATCACGGATATTATCCCGTAAGTACTGAAAAACCTAAAGTTTATATTGTGAGAATTCCCATAAATTCAGAACAAGAGTTCTTTGTTACGAATCGACGAAAAACCCGTAATTTTCCTTCCTTTTAACCAATACACGTCGCCACAATTCGTGTGCCACACAGCCAAGTACGAAATGTATGACATAGGCGGAGGATCGCGAGTGCAATACTAATTCAGGCCCTTACGACGCTTTCCTGGACAATAGTACTGTGCACTAGCATTAGTATCGGGAGGGCGTGCGCCGACGCAGCTGCGCCGATATACTACGAACATAGCCGAACACACGTGAAATATTTCGACTAGTTTATTTAAAAAGTGTGTTTTGAGTGAAAAAGTTGGAGACGAAAATTGGTGCTTGTGCCTTGTTTTTGAGTTTTGAGAACTGGTAATTGGTTTTTCTACTTTAATAAGTTACTATTATAAGTTTTAAACTAGACGTAGTTTACCAGTAATTATAACAAATCGGTGGTATCTTTTATTCGTATTTTTGTTTTGAAAAATGATAATCTGTTTATTCACTTTTGCTAACTTATTTTACATTGTTTTGTCTAGTCGAAAATAGGGTAGTTCATTTTTATTTACAAAAGTTTCAGTGGTATCTTTTATATGAGTACAAGTCTTTTTTTTCAAGTTCGCTTTTGTTTACCACTTTCTAAACATTTAATAAACATTAACAACACAAAAGAAATTACTCGTGAAAGTGATTGTGTATCCTTCTATGACACACGAGTTCCAATTTTGAATGCGAAACAATGCGTGTACCGAATTTCGCCGAAGGAGCACGAGGTTAGCCGAACGGTATCAATGCCGCGATAATACCGTATTATCTACGATCTGATTAACGTTATGATGATTGCAAATCAGTTTTAGTACTAAGTATTAGCTTTGTGAATGAGACTTGTGTAAACTATAGTAAGAAGAGATTCTGAATTGAATATTGCTAGATGTTTATAGATATTGCAAAGTCAAAGGAATTATATCAATAAACTTTCCCGATTTTCTTCTTCCCTGGACGATTCCAATCAGGTAAACATTTTAGAATTGTTTCGTATTTGAAATAAAATCGTACTCGACGATTGCAATCTTCGCGGGGTCGTTTCGGATCGGGTGAGATCGCCATCCGAATTGTACCGAAGCGGGATTCAAAATTGGAACTTCGTTTATTGTTTAACCGTTATTTTGTACCGTTACGTGTCCCTTCGCAAATCGAGAGCATCGAGACTCCTTTGTACAATGTTTTTGTAGAGAGACAAGACGAAATCGTTACATTTTGGACTTTATGTCCAAGTATTATGGACTAACAGTTATTTTATCAGAGTTTTCGTATGTTTGCTCAAGTGCATTTAACGATCTTTGATAAATATTGGCCGTTGACCCCAAATTTTTGTTTATTTATACGATGCGCGCTAATTAAATGTTAAAAATATACTGTTTTGGCGATAAATCCGTGGGAGTTATTAACATAACATAACATCACGCTTGTAATCCCGTCGGGGTTAATCAGAGGTGTACCTAGTACACCCACATTTTGCCAGTTATGTTTAAGTCCCATGTAATAGAAGCGAGTTTAGTATCATCAACCAGGATATTATTTTTAACTTTGTATTTTGAAGTAAGTTATGTACTACTAGTGGACGTCCCGCGGTTTCAACCGCGTAGTTCCCGTTCCCGTGGGAGTAAGGTAATAAAATATAGCCTATAGCACTCACGAATAATGTAGCTTTCTACCAGTGAAACAATTTTTAAAATTGGTTTATTACCTACTTCCGGAGATTACCCCCTACATACAAACTTACAAACATAAAAACTTACAAACAAATGTTACCTCTTTATAATATTATTCTAGCTGACGTCCCGTGGTTTCACCCGCGTAGTTCCAGTTCCCGTGGGAGTACGGGAACAAAATATAGCCTATAGCAGTCACGAATAATGTAGCTTTCTACCAGTGAAACAATTTTTAAAATTGGTTCATTACTTCCGGAGATTACCCCCTACATACAAACTTACAAACATACAAACTTATACAAACAAATGTTACCTCTTCATAATATTATTAGTATAGATTAGTATATTAGTATAGATTTATTTCTCAAGTTAGCAACTGGACGTCTTGTAGATAAGTTTGGCGATAAGTTTGCTATATCTAAGAGTCAAGTTAAAAATGTTAAGTGGCAATTTATTACCAAGTTAACTGGTTTCTGAATGGATTTTACATTGCTCATGTAGGGTGTTGTGATTCATTGTGGGACTATTATAGGTACATGAGCCAAGTGTAAATAAGTTTTGGTTGCATTCCACAATTTAAAAAAAAAAAGAAAGAAAGAAAAGTATTTATTGACTCACACAGGATAAACAGAAACAAAAAGATACAATAGAAATTACAAAATTGTATAAAAAAGTAAACAAGAGAAAAAATAAAAAAAAAACAATCAAAATGGTCCTGTGCAAGGCCAAAAGGCTCCTATCTCAGCAAAGTGCTGTGACATTTAAAAAAAAAAAGTCACAGCGCTGGTATTCTGATAGGGCCCAGAGTGATGCCACGGTCATAATTTGAACTTAGACCGTACAGTTCGGCCGCTGAGAGAATGCGTTCCTGACGGGTCGTGAGTTTTAGTATTATTGGTGATGATAAATAACTTATTGCTTATATAACTTACCTATTATTACCCTTTTTGCCCTTTCCACTAATAATATTATTAAAAACGATATCATTAAATCAATTATCAATAAATGTTATGATTTTGCGCTTTTTTGTACCAACTGACAGATGTCATGAACGCATTCTCTCAGCGGCCAAATAGGTAAATGAATGATTGTGGTTGGAAAAGTTGAAAGCAGAAAATGTGACTTATGAACTTTGTTTGGACTAGTTAGAAGATAATAGTTATTTATGCAACTGTTGTATAATGAGGGGTATTAAAACACGAATGTGGGTTTATCACACGAGGCGAAGCCGAGTGGGATAATAGTATCACATGAGTGTTTTAATACCTAATTATGTACAGTTGCATACAAGACTTTATCTACATCCATGATATGAATCCTCCATAAAAGGTTCTGAAACCATAGGGTGTTGCAGTGTGTAACAGATCTACTTGTTCCTATTTAAAATAAATGGATAAGCAGACTTGTTCAATTAAATTTTAATAGTGGAGAAAGATAAAAAATACAGCTAGTTATAAAAAACTACCTAGCACGCACTCAGTTTTAAAGTTTATGCACTTAGATGGACAATAATGAGTTTACCACACTGTAAGAACGGGAACAGGCGTCAGGGTAGCAGGTCGATACCGGAGTAACCTTGAAGTGAGCTCTGAAGCAGTAGAAACGGCGGCAGCGCAGATCTCAAGAGTTCACCAGGACAGCTCAGCAGCAAGACAGTGCAGAACTCAGGGCCAGACGTAGGACAGCCCTGCGAGACCAGTAGACGGACAGGCACGTAGTTAGTCTCCGAACATCGGGAGTAGAAGTCCCGGGTGAAACTTTCGTTGGATCCCCTGGGCAGTTTAAGAATCTCACCGCCAAAACCAAGCTGCTCTCTGATACTCCTCAAATCAGATTCCAGAGTAGACCTTTCAGCCGTCCGTCAGCTCGTTTCTCCCAAAGTCGTCTTCCTCTTTCAAATCTTAGTTTTCTTAGTGTCGCCATCATCTCAACTGACAAGTGTAGTCGGCCAGGACATATCCATGAGTGCGTAAATAATTTTATAATATAATTTAATATTAAGTTATTTAGTAAACAATCGTAATAATCTACAAAATATAATGGCTAAACACATATTGATAAAAATAATTTAAATTATACAAACCAAAAAGAGAAATCATAGAGCTAGACCATAGACTGAGCAGAAAGAGAATTAAAAAACTAACTGACAGTTTGACAATTTGACGCTTGACGTAAATATCACAACATGAAAATTATAATAATATTTTATTTCAGCTATTTCCAAGTTAAAGAATCGTATTTAAATCGATTTGCTGAGTGTAGATATATAAACAAATAAAATGCATGATAAATAGTATTATGAATAATGAATATGAAGCGTAAGTATAGCATAATACTATATTTCCATCTAGGTATTCTTCACCCCTACACACAAAGATAATTGGCACCCTTTCGGTCTCTTGGGAGTGTTAATACAAATACTTCACTATCCTCCTAAACACTTATTATATATATTTATACATATTTCATCTGGGAATCATACCAAAACAAGTTTAGTTACGTGGGCTCTCAAAATATTTATATCGACTTGTTATTTGTCATCGGTTGCTAGGTAACAAACGGGCCATGGAGTATTATGGGCATGGAGTACTAGTCTATTTGCGTGGTGGCAAAACTAGGTACTAAATTTTATCAAACTTTGCGGTGGCAATCATATGTACTAAACTTTATGCTTTAGTTCCGAATTTTACCACCAACACAAATAAGTTCTCCTTGGTTTACGATTTTTAATTTCTTTAGAATCTGTGTCTTACTCTTAAATTTTTAAACAGTTTTGGACCGTGTCCAACACTCAGACTCTCTTGACGTTTTACTCGGAGCTTACCGGCTACTGTATTGCGGGAGCTGCCCTTACGTTTACTCGGAGCTTACTTACTGCTGCCCTTGACGTTTAACTCGGAGCTTACCGACTACTGTATTACGGGAGCTGCCCTGACGTCTACTCGGAGTTTACTGTCTGCGGTGTTGCGGTTCTGACCTGACCCCTCTCCTTTCCTCGTCATAAACTCCATAGGTACTTCAAGTAGGCTACTTTAGATTCCTGTTTCAGAACTCAGATCCTATAAGTCTAGACTCCTCGTTTATACACTTTTACCCTCTTTTACTACCCGTATACTAGTATTTTGCTATTTTCATTTTTTTATTGCTTACTCATGACTCATCTCTTTCTTCTTTCCTTCCTCTATAATAGAGTTAATTTCGATTTATTAAAACTCTCATTTATTTTCTAATTCATTCATCACTTCTTAAACCATTAAAAGATTATTCTTATTCTTCCTTTATATCTATTCTTCTCTTTTCTTCAAGTTAATATGACTAACTTGTTTCTTTCTATCTATCGACTATAAAGTTGATTGGAGCGGATGACAACTCCATAAAAATAAGCCCTTGTTAACTATCGACTCTAAAAGTTGATTGGAGCGGATGACAACTCCATAAAAATAAGCGCTTGTTAACTATCGACTCTAAAAGTTGATTGGAGCGGCTGACAACTCCATAAAAATAAGCCCTTGTTAACTATTGACTCTAAAAGTCAACTAAATATCAACTAAAGTTGATTAGGAGCGGATGACAACTCCGTTAAAAATAAGCCTTTGTTAAAATCTTTCTATTTTCATCTCATTAGTGGTTTTAGACGCGAGCGGATTACAACTCCTAAAATAAGCCTTAAAGTTATTGATTTATCAGGTTGAGTAGTGATCATTGAATGTGAATCCTACCTGACCTAACTTCGTAAGATGTCGGTGTGTTTGAATGAGTTATGTAAGTTTTGTGAATGCTGTAATACTTTAACTTAAGCAAAATTTTTGTTCTAGGCCAAAAATTTTCTCGGGGTCGTTGGGGAAATATAGTATTATGCTATACTTACGCTTCATATTCATCATTTATAATACTATTTATCATGCTTTTTATTTGTTTATATATCTACACTCAGCAAATCGATTTAAATACGATTCTTTAACTTGGAAATAGCTGAAATAAAATATTATTATAATTTTCATGTTGTGATATTTACGTCAAGCGTCAAATTGTCAAACTGTCAGTTAGTTTTTTAATTCTCTTTCTGCTCAGTCTATGGTCTAGCTCTATGATTTTTCTTTTTGGTTTGTATAATTTAAATTATTTTTATCAATATGCTTAGTCAATGTATTTTATAAATTATTACGATTGTTTAATAACTTAATATTACATGATTATATTTATAAAATTCTTTACGCACACATGTATATGTCCTGGCCGACTACACTTGTCAGTTGAGATGATGGCCACACTAAGAAAACTAAGATTTGAAAGGGGAAGACTACTTTGGGAGAAACGAGCTGACGGACGGCTGAAAAGTCTACTCTGGAATCTGATTTGGAGGAGTATCAGAGAGCAGCTTGGTTTTGGCGGTGAGATTCTTAAAACTGTCCAGGGGATCCAACGAAAGTTTCTCCTGGGACTTCTACTCCCGATGTTCGGAGGCTAACTACGTGCCTGTCCATCTACTGGTCTCGCAGGGCTGTCCTACGTCTGGCCCTGAGTTCTGCTCTGTCTTGCTGCTGAGCTGTCCTAGTGAACTCTGAGATCTGCGCTGCCGCCGTTTCTACTGCTTCAGAGCACAACTTCAAGGTTACTCCGGTATCGACCTGCTACCCTGACGCCTGTTCCCGTTCTTACAGTGTGGTAAACTCATTATTGTCCATCTAAGTGCATAAACTTTAAAACTGAGTGCGTGCTAGGTAGTTTTTTATAACTAGCTGTATTTTTTATCTTTCCTAAATTAAAATTTGTTTTGAACAAGTCTGCTTATCCTTTTATTTTAATAGGATCAAGTAGATTTGTTACAAATTGCGCCAATTTGTAACAGATATACTTGTTCCTATTTAAAATAAATGGATAAGCAGACTTGTTCAATTAAATTTTAATAGTGGAGAAAGATAAAAAATACAGCTAGTTATAAAAAACTACCTAGCACGCACTCAGTTTTAAAGTTTATGCACTTAGATGGACAATAATGAGTTTACCACACTGTAAGAACGGGAACAGGCGTCAGGGTAGCAGGTCGATACCGGAGTAACCTTGAAGTGAGCTCTGAAGCAGTAGAAACGGCGGCAGCGCAGATCTCAAGAGTTCACCAGAACTCAGGGCCAGACGTAGGACAGCCCTGCGAGACCAGTAGACGGACAGGCACGTAGTTAGCCTCCGAACATCGGGAGTAGAAGTCCCGGGTAAAACTTTCGTTGGATCCCCTGGGCAGTTTAAGAATCTCACCGCCAAAACCAAGCTGCTCTCTGATACTCCTCAAATCAGATTCCAGAGTAGACCTTTCAGCCGTCCGTCAGCTCGTTTCTCCCAAAGTCGTCTTCCTCTTTCAAATCTTAGTTTTCTTAGTGTCGCCATCATCTCAACTGACAAGTGTAGTCGGCCAGGACATATCCATGAGTGCGTAAATAATTTTATAATATAATTTAATATTAAGTTATTTAGTAAACAATCGTAATAATCTACAAAATATAATGGCTAAACACATATTGATAAAAATAATTTAAATTATACAAACCAAAAAGAGAAATCATAGAGCTAGACCATAGACTGAGCAGAAAGAGAATTAAAAAACTAACTGACAGTTTGACAATTTGACGCTTGACGTAAATATCACAACATGAAAATTATAATAATATTTTATTTCAGCTATTTCCAAGTTAAAGAATCGTATTTAAATCGATTTGCTGAGTGTAGATATATAAACAAATAAAATGCATGATAAATAGTATTATGAATAATGAATATGAAGCGTAAGTATAGCATAATACTATAAGTGTTCTAAGAAGTCTATGTAAATTCATGGAAAGTTTAATTGCTTGTATTTAATACAAACAAACCGTGTATAGGTAGTAATATAATTATATACATTTTGGATTGTTCAATTATCAAAATTCACAAAGCTTGTATCACTCATTTTTGTAAACAACAAAGTACATAATGCAATACTAATATCCAAATGTCAAACAAAAATGGCGGGATATGACGTGAATTCGAATTAACCTATAAGTTTTTTTTTTAATTACGGCGCTGTGGTAGTGAATCGCACGTGCTAGACAATGTTCTTTTTTTAAAACGAGTTGCATGATGAAATTCAGTACAACATTATAACACCCGTTTGGGTGTTATAATGGTTAATATGACACTGGCTGATTTAATGTTGGCCATAAGCTAACTGTTTCAGATACCTTTATAGAGGATTTATAGCATGGGTGTAGATAAACATATTAAAAGTCCTGACCCCTCCGAGGTGAGCCCGAGCAAAGAGCAAAGAAGGTCCCGTTTTTTGGTTTTTTGCTTATATCTCGAAAACGATGCGTCGTATAAAATTTTGTTGTACTACAAAATAAAACCTCATAAAATTTTCTTTAACTTTGCTTTTCAAATTTGTTATCTATCTCTTATCGTTGAATTGGTATGAGCTCCGAAAAACGAACAATTTTTAAAAATTTGTCCAATTCTCTGTCCCGTTCGTTGCTTTTGGTTTGTATCTCGAAAACGGTGTCACACGAATACTTGTTGTACTACACAATGAAATCTGATAAAATTCTCTACAACTTGGCATTTTTTTTTACTTTTTTTATTTTTAATATTGGAGATAGATAAAAAGTGTGACAAACAAAGTTGTAGAGAATTTTATGAGGTTTTATTATGTAGTACAACAAAATTTTATACGACGCATCGTTTTCGAGATATAAGCAAAAAACCAAAAAACGGGACCTTCTTTGCCCCCCTCGGGCTCACCTCGGAGGGGTCAGGACTTTAAATATGTTTATCTTCTAACTAGTCCAAACGAAGTTCATCAGTCAGATTTTCTGCTTTCGACTTTTCCAACCACATACCCCTTTTGAGCACTCATTTACCAGACTAAAACTGTAGTTGGTATTTAATTGGGCTCTGTCTTTTATTTTTGAGGGTTACAAAAGGCTATAACGGTTACTTATTATAAGAGGATGAGCAGCAAAATAGTGTATTATTCCTGATTAGGTACCTACACACGTACGAATTAGAATTTCCATCATCAATTTCTTTTCGAACTTTAGCAAATTCGCTTATCTAGGTTTAAAAAAATCCCTTTCCTTAAAAATAATCTGTTATAATTATTGGGATTCCTACTAGCAGATGATCATAGTTTGTTTAAAAAAATAATAAAAGGTTTATAAAAAAATTACGGTTAGTTTTGTTCACTTATCGGGCAAATAAAAAACAAAAGTTACCAATCTAAAAATAAACAAAGTAAAATAAAAAATTTGTATTGCCCTTCAATACAAATTAATATAATAATTTATTTCTTACACAAAAAAGTACTTATAATTTACAAACAAAATGCTTTAGAACAGTATTTGTAACCAAAATAATTTTAGCCTCTGCAGCCGAACTAGGAGGAAACTGTATTTCAGGTGATCTTTTAAAATAACAGATTGTCCTAAATAATTGCTTGTGAGCACGATTTTAACCTATTTTCCTCAATAGAATTAAGAAAGGTAAACAAAGTCAATGTTTTCGTTTATTTGGGATTCTGTTCTTTTGTTTTTTTTTTTTGTAAATAAAGTTGTCAATGGGGAAGAAAACTGTCAAATAGTTCCACGTAGATGGCGCTGACTGTTTGTTACAAACAAACTGTCAAACTCCATAGAAATTTAACAATATCTTATTATTTTATGACTTTTTTCAATATTATGGGTCGTTGTGTAACCTTTGGATGCAAAGAAATAGGCGTTGTCACATTTCCAAGATATTTGCGCATGAAGAGAAAACGGGAAAAGGCACTGAAACTAAAAAAAAAACAAATCAAGTAATTTTTCGAGGATATGTGGGAAACATTTCAACGAAACAGACTACGAGACAAACACTGTCGAAGTTGAAATTTCTGTCTTATGCTTCCAACCTGTGAATAAAAAATGGGTTCTTTTCAAATAACCTTACATTTTGTTACATGTAACGTATGATGTATTGTACCATAATTTATTTCAAAGAGATTAAATATAGTGTAGTATAATTTAACTTTGGTTTATTTATTATTAGATCATTAAAAAGCAAAAAGTTAGTGAGTGAAGTTTATTTTACAACTTATAGAACCTTAATATTGCCTAGAAAACAGCTAAAAGTCGATAAAATGTTAAATATAATGTACTTTTCGACAAGCACCGCTTTCTGTCCATGTTGCATTGCTCTTTATATTTTCAATTTCCCCTTCAACTGGGTGATACGCCAGGTAGCATACATTGTGCAGCAACACAAATTAAGTAAAAAAACACGCAAAATACTTAAACAATCGTCCACACAATGCTCACGTCTAAATCAAAAACTTTTGACAGGTAACAAACTATCAGCGCCATCTTGCGGCGAAATTTCTGGGAAACAACCCCATTGCTTTATAGCAACTATGTAGTCTTTATGTACTTAGCAGTTTATTTGGGACATTCTTGTCTGATGGATAGACAGATATCTTTTTTTTTTTTTCGGATGGGAAATCATCAAATGACTCGTCCCGCTCTGGGCGGAGCAGGAGGGAGTGTAAGACTTTTACTGACTAAAACCCATCCATGTTCCTTCATCGCCCTTTGTGTTCCGGGGCCACGGTATCTCTATCAAACAGTCCCGCAACCCCGGCAGGCATCGGTCCTTGCGGACCCTTTCCTCTTGCTGACTCTCTTTGAGGTGCGCGTGGAACACGAACGCGCCGTCGTAGTAACCTTCGATTGGATTCTTTTAGCTCATTACAAATAATCATCACCTTTATACGAATTTGTCTGTTCCCTTCTTACCCGACTACGGTGAAGCTAAAAGGAAAGGTAATGATTTTAGCAGTCTGTTTGTATTACCATATGTTCCTCCGTAGCGCCTAAACTATTCATCCGAGTTAGATGAATAAGGTGTCAATCGATTCGTTATTATGTCCCGTGTAACATAGGTTACATTTTAACCGACTTCAACAATAGGAGGAGTCGATTTTACCTTGTAAACCTTGAATTTAGTTACAGCGTGATCTTTTTAATAATAAAAACAAAAAACTAAACACTTCACTTCACACTTTCACACACATACACCCACACACACACATACACTCACACCCACACACACACTCTCACACACACACATACACACCTCCCTCCGCCCTTCTTGAAGGCTGCGCTGACGTCCATTTCGGGGTCACACACTCTTCACTTCTTCTCTTCGTCACTTTTCTTATTAATTCTTGTTGTTTGTTGTTGTATATAAAGTTGTTCTAGCTAATCTAAAAACTCATAGATTGTCCTGATTTCAGAACAGTAACAACGTATATAAATAACATTGTATACAAGCCAAAGCACACAAAATATAATGTATTTTATTTTAAAACTAACCTGCACCGGAACCACGTTTCCCTGACTACGACAAAACGACAATATATGATATCTATAAATAAAACTTTTTATTGTTTAACAGACATAATGGTTTGGAGATATTTATGTCACGCGAAACCTAGGTTGTAGTAACATTTTGTAATGTTTATACTATTCTAGAGGGACTCAGCTGAATTCGGTTAAACTAGAAGCCGATCCCAGTATACATATAGTTGGTGCCAGTTAAGATGAGAATAGCGGTCATTGACCCACCTACATTTATTAAACTTCTTAACTTTGAAACCCAAAAATAAGCCTGTTCAAGTCTGGAATCATCATATATTTTTTGTAATGATAACCGATACATGGTTTATTTGGTTCGTACGAAGAGATATTAATAGGGAAAGGGCAATGACCGCTATTCTCATCTTAACGGGCACCAACTATTGTTGGGAAAAGGCTAGGCAGATGATGATGATATTCAGGATTATACATGATTTAATAATTGGGTACAGAAACATGGGATACATCAAGTTAGTTGCCTCCTGTATTGTAAAGCTGTTAGTCCGCCTGCATGATTGCAAATAACATAAAAATCCGTCACTTAATAACTCTGCAGGGTTGCTTAAGGGGACTACAGGAGCTAAACGCGAATTTTATAATGCATAAAAGCATATGATTCACTGCAATCAACACAACCAAAAAAATACATGATATTCTTCAGGATATATATGCTAGTACGATAGTGTTTTGAAAACGTAATACAACAAATTTTATTCGATCAAAAAATCACGAACTTATCTCTAAAAATTTCTTATAACGAGTAAAAACCATACTAAAATACATGCGATCATTCTGATTTCTTGGCAAATAATTTTACAAGCAACATATTAGCATCATAGTGTTTTACTTTTTTCGTCCGATCAATAGATTTTTTGTAAATCTCAAAACACCACTCATTTCGCACTATTCGGCCCGCAGTGACTGACGTAACAAAACAACCACTTTGTAGTGCAAGCTGATTAGAACTTTATTCTAACAGTATTTCAAACGAAGTTTGAACCACCACAAATAGAGTTGCTAATTCAGCTCCTGTAGTCGCCTTAAGCATTCTTTGGCCAAAATATAGGCCCGCCCTCTGGTTTATACACATTTCTCACTAGATCCATCATGGATCTGGCCAATGGATCTTTTGAGAATGATCGCATGTTTCTATAAGTAATCACAGAAACATGGAATACATCAACTTAGGTCCCTTCCGTATTGCAAAGCTGTTAGTCCGCCTGTATGATTGCAAATAACATAAAAATCAGTCACTTAATAACACTGCAGGGTGGCTTAACTTCAAACTTAAAGGCAGTAACAGCAAGGTTAATAATAATGAAAGAAATTAACATAATATCAATGCACTTATTTAAAGGTTAGAGACGCGCCATAAATAATCCTTAAAATGCACGTTAATCGTAAATTCTTGAATACAAATTGTAATCTCTAACACGGCTTCGAATATACAGGGTTGCCCGTATGATAAAAAAAAACATTACGAAGATGATACATCACTATGTGTGTGTGTAATGTGTATGTATGTGTATACACATTCATACACATTACACACATACACACACATTACATTACATTACATTTAGAAGATGGATGGAAAATGAACATGTCAGATAGGCAGTCGCTCCATGTAAAATACTGGTATTAAGCTGCATCTGGTAAGACTGAAAGCCGGCCCCAACATAGTTGGGAAAAGGCTACGCAGATGGTAGATGAAATGTGTAAAGAATGATATGAAAGAAAAAGAAGAAAAAGATAGCGTGACAGTTGACGGGTGAGAATTGAAGGGGACGTGTTGCTCCGACCCCAAGTAACACGGGATGTTAGACTCTAAGCGCCAACACAAAAGGACTTTTTGGTCCGTGTTTGTCTAGTGGCCCAAATAGGTTCACTGTCAAATATGGGACTTGCATGGCTTGTGAAAATACTTTGCGGCAATACGTATTAACGACGGATCATGCTGTAGACATTTGATAGGCAAGTTCAAAGATCTTCTGTAGGTGTACCATGGCCTTATTATGGGGTCTTGTTTAGACATTGGAATAGCCGTGCTAGTCATGTCTGACTTGCTCCAGTTTTAGTACGTAGTTCAACAACATGTTCCATATTTGACACGATTCAGTTTGTATGTATGGCAATAGAACTCCTTTGCTGTATAGAGATTGCTGCCCAACCAATAACACTTTTCAAAGACAAGAAATTCTAGACAGTGATATTTGAATGTCACCTAGCAGCGATTGTTGTGATGGAGGTCAAAAATGTGTTGGATTTTATTTTTTTCAACAAGCTTTTATTAAAATGAAAATCATTAAAATGGGGTTATTGATCAACATTAAAAACGTATACAGCCTTTCGTGTGAGTGCTATGAACCGTTGAGGAGTTCTCTCGTGAGGAGGCAGTTCTGGCTACAGGAACAAGTCATGTCTACCATAAAAATGTTTTTTTTTGTTTGGTTTTAATGACAATAGATACATATTAGTGTCGATTCTGTTGTGCACAAACTAAACTTAATTTAGCCTATTGCTATCATTTACTAAAAAGCAGTGCGAGAAAAGGACGGCTATAGCTATGAACTAAGTTAGTGATGTCAAACTAGTTTGTGCCTTGCGCTTCACCGTGTTTTTAGTCGACATGTTTTTACGTGGACCCTTCATTTGTATGGAAATATTAGTTTCAATTAAATTTGACAGCTCTAAATTACGTCCGTCTCTTTCTCGTTTTATTAGAGAGAAAAAGATAGCAATAGCCTAAATTAAGTTTAGTATGTGCACAACAGAATCGACACCATCATCTGCCTAGCCTTTTCCCAACTATGTTGGGGCCGGCTTCCAGTTTTACTGGATGCAGCTGAATACCAGCATATTACATGGAGCGACTGCCTATCTGACCTCCACAACCCAGTTAGTACCGGGTAATACGATACCCCTTGGTAAGACTGGTTGTCAGACTTTTTGGGCCTCTGACTACCTAACGACTGTTAAGATCTACAACTGACAGGGATCAACGGCTTAACGTGCTTTCTGAGGCACGGAGGAAACTCGGTATGTAATGAGTGGGCACCCATCCACAGACCAACCTAGGCAAGCACGGCTTAACCTAACAATAGACCCGAGCGACTGTTATTATTTAGCCACGAGCTCAACAGAACAGAATCGATACCATTGTCATTAAAACCAAACAAAAAAAAAATTCAAAAGTAAGCATTGATTCCAAATCTGAAATAAGGCCAAATTCGTTCTACCCTTCGAATACCCCAAGGGTCAAGTTCGTCTTGGGGTTCTTTTAAAAAAAAGGTTAAGCCCGTCTCAACCCTAAACACGTACTAATGTGCAAAACAATGCATCGCTTACATTTCGCGTAGGGCAAAGGTTAGCAGACTTAATCCTGCCGCTACATTCCATTTGCAGCTAGAATTATTAATGTACCACTAACACTGCGCTGGCATCCGTGTTTAAGGTTGGTTTAGTGTGTATTGTCCTTTATTTTCGTCGCCGGAAAACAAAAACGGTAATAGACAATTTTTCTAAGTGTTTTGATGGCATCTAAATTGTGTATGGCCAGGACTGAGCCACGGGTTTAGTAACGTCCATCAGTTCCTGTAATGAATAGGACATGTAGGACACTTGGTGTAAACAACCTCATCACAAAGCTGTCAACCAAGCATTCTATACATCAAACTAAAATATTAAATTAAACTATATTCTTAAAATTATTGCTGGCAAACTACTTTTTTTTGGGATGAAAAATCACGTTTTGTGGTAGAACTAAATGTGACGCACTCAAAAAACTTGTCAATAAGTTGGAACTTTGACCCCCAATATCTCTGTAACTTGAAGGTATGGTGAAGAACAAAAAATTGATCGCAATTATAGGGAGAACAAGTGCCTTTCGTCTTTACACCCTATAAAAAGAACCTTCATTTTGTTAATGAATCTGCAAAATGCTTTAAGTAACGTGAAATAAATATACAAACTAAATATTGACAAATTAAGACTAAAACGTAGTACCTACTTAAAAATAGCTACGGCAAAAGGACAGGTCCACTCAAATCTGTGTGGTTCTTTCTTCAAAAGACCATCTCAGACACTAATCTGCATTGTCTTCGTGTGAATTGAGCAAGATTATGTCTGGACTTCAAAAGAGACTATGACCTCTGAGTTTGTTTCGGCTGTTTCTTCTCAGAGTAGTCAGGTACGAAACACTGGCCCCATCTAGTTTTAAAAAATGACGTGTAAAAGTGTTTGTAAAATCCTACTTGCAAAATTTACATCATTTATCATTTAATAGGACACTAGATGGACTTTGATCAGGTCATTATGAGGACCATACAAATACAAAAACGAAAAATGTTGTTTAGAAAATATTTGTCATAGACCGGTGCAGCTGTTTTGCATTTTTCTAAATAAAGAAAAAAATTAGCATCTTTTAACAGTAAGAAATGGAAAGTAGATAAATACTGCGCTGTATAAGAATTAGTCCAAATAGTAAACTTTAGTTTTTTTTTTATTATAGCAAAATAAGACATTATGATCTGCTATAGACGAGAATTTCATGCAAATTTGACTCATAGATTAAAATGGAAAGTTGTATTTCCTGATAAAAGTTATAGTTTAAATCACACATTAAAATAAAATAACCTGTATTTTAATGAACATTTGAAAGCTAGTGTCTTTATTCATGTGCTCGAAATCTATTAAAAAGAGTTCTTTATTTCGATGGTTTGACCTTAGGTGTGAGTTAATTTTTTAGTTTGGTAAAATTTTATAATAATGGTGTTTGGTCTCGTCTCATGGATTTGGTTCTCAAAAGTGGAAGTCATATAGGCTGAATACGCTTATTCTCACTTTTACACTTAAAATTACTTCATGATTTCATCATCTACCTAGCCTTTTCCCAACTATGTTGGAGTCGGCTTCCAGTCTAACCGGATACAGCTGAATACCAGTATTTTACATTGAGCGACTGCCTATCTGACCTCCACAACCCAGTAAGTACTTGGTAGTGCGATACTCCTTGTAAGACTGTTTGTCAGACTTTCGAGTTACTGGATAACTGTATCGACTGTCAAAGATCTTTATATGACAGCCGGGACCAACAGCTTTGCTTTCCGATTTACGGAGGAGACTCGGTATGTATTGGGCTAGCGCGATCTAACGATCGACCCGAGCGGCTGTTATTATTTAGCAAATAGTTCATGATTTAAATAATTTATATCATCAATCATCATAATTTCAGCCGAAAGACGTCCACTGCTGGACATAGGCCTCCCCCAAGTGTCGCCACATTGACCGGATCAGTGCGTCTCGCATCCAGCGGATTCCCGCAACCTGCACCAGGTCATCGGTCCACCTAGTGGGAGGCCTTCCAACGCAACGTCTTCCGGTTCGCGGTCACCACTCCAGAACTCTTCGGCCCCATCGGGCATCCGTTCTGCGAGCAATGTGCCCTGCCCACTGCCACTTAAGTTTGCCATAATTTATATAATTATAGGCGCTTAATTAACACTCGTGGAAAAAAAAGCCAACACCAAACAAAAAAAAAAGTCTTCTTCCCAAAACAAAAAATAAATTGCAAACATAAATTACCATTTATTTAACATTCAAAACGGCTGCAATAACTTATGCAACACTGTAGCATACCAAAAAATTCCAACAGTGTGTACGAAGATCTACCTTAGCCTTGCACTGGTATCAACAACCTCTTTATACGAGGTCATTAACCTCATAAATACAGCGTGTATTAAGGCGATTACAGGAGCTAAACGCGAGTTTTATAATGCAAAAAAGTATATGATTCACTGCAATAAACAAAACCAGAAAAATACTTGATGTTCTTCAGGATATATATTATACTAGTACGATAGTGTTTTGAAAACATAATACAACAATTTTTATTTGATAGAAAAAAATCACGAACTTATCTCTAAAAATGTCTTTTAACGAGTAAAAACCATACTAAAATACATGCGATCATTCTGATTTATTGGCAAATAATTCTACAAGCAACATACTATCATCATAGTGTTTTACTTTTTAGTCCAATCAATAGATTTTTTGTAAATCGCAAAAAAACACTGATTTCGCACTATTCGGCCGCAGTGACTGACGTAACAACCACTTTGTAGTGCAAGCTGATTAGAACTTTATTCTAACAGAATTTCAAACGAAGTTTGAACCACCACAAATAGAGTTGCTAATTTAGCTCATGTAATCGCCTTAAAAAGGTGTGATCAAATCCAAGGGTGTTGTAAAGACGGGGCTGCGGGACTGTTCGAAAGAGATACCGCGGCCCTGGAATACAAAGGGCAATGAAGGAACATGGATGGGTTTTAGTCATTACAAGTCTGACACTCCCTCCTGCTCCGCCCAGAGCGAGAGGAGCATTTGATGATTTCCCATTCGAAAAAAAGGTAAAGACCATCAAACTGGACAACTGTCTTCATGGGACCAACTTCGTAATCGCGAAAAAAAAAGAATCCAGTGTTCCATACATTTGAGTCTTTACTTGTATGGGACAGCTGTTTATTTTTTAGTTATGTTGGTTAATACAGAAGGCTGTTCAATGTGATGGTCTGTCCACAGCTTTAAGTATGAACACATCTTTTTGATATACGCTGTATTGATGTTGATAGCAGGAGAGGGAGAAGAAGACTTAAGAAAAAAAGATGGATGGATTGTGTGACTAATGGTATGAAATAATTAAAAAAAAATCACGCTTTAGAGTGACGTCACTTAATTTCTCATTTTTTTCTCAGCAAACCCTTTCATTTGATACCCATATATTAACCCATATATTATTCAGTCCGGGGCAGTGGTCCAACTGCTCTGTCCAACTAGTTGTCTTTACTAGGGGCAGTTTTAGTTAACTTTCAAAATAGTTGGTCCACAGCACCTTTTGAGAGTTAAGTGGTCCAATTCATTTAAAAAAATTATGCATCATGATATCATGATGCATAAAAAATAACTAATCCGCCATCTTTGGAAGTTAACCAGGCATTGGTGTCGATTATATTGTGCACAAATTAAATTTAATTTAGGCTATTGCTATCTTTTACTAAAAGGCAGTGCGAGAAAAAGACGCTAAGAAGCTATGAACTAAGTGCTTCGCCGTGTTTTTAGTCGACATGTTTTTACGTGCACCGTTTATTTGTATGGAAATATTAGTTCGAACTAAATTTAACAGCTCTAAATTACGTCCGTCTCTCGATTTATTAGAGAGAAAAAGATAGCAATAGGCTAAATTAAGTTTAGTTTGTGCACAACAGAATTGACACCATTGTCATCTAAACTAAATATGTATGCAAAATTTCAACTCAATCGGAAATCGGAAAGTGGGTCAAATTTAACTTCAGAGATTTTTTACATAGGTACTGTGTAAAGCCAATAAAAGTCTGTTAAAAAGGATTAAATGATACCGTGATGGTTGACACAGATGCACCGACCCCAAATAACATGGGAAAAAGGCGATAATGATGAGGTCAACAACCTCAAAATAAACCACAGATTATTAAGCTTTCGCATTGTATGCAAATGTTGCCAGCAGTAAAAAATGTGACAGTTTTTTTTTTGTTAATCCTCATGATGCATTGTTTTGTATGGATTTGGAGTAGTGATTGGCCTAGATTTATTTTTTATGAGTGTGTTGACGGGTTTTTTGTCGATGGATGTTCGTGGTATTTTAAGGCTAAAATTAAATTTTTGTGAGTGTTCGGTTTTAAAGAATATAAAATAATATTTTGATGTATTTTTTATTATTTTTTATTAAATGAATAAATCTTCACGTCACAGTGTCGTAAAACTTTAAAATACACATAAATTCACACCTTTTCCCCATGGGAGCAGGCAGATACAGAAACTTCAGAACGACGTCTATTACATAACGTAACATCACGTCTGTAATCCCGGAACGGTTACGCAGAGGTGTACTTAATAGCACACCTACATTTCACCAGTTACGTTTAAGTCCCATGTTATAGGGAGCGAGCCTATTGCCATCAACTGAGCACAAATCTTAACTCCGTGACTGCTACTGAGAAATTCCTAATGTAAAAAACCCAGTAACTTAGCTCGACCCGGGAATCGAACCCAGGACCTCGTGTTCAACAGTAACGCTTGAGACCACACCATCATTACATACTCCGTTTACTTTGACCTACAAAAACGTACAAAAATAAAAGACCTAGTTAAATAAAAACATTTCAACCAACCTCTGTCCTCAATATAAGAAAGTTATTATTTAAAGAAAGAGTCGAGGCGACCTTAATTATTTAATAATGAAAAAATAAAGAAAAGAAATGCAAATTCTTTAAAACAAAACATTAGGTCGAAAAGGGAAAACCTTTTAACGAGACAAAGTAAACGTTGTATTTTTTGTTTGTTTGTCATAAACAAACAAAGGAAAAAGAGACATTATTTTTCTGAATCATTTGTACTTATTACTACTTATATAGCTATTTTTATGTATAACGAATTGACTCATGCCTAGCTTCAGTAAAGCGACATTTATAATAGGCTAGTTTCCACCATCAATAAAATGCAAATCTATTTAGTCCGTCAGTTAGAGTATTGGAAAATAATGGACACGTAAATTTGGTTTTTTTTTTTTTTTTGAGGAGCTCGTGGCTAAATAATAACAGCCGCTCGGGACGATCTTTAGGTTAAGCCGTGCTTGCCTAGGTTGGTCTGTGGATGGGTGACCACCCATTACATACCGAGTTTCCTCCGTGCCTCGGAAAGCACGTTAAGCAGTTGGTCCCGGCCGTCATTTGTGATCTTTGACAGTCGTTACAGGTAGTCAGTGGCCCAAAAAAAGTCTGACAACCAGTCTTACCAAGGGGTATCGTATTACCCAGTACAAACTGGGTTGTGGAGGTCAGATAGGCAGTCGCTCCTCGTAAAATACTGGTATTCAGCTGCATCCGGTTAGACTGGAAGCCGACCCCAATAAACTTGGGAAAAGGCTAGGCAGATGATGATGGACACGTATATTTGTTTTTGTAAATCAATGAATATTGACAAAGATAAAACACATCAAAACTCGAGAGTAGGGGCTTGTGACGTCACAACGCACTAAAAATTATACCAAGGCGTGACGTATTGAGAATTTTACAAGCATCGTATCTTTGTCAATTTTGGTTTACGTAACAAAAGAAAAAATACGTTTCAAATATTTTTTGAAAATCTAACTGACGGACTAATTAGATTTTTCAGGACACAATTGCCTATTGAATGCCTAAATATCATTGTACTATTGGAATTTTAATTATAGACTTGGAGACACCCTATATCCTAACCCCCAGGTCATGGTATACTTGTGGGTAACGTAATCCTTTTAGCCATTAAGGAGGCAAAAGGTAACAGACAAACTGACAGACACATTTACAAATGCTGAAGAATTGTCAAACTTAAGTGGCAGTGGGCAGGGCACATTGTTCGCAGAACGAATGGCCGGTGGGGCCGAAAAGTTCTGGAGTGACGACCGCGAACCGGTAGACGTTGCGTTGGAAGGCCTCCCACTAGATGGACCGTTGCGGGAATCCGCTGGATGCGAGTCGCATGGGACCGGTCAATGTGGCGACACTTGGGGGAGGCCTATGTCCAGCAGTGGACGTCTTTCGGCTGAAATGATGATGATGATGATGATTTACAAATACGAAAGTTTGGATGTATGGTTGTTACTCAATAACGCCAGAACGGCTGAACGCTGCATCTGGATGAAAGACACAGACATAGATATTAGTCTGGAATAGCACACAGGCCACTTTTTTTGTATCTTTTACATACACACCTAAATTTACAACAACAACAGCTAGTAACAATAGACATCTATGGGTTTATGTACCCATGTAAGTATTGCGTATAGGGCATCGAACTTGTAAACAATAAATTGGTTTTCCTTCCATTAATTCCTTTTTGTTGTGTTATCTGTGACTAATTGCAGTATGGGTGAGTCCCTGACTCATTTGTTACCTACTCATTGATAGGAATAAGTAGATGTTTTGACCTTATTTGACAGTGAGTCAGTTATTTTCACCATGGCGTATTACCAGACTGCAGTGTAGCCGAAAAGGAGGATAATGGTTTTATTTGTTGTATTTATGTGGCTTATGGGGAAACTGGACTCTGGTCCGCGGCCCAGTTTACACGGAGTAGGAACAGTAGTGGAAAAGTAGACCGAATGCGTGGGCCAGTTTACCACGGGAAAAACGTATCGTAGTTAGGCTGAGCTTAGGGGGAAACTGGTCTCTATGTTCCCTCATAGAGGTTAGAACAGCGTTATGCAGTTGGAGCCAAATCTCAGCTAAAATCACCGCGAACAACTGCACCAAGAAGCTGCTTAATAAATGATTTTGACCTGAACTGAAGAACTTAGGGATAAAGATGACAGCAAAGTCAAATAATGTATGGGAATGATGTTAAACTTCTGAAGTCATTTGAACCCATCGAAAATCTCAAGTTTATCCTGTTGAAAGTCGTATCTAATAGAATAGAATACAAATAATTTATTTGCATTGAATGTTGGTACATACATGAGTCGTTACTGTAGTAGTTATTTAACTTTCACAATAACTCGTTTTTTTTTTTTTTGAAAGGGTTTACCCCTTGTTTAGAGGAAGAAAAAAAAACAAAATCAGTCTCATAGGATCTCTTATTCTGCTATTAATTTCGGCGTGCAAATTTAACATACGTTATAAAGAAAGAAAGAAACAAAATATTTGGCACATGCCACAACGCACACAATATAAAACAAAAAAAAACTACAATCTAAAAAAAAAAATAACTCACTGACTGCGCCAAATAGGCCCAGTTCAGTAAAATGCCGCGGAAAATTCAAATCAAATCAAATTTAATCGTAAATGTAGGTTATAAAATACAATAGGATGTTATAATAAGATGGTCAGTTCGCTACATTTTACCCGAGAGCATACAATTAATAATAAAGTTAGTGGTGTCTAAACAACAGACACACATCTAAAATAAAATAACTCAATTAATTACATACTAACACACAATTCCTGACGTACTAACAGACAATTTACCAATGTCAAAAATAATAATAATCTAAATTAATTTCATCATCATCATCATATCAGCCGAAAGACGTCCACTGCTGGACATAGGCGTCCCCCAAGGGGGAGTTTTGCCATAATCGCCACGCTTGGGAGGCGGGTTGGCAATCGCAGTGCGGTTGTTACAAAAGCACAGAGAACGCTGCTGCCCATTCTCTGGTAAGTCCCTTAGTCGCCTCTTACGACACCCACGGGAAGATATGGGATGGTGCTGTTCTTTACGTCCGACGCCATACAGACGAATTAAATTTAAATTTAATTAATAATAATTTAAATGTCAGCGGTGTTCTCCATAAACTCAGTTATGGAGTAGTAACATTTATAAATTAAAAATTGTTTCAGTTTCTTTCAGATATTTTATTCACCTTATTAAATTTTGCCACGAAAATAATTCAGATGCGTCCACAGTATTGTCGATCTATACTGACAGTGACATTGACCCCTAACATGCCCCTGACCGTCCTTTAAACAGCCCCTCTATAAGGGTCGCAAGAAATGTCCCCGTCACCCCCTGACCCTTCTCACATGGACAGACACTAACCAAATAACTAACTTAAATTTCTAATCACTTCATCAGTAGTTCGGTGGTTTAGTGGTCGTTAGAGCGATAGCTGAGAGTGGGGTTCTGGATTTGATCCTCAAGTTAGGCAGTGTTATGGGGTTTTTTCATTGCGAATTTTATTATTATCTAGGAGTGCGCGCGATATCTATACTAATATTATAAAGAGGTAACATTTGTTTGTAAGTTTGTATGTAGGGGGTAATCTCCGGAAGTAATGAACCAATTTTTAAAATTGTTTCACTGGTAGAAAGCTACATTATTTATGAGTGCTATAGGCTATATTTTATTTCCATACTCTCACGGGAACTACGCGCGTGAAACCGCGGGACGTCAGCTAGTTTTATTATAAAAATATAACTTCTCTTTTTTGGTTACAATTTCAAGGGTTTTAATTGGTTTTGCATGGAACTATAATTATTTTTCTAAAATAAAAGTAGAGCAAGTTACTCCATACATCAGCTATCTGCCAGTAAAAGTCCGGTCAAAATTGGTCCAGCCGTTTCGAAGATTGGCCGGAACTAACAGTCAGACAGACATTTTTTTTAATTTTGTATGTACACATATTTATACGTTCACATGCATTCAGTTAAAAACTGTTATTTTGAAATTACAAATAGACACTTCAATTTAATGTATTCGTATAGATTATCATCATCATCAGCCTAAGTTTTAGAAGTAAAAATAAGTCTTTGTCTAGGATCAGGTTTGTTTGGATACGGAGGGAGTAACGGGATTTTATTTTTATTTATTTTCCTCCTAACATTTTTCTACACGCTGTTACTCAAATTTGAAATTCGATGTCATTTTTTGTTTAAGAGCGGGACCAATCAGAAAATGACATAAAAATAATCCTTTCTGACCCGTGGAACACCAAAGTGGTTCACCTAGGTGTTCCACGGTTAACTGTCTGAACCCCTGGCTCACCTAGGTGTTCCACGGTTAATTCTATGTACCCCTGGTTCACCTAGGTGTTCCATGATTAATTCTCTGTACCCCTGGTTCACCTAGGTGTTCCACGGTTAATTCTCTGTACCCCTGGTTCACCTAGGTGTTCCACGGTTAATTCTCTGTACCCCTGGTTCACCTAGGTGTACCACGGTTAACTTTCTGTACCCCTGGTTCATTCACCAAGGTGTTTCACGGTTAACTTTATGTACCCCTAATTTAGTAAACTGACCCCGCGGGTCCCAAATGAGCGGGATCAATTTACTAAAGAGCCCTAATTTACGATCTTCGATTCTATGAGCCACGCATGAACAGTTGAACACAATTATTTACGTTACCTAAAAGATCTTAACTAATTAGATTAGGTGCTTACGAAAATGAACTTGTCTAAGTACTTACTAAATAGTAATTTTATTTAGTACGTAATCAATATGGTTTCTTTAGAAATACCTAAGTAAACGTGAAAAGAAGATTATCGGTTTTTTTTTATCATGGCGCGTAGATACAAACTACGGGAGGCTTTTGAGAAATTTTGATAAAGGAACTCAATACCAATTTGTCCAACCTAGGAATCGAATCAAAAAACTTAAGCTCAGGAGTAGTGCTTTCAACCACAAGTCTAATGAGGCAGTCGGGAGCGTCTAGACCGGTATTTTACATAGAAATATACAATTCGGGGTGAACTCAGCCACTCTCATACTAACTGACGATTAAATAATAGATGTAAAAACACCCTAAAGGAAGCCGAAAGGAATGGTTTTCCCCGTTATTGCGATCATCTTTTTCTTTTCTTAACGAAGCCGAAAGGCACTTGTTCTCCTCGTCATTGCGATAATTTTTTTGTTCTACACCATAACTGGGAACCTTCTAGTTACGGACATGTTGGGGGTCAAAGTTCCAACTTAGAATAATAATAACGTTTTTAATGTAAGATTTTTACTTCATACACCTTCACGACCCCCGTACTATTCAATCCATCCGTCAGCACAATGTTTTGAGTGCGTTACATTTAGTTCTACCACAAAACATGATTTTTCACCCCAAAAAAAAAGTCGTTTCCCAGCAATAATTTTTGCGTAAAGTTACTTAGTTTGATGTACAGAATGCTTGGTTTACGGCTTCGTGAAGAGTCTGTTTACACCTTTTATAGATTAATAGAAAATATGCTCTGAGTTACGAGAACTAGGTATATTATTAACACACAACCTTCAATATTTTCATCTCTATCACTATAATTCAAGGCTTCTTTCTATACAACTCTAGAAGCCAAGAAGACCACTCAATTTTCAATCCTACTATAACGAATGAAGCTTCATATTCGCACTAAACTAATTACAAAATATCCAAGTTATTTAGCACCTACACTTGATTAGTACTTATCTTATTTTTTAAATTCCTTTATCATAACACTGTCATAATGATGGGTTAAGCACGGTACAGTTAAATAGTTAACATAACCGAATGTAGTTTTTTTATGCGGGTAATAAATTAAGGGGTATTTTGTAGCAGTTATTATATTTTGAAGTAATATTATTACTCTAGAAGAGCTCATGGCTAAATAATAACAGCCGCTGGCTTCAATCCTCAGGTTAAGCAGCGCTTGCCAAGGTTGGTCTGTGGATGGGTGTCCACCCATTACAAACCAAGTTTACTACGTGCCTCGGAAAACACGATATGTTGTTGGTCCTGGTTGTCATTTGTAGATCTTTGACAGTCGGTAAGTGGGCCGAAAGTGTGACAACCATGCAAGGGTTATTGTATTACCCAGTACTAACTGGGTTGTGGAGATCAGATAGGCAGTCGCTCCATGCAAAATATCGGTATTCAGCTGCATCTATTTAGACTGGAAGCCGACCCTAACATGGTTGGGAAGACTTATACGCAGGTGATGAATTATGACTATGAAAGGTGTTGTATTCAGCCAGGAGTACTGGGTTACATTCAATTAGTTATCGAAACTCCGTAGATGTCATGGGTGTCGATAGCTACACACAAAAGAAACTTATTTTCTGAACTCATACTTCAAGGAACTAGACAAGGTCAAAGAAAAAAAAAACATCAAATAAATCATATTGTTTCATTGTGTTTAGATAATCGTTTCGGTAGTTAATTCAGTTTGACTTTGCGTAACACTCTTAATCTATAAAATGTAGTAAAATTCCCAAACCTGAGTACAAGCAGTGATCCATTAAGCAATCAACAGTACATCTAATAATGCGAAGTGCTGATCACTTTGAAGAACATTGCGTTGTTCGATAAACAATCTATATAAAAAGAAACGTCCTGACACTCACTCATTGATTGATTCATCAACGCCCAGCCTAACCTAGAAAATTATTTAAAATAGTGGTTCCCTTTGTGCTGTAGACAACGAAAAAATAAGTTTTCTAAATGTTTCAGGATTGAAAACTATTTATATCTTGGTTGTCAAGCTATTTTTAAAACTATATCTAACCAAACTATAATACACTAGAAAAACACGACGACGACGACGGACGGTCTAAAACAAATAAACGTTATAATAAGTTTAAACAAAAGAATTTATGTTTGTTCAAACATATTTATTTAAAAACTAGAATTATGACGTTGTAATAGGTTAAAAATAATCAAGTTAATTGTTGGTTTGGTCATAAAAAACCCTATTTTTATCGAATTTCCTTCATGATATTACTGGCAAAAGACGAGTCAATAATTTAAGTCAAAGATCCATGTTCAACCATTCAGTAAATAAAAGTTGAGCTTATAATAACCAATAATATGTATAATGACTCATTAACAGCTGCCAATGGCACTGATTTTAAAATCATTAACATAATTTTTATACTAGATTAGTGAGTGGCGTTGCTTGCAAGATATTAAATTTTACCAACATTTTAGTAAGAAACAAGGATAGCTTTTAGCTTTGCAATCTCGCTAGGTTGTGTGTGCATTTAAAACAGTATCGTCACACTTTATAGACTGGCTAATACGTTTTTTTGGATGATCTTAAAGACAATACCTTAATAAGTAACCTCAATATGTAAACTAATTTTTGAAAAAAGCTCTTGATTATCACATAAATTCAAGTATTATCTAAAAATTCTTTAAGAAAGCTAGCACTACAATAACTCGCACAAACAAAACATAAATTATTTAAGACAAAAAGGTTAAACATACACTTTTTCTCTGACTCACAAAAGGGCTAAACAAACAACAAGAAAATTAAACAAACAATTAAAAACATTAGTCACCTTGACCGACCTACTGACTTGACCGGGATAGAAAAGTGTGCTAACGATAATTATTACGTATCACAAAAATCACTGCGGCATCGCTATTCAATACGATGCGGGCCCACATGTAGCGGTTGGCCTACAATACCACTCGTATATAAAAGATACCACAGAGATGCAACTCCAGTTCCAACTCAGCTCTTAAATGAGAAGTTTGTGTCCAATATTTTCGTATTTATTTTTTTAGAACCGGTTATGGGACGTCCGATGTTGGCGTTAGCCGTCTGCGCGGGGCTGCTCGCCGTCGCCGCGTGCGCACCTCCGGGGAAGCCGTCCTTAGGCTGGGGCGAACGCACTTTCGCCATCGTCGAAGTGAACCAAGCAGCGACAGCATACAACCAGCTTGTCACCAAGAAAGATGCTGCCGATGTCACCGTTACGTGGAACGTCTGGTCCGGCGACCCAGCTCAGAAGTCCAAGGTACTGCTGAACGGAAAGGAGTTCTGGTCCGGAGCTGGCTCTGCCACCTCAGCCGCCTTCAAAGTGAAGAAAGGAGGCAGATATCAGATGAAAGTGGAACTCTGCAACTCTGATGGCTGCAGCTACAGCGACTCAACTGAAATTGTGGTTGCTGATACTGATGGTAGCCATCTGCCACCCCTGGACTATTCCATTGGAGAAAGGAACAAGCCCTTCAAGCAGACTTCTGGGAAGGTCGTTGGCGCGTACTTCGTCGAATGGGGCGTTTACCCTAGAAAGTTTCCCGTAGACAAAGTGCCCATCCCCAACCTTACACATCTTCTCTACGGTTTCATCCCAATTTGTGGCGGAGATGGCATCAACGACAGTTTGAAGGAGATCGAAGGCAGTTTCCAAGCTCTGCAAAGATCATGCAGCGGCAGGGAAGACTTCAAAGTTTCCATTCACGATCCTTGGGCTGCACTTCAGAAACCCCAGAAGGGATTGGGTTCCTGGAACGAACCTTATAAGGGTAACTTCGGCCAACTGATGATGTTGAAACAAGCAAGACCAGACCTGAAGATCCTTCCTTCAGTTGGTGGTTGGACTCTGGCTGATCCCTTCTTCTTCTTCACCGATAAGGTTAAGAGGGACCGTTTCGTCGCTTCAGTCAAGGACTTCCTCGAAACCTGGAAATTCTTCGATGGCGTTGACATTGATTGGGAGTTCCCTGGTGGTAAGGGAGCCAATCCTGATCTCGGTGGTCCTGAAGATGGCCAGATTTACGTCACGCTGATGAAGGAATTGAGAGACATGTTGAATGAACTGTCTGCCAAGACTGGTAAGAAATACGAGCTGACTTCAGCTATCAGCTCTGGATGGGATAAGATCCAGGTTGTTGACTACAAGGCCGCGCAGCAGTACATGGACCATATCTTCCTTATGAGCTACGATTTCAAGGGTGCCTGGTCCAACGATACTCTTGGCCACCAAGCAGGATTACACGCTCCCGCATGGAACCGTAAGGAAACTTACACAACTGACTTCGGTGTCAAATTCCTCTTGGCTCAAGGAGTCACCCCCAAGAAGATCGTCGTTGGTGTTGCCATGTACGGCAGAGGCTGGACTGGAGTCAATGGCTACAAGGATGACAACCCATTTACTGGAGTAGCTACTGGCCCGGTTAAGGGAACATGGCAAGACGGAGTGGTGGACTACAGAGAGATTGCCACTGAAATTGCTCAAGGAAAGTGGGAGTACCATTATGATAAGGTGGCTCAAGCACCTTACGTGTTCAGGAAGGAGACTGGAGACCTAATTACTTATGACGATGCGAGATCAACGATCGAGAAAGCTAAGTACGTGAGAAATAACAAGTTGGGAGGTTTGTTCGCATGGGAAATAGACGCGGATAATGGTGACATATTAAATGCCATGAACATGGGTCTCGGTAACAGTGCGTGAGTGAAATATGTGCGAGTTTTGTGCGAAAAATGTGATCGTAATCGTAAGTTTAGTTTTAGGCGAAATGTCTCAAATTTTATTTACATAAAAATTGTTGAGCGACTGAATTTGTGTATTTGTAAGTAATATAAAATTATTTTAAATTATATTTTTGGTTTTATTTCCTTTTGCTAGTTTGCACAGTTAATTAGTAAACTGTTGAAGTTTTAATTAATATCATTCACACACTTAATTTCTCTAATCCAATAGAGCCTATTCCAATCTGTCTCATAAAAGGGGAATAGTAAAACTATTAGAATATTTTCTTGTTGTGATTTGTTATATTGATACTTTTAAACTACTACCAACTTCGCTGTCCTGGGTTCGATTCCTAGACTGAAGTACGATCCTAATTACGTTTATATTAGTGAGAGAAATGCCGCTACAAAGAAAACATTGTCTGGCAGAGAATGCCTTGTGACATTAAGTCCGCAGATGTACCATACTGTACCTAAATAAACTTTAACTTAATATCACGCCTGTAATCGCCGAGGGATTTGGCAGAGATGTACCTACAGTACACCTAGTATTGTTAAAAGTTCCATGTAATAGGGGCGAGGCTATTGTCATCAACTGCTCACAAATCTAGACTTCGTGACTACTACAGAGAAATTCGTAATGGAAAAAACCAATAAATATTTTGCTCGACCCGAGAATCGAACCCATCACCTCATGCTCAGCAGGCAGTCAAACTTTAAATAAATTAAATTTAGGGTTTCATCGCTACGAGTCTACGGGTACTCAATCCTGTCGACATCGCTAAGGAACTACTTACTGGAAAAGTACGTTCAACCTCTATGTGTGACTAAGAGAGTCCATTATGTAAGTATGTAAGGTCAAGGGTACATAATGTTTTATTTAGAAAGGTCATTGAACTGATATTGAGCAGACCTTGACTTAATGGGAGGATTTATTTATAGTTTGTCAGTTGTTTTTCGATATTTAAGGGGGGCTCATACCTTTCTTTTTGAGAGCAGCGGTGGCCCAGTGGTGGCGGCCCCGACGTACGAACAGTAAGTCATGGGTTCGAACCCAGACAGGCGCATCACTTAGTGTTATTTCATCACCACTGTTCTCAAAACGGTGAAGGAAAACATCGTGAGGACACCAGCATGTCCTAGAACCAAAAATTCGATGACATGTGACATCTACCAATCCGCACTGGGTCCGCGTGGTGGATTATAGTCCATTCTATCTCATAGAGAGGAGGCCTGTGTCCCAGCAGTGGGAACTTTAATAGGCTGATGATGATGATACCTTTACGTGTCCCCTAGTCTTAACTTTGGGCATGTCGCCGAAACATAATAGCTGCATCCGGTAAAACTGGAAGCCGACCCCAACTAAGTTGGGAAAAGGCTAGGCAGATGATGATGATGTCGCCGAAACATGGATCCGTCCAATCCCGTTAGACTGCCGGAACGTGGATCCACGACAAAACGACTAAGTATCACGCGTTTTTAGGGTTCTGTAACTCAGTCGGTAAAAATGAAACCCTTATAGGATAATAGGCATGACGACCGTATCAAAAAATTGCAAATCTATTTAGTCCGTCCGTTAGAGTATTGGAAAATAATGGACACATTTTTTATGTTTTTGTAAATCAATGAATAGTGACAAAAATAAAACTCGGGAGTGGGGGGCTCGTGACGTTAGAACTAGCTAAAAATTATACCTAGGCGTGACGTATTGAGAATTTTAAAAGCGTCATATCTTCGTCAATTTTGGTTTACGTAACAAAAGAAAAAATATGTGTCCAATAGTTTTTGGAAATCTATCTGACGGACTCATCATCATCTGCTTAGCCTTTTCCCAACTATGTTGGGGTCGGCCTCCAGTCTAACCAGATGCAGCTGAATACCTGTATTTTAGATGGAGCGACTGCCTATCTGACCTCCACAACCCAGTATATTATAAATCTATCTGTCGGACTAATTAGTTTTTTTTTTGTCGTCTCGCCTATTTAGTTGTCCGTCTGTCCGTCTGTCAATACCCTTTTTCTGAGGAACGCTTGGAGGTATCAAGTTGACATTTAAATCAAATATTTAAGTCGGCTACCCTTCAAAACAGTGAAAAAATCAAACTTGTAAGTCAACGCGATCAAAAGATTTTAGCAACAAAAGGAAATATCAAAACTTATAGAGTACTTCCCGTTGACTTAGAATCATGAAATTTGGCAAGAAGCAATGTCTTACAGCCCAAGTAAAGAAAGACATCTGAAAACTGTAAATATGTAGAGTTTAATAACAAAATACCTACAAGCTTATACCGAACCCTCGGTGCGCGAGACTAACTCGTACTTGGTTGGTTTTTTTATAGATAATCACTACCGCTGAGCATGCATGAGATCTTGGGTGCGATTCCCATAGGTCCTGTTAGGGCTTAGGCATTGATTTTTTCCACGAGGACTTTTTCAGAAGCCGCCCGTAAGTTTAGATGGAATGTGGAACAACAGTACTTTCTCAAGTTATTATGCCTTGTGACTGTGACTGTAGCTTTGTTTATTTTTTTAATTTTTGACATTCAAAATTGCCTTAATAGTCTAATTGAAATAAATGCTTTGAGTTTGAGATCTGTACCCAGTTGACGGCAATAGGCACACCCCTTATTACATAAGGCACAAACATAACTGGCGCACACTTCTACCTTACCCTTCGGGGCTTGCAGGATTGACGCCTGACCTGGGAATCGTACCCAGAACATCATGGTCAGTAGTAGCACTTACTCCTATTCTTTCCGTCGAGAAGGTTTGTATTGAATATTGTTTATTTTACCCACTTTTCCCAAGCCTGGGAAATTTCTAGGTATAGAGTCATATTAGGCCTGTATTAATGTATTGTTATACAGTCATTTTGCTATTTCATAACAATTCTAATAAAATTGCTGATTTACAAAGGTTAGCAAGAGTGAGTAAATATTACCCACTTTTGAGGTAGGCAAATGCTATATAAAATCGAGTTTTTATGAAAATTAGTTTCTACAATGAGACAATGGTCGACACCATTGTCTTTCTGCATTCAGCAGTGCAAGTACGTAGCACTCGATTCGATACGATTCGATAAATCTGACAGTTATTCTCGATAAAATGAGTTTTTAACCAATCGAAAAGTCGGATTTATCGAATCGTATCGATTCGATCGTTATCGATTGCTACGTACTTGCAGTGCTGTTGTGCACAAACTAAACTTAATTTAGGCTATTGCTATCTTTTTCTCTCTAATAAAACGAGAAAGAGACGGGCGTAATTTAGAGCTGTCAAATTTAGTTGGAACTAATATTTCCATACAAATGAAGGGTGCACGTAAAACCATGCCGATTATAAACACGGTGAAGCGCAAGGTATAAACTAGTTTGACATCTCTGACTTAGTTCACAGCTAAAGCCGTCCTTTTCTCGCACTGCCTTTTAGTAAAAGATAGCAATAGCCTAAATTAAGTTTAGTTTGTGCACAACAGAATCGACACCAATATCTATTTACAAATAAAACGTAGGTATATATTTCCATTTCGGTATTAATAATATTAAAATTAATGAACGTCAAAGATTACGTAAGGACCTACAATAATATACATAAAATAATGATAATAATATCACAAAACATAGGTAGTAGGTAGGTAGGATTATTTATAAACTTATTTTTAATGCGTAGATACTATTATACAAAAAAACTATTATAACATGTCACTTTGATATTACAAGGCTACAGAAATCATTTTCTGGTTTCGATTCTAAAATATTAAAGTAGGTAAGTAAATGATTGACTTAGGCTCAGACATTATCTCTTAAAACTACAACTGAACTGTAGCGGCGATCGGCGGCAGCGACCTCTCGCGTCCGGCCCTGGTCCAATCCATGGTCCGGACTAAGAGGGATTGGGAAGCCGTCACCTCCTTCTGCGAAGCAGTCATGCTAGCGAAGGAGGTGGCGGAACTTGAGAGGGAGAGAACCTCACGTCCCAGCCGCCGGTTATGGGCTAGCTCGCCGTCTGTCCGTCTTATGACGACAGGCTGTGTCGACGGCGCATTCGTGTTCCACGCACGCCTTAAGGGCTTATACTACCTCAAATGGCTTAGCATGATCCTCCGTTACGCCTAAAATACTGCAGCATTAATTTTGAAACAAATATGTGGTAAAGTTGAGGATTAATGTTAGGTCCTATGTTTGGCGAAAACATGATTCCATAAAATTTTCTCGATAGAAAAAAAATCCAAAGTTACCTCCAAATCGAACAATAAACCGCTGGTATTCAAAAAGTACTTCAAATTAGATCATGAAACTTTGCATACTAACTGAACTAACTTAAGTGCTCATTTCTGAACACGCGAAGCGGCGCGTCGTGCGGTGCGTCGGGCGGCGCGTTGAGCGGCGCGTCAGGCGGTGCGTCGGGCGGCGCGTTGTGCAGCGCGTTGCGCGTTTTTCCGTTTACGGAGAGGCGGCGGCGGCGTGTGCAGCGGCGGTGTCATCTGTCATATGTTTGTATTTGCGCGCGCACTACCGCGTTGACCGCGGCGCGGCGGTGGACGCGGCGGTGCACGCGGCGGGCAACGCTGCATTTCGGCAAATCGCTTCTCCGTAAACGCTCTCATACATTGCCATATGTTTCAAATTAAAGCGGGCCGCGCCAAACGACGCGCCGCGAAACGCGCGTCTCCGTAAATGAGCCCTGTTTTTTTATTTTTTCCGCCACCACAAATACAGTTGCTAATCTGAGGTAGTGTAGGCTCTTAAAGAGATGTCAGCAATAAGGGAAGGGGTCCGAAGGGGCCGATGCCTGCCGGGGTTGCGGGACTGTTCGAAACAGATACCGTGGTCCTGGAACACAAAGGACAAAGAAGGAACATGGAGGGGTTTTATTCAGTAAAAGTCTGACACTCCCTCCCGCTCCGCTCAGAGCGGGAGGGAATGTAAATTTAATTTAAAGAAAACATTTTACAAAGTGTGTACTGTGTTCTAAACACAACTTAATTCTACATTAAAGTATAAATCACTGTTACTAATAACTAACCTGTAAGGAGAAACAACATTAAAAGCTATTGCTTCAATCTTCTTATAATTTGAAAAATATCTCCAAAACGTGTTCACATATTTTTCTATCAATCCAAAGAGTTTTTTCCAATCGTAGTACGAACATAGTGCAAGCCAATATTATATTATTTTCCAATACTCCAACTGACGGACTAAATAGATTTGCAATTTTTTGATATTGTCGTCATGCCTATTGAAGGGAACGACACATACCATTTCTCGGTTTAACTGTTGTTCGAGTGATATTTGTGTCATTATCAAGAAAAAATCTTAGTTAGTGAAAGTTTTTCACTAACTTGTCACCATCATAAAAACCTCGTCGGTTTTCCCTAAAAAGTTCGGCAGAGGTGACACAATGTTCACTTATTCAATTTCCAGTAAGCTATCTACTCACCCAGTTATAGCAAAAGCCGCTATATTAACATACGAAGGTCACTAGACTACTAAGATACCATCAATAGACCAGTAACATCAATCCTCTATTGTATTCGATTACGGGACCAGACACAATGATACATCATAACTTCATAAGTTTTTGCGCGCGCGCATGCAGTGGCTTTCATTTGAATAATCTTCGATGCATATCAGTCCTTCCGAGAAAAAGTACGTGGGTTGTATTGTCACTTGAATATTTTAGTAAGAGTGAGTGGTAATAATGATCTTTTGTCTTTTAGTTGAATTGTGATTTCCGCTAACGAAGAATTGTGTTCGGGCTTCATCGCTACGAATCTACGGGTATTCAATCCTGACGACATCGCTAAGGAACTACTTATTTGAAAAGTACGGTCAACCTTCATGTGTGACTAAGAGAGTCCATTATGTAAATATGTAAGTTTAAGAGTAAATGTTTTATTTAGAAAGGTCATTGAACTGATAGTGAGCAGACCTTGACTTTATAAGAGGATTTATTTATATTTTGTCAGTTCAAACAAACATTTGAATTCCACACTAACGTTTCTAGCAACTGTTAAATATATTTTAGTTAGAGTTTATTTTTCAATTAAGTCTCCAATGTACAAACATCAAAAAAAAGTTTGTGATCACTAGCATAAGCTGGTATATTTTTTTAAATTAAACTTAATCAAGAAAAAGTCTTTGTTGTGTGTTTTTTTTAACTATTTTATTGTTTTATATTTTAAATATATTATATTTTAATTAAAGAATCTAAAAAGAAGAAGAAATCATAATCTACAGGGAACAAAAAAGATTTTGACTTTTTTATAGTGATCGCAGACTTTTTTGATGTGTGTATTAATCACTCGTGGGTTACGCATGTATTTATTTACACATTACAAACTTCAATGTGTGTTTAAAATTATTACTTTTCTTTCAGGCGCTATAAGATTTTATTAGAGAAGAGTCCAGGCTTCGAGTTCCTTTAAGTAGACCTTCAGCAGTGGATGTGCTTACCAGGTAGCTAGATGTTACTTGCCCAACGATTTGATTTGATTTGTTGAGAATGCTCTGACGTTGTTGCTTATCCCATCCCAATACTCCGCTATTCTTTTCTGATTATTTTTTTTGCGGGATCCAAAGTAACTAAATTGTTTCTCTGGGACTTCGTCGAGCAACATTGTTTCGGCGATTGCCTTGTGGTTGCCACTGTTGATTCTGGCTTTCATCATAAGTTGCAGTGGTTTGGAAATAGTGTGTAAATAGGGCATGTCCCAAATAAAAAAAAACCGGCCAAGAGCGAGTCGGACTCGCGCACCGAGGGTTCCGTACAAACTTTTTAAAGGACAAACTTAACTTTGCTATTCGATCCCTAGAAACGGCTATTGCACCAACCGCAAATAATAAGTTTGTAACAGTAAAACCGCTTTTTTTTTGTTATTAAACTACACATTTACGGTTTCCAGATTTTTCCCTTTACATGTGCTGGTTCTAGGTCAACGGAAACGACCATACTTATAGGTTTTCGAACTAAAACTTATAGGGTACTTCCGGTTGACCTAGAACTGTCAATTTTGGTGAAAAGCAAGATCTTAACAGCACAAATAAAGGGAAAATTCTGAAAAATAAAAAAAGTTTAAAATAAAGGTAAATTTTGGTACCTACAAGTTTTCGCGAAAATCTAAACTTGCCCATATATATCGTTTTGTCGTGTTGACTCAGGACCTTGATTTTTATACACCTTATAGGGACTACAAACCACAGTATCTGGTATAAATTTCAACTTGCTAGGTCCACCCGTTCCTGAGAAAATCGGTGGTGACAGACGGACAGACGGACAAGAAAGTGATCTTATAAGGGTTCCTTTTTAACCTTTTGAGGTATGGAACCCTAAAAATGCCCTGGCCTATAGAAATCGTTTTCAAAGCCTCTTGTTTTAATAGAAAAACTTATAACAGAATCGAACCTAATACATTTTTGACTGATCCATCACGTAATGATTGTTTGTCTATCAGAACTTTGATTGAATAAATTAAAATTGAATTTGATTAAATACTTAAACCAATTCTCACGTTGCTAATCAAATCGTACAGAAAGCATTTCTCAGTACAATACCAATAAAACGCTAAATTACTGAGAAATTAAGAACAATAGGATATCGCAACCGTTACCCTGCTTTGTTTAATTAGGGCCAAGTTCACCGAAAAGATAACAGTCTGATTATCTAAAACCAGCTGTTTAGAACACATTTTCATGTTCAAAAATGTGTTTTAAACAGCTGTTTTTAGATAATCAGACTGTTATCTTTTCGGTGAACTTGGCCCTTAGTAGGTACAGTCGTGGTCTTTTCCGCCTGACTAGTTAATTTTTTTCGCTTAAATCATGCGGAGGCGCCGAGCCACGCCCCCTTAAAGTTAAGGCCTATTAGGAAAGGGTCAACTTTGGCGCGCAAAATAACAATAAATCTCGTTTGGCGCGCGTCGTCAGTTCGCTCGGCCAATCGGTATCTTTTCAATCATTATTTCTATACAAAGTCAACGTGGCGGGGCTAGAAAGCGTTTCTATGTTGTAAGTGCAAGCAAAAATTAGCTAGTGGTGATCAGGCGGCAGTGTCCTCGATAGTAGATAGTACCTAAATTAAATCTATGTTTAGCGTGTCAAATAAAATGTTAAGCGTAACATAACACTGTAATTCCTGAAGAGTTAGGTAGAGTTGTAATTATTAAAATCTAAATCACAGTATTGTTTATGTACGCTGTATTGTATGTGTACGCTGTTCATTACTTAAATAATTGTTTCATTTTAAGTTTTAAGTATCGAAGTATGATTTTTTATGTACCTACTTACCTAAATGTTTGTTATCCAAATAAAGTAATACACTCATTTCGATACTAATGTTAACTTTTTTAAAAGGATGCGAGCGTATTGCTATGAACCCGGCACGAATCTGAGGAATACTGAGGAATTCTTGATGGACAAATCTCAATAACATAATACCCTACCTAGGATTCGAACCCAATACCTCGTGCTCAACAGCCCTTACGACCACTACCGAGACAGTACCAATCATCTACACTATATCTATACGTATACTAATATTATAAAGAGGTAACATTTGTTTGTAAGTTTGTATGTAGGGGGTAATCTCCGGAAGTAATGAACCAATTTTAAAAATAGTTTCACTGGTAGAAAGCTACATTATTCGTGAGTGCTATAGGCTATATTTTATTCCCGTACTCCCACGGGAACGGGAACTACGCGGGTGAAACCGCGGGACGTCCGCTAGTAATATTATAAAGAGGAAAGATTTGTATTTGTGTGTGTGTGTGTGTGTATGTTTGTAATGTAATGAATAAACTCAAAAACTACCGCGCCGATTTCAAAAATTCTTTCACCATTAGAAAGCTACATTCACCCTGAGTAACATAGACTATATTTTATCCCTGTACTCCCACGGGAACGGGAACTACGCGGGTGAAACCGCGTGACGTCCGCTAGTAGATAATATTTAGCTGGATAATCAAGTTTCTTGTTTATATCTACAACTTTTGAAGGCCAAAACTTCTGCTCGTATCGTCCCCAAAGAGCTATCGAAGATCTCAAATGTTCAAAGCATTTATGGAATGCATAAATTAGAATAAATCAATGTTAACATTGTGTTCGGATATGTAGAATTACTTGTTATTTAAGGATACGATTATACTGTCTTGTAGGGTAAGGTAATCTTGTAATCTATTGTATGTAATGGCAATGTAACCTATACATTGTAAGTAGATTATCTGTGATTCTCTAATGAATTGTAAATTCAGAGTTTATCTACCATTTTAACTAACAAATCAGTCAACGTTAGGGTACTGGTAATTCTAAACGTTTACTTGCATTGAGCGTTCTTCTGCTGAATGTAAAATTACTATGTTACAAGGGGTCGTTACCCGTGGTCCCGATAGGTCGACCCATTACCGGGTGCATTGCGGGTAATTTTAATTACCCGTGGTTCCATAGCATAAGGGGCCTTTTTCCTGGACTTCTGACTCTACTAATATATCGATAGAAAGTACAAATCCATAATAACAGCTTATCATATCAAATCCCACCGGGACCACGGGTAACGAGTGATTGCATAATTTATTCGACTACGGTTTTTTTTTATTTTTATTTATCTACCAACTACCAGGAGGCCAGAATCATGAAGAAGTATTTTCTACATTGCATACTGCATGATAGTCGAAATGTACATGGTATGATTATGATATTCCTATTAAAAATATAAAATACTTCCTTTATGTTTCTGGCCGACACAATTTAGATTGCCATCGACACGCTAAGAAGATGGTTCTGGCCTCCTGGTAGTTGGTAGTAGATAAATAAAAAAATAAAAAAACCGTAGTCGAATAAATTATGATATGCTGTTATTATGGATTTGTATTTTCTATCAAAATATTCAGAAGTCCAGGAAACAATCCCTAATGCCATGGAACCACGGGTAATTAAAATTACCCATAGACCCGGTAATGAGTCGACCCACAGGGACCACGGGTAACGACCCGTTACAAGAGCCTTTTCTCTACTATGTTATGGCATCCAGTGAGACTGGAAGTCGGGGTGGCTTCCAGTCTAACCGGATGAATACCAGTATTTTACATGAAGCGACTGCCTATCTGACCTACGCAACCAAGAATCAAGCTTCAAGAACAGATGCACGATCATGAGAGTAGGAGATCTTTCATGATTTCCTAAATGTTCCAGATGTCTTGCAAATGGTCTAAATGTTAGGAAGGATATTACGGAGGACAAAAAAATAAAAATAAAAAAAAACCGGCCAAGTGCGAGTCGGACTCGCGCACGAAGGGTTCCGTACCATTATTATCAAAAAAGGGCAAAAAAAATCACGTTTGTTGTATGGGAGCCCCCCTTTAATATTAATTTTATTCTGTTTTTATATTTGTTGTTATAGCGGCAACAGAAATACATCATCTGTGAAAATTTCAACTGTCTAGCTGTCACGGTTCACGAGATACAGCCTGGTGACAGACAGACGGACAGACGGACAGACGGACAGACGGACAGACGGACAGACGGACAGACAGCCAAGTCTTAGTAATAGGGTTCCGTTTTTACCCTTTGGGTACGGAACCCTAAAAAGGTAAAAATCAGAACAGAAATAACTCAATGGTGTCCATTCTGTTGTGCACAAACTAAACTTAATTTAGGCTATTGCTATCTTTTTTTCTCTAATAAAACGAGAAAGAGACAGACGTAATTTAGAGCTGTCAAATTTAGTTGGAACTAATATTTCCATACAAATGAAGGGTGCATGTAAAAACATGTCGACTAAAAACACGGTGATGCGCAAGGCATAAACTAGTTTGACATCTCTAACTTAGTTCATAGCTATAGCCGTCCTTTTCTCGCACTGCATTTTAGTAATAGATAGCAATAGCCTAAATTAAGTTTAGTTTGTACACAACAGAATCGACACCAATATCTTTAGTTTTACATCTAAGCTCACTTCTAGACAAACGAAAGCTACTGAACACCAATAAATCTAGATAATTTACCAAGCTTTCTCCGCATAAAACAATATACCAAAAGACGCATTTAATAAATAGTATAAACGTATTAGGTTAATCAACATAAACAACTGTGTCAGTGGGTACGGTGACAAAAAAACTAATTCTATTCAAGACAATCAAATGTTTTGGGGCTATAAAATAGGCGAATAGAAGCTAGGTTCATTGTTTTATGAGAGGCGCATGGCTAAATCATAACCGTCTTAGTGACAAGCATATTCACTTTCTCACTTTTATTTAATTTATGTCTTAAATTTTCTTTGTCTTATTTATTTTTAACCCCCGTCCAAAAAAGAGGGGGGTGTTATAAGTTTTTTGTGTAATAATTATAAAAAAAACACAAGTTTGTTAATGTTAATAAGTTATGAAAGATTGGAGTCTCCTAACACAGGCTTTAGACGCCTACAAGGAAACTCCAAACACTAGTTTGTAACAAAAACTTTGCTAAAGCAATGAAACATTTTTATTTTTTTCATAACAGTAGCAAGAGTCGATCTTCTAGGCTGAGAATGCTTACTAAGGTCAGTTGTGGATGGGTGACCATCCTTGACATGCCGAGATTCTTTGCCTTGGAAAATACGTTAAGCAGTCAGTCCTGGCTGTCATTCGTAGGTATTTGACAGTCGAAGTGACAAGCCTGAAGTCTGACTGCCAGTCTTACCAAGGGGTATCGTGTAACCCGGTAGTGTAAGGGCCTTACAATACTAGCGGATTGCGTGCGTCTTGAAAGCGCGCAACGAATACGTTACGGGCGTCCAACGAACAGACGGCGCATGAAAAAAAAAAAAAAAAACAATCATTAATCTTAAAGTCATCAATCCAAAAAATAAAACGAATTGAAGATTAGCCTTAATATAAAGAGTGTAAAAAGACTTTTAACGAAGCCGAAAGGCACTTGTTATTCCCGTCATTGCGATATTTTTTTTGTACTGGACCATACCTGGGAACCTTCTAGTTACGGAGATATTGGGGGTCAAAGTTCCAACTTTTCCACAAGTTTTTATTGTAAGATTTTTACTTTAAACACCTTCACGACCACGTTACTATTCAATCTATCCATCAGCACAATTTTTTAAGAGCGTTACATTGAGTTTTACCGTAAAACGTGATTTTTCACCCCAAAAAGTCGTTTCCCTGCAATATTTTTTGCGTAAAGTTACTTAGAATGTAATCTTATGTATAGCATGCTTGGTTGACGGCTTCGAAAAGAGTCTGTTAACACCTTGTATTTAATCAGCAAAATGCAATTCCTAAAAGTTCGCAACAAATGCAAATGTTCGATACGAAAATCTCCGTCCAAAATATTTTTATCGCCCCACCTGTGCTCACAAATTGCCCAAAATTATCGTATGCGTATCGTAATCATTGTAACGGCATCTGAAATCACATTAAGCACTTATGTAAAGCACGTATTTATGTGATCACCCCATGTAAGGGAAAAGATACTGATTATTACTTGAGAAGGAGCATCCGACTGGATCCTTAATCTGTTGGTGGACCAAGAAGTTCATTCAGAAGGTTCGTTTTTAAATGTGAATAATCTGCGTTTTATGGCAAACTTTTTGAAGAATTTGGATAAATTCTCCACCCACCCCTAACCTTGGACACCTAACCTTGGTTTATTGGGTCATGGATATGACCCAATAAACCAAGGTTAGGTGTTGTCCTCAGGCTTTAAAATCTCTACGTGGTTAAGAAATTGTTTATGAAATGCTGGCTTATATTTAGGCATTTCCCAAACTTTGCGTAGTTTGGGAAACGTCTCCGTCCGTCCGTCCGTCTCTCTCGCGCACGTCTACAGATGAGTGCGAGTGAGAGAGATGGATCGAGACGGACGGACGGACGTTAGAGAGTAGGGCCCAGACGCACGGGCAACCTTGAAAAAAAAAATTACCCGTACTTAGACGTTTCCCAAACTACGCAAAGTTTGGGAAACGTCTAAGTACGGGTAAATTGACTTCCGTTAATCCTGTCTATCCAAGTTTCCTTTTCAAGGTTGCCCGTGCGCCTGGGCCCTACTCTCTAACGTCCGTCCGTCCGTCTCGATCCGTCTCTCTCACTCGCACTCATCTGCAGACGTGCGCGAGAGAGACGGATAGAGACAGACGGACGGACGGACGTTAGAGAGTAGGGCCTGAGACATCCAATTTTTGCCTAGCATAGACTAGAAAATTTACAACATGGTCGCTGATTGCCCACTCATCTTTACTGGATGAATTTCGATTGGCTTATTTCGTATCTTAACAGATGTCCTGTAAGTAAATAAACTGGGACTTCTTAATTCTCTGTCATCAGACTTCAGGTCAACAAACCCCGCTCGCGCATAAACCCTCCGGTTTCATGGCTCAACACACGAGTTCGTTCATACCGGTATGTCAACTGAACGGATCAACTAACGGCATTTTATTTTGTGTTTTAGTACTATCAAGTTTGTTTGTCGCTAATGTGTTACGAGCTTTATGTATATAAGTACTTAGCTTGTGTATTGTGTTGAGTATTATTTCTAATTCAGGTCAAAGATTAGCCGTGTGGTATCCGGCAGAGTTAGCCGTGTGGTATCCGGCAGAGTAGAATAGAACCAACCCATTACGCTCACGGGTGTCGTATAAGGCGACTAATGTCTGAGGCACGCACCTCTGATTGTTCGGATTCACGTGCGTATTGTATAATTATCACTTGCTTTGGTGAAGAAAAACATCGTGAACTCATCACACACACTCATCAAAAAACTCGACAACAATAGGCTTGTTTTCACCATCAATAAATTGCAAATCTATTTAGTCTGTCAGTTACATTATTGGAAAATAATGGACACGTATTTTTTTGTTTTTGTAAATCAATGAATATTGACAAAGATAAAACGCATCAAAACTCGGGAGTGGGTGCTCGTGACGTCACAACGCGCTAAAACTTATAGCACGGCGTGACGTATTGAGAATTTTAAAAGCGTCGTATCTTCGTCAATTTTGGTTTACGTAACAAAAAAAAAATACGTGTCAAATATTTTGTGATAATCTAACTGACAGTCTGAGACTGAGTATCCGTGTGGTATCCGGCAGAGTAGAATAGAACCAACCCATTACACTCACAGGTGTCGTATAAGGCGACTAATGTCTGAGGCAGAACACCTGCGCCTCCGTAGACCAGAGAATGGGCAGCAGCGTTTTCTGTTAGTCTTTCATCACTGCGATCTCCAATCGCCAAGCGTGGAGATTACGGAAAATTCCTCCCATCATGGGAGAGGCTTATGTCCAGCAGTGGACGTTATGGGCTGTTGTTGTTGTTGTTGTTGCAGGTCAAAGATTATATGGCACTGTTAAAGTTATCCGCGACCTAAAACTATACTTTAGTAAAATTCGACAACAATAGGCTAGTTTTCATCATCAATAAATTGCAAAATCTATTTCGTCCGTCAGTTAGATTATTGGAAAATAATGGACATGTATTTTTTGTTTTTGTAAATCAATGAATATTAACAAAGATTAAACACATCAAAACTCGGGAGTGGAGGCTCGTGACGTCACAACTCACTAAAAATTATAGCACGGCGTGACGTATTGAGAATTTTAAAAATGTCGTATCTTCGTCAATTTTGGTTTACATAACAAAAGAAAATATACGTGTCAAATATTTTTTGATATTCTAACTGACGGACCGGACTAATTAGATTTTTTCAGGACACAAGCCTATTGTCGGGCAGTAGCCCACCAGACAAGACACCCGTCTGGTCGTAGGATCCTCCCTTTTCGATGGGGGATGAAGATATGTATTTACACACTGTTCTTCAAAAACCTAAAAAGTGATGAACAACTTTATCAACCACTAGCGGACGTCACGCGGTTTCACCCGCGTAGTTCCCGTTCCCGTGGGAGTACGGAGATAAAATATAGCCTATATTACTCAGGGTGAATGTAGCTTTCTAATGGTGAAAGAATTTTTTAAATCGGCGCAGTAGTTTTTGAGTTTATTCATTACAAACATACACACAAAAATACAAATATTTCCTCTTTATAATATTAGTGTAGACAATTTCTGCCCGCAGCTTCGCCTACGTGAAGTTCGATAATAATGTCCTATGGGATCTTACTAAGCCGTGTGGTATCCGGCAGAGTAGAATAGAACCAACCCATTACACTCACGGGTGTCGTATAAGGCGACTAATGTTGTTGTGGTGTTTGTTGTTGTTGGGATCTTACTACCGGGATAAAAAAATATCCTATGTGTTAATCCAGGTTATAAACTATCTATGTGAAAAATTTTAGCCTTTATATTATTAGTGTGATTCTCAATCAAAATTCAAGTGATCTAGAGTAAGCCACTGGGGTACAGAAAAATATCAATTATTTGTCACAGGTTAAGCCGTGCTTGCCTAGGTTGGTTTGTGGATGGGAGACCACCTCACCTGCCTCGGAAAGCACGTTAAACAGTTGGTCCCGGTTGTAATTTGTAGATCTTTTACAGTCGTAACAGGTTGTCAGTGGGCCGAAAGTCTGACAACCAATCTTACCAAGGGGTATCGTATTACCCAGTACTAACTGGGTTGTGGAGGTCAGATAGGCAGTCGCTCCGTGTAAAATACTGGTATTCAGCTGCATCCGGTTAGACTGGAAGCCGACCCCAACATAGTTGGGAAAAGGCTAAGCAGATGATGATATTTCTCACAGTGAGGAATTGTGTCTCAAAAGTACTGAATTTCATTTGGAGTGTCTGCTTTAATGTCATCGCAGAACAACATTGCCATGTCGAGCGCGTCAAATAGTTTGTTTTATTCGTTAGCCAAATACGTTTACGAATACGAGAACCTTGTACACTTCCTAGATTCTTACCTGTATTATGTTCTAAGTCTATTTATTTTTGTAATTTATTGAATTCGGAACTACTTTGTCCTGATTGATATCATCGGGTCAGAGCCCATTCGTCCCCTAAGAATATCACGCTTGTTTGATATCAAGCGTGATGATATAGGTACATAATATAGATACATCTAATAAATATAGATGTACCTATATTTCACAGACATTTGGCCAGTTATATGAAAGTCCCGTAGAGTATGACACGACGTGAAATCTACCAACCCGCACTGGTCCTGTGGACTTCAGCCCAATCTTTTTCATAGAGAGGAGTCTTGTGTCCCAGTAGTGGGACTATTATACGCTGATAATGCTTTATATACAGGGTGTAAAAGACCTCATCACGAAGCCGTCAACCAAGCATTCTGTAGATCAAACTAAGTAACTTTACGCAAAAATTATTGCTGGGAAAACGACTGTTTTTTTGGGGTGAAACATCATGTTTTGTGATAGAACTCAATGTAACACACTCAAAACATTGTGCTGATGGATGGATTGAATAGTACGGGGGTCATTGAGGTGTTTTAAGTATAAAAAAACTTACATTCAAAACTTGTCAAAAAGTTGGAACTTTGACCCCCAATATCTCCGTAACTAGAAGATTCCGAGGTATGGTGTAGAACAAAAAAATGATCGCAATGACGAGGAGAATAAGTGCCTTTCAATTTCATTAAGAGGTGTTTTACACCTTTTATATTGTTGCTATACAAAATCCAGGATAATCTTGTATTTTCCTAGGTTGCATCATCAGCCTTGAGTCTGACTGCATTATTAGTCTAATCGATGTAGGTGCAGTACTCGTCTTCAAATCAATATTATTAACAACAATTATATTGTAGTAGGTATGCTGTTAGTAGTAACGTGAGCATATAAATTAAGACTGAAAAAGACCGTCGACAAAAAACTAATGAAACTCGTTTAGATGCAGAATATTTTGTAGCCAGTAGTATTCCCTGGTCAAACTATGTTGGGGTCAGCTTCCAGTCTGATTGGATGCAGCTGAACACCTGTATTTTACATGGAGCGAATGCGTATCTGACCTCCACAACCCAGTGAGTACTGGGTAATACGATACCCTTTGGTAAGACTGGTTGTCAGACTTGTTGGGCCACTGACTACCTATAACGACTGTCAAAGATCTGCAAAATGACAGCCGGGACCAACAGCTTAACGTGCTTTCCGAGGCACGGAGGAAACTCGGTATGTAATGAGTGGTCACCCATCCACAGACCAACCTAAGTAAGCGCGGCAACTTAAAGATCGAACCCAGCGACCCAGAGCATAAACTAGCAAAATATTAGCTAACACTGTCAAAAGATTAGAGACTTGATTGGAATAATTGATTAATCCGTCCTAATCTGCAGATAAATTAAAATCAACCATAAAATAAATAAAGCATCAGGTACCAGTTTTTGATTCAAATTACTTAAACAAGTTTTGAGTATGCTAACAAGAAGATGCATCATAAAAACAGTATTCATAAAAACAGTATTTTTTTTAAATACAACATTGACATTGGAAACATAATTCGGTCATATAGGGGTCCTACCATCACTTCTTGTAAGCATAAGCATTATAGTGTCATCATCTGCCTAGCCTTTTCCGCGAGAGGAGCTCGTGGCTAAATAGTAACAGCCGCTCGGGTCGATCTTTAGGTTAAGCCGTGCTTGCCTAGGTTGGTCTGTGGATGGGTGACCACCCATTACATACTGAGTTTCTTCCGTGCCTCGGAAAGCACGTTAAGCAGTTGGTCCCGGCTGTCATTTGTGATCTTTGACAGTCGTTACAGGTAGTCAGTGGCCCAAAAAAGTCTGACAACCAGTCTTACCAAAGGGTATCGTATTACCCAGTACTAACTGGGTTGTGGAGGTCAAATAGGCAGTCGCTCCATGTAAAATACTGGTATTCAGCTACATCCGGTTAGACTGGAAGCCGACCCCAATAAAAACTTGGGAAAAGGCTAGGCAGATGATCTGCCTAGCCAACAATGTGCTGTTGGCTTTAAGTCTAACCGGATGCAGATGAATACCAAATTTTACGTGGAGCGACTACCTATCTGACCTGCACCCCTAGACAAGTTGACAATCTACAATAGTTAACGCTAATAGAAAACTATTCAAATGAATGGGAATGACCTCATCTCAACGTTAAATCACGTGATCAACACAAACGAATAGAAAATTCGTAGACAAGTTAAAATGATAGAATAGAATGTTATCGTTTCTACAATGTTGATCGCTAAACTCTTTGGTAGGAACGCTCACCATAGACTAAAGTGTAGGTTTTTCCTACAGACATTAGAGAACGAGCGATCGACTCAGTCGTCTACAGTGACTAGACGTCCTATATAGCTCTCTCTTTCCCACACAAACTGATTGTGCTTCAAGAGATGGTGGTCAACCCCTGCAAGCAGTACGGGTACAAATCGCAAAAAAACGGTTGTAATTTTTCATGTCATACATTTAAACCCCATCTTTTTTATTGTGTTGTAAACACATACAGATGATGGTTTTATGATGCATTAAAATAAAAAAGGTTATATTATGTTATGGGTTTACTATGGGGTAGGGTAAAGGTAAAAATATGGGATATGGACGGCAATATATTTTTTACAGATCCCCGCCATGATAGGACAAAGTATGATACCCAATTTTCTCATTTTAGGGATCAATGTGTTATTTATTGTTTATGTAATAACTAAAAACGACATAGTTCTTTTTTTTTAAGAGTTAGAAAAACTTATCGAGAAAATTATCACCCAAGAATCAGTTAAAAACCATTGAAAGAATGGAAAATAAAATAAAAAAGTATTGTACACTTCAAATGAATTAATTAATTTATCTCCAGATAAATAACACCCATTGCAACATATATATTGATATCCAATAAGATCCAATAAATTTAAAAATAAACAAAATAAAATCAAACGATACAACAACAACAATACACAATAACATCAAACCATTAACAAAATTAAATCAGATAAAAATAAAATAAAGTAAAAACAATGAAATCAGAATAAATCAGAAATAATCAATTATTACTAAATACCAAATGTAGATAAGTACAAACTTTAAATCCAATGTCCCGACCTGGCTCATAATAAAATTGTCTGTACACCTTAAAAAACTTTATAAAAAAAAAACATTAAAATGGCGACCGTACGTTGTTAACATACCGGTTAGCACGATTCTCGGTGTAAATATTTAATTGAGAACATTATTGACGGAACTATATAAGGCGGCCTATTTAGTAAGGTCGGGCAGTGGAACAAAATAGTTCAATATTATTACTCGTGTGTTGAGATTAAAAAAAACCTGTCACCATGAAGTTTTTAGTCGCTCTGTGTGTTTTGGCGATTGTCGCTTTGTCGTCTACTACGCCAACGTCTAACTCAAGAGGTTGTCAGTATATTTTGGGAAACTGTAAGTTCGAGCTTAAATTAATAAGGTTTTTTTGTTTTAAACTACAGGCCAGCATGATTCTTTTGGCGCTTGAATGACGTTGTCAGGAGAACGCTGTTGGTTGAGAAATTAACTGCAAAAATTGTGTTGAAAACAACATAGCGGTGACAGAATAATTCTTTTACGTCTGAAATGTGACAATAATAATAATAATTTGAATTGCTGCAAAAACATTGCTACTGTACTAACATTGATACAATTTCGTTCCCTAGCGGAATAGTATACGTTACTCATGTCTAATAAATAATCAAGAAGATTTCTGTACCTAAAACCATAAAGCGAAATTCAATTATATTGTCATATTTCAGAGCAGTATTATGTCGAAGGTATGTTCCGTCGAAATAGGGATCCGCAAAACAAGTGCTTATCGAAGAAGGGCTCCGGCCCATCTCGTAACTTTCCCATTTCGACAACTAAACAAAAGACGTGCGAAACAAGTGAAAAAGTGTGCCAACTCGTAACTATTTTAATCTTCATACATTTAATCCCATTTCTCATTTTTTACCCACGGAGGAGCTTGTGGCTAAATAATAACAGCCGCTCGGGTCGATCCTTAGGTTAAGCTGTGCTTGCCTAGGTTGGTCTGTGGTCTAACATACCGAGTTTCCTTCGTGCTTCGGAAAGCACGTTAAGCTGTTGGTCCCGGCTGACATTTGTAGATCTTTGACAGTCGTTAGGTAGTCAGTGGCCCAAAAAGTCTGACAACAAGTCTTACCAAAGGAGTATCGTATTACACGGTACTAACTGGGTTGTGGAGGTCCGATAGGCAGTCGCTCCGTGTAAAATACTGGTATTCAGCTGCATCCGGTTAGACTGGAAGCCGACCCCAACATAAATGGGAAAAGGCTAGGCAGATGACATTGAATCCCATTTCGTCAACCATAAACAACTGTTTTTTGTATATATAGTACAGTCAGCTCCCAAAGTTACAAGGAAACCATTTGTTGATGTTGCTAATGTTTGTTTCTCTCTGGCACACTAAAGCTGTTACGAACGAACTCAATTTTGAATTTGAACAGAAAGTACTAGGAAAACAGAATCGAGAAGGAGATGTTGGTGCCGCTGAAATCGTCTTTTTAGTGAATTCCCAACAATAAATACTAGGAGAGCAGAATCGTGAAGAAGATGTTAGTCCCGCCGTTTACAATACTACCAGTCTACTACTACCGACTACCAGACTTACAAAAGAGGATCGGAATATCATGTTACCCAGTTACTGGATTATTGTAAAGATCAGTTAAGCCGAGTTTCCAAGTAAAAAACTGGTATTCTGTGGAATCTGGTTAGACAAAGATGATGACGCTACGGTACCTGTACTATCAAGTAAATTAGCTTTTAGCAAATCTTCTCCATAAATGAGTTATGGTACAGGTAGTGTAGGCTATACGAAATAAATATTAATATTGGTCGCAAATACCAGTATATCTAATATCATCATAATAATAACATATCATATAAAACTTGCGCATGGTGTTCATCGATCTCGAAAAAGCATACGACTGGTTACCTTGTGAGGTTTTGTCGTGGGCCCTGAAAGAGAAAGGTGTGCCTGGGAAGTATGTGCAGTTGATCCTAGCGATGTTACAGTAGTAGTAGTGTTACAGTAGTACCCAAGTCCGGTCTACAGCGGGCACTAGCAACAAGCTTCAATGTGGCTGTTGGTTTGCACCAAGGATCGGCTCTAAGCCCGTACCTCTTGTTGAGGAGAATGGAAAAAAAAAAACATGTGTGGCGCCGACCCCAAGAAACATGGGATAAGGGTAGGAAGATGATGATGCTAATATCAGTATATTTCGAAATGATTTACTGTAAGAAACAAAACTGACACTACCAGTACTGTTTCACAGCACTGTCACATGCTGATATACAATGTGTTTGGCTACCGGTTACCGAAACTTTAAGGGCATATTATTTACTCATTTCTATCGACAAATACATGTTTATAACTCAACTCAAACTCAAAGCATTTATTTCAATTAGACCATTACAGCACTTTTAAATATCAAAAATACAATAAAGTATTATTGGAACTATTTGTTTTCTTAGTTATAAGTTTATTTACTTTTTTTTCTCATAGCAGGAAGTTTTATTGTTGTGTACATACATTGCTTTAGTATTTACGATAAGTTAGAAAGAAATAAATAATACCGAACAGTAATTGTGATTTTTCTTAGTAGTTCTCCTAAGTGCTAACTGTACTTGCCGAACAAAAAGTTTACCAAATGGGATTAAATGTATGAAGATCAAAATATGTAGTTACGAAATGGGACTTTTGTGATGCTATTTTGTTTAGTTGTCGAAATGGGAAAGTTACGAGATGGGCCGGAGCCTCGAAGAAGGATTTTGTCGAAGTAGTGTTTTTCGAAGGTGTGTGTTGTCGAAGTATGTTCTGTCGAAGTAATGAGTAGTTGAACTATTCTTATTCGAAATTGGGACTGTGTCGAAATAATTAATTGTCGAAATTCAGGATGACACTCCCTGAGTGATCGATTTCCAGGTCGTCCAAAGTATTGCTAGTTGGAATAGCAATCTGCTTTGTGCCCGTCTGATGGCACCCGCTCTTTGAAATATGACTCAAACGTTAAGCGGCGTCCCCACTAGAGCCGTGGCTTCGTGAGGCCGAGCCGCGCGGCCGAGCCTCGTGAGATTGGACGAGATCGAGGCCTGAGCAACACGTGTCCTAATAACATTCGTAACGAGAACAATACAAAAATTTAGTTCAACTGATTAAAACAGCTAACGGGTTATACTAAAGCAATTTAAAATGAATTCAGTTTGATCACCAACTTTACATAAAATAAATTTAAATGCATGGACAACTCTCAACTAAGTGCACAGTGGATTAATAATATACAGTATTTCAACTCGAAACAAACATAGTCAGAATCGGCTATAACACCAATTTATCACATGCAAGGCGTTTGTTTACACAAATTCTAATTATGCACCAGGAAACAGGTTATTTGGTGAGTTACTTCACGCTGTCGCATCGAGGCAAGTGGTTACGTTATAGGGTTCCGCACCCGAAGGGTAACCAACAGGATTCTATTACTAAGCCTCCGCTGTCCGTCCGTCTGCCCGTCTCTCTGTCAGCGGGTTGTATCTCATGATCCGTAATAGGTAGACAGTTGACATTTTCAGGGAATCTGTATTTCTGTAGCCGCTTTAACAACAAATAATAAAATAAAATTAAAAATTAAAGGGGCTTCCCTACTTCGATGGTACGGAACCCATCATGAGCGAATCTAACAAGCACTCTATGGGCGATTTTAGTAGAAAAAAAGATGAGCTTAATCTTGGCTATTTTGGTAAGGGGTAAAAATCGCGTTTGAAATTAGCAAATAATATTTTATGTTTATTTCATCAGTCATGCTCCTAAAACGGCGAAAGACCTGAAACCAAAAACGCGACAGCCATAACTGACGAAAAGCGGAAGTACCCACAATTCTGCCACCAAAATGAGAAAATCGCTTCCAAAATGTTTCGTCGTTGTTTACGCTGCCTTTCAAAAGGATTGTTATTAGTTTGGTGTCAATCCAACAAAACATTGACTTTTCACAGTTATCGCTAGTTGAAGGTCAATTTGTGGTGAACAGCACGTAAAGCCGTTGGTCCCGACTGTCATTTGTAAGTCTCTCACATTCCGGGTAGTCAGTGGCCCAAAAGTCTGACAACCAGTCTTATCAAGGGGTATCGTATTACCCAGTACTAACTGATTTGTAGAAGTCAGTTGTTCCATGTAAAGTCCTGGTATTCAACAACATCCGCACCCCTAGCCAAGTTACAAACGTTTCGTATCGATTCTCTTTCTACTATCGTAAACGCCTCGGCGTAAGCGATTGTAGAAAGCGCTAAATTGGTAGCCAAGTTGACACGACTGAGTTGATCACTCGTTCTCTAATGTCTGTAGAAAAAAACCTACACTTTAGTCTATGGTGAGCGTTCCTACCAAAGAGTTTAGCGATCAACATTGTAGAAACAATAACATTCTATTCTATCATTTTGAACGATGTATACCTTGCCTACGAATTTTCTATTCGTTTGTGTTGATCACGTGATTTAACGTTGAGATGATGTCATTCCCATTCATTTGAATAGTTTTCTACTAGCTTTAACGATTGTAGATTGTCGACTTGGCTAGGGGTGCCGGTTAGACTGGTTGGTAGTGATGGATATGGCCATTGAGTTAAATATACTAGAGATGCAAACCTCAATAAAATTTGTCAAAAAAGTGTAACCACTTTTTAAACGCGACGACGGCGTAGCTTTGAAACCACAAACATTTAAAAGTAAACATAATTATGTCTGTCTCGCTTACACAAGTGGCAAGAACAATACCGTCGCTTTGATTAGAGAAAGACGGCAATATCAACTTGCAATGGCGGGATGGGGTTGCCTACCCATGCGAAATTTTTCCCAAATTTTGAAAGCCATACTAAATCATTTGATACATATAAACTTTAAAATATTTGAATTATGTATTTTTTATTGGATGTATTAGAAGTTCATAACTAATGAAATAATTAAAACATTTTCTCTTTGAATATTTTTCATTTCGTTTATTCGTTTTACAAATATTATTATTATTTTAAATATTCCAATATTAAAACAATATAAAAAACATTTTAAAAAATCTAAAGCAATTAAATAATATTATAATCACTTATTTCATCAATTACAAAACTCTCCCACAAATGTGGGAAACTAAAACAAGTTTTTAGTGGTAACACTGAACCTAATTGTCAAAATTCAAAATTTCATTTACTTAATTGTGTTTTTACGTTGATATAAACCAATATATAAACACAGAAACAATAAAATTACGTGTGGAAAGTTATTCCGGTTAATTTGTTATGTTTTAGTGATTTTGAATCGCACTCACGCATTTGTCCATATTTTGTCGCGTGTCACTTCGGTACTCCGTCAAACAGAACACGTAACTGACATAAGCTACTCATATGACCCTGGTCATAATATGTCCGTGGTAACGCCTTGGCGCTTTAATTGCTAATATAGTGTAACATAATACAGGGTGGAATTTTGTAATGCCGCCTGGAGGGAAAGTACTCTTAATACCGGAGATAGCAAATTTTACTCAAAGGAAACATTCCTTCATCATTTAAAAAGAAATTAATCTGCATTCAAAGATTTTGAAAATTCGCGTGCCACACTCGGGAATCGAACCGTCTAAATTCCAAAATAAATAACACCCTGTACTTTTATGGCACCAATCGATAGGGTCAATAATAAGGATCAAATCCCTCTAACAAACATGATAAATTAAATGAAAGGAAAACCATGAAATCTTAAGTTATAAATTCAATGGGATATTAGGTATTAAGAGTACTTTCCCTCCAGGTGGCATTACAAAATTCCACCCTGTATATCTATGGATATGGCTGAAAATGTCACTTTATGTAGATCCTCAAGTGTCTCATAATAACCAGGTTCCTTCCTCAATTCTTAATGGTATCTCTAATTGTTACAGGCTACAAGCAATGTGAGGAAGGCACCCACTCTTACGCCACCGGCTGTGGCTATCTGACTCCTGAAGCAAGCTGTGACAACCCCAAACCTGTAACTGATACACGAGGAAAACTCTGTGACTACTCTGCCTGCCATTGCGACGAACCTACCGTCAGGGATTCCGTCAGTGGAAAATGTGTCAAGCTTGAGGAGTGTCCTCCCAAGAAAGAGAAGAAAGAGAAGGAAGAGAACAAAGAGAAGAAAGAGTAAAATGTAACAGTTTTTAAGGCTGTTCTGTTGACGAATGTTACAAATATGCCATATTTTTTAATCTAAGTTTTGTAATTAAATTGCATTTGTGATACCAATTGGAGTCTGTTGTTGTTTATTTCAATGTCCTGTTATTAACATCACCTGCTAGATTTTCCCAACTTTTGTTGGGGTCGGTTTGTAGCCTAGCCAGTACATTTGTGTACAGTGATTGAGTGAATTAATCCACTTACTGGGTAAAACTAAAACCCCCTGGAAAGACTGTTTGTAAAACTTTTTATAATTGTTTTATATTATACTTAACCAATGGAACTCCATTGGTTATAATATAAAACAATTATAGGCAACTGCCTATTTTGTATTAGCATGATTAAAAAATTATATTTAGAGACTCTAAAAAAAATGTTGGGTGACGTATGACATGATCTGCAGCAACCGAGTAGTAGCAGAACTTGACAGAGAGAAAACTTAATATAAACAGGTGATGATCATCTGCCTAGCCTTTTCCCCACTATGTTGGATCCAGCTTTCAAGCTTCCAGTCTAATCGGATGCAGCTGAATACTGAATACTGTTCACCGCTGCACTGGAGGATGTCTTCAAGGTTCTGAACTGTAGTGGGCTAGGCATCAACGTCATTTGCGAGTACAACACTCACATTCGGTTTGCCGACGATATAGTGGTCGTTGCTGAGACCATGGAGGATCTCAGTACTATGCTCGATGACCTCAGTAAAGCTTCCGAAAGAGTGGATCTTAAAAAAAAAAAAACCGGCCAAGAGCGTGTCGGGCCACGCTCAGTGTAGGGTTCCGTAGTTTCCCGTCCGTCACAAGAAGTGTTCCCACTTATGAGTTTAAAGGTGGGTATCCATTATGTAAAAATGCTTGCATATACGAATATACTACAAACTTAGTCCAGAAATTAAATGTACAACTTTTTGTCTTTTTTGTACAAAAACTGTTGTTTCCATCAAGTTCAAAATAATTTTCCTAGAAAGTCCTTATAAAGTTCTACTTTTCAGTTTTTTTTCATATTTTCTAAACTTATGGTTCAAAAGTTAGAGGGGGGGGGACACATTGTTTTTTACTTTTGGAGCGATTATTTCCGAAATTATTGACATTATCAAAAAATGATTTTAGGAAACCCCTATTCATTTTTAAATACCTTTCCAACAATATATCACACGTTAGGGTTGAAATTAAAAAAAAAATCACTTCCCACTTTACATATAGGGGGGCTACCCTAATAAAACATTTTTTTCCAATTTTTATTTTACCACTTTGTCGGCGTGATTGATATACATATTGGTACCAAATTTCAGCTTTCTAGTGCTAACGGTCACAAAGATTAAGCGAGGACGGACAGACGGACGGACGGACAGACATGGCGAAACTATAAGGGTTCCTAGTTGACTACGGAACCCTAAAATGGCGGCGATAGTTCCGATTAAAGCTACGCGCCAAAAAAAAACAATGCTGCATTAAAATTTGACGTCTGCTCGCGCGCCATTTTTGACAGTTGTTAAATTTACGGTGTTGCCAACCAAGAAAAGTCACTTTAACTAAAAAGCTAAACAGGCTAAAATAAAGAAGTGATTGCTTAGTGTTGTGACCGTCGGACTGTCAAGTCATAGGTTTCAAGTTATTATAACCAAAGACACACTTCTGATTTTTTGAATTTATGCGTACAATATTATCACTTGCTTCGGTGAAAGAAAACATCGTGAGGAAACCAGCATGCCTGAGAGATATTTCTCGACGGCACGTAAAGCCAAGTTAGAGACCCATGGGTGGCATTAACACTCTGACACCAGGTTATGCACTAACCACATTTTATCATAGAAATATTCATATGTAAATAGGAAACGCCGTGTGGTATCCGGCAGAGTAGAATAGAACCAACCCATTACACTCACGGGTGTCGTATAAGGCGACTAATGTCTGAGGCAGAACACCTTGCGCCTCCGTAGACCAGAGAATGGCAGCAGCGTTTTCTGTTAGTCTGTCATCACTGCGATCTCCAATCCGCCTGCCAAGCAAAGTCAAAGTCAAAGTATTTAATAATGTGCTTTTTGGTGATAGTTGGTGTTACAGTTAGGTTATAGTAACTCAAAAAACTACCCATTAGGGCATACACTATTTAACATTATAAGAATTAAAATTAGATATTACATACAATTAACAAAAAACTCTAAATCTAAAATACAAAAAATTAAAATACTTTTAGAATACACATTATACAATATCATAAAAAATGAATACTTTATAAAAATACAATGTCATAATTAAGAGATAATACCCTATTCAGATTGATAAGTGATGTCAGAGTATAATGTCAAAATAGGTAATTAAGAAATCTATATCTAATAACAATATTTTACATAAAACAAATCAGCCTAGCTTATTAAATTTTGTCAAGAAGGAATTCGTCAATGGTATAGTAACATTTTTCGCTTAAAAAATATTTAGTTTCCGTTTAAATTGTGTCAAGTTTAAATCTGATTTGGTATTTTATTGAATATTTTCGGAGCCATGCAGAGGATGCTTTTGTGCATAAGGGCGGTCTTTGAGGCTCTTAGACATAATTCGTGACGATATTCTTGTCTGGTCGATATATAGCGTTGCTCTGAAGCTTTTTTAAACAATTCACTATTTTTCTTGACGAACAATGCGGTCTCGTATATGTAAAGACAGTGCAATGATAGTATTTTAAGAGATTTAAAATGCGGTTTGCAACTTTCCGTTGGTTTAAGACTGCATATTGATCGAATACACCTCTTTTGTGCTTTAAAAATGTTAATTTTCTCACAGGAATTTGCCCAAAAAATTACTCCGTAACGTAATATGGAGTCTACATAACCATAATACGCAGCTACAACAGCTGCCTGGTTAACTATTTTCTTCAGTTTATAAAGAGCAAAAGAGAACTTACTTAATTTTGCTATAAGATTTGATGCATGTTGTTTCCAAGTCAGTTTAGAGTCAATTGTCAAACCTAGAAATTTTATATGTTCTACTTCTTCAATTCTGTTATCTTCAAAATTTATATTAAGTCAGGAGTGGTCAATTTTTGTCGAAATTGCATAATTTTAGTTTTATTCAAATTTAATTTTAAATTATTATGTTCAAGCCAGTTAATTGATTGTTGTAATGCGTCTTTAATGTCCGATTCATGGTTTCTATTTTTATTATTCCTTACAATTATTGTGCTGTCATCAGCAAAAAGGACCATAGGAAAAGCGACGTGTTTTGGAAAGTCATTTATGTAAGCTAAAAACAACGGGGGACCCAATACACTGCCTTGTGGTACGCCAAAAGTGACTTTACGTTTTCCTGAAATATATTTTAGTTCTTGTTTATGCTTTTTAGAAATCCGTTTAATTTCCGTACACTGCGTTCTATTGTCTAAATAAGACTGTATAAGGGAAAGTGCATTGCCCCTTATTCCACATGCATTAAGTTTCTGCAGTAGAATATTATGATCGACTAGATCGAATGCTTTCGTCATGTCCATAAATACAGCGCTAATAGTTCTTTCATTAATATCTGTCATAATAACGTTAAGAAAATCATAGATAGCCATATTTATGGATTTGTTTTTTCTGAAGCCCTTCTGTTCCTTTACCAAGATGTTGTGTTTCGTGAAAAATGAAAACATACGGTGATGAATAGCCTTCTCAAATATTTTTGATATTACTGGTATTAGGGCAACGGGTCTGTAGTTATTCATATCAGTCTTGTCATGTTTTTTAAATAAGGGCTTATTATAGTTGGTTTTAGTTTATCAGGATAAATTCCAGAGCAGATACTAACATTAATGATGTGGCAAATCGGGCCAGATATCACATCAGAAACAAATTTTAATACTTTTGTTAAAATATCATCATATCCTACGCTAACTTTATTTTTTAAATCCTGTATTATGCGATATACTTCATGAGATGTAGTCGGGGTCAAGAACATTGAATCACAACATGTATTCGGGGTGTCATAGCTCGGGGATCTTGAGGCCTTCGAAAGTAATTCTGCTTGATTCACAAAGTGATCGTTAAATGCGTTCGCTATTTCACTAGGGTTTGTTATTTTAACCCCGTTATTTTGTATTTCTGTTATATGTTCATAGGGAGGGCAAGCGTGGAGATTACGGCAAATTCCTCCCATCATGGGAGAGGTTTATGTCCAGCAGTGGACGTTATGGGCTGATGTAGTAAATAGGAATAGTTATCGTACCGGTTTTCGTCCCTCAATGTACTTAATTATTTAATAGGTTAAAAACTCATTAGAGATAACTACTATTTTGTAACATCTATTTAACTATCTCGGGCAGTAGAATAGAATAGTTCAATCAAGTAGGTCGTATTGATCGTGTTTGTTGAGAAAAAAAAAAATTAACATGAAGGTTGTAATAACCCTGTGTGTTTTTACTGTGATCGCTTTTTCAGCTGGTTAAACAAAGTCAAGAGGCTGCGAGCCCACTGCGGCCGAATAGTGCGAAATGAGTGGTTTTTATTCCTAATAAAACCAAATTTTCGTCTTTTGGAAAAAATAAATAAACACGAGCCCTGCTTTATAGTTAGTTCAGTTAGTATGCAAAGTTTCATGATCTAATTTGAAGTACTTTTTGAATACCAGCGGTTTATTGTTCGATTTGGAGGTGACTTTGGGATTTTTTTCTATCGAGAAAATTTTATGAAATCGTGTTTTCGCCAAACATAAGACCTAAAATTAATCCTCAACTTTACCATATATTTATTTCAAAATGAATGCTGTAGTATTTTAGGCGTAACGGAGGATCATGCTAAGCCATTTGAGGTAGTATAGGCCCTTAAAGATCGAACCGAGCGACCCAGAGCATAAACTGTCAAAAGATTAGCTACACTGTCAAAAGATTAGAGACTTGATTGGAATAATTGATTAATCCGTCCTAATCTGAAGATAAATTAAATTCAATCATAAAATAAATAAAAAAGCATAAGGTACCAGTTTTTGTTTCAAATTACTTAAACAAGTTTTTTATTAGTATGCTAACGAAACGAAGATATAACGTAAGAAGATGCATCATAAAAACAGTATTTTTTTTAAATACAACATTGACATTGGAAACATCATTCGGTCATCTAGGGGTACTACCATCACCTCTTACAGGCATAAGTACATAAAATATAATCAGCCCAATATCATATTGTTCCCACTGCTGGGACCCCACAGGCCTCCTCTTTAAGAGAGGGTGAGGGCTGTAATCCACCACGCGGGCCCAGTGTTGTAGTTGTAGTTGTTGTTGGGTTGGTAGATGTCAGATGTCACATGTCTTCGAATTTTTGGTTCTAGGACAGACCGGTTTCCTCACGATGTTTTCCTTCGCCGTTTTGAGAGCAATGGTAATGAAATAAATGTTATTATTTTAATCTCACTTCAACATTGAAGTGAGATTGCGCCTATGAGTTGCAGCTAGACGTCCTATATAGCTCTCTCTTTTTCACACAAACTGATTGTGCTTTAAGGCTGATGCTCCAGGGTAGCCCGCGAAATTCAAATTTTCTTACGTTTTTGGCAAATTGCAGGCCAGTGCTAGGTTGTATGTTGATTAAAATATTGGACGCGATTGTAAGACGTATGTAGTTACAGAATTATAATCATCAAAACCATCAATACAACCCTCCAAGTTCATAAAGGTCGAGAAACGATTTTTTCAAGGTCAAAGTCATTGCTAGACCTTTATGAACTTGGAGGGTTGTATTGATGGTTTTGATGATAATAATTCTGTAACTACATACGTCTTACAATCGCGTCCAATATTTTAATCAACATACAACCTTGCACTGGCTTGCAATTTGCCAAAAACGTAAGAAAATTTGAATTTCGCGGGCTGGTCGAAGCATTCACCTTAAGAGATGGTGGTCAACCCCTGCAAGCAGTACGGGTACAAATCGCAAAAAAAGGTTGTAATTTTTTTCATTTCATACATTTAAACCCCTTGTTGTTTATTGTGTTGTAAACACATACAGATTTTGGTTTTATGATGCATTAAAACATAAAAGGTTATATTATGTTATGGGTTTACTATGGGGTAGGGTAAAGGTAAAAATATGGGATATGGACGGCAATATATTTTTTACAGATCCTCATGATAAGACACAGTATGATACCCAATTTTCTAATTTTAGAGATCAATGTTTTTTTTTTAGATTTAAAAAAACTTATCCAAGAAAATTATCATGCATGAATCAGCAGTTAAAAACCTTGGCAAGAATGGAAAATACAATAAAAAAAGTATTGTACACTTCAAATTAATTCATTAATTTATTTTCAGGTAAATAACACCCATTGCAACGCATACATTGATATCCAATAAGATCCAATAAATTTAAAAATAATCAAAATAAAATCAAATGAAATACAATTAAATCAGAATAAATCAATAAGAAATAAACCAAATGTAGATAAGACGAACTTTAAATCCAATGTCCAGACCTGGTACACAATAAAATTGTCTGCCAACCATAAAAAACTTTACAAAAACAAATATATATTAAAATGGCGACCGTACGCTGTTATCATACCGGTTAGCATGATTCTCGATGTAAATATTTAATTGAGAACATTATTGACGGAACTATATAAAGGCGGCCTATTTAGTCAGGACGGGCAGTGGAACAAAATAGTTCAATATTATTACTCGTGTGTTGAGATTAAAAAAAACCGGTCGCTATGAAGTTTTTAGTCGCTCTGAGTGTTTTAGCGATCGTCGCTTTGTCATCTACTACGCCCACGCCTGACGGAAGAGGTTGTCGGTATATTTTGGGACAATGTAAGTTCAAGCTTAAATATTAACTCCTAATATATGTTTTTTTTTGTTTAAAACTAGAGGCCAGCATGATTCTTTTGGCGCTTGAATGAAGTTGTCAGGAGAACGCTGCGCTGTTGGTTGAGAAATTAACTGCAGAAATTGTGTTGAAAACATAGAGCAATTTTTTTTTTTTTTTTATTCTGCTTCATCATCTGCCTAGCCTTTTCCCAACTATATTGGGGTCGGCTTCCAGTTTTACCGGATGCAGCTGAATACTAGTATTTTACATGGAGCGACTGCCTATCTGACCTCCACAACCCAGTTAGTACTGGGTAATACGATACCCCTTGGTAAGACTGGTTGTCAGACTTTTTGGGCCACTGACTACCTAACGACTGTCAAACATCTACAAATGACAGCCGGGACCAACGGCTTAACGTGCTTTCCGAGGCACGGAGGAAACTCGGTATGTAATGGGTGGTCACCCATCCACAGACCAACCTAGGCAAGCACGGCTTAACCTAACGATCGACCCGAGCGGCTGTTATTATTTTGCCACGAGCTCCTCGAGTCTCCTCTCTCCTCCGTCCATTCTGTTTATTAATTGTTATTAGTGTACTGATAATTTCACATTTTTTTTTATTTTGTGTGTATTGTCCTGTACGGGCTAATAAATGCTTTTTCTTTCTTTCTTTCTTTCTTTGTATAGAGAAAAAAGCCCGAACAAAATCTGTGCGCAGTGCGGGGCGCGCGGGGGGCGGCTAACCCCGTATATATAGATGTTCTGTAGCGAGCAAGCGACTGAGTGAACTGCAGCCAGCCGACAGCAGTTGAACGGAGCACAGATTTTGTTCGCGCTGTCTTCTCTATACGTAGTAGTAATAGCTGAATGGTTGAAAAGAACATAGCGGTGATAGAATAATTCTTTAAGGCGATTACAGGAGCTAAACGCGAGTTTTATAATGCAAAAAAACATAGAATTCACTGCAATAAACAAAACCAGAAAAATATATGATATTCTTCAGGATATAATATGCTAGTACGATAGTGTTTTGAAAACATAATACAACAAATTTCATTCGATAAAAAAAAAACACGAACTTATCTCTTAAAATTTCTTTTAACGAGTAGAAACCATACTAAAATACATGCGATCATTCTGATTTTTTTGGCAAATAATTCTACAAGCAACATATTAGCATCGTAGTGTTTTGTTTAGCATCAATGTTTCACATTTTTAGTCTAATCAATAGATTTTTTGCAAATCGCAAGAAACCACTCATTTCGCACTATTCGGCCGCAGTGACTGACGTAACAGTCACTTTGTAGTGCAAGCTGATTAGAACTTTATTCTTACAGCATTTCAAAAGAAGTTTGAACCACCACAAATAGAGTTGCTAATTTAGCTCATGTAATTACCTTAACGTCTGAAATGTGACAATGATAATAATTTGAATTGCTGCAAAAACATTTGCTACTGAAAAATTACATTGATACTTACAATTCAGTAAGCACATATTTTATGTTTATTTCATCAGCAATTCTCTTAAAACGGTGAAAGAAAATACCAATATTGAGAGAAAATCATCATGTCCGGAAACCAATTAAGAGACTTAGACATAACTGGCGTAAAGCGGATTTACCCACAATTCTGCCACCAAAATGAGAAAATCGCTTCCAAAATGTTTCGTATTTCTTTACGCTGCCTTTCAAAAGGATTGTCATTAGTTTTTTGGTGGTGTCAATCCAACGAAACATTGACCCTTGAAGTTATCGCAAGTATTGAATGTCAATTTGCGGTGAACAGCACGTAAAGCCGTTGGTCCCGGCTGTCATTTGTAAATCTTTGACAGTCCGGGTATAGTCAGTGGCCCAAAAGTCTGACAACCAGTCTTATCAAGGGGTATCGTATTACAACATTAGTACTAACTTATTTGTAGCGGTCAGATTGGCATGATGACGATGGTACTGGTTGGTGATAATGGATATGGCTGATAAATGTCACTTGATGCTTAGGTCTCTCATAATAACCAGCACCCCTAGCCAAGTTACAAACGTTTCGTATCGATTCTCTTTCTACAATCGTAAACGCCTTCGGCATAAACGATTGTAGAAAGCGCTAAATTTTTAGCCAAGTTGACACGACTGAGTCGATCGCTCGTTCTCTAATGTCTGTAGAAAAATACTACAGATTAGCGATCAACATTGTAGAAACGATAACATTCTATTTTATCATTTTGAACGATGTAAACTTGTCTACGAATTTTCTATTCGTGTGTGTTGATCACGTGATTTAACGTTGAGATGATGTCATTCCCATTCATTTGAATAGTTTTCTACTAGCGTTAACGATTGTAGATTGTCAACTTGGCTAGGGGTGCAGGTTCCTTTTTTTCTTTCAGTTTTTTCGTTCGGTAATTCTTAATGGTATCTCTAATTGTTACAGGCTACAAGCAATGTGAGGAAGGCACCCATTCTTACGCCACCGGCTGTGGCTATCTGACTCCTGAAGCAAGCTGTGACAACCCCAAACCTGTAACTGATACACGAGGAAAAATTTGTGACTTCTCTTCCTGCTACTGCGACGAACCTACCGTCAGGGATTCCGTTAGTGGAAAATGTGTCAAGCTTGAGGAGTGTCCTCCCAAGAAAGAGGAGAAAGAGGACAAAGAGAAGAAAGAGTAAAATGTAACGGTTTTTAAAACTGTTCTGTTGACGAATGTTACAAAGATGCCATAGTTTTTTAATCTAAGTTTTGTAATTAAATTGCGTTTGTGATACAAATTGGAGTCTGTTGTTGTTAATTTCAATGTCCTGTTATCAACATTACCTGCTAGCTTTTCCCAACTATGCTTGGGTCGGCTTGTAGCCTAGCTAGTACATTTTAGTGACTGCTTGTCTTACCTGTATTACTGGGTTAAACTAAGCCCCTGGAAAGACTGTTTGTAAAACTTTTTATTATTGTTTTATATTATAAACAATGGAGTTTCTTATTTTGTATTACCATGATTACAAAATTTTATATATAGAACCCAAAAAAAAAAATTTTGGGTGACGTATGACTTGATCTGCAGCAACCGAGTAGTAGCAGAATCTAGTAGAGAGAAAACTTATTACAAACACGTGATGATCATTGGGTCTAGCTTCCAGTCTAACCGGATACAGCTGAATACCAGTATTTTACATAGAGCGACTGCCTATCTTACTGTTCACCGCTGCACTGGAGGATGACTTCAAGGTTCTGGACTGGAGCGAGCTAGGCATCAACGTCAATTGCGAGTACATCAATCACCTTCGGTTTGCCTACAATATAGTGGTCATATCAGAGACCATGGAGAACCTCATTACAATCCGAAAGAGTGGGTCATAAAAAAAAAGATGGCGGCGATAGTTCCGATTACGCTACGCGCCAAAAATACAATGAAGCATTAAAATTTGACGTCTGATCGCGCACCATTTTTGACAGCTGTCAAATTTACGGTGTTGCCAACCAAGAAAAGTCACTTTAACTAAAAAGCTAAACAGGCTAAAAGATATTATAGTCTGCGCCAGATAAGTAGGAATTAAAGGTCATTAACCCGCATACATTTATTCAAATAAACAATTCCGAAAACAGAAATAATGACATAAACTTGTCCCGAAACGTCCTTTATCGTGATCCTTGACTTTTTATAGTAATAAAAAACGATTCATAATGTATTGTCGGGGTACCTACGCAGAGAAATTAAGGATTGAGCAATGACCTTTAATTCCCACTTATCTAGCGCAGACTATAGTGATAACCAAGTGGTGTGACCATCGGATTGCCAAGTCTCAAGTTCTGACCAAAGACACGCACTTCTGTTTTTTCGAATTCATGTAAGGAATTCATTTCGTTTAAATTATCACTTGCTTCGGTGAAAGAAAACATCGTGAGGAAACCAGCATGCCTGAGAGATATTTTTCGACGGCATGTCAAGCCTAGTTACCACCCATGGGTGGCATTAACACTCTGACACCAGGTTAAGCACGAACCACATCTTATCATAGAAATATTCATAATATGTAAATAGGAAACGCCGTGTGGTATCCGGCAGAGAAGAATAGAACCAACCCATTACACTCACGGGTGTCGTATAAGGCGACTAATGTCTGAGGCAGAACACCTTGCGCCTCTGTAGACCAGAGAATGGGCAGCAGCGTTTTCTGTTAGTCTGTCATCACTGCGATCTCCAATCCGCCTGCCAAGCGTGGAGATTACGGCAAATTCCTCCCATCATGGGAGAGGTTTATGTCCAGCAGTGGACGTTATGTGCTGTTGTAGTAAATAGGAATAGTTATCATACCGCTTTTCGTCTCGCAATGTACTTAATTATTTAATAGGTTAAAAACTCATTAGAGATAACTACCACTGTGTAACATCTATTTAACTATCTCGGGCAGTAGAATAGAATAGTTCAAGAAGGTCGTATTAATCGTGATTGTCGAGAAAAAAAATAAAATTATTGAACATGAAGGTTGTAATAACCCTGTGTGTTTTTACTGTGATCGCTTTTTCAGCTGGTAAACCAAAGTCAAGAGGCTGTGAGGGACGATGTAAGTGTATAAAAAAATCACCTATTAGATAGTTTAATACACGTACGTATAAAGTAACACGATCCTGGTGCAAGACATTTTTTAGCAAAATTCTACAAACAAAATTTTTTTCAAGTATTTTTAGTTCATCATCATCATCATTTCAGCCGAAAGACGTCCACTGCTGGACATAGGCCTCCCCCAAGTGTCGCCACATTGACCGGTCCCGTGCGACTCGCATCCAGCGGATTCCTGCAACCTTCACCAGGTCATCGGTCCACCTAGTGGGAGGCCTTCCAACGCAACGTCTTCCGGTTCGCGGTCGCCACTCCAGAACTTTTCGGCCCCATCGGCCATCCGTTCTGCGAGCAATGTGCCCTGCCCACTGCCACTTAAGTTTGGCAATTCTTCGGGCTACGTCGGTAACCTTTGTTCTCTTGCGGATGTCTTCATTTCTGATTCGATCGCGCAAGGAAACTCCGAGCATAGCCCTCTCCATTGCCCTTTGGGTGACCTTAAGCTTTCTGATGAGGCCCATTGTGAGCGACCACGTTTCGGTCCCGTATGTAATCACTGGCAACACACACTGGTCATAGACTTTCGTCTTGAGACACTGCGGTAGGTTGGACGAGAAGATACCGCGCAATTTCCCGAACGCTGCCCAACCGAGTCTGATTCGACGATTGACCTCTTTCTCGAAGTTAGACCTACCTAACTGGACCGTTTGTCCCAGGTACACATAATCGTCTACAACTTCGAGAGTAGAGTCTCCGATCTTGATAGGAGTGGGTGTGACATGGGCATTCAACATGACCTTAGTCTTGTCCATGTTCATTTTTAGACCCACTCTTCCGGAAGCTCTACTGAGGTCATCGAGCATTGTACTGAGGTCCTCCATGGTCTCAGCCATTACCACTATATCATCGGCAAACCGAAGGTGAGTGATGTACTCGCCATTGACGTTGATGCCTAGTCCTCTCCAGTCCAGAACCTTGAAGACATCCTCCAGTGCAGCGGTGAACAGTTTCGGAGATATGACGTCTCCCTGTCTCACACCTCGCTGCAGAAGGATAGGTTTCGAGGCTTGGTCCTGAAGTCGGACTGACATGGTGGCGTTTTTGTACAAACACTTCAACACCTCGATGTACCGATAATCGATTTGGCACCGTTGGAGAGACTGCAGTACAGCCCAGGTCTCGATCGAATCGAAGGCTTTCTCGTAGTCCACAAACGCTAAACAGAGAGGCAGGTTATACTCTTCTGTCTTCTGTATAACTTGCCGCAGCGTTTGTATGTGGTCCACGGTGCTAAAGCCTTTTCGGAAACCGGCCGTATTTTTAGTTACTATTTTAGTTTTTAATAGCGTTGTTATTTTTTACACTGCCTTTTACGTATTAATAGCTGATGCCTGCGGCTTCGCCCGGCCGCAAATTATATACTAAAACCTTCCTCTTGAATCACTCGCATCAAAATCCGTTGCGTAGTTTTAAAGATCTAAGCATACATAGGGAGAGACAGACACGCGGGGGACTTTGTTTTATATATTTAGTAATTTATAATTTCTTTATTAGCATAAAACAGTAATTTATAATTTCTTTATTGGCATAAAAACAGGTTACAGAAAAATGTGAGACCCTGGCTCCAGAGCTAGGTTAAAGGATTAGTTACTAGGATTTAGTGAAGTGATAGTGATTTTTTGCATATTAAATGGAAGACTAAAAAACCACATTTTTTTAGTCTTCCATTTAAATGCAATGGACTGTGTGGAAAATGATACTGGCTAGAGGGGAAGTTACTACTGAAATAATTACTAATAGAGTAGGATTTTAAAAGGAGAAATGAACCCAAGTAAATTGACATAGTGGCAAGAGAATGACGGTGAGAATCTTTTAATAAATTAAATGTGAAAATGTGTGTAGTCAAAATAATGATGATGACTGACTAAAAAATATATGATTCTGTTTAGTCCGTCAGTTAGATTATCGAAAAATATTGGATACGTGTTTTTTGTTTTATCAAATTAATAAAAATTGACGAAAATAAAACGTGTCAAAGATCATTAGTGGGGGCTTGTGACGACACATTTGAGTAAAAAATGTTCTCAAATGTGACGTCACACGAGTTTTCAACGCACTGTATCGTCTTCATTTTTTGTTTACGTGAAAAAAGAAAAAATATATTATGTTTAATATTTTTTGAACATCTATCTGACGGACTAATTAGATTTTTTTTGTCATCTACCCTATTCAATATACCAGATTTTTCAGAATTCAAGTTGTGTAAAATATTTTTAAAACTATTGACGTTGATTACGTAAGTTGGATGTTGTGGCCAGAACCCTATGTCCAGTAGTGGACTGTAATAGCCTGCGTTACTTGTTTAAAGAACGACACATCACACTAAAATTGACTACGATCTTGCCATTGGTGTCAATTCTGGTGTGCTCAAGCTAAACTTAATTTAGGCTATTGCTATCTTTTACCAAAAGGCAGTGCGAGAAAAGCACGGCTATAGCCAATATCACAACACCACATCTCACACACACATCACACCGCACACACACTTCCACAACACATCACACCACACATCACATCTCACAACACATCATCATCATCATCTCAGGCGCTTTGACATCTCATATTTGTTCATAGCTATAGCTATGAACTAAGTTAGATATGTAAAACTAGTTTATGCCTTGCGCTGCACTGTGTTTTTAGTCGACATGTTTTTACGTGCTCCCTTAATTTGTATGTAAATATTAGTTCAATTAAATTTGACAGCTGATTTTGTCGTTATCTCTGTCGAGACTGCAGGCTCTGGGCAGGCAGTCTCGACATAGATAGCGACAAATTCGCTAACTTTTGATGGCTAATTACTCGAATAAAATCGGTTGCAATAATGATGCTTGTGAAAATCGCATCTTGGATGTAAAGACTTGCGTTATTGGCAAGCATCATTATTGCAACCGAATTAATTCGTTAGTAATTAGCAATCTAAAGTTAGCGATTTTGCCGTTATCTCTGTCGAGACTGCCCTGTGGGGGTCAAAAAGTCCCTCTCTCTCGATCTCTGTGATGTAATGCGATACCCTTTGGTAAGACTGGTTGTCAGACTTGTTGAGCCACTGACCTAGGCAAACATAAGCATTAAGTATCAGCCTATAATATTCCCACTGCTGGGAGACAGACCTCCTCTCTATGAGAGGGAGTGGGCTGTAATCCACCACGCGGGCCCAGTGCGGGTTGGTAGATGTCACATGTCTTCGAATGTTTTGGTTTCTAGAGCAAACCGGTTACCTCACGAAGTTTTCCTTCGCTGTTTTGAGAGTAGTAGTAATGAAATAAATGTTATTATTTTTATCTCACTTCAACATTGAAGTGGGATGTCATACAGGCATGAGATGCAGCTAGACTTCCTATATACCTCTCTTTTTCGCACAAAAAGTAATACTGCTGTAAAAGAGATGGTGGTCAGACCCTGAAAGCAGTACGGTACAAATCGCAAAAAAAACGGTTGGCATTTTTTATGTCATACATTTAAACCCAATCTTTTTAATTGTGTTGTAAACACATACAGATTATGGTTATAAATGCATTAAATGAAAAAAAAGGTTGTGTTATGGGTTTACTATGGGATAGGGCAAAGGTAAAAATATGGGATATGGACGGCAATATATTTTTTACAGATCCGCACGACAAAATGTGATACCATATTTTCTCATTTCAGGGAACTGTGTTATTTAAATGTTTGTGTAAAAACTAAAAAAGACATACTTGTTTTTTTTTAAAGAGTTAGAAAAACTTATCGTAGAAATCATGCATGAATCAGCAGTTAAAAACCTTGGCAAGAATGGAAAATAAAATAAAGTATTGTGCACTTCAAATGTAAGTATCGTAAAAACTTTAAATCCAATGTCCCGACCTGCCTGCTTAGCATGACCACCGAAGAAACGAAAGAGAATCGACAAATCTTTTCTTCATCTGTCATTTCGCTGTCATTGAATCGACAAAATGACAGATGAACCAAAGATTTGTCGATTCTCTTTCGTCTCTACAGTGGTCATGCTAAGCGGGCAGGCTCACAATAAAATTGTCTGCACACCATACAAACCTTAGAAAAAAAAAACTTTAAAATGGCGACCGTACGTTGTTAGCATACCGGTTAGCATGATTCTCGGTATAAATATTTAATTGAGAACATTATTGACGGAACTATATAAAGGCGACCTATTTAGTCAGGTCGGGCAGTGGAACAAAATAGTTCAATATTATTACTCGTGTGTTGAGATTTAAAAAAAACCTGTCGCTATGAAGTTTTTAGTCGCTCTGTGTGTTTTGGCGATCGTCGCTTTGTCATCTACTACGCCTACGTCTAACTCAAGAGGTTGTCAGTATATTTTGGGAAACTGTAAGTTCAAGCTTAAATTAATAAGGTTTTTTGTTTTAAACTACAGGCCAGCATGATTCTTTTGGCGCTTGAATGACGTTGTCAGGAGAACTCTGTTTGTCTGCAGAAATTAAGTTGAAAACAATGATAGATTAATTCTTTTACGTCTAAAATGTGACAATAATAATAATTTGAATTGCTGCAAAAACATTTGCTACTGAAAAATTACATTGATACAATTTTGTTCCCAAGAAAAATAGTATGCGTTACTCATATAATAATAATGTAACTCATATGTCTAATAAATAATCAAGAAGACTTCTGTACCTAAAACTTTAAAGCGAAATTCAATTATTATTGTCATTTCAGAGCAGTATTATGTCTAAGGTATGTTCTGTTGAAATAGGGATCCGCAAAACAAGTGCATATCGATAAAGGGTTCTGTCAAAGTAGTGTTTTGCGAAGGTGTGTGTTGTTCTTATTCGAAATTGGGACTGTGTCGAAATTCAGGATGACACTCCCTGTGTGATCGATTTCCACGTCCAAAGTATTATTAGTTGGAATAGCAATCTGTTTTGTGCCCGTCTGATGGCACACGCTCTTTGAAATATGATTCAAACGTTAAGCGGCGTCCCCACTAGAGCCATGCAGTTCCGTGAGGCCGAGCCGCGCGGCCGAGCCTCATGAGTGTGGAAGTGAGCGAGGCCTGAACCACGCGGCCCAAAAGAGCCGCGCGGCTGGCCTCGCGCAACAACAGCGTTCCCACTTGAGCCGCGCGGCTCCGTGAGGCCGAGCCGCGCGGTCGAGCCTCGTGAGTGTGGAAGTGAGCGAGGCCTGAGCCACACGGCCGGCCTCGCGTACAACAGCGTCCCCACTCGTCTTTCTATACGCTGCCTTTCAAAAGGATTGTCATTCGTTTTTTGTTAACGCCATTGAACCCTAAAAGTAACGACGAAGTTTTGCTTTGTGATGAATTATGCACTCTTGATCTGGGCCAGTATAACACGGTAACTAATAAATATGGTAGGATCTTAGACCTTGTCCTTTCCAATGAAAAAGTGAGTGTGAGTGAATGTTCCAGCCCATTAGTGCCTATTGATGCCTATCACCCAGCGTTATCAATTAATTTGGACCTATCTGTAACACCTCAGCTTGAGTGTGCGCCTCGTACTCAATTCTTGTACGATAAAGGTGACTATGATTCTATCAGCAGAGACATCTGTAATACTGACTGGGAAACCGAGTTCTCCGCGCGGTCAATTGATGATGCAGTTAACTTCTTTAATCAGTTTATTGCTGATCTACAAATAAAATATATCCCACAAAAACTGTTTCGGAATAAAAAGTATCCAACATGGTATAGTTCGTCACTTATTAAAACTATTAAAGAAAAATATAAATTCTTAAAAAGATTTAAAACCTATGGTAATTTATCTGACGAATCAACATTCAAACTTCTTCGTGAAAGGGTGAAAACTATGGAATCCCAATGCTACCGCAACTATTTGGATCTTACAGAAAATTCAATTAAAAATAACCCAAAATACTTTTGGACTTTTGTAAAAAAAACGTCATGACTCAAACGCAGTCCCAAGCACTTTGAACTATAACAGCGATACCTTGCGGACGGGGGAATCTATTTGTGAGGCTTTTTCGGATTACTTCCATTCTACTTTCCTCAATCCCAGTGTTAGTCATCCAATGTCTTTTCCTTCTCTGTTTAACGATTCGTCGAACCTAACATCTGATATCTGCAGTATCATTGTTGAAACTGATGAAATTACTAACTTGCTTCGTAACTTGGATATATGCAAATCGGCAGGTCCTGATAACATCCCATCCAAACTTCTTGTTCGGTGTGCACCTTCGATAGCGCAACCTATTTCAATTTTATTTAAAAAATCTTTGAACAGCTGTGTTGTACCACAAATATGGAAATCTGCGTTTATAACGCCTATTCATAAAAAAAGGTGTCAAAACCGATACTTATAGCAAATTACAGACCGATATCTAAATTGTGTATCATACCAAAAGTTTTTGAGAGGATAATATATAATCAGGTTTATTCTGCACTAAAAAAATCATTTAGCTCGTTCCAACACGGCTTCCTAAAAGGGAGGTCTACTACCACGAACCTGATTCTCCTTAATGAATTTATAACTGATGCCATGTGCAACGGTAAGCAGATTGACGTCGTTTATACGGACTATAGCAAAGCTTTTGATCGAATCGATCATAGCATTCTGATATCCAAGTTGAATAGCATGGGAATTCGTGGCGATCTACTCAGATGGTTTTCTTCCTACCTTGTCAACAGGTCTCAAGCAGTCGTACTTAATAATTATATATCTAGCTGGGTCCCTGTTCCTAGTGGAGTCCCGCAAGGTTCATTACTCGGTCCTTTGCTTTTTATAATCTACATTAATGACATCGACTCTTGCTTGACTTCATCCAAACTTTTGTGTTTTGCCGATGACATGAAAATTTATGCCACAATATCATCCAAGATGGACGTAACGGCACTCCAGAATGACTTACGTAGCCTGGAGGACTATTGCCTAAGGAACAAGCTGGATCTTAATCCCGCTAAATGCTCGGTTATTACGTATTCTCGGAAGCGCTCAATCATCGCTACATCGTATACCTTAGGCGATCAAATTCTACCTAGATCAAACACTATCCGTGATCTGGGGGTCTATCATGATTCCAAGCTTAGTTTTGAAGTACACGTAGATGCAATAGTCGCTAAGGCATCAAAATCTCTGGGTTTCATAATGCGGTTATCTAAGTGCTTCACTCAAGCCAAAACTTTAAAAATACTATACTGTACTTTTGTTAGAAGCCACTTGGAATATGCATCTGAAATATGGAACCCATGTTACCACAAATACATTGACCGCATTGAGAGCATCCAAAGAAGGTTCATAAGGTATCTATGTTACCATCAAAAAGTACCGTATCATTCGGTAAACTACCATAACCTATGTAAAAAATATCATATATTACCTTTGATCAACCGCCGCGAGATTTCTGACTGTGTGTGTTTGTTGAAAATTTTTAACAACACCATAAACTGTAGTGACATTTTGTCAAAATTTTATTTTACCATTCCCTTGAAGTCTAAACGATACAATCCCCCTTTGTGTGTGCCATTTGCATCAACTAATTATAGGCAGAATTCCTACATTGTGCGTGCAAGCAGAAATTTAAACAAGCTTTGTAAACAGTTTGATATAGATCCATTCCAAACTAGTGTGTCGTCAGCCAGGAAGTGCTTAAGTCGAAGCTTTTTCTAGTTCATTTTGTTATGTTCGTTGTTATGCAGTGTGAGCAACATAGTAATTATGCTGTGGTACGTAATATGTATAGTAACTTGGTGTGAATGTCCATAGAATTAACATTTTTTTTCTCTGTATTTTATAAGTGGAGACCTGTAATTGGCTTTCAGTCTATTGTATTGTTCTTGATCTGTTTGTTTTAGCTGTAAGTCTCCCATGTTATTTAAATAAATACTTAAATAAATAAATAAATTACAACAAATCATTGCCTTTTCACACTTTTCGCTGGTAGAACCGATTCATTAATTAAACCTAGAAACCCTCTTCTTATTGTCCGATGGTACTATAGTTTTCTCCGTGCCTCGGAAAGTACGTAAAGCCGTTGTTCCCGGCTGTCATTTGTAAATCTTTGACAGTCCGGGTAGTCAGTGGCTCAAAAGTCTGAGAACAGCCTTATCAAGGGGTATCGTATTACCTAGTACTTACTGATTTCTAGCGGTCAGATAGGCAGTCGCTTCATGTGAACTACTGGTATTCAAAAGCAATCGGTTAGACTAGAAAAGGCTGGGCGGATAATGATGACGATGGTACTGCTTGGTAGTACTTAATGGATATGGCTGATAAAATGTCACTTTATGTAGATCCTCAAGCGTCTCATAATAACCAGGTTCCTTCCTCAATTCTTAACGGTATTTCTGATTGTTTCAGGCTACAAGCAATGCGAGGAAGGCACCCACTCTTACGGTACCGGCTGTGGCTATCTGACTCCTGAAGCAACCTGTGACAACCCCAAACCTGTAACTGATACACGAGGAAAACTCTGTGACTTCTCTGCCTGCTACTGCGACGAACCAACCGTCAGGGATTCCGTCAGTGGAAAATGTGTCAAGCTTGAGGAGTGTCCTCCCAAGAAAGAGAACAAAGAGAAGAAAGAGTAAAATGTAACGGTTTTTAAGGCTGTTCTGTTGACGAATGTTACAAAGATGCCATAATTTTTAATCTAAGTTTTGTAATTAAATTGTGTTTGTGATACAAATTGGAGTCTGTTGTTGTTTATTTCAATGTTCTGTTATCAACATCATCTGCTAGCCTTTGTGGACTAGCTAGTACATTACAAGGACTATCTGTCTTACCTGTAAAATCCACTTACTGGGTAAAACTAAACCCCCTGGAAAGACAGTAAAACTTTTTTATAATTGTTTTATATTATAACCAATTGAGTTGCCTATTTTGTATTACCATGATTACAAAATTATAATTATACTCGTATAAAGAACCAAAAAAAAAACTTTTGGGTGACGTATGACGATCTGCAGCAACCGAGTAATAGCAGAACTTGACAGAGAGAAAACTTAATACAAATAGGTGATGATCATCTGCGTAGCCTTTTCCAACTATGTTGGGTCCAGCTTTCAAGCTTCCAGTCTAACCGGATGCAGCTAAATACTGTTCACCGCTGTACTGGAGGATGTCTTCAAGGTTCTGGACTGGAGAAAGCTAGGCATCAACGTCAATGGCGAGTACATCACTCACCTTCGGTTTGCCGACGATACAGTGGTCGTGGTTGAGACCATGGAGGACCTCAGAATAATGCTCGATGACCTCAGTAGAGCTTCCGGAAGAGTGGGTCTTAAAAAAAAAAGTTGGGGCGACATTTCCGATAAAAGCCACGCGCCATTAAAAACAATGCAGTATTAAAATTTGACGTCTGATCGCGCGCCATTTTTGACAGCTGTCCAATTTACGGTGTTGCCAACCAAGAAAAGTCACTTTAACTAAAAAGCTAAACAGGCTAAAAGATGGTAGTGATTGCCTAGTGTTGTGAGCGTCGGACTGTCAAGTCTCAAGTTTTAACCAAAGACACGCACTTCTGATTTTTCGAATTCATGTGCGTTTAAATGATCACCATCGATCTTTTTATTGAAATATTCGTATGTAAATAGGAATAGTGATCGTACCGGTTTTCGTCTATCAATGTACTTAATTATTTAATAGGTTAAAAACTCATTATAGATAACTACTATTTTATAACATCTATTTGACTATCTCGGGCATTACAATACAATAGTTCAAGTAAGTCGTATTGATCGTGTTTGTCGAGAAAAAATAATAATATAATTGAACATGAAGGTTGTAATAACCCTGTGTGTTTTTACTGTGATCGCTTTTTTAGCTGGTTAACCAAAGTCAAGAGGCTGCGAGGGACGATGTAAGTGTATAAAAAAATACCCGTTTTAGATAGTTTAATACACGTACGTACAAAGTAACACGTTCCAGGTGCAAGACATTTTTCAGCAGAATTCTATAAACAAAAGGATCTATCCATTTTTACCCGACTGCGCCAGAAGGAGGGTTATGTTTTTCGAGAGTATGTATGTATGTAAGTATGTATGTGTGTATAATTGTTTGGCACGCTCTGTGGCCTGCACGGCTCGATGGATTTTAGCTTGAGAGGTGTCGTTAGATTCGTATTTACTGTAAGAGTGACACTGGGTATATCAAAATAATAATAAAAAATGGTAGATTTTTGGCGCAAAATTCAAATTTTTGGCACGCTCTGCAGCCTGAACGGCTTGATAAAGGGCTCATCACGAGGATTTTAAAATGGTATATCTAAGTAACTAAAAAGTGTAAAATAAGAAAAAAATACTTAATAAAAAAAAAAAAAAAAACCCGACTGCGTAAAAAATAACTAATAGTTTTAAATAAAAACGGCAACAGTCGGAACCCATTAAATAATCTAGACTAAAATCATTACATCCAATATGGGTCCCGACTGTTGCAGTCAATATGTCCTGTCTCCTGAACTTGTTTTATTATTTTCAGCTTTTATTTATGGCTATTAGTTATTTTTTACGCAGTCGGGTATTTTTTTATTAAGTATTTTTTTTTTCAATCATTATCTTAACCAAAATATAATTTATTCAGTGATTTTGTGTAACTTGGCATATATAAGATAGCGTTTAGCTTAGTCTTAATATTTTATCTTTGTTTGGTACATATTTCTCCCAAGTATTTTTAGTTACTATTTTGGTTTTCACTAGTGTTGTTATTGTTTACACTGCCTTTTATTTATTACTAGCTGATGCATGCAGCTTCGCCCGCCCGAAAATAATATACTAAAACCTTCCTCTTGAATCACTCTGTCTATTAAAAAACCCGCATGAAAATCCTTTGCGTAGTTTTAAAGATCTAAGCATACATAGGAACAGACAGACAGAGGCGGGGGGGGGGGGGGGCTTTGTTTTATAATATGTAGTGATAGTGATTTTTTGCATATTTTATGGATACTAAAAAAATGTGGATGGAGTGTGTGCAAGATTGTACTGGCTAGAGGGGAAGTTACTACTGAAATAATTATTAGTATTAGGAGAAATGCCCCAAGTAAATTGTAATACTCGTAGTGGCAAGAGAATAATGATGAGAATCTTTTAATAATTTAAATGTGAAAATGTGTGTAGTCAGGGGTTTAATATACCACAGTTTTTAGATAAAACAGCTGAATTAAAGTTCTGTACAATATTTTTAAAACTATTGACGTTGATTACGTGAGATGGATGTTATGGCCAAAACTCTATGTCCAGTAGTGGGTTGCAATAGAGTACGTTACTTGTTTAAAGAACGACACATCACACTAAAATTCACCATACGATCTTGCCATTGGTGTCGATTCTGTTGTGCACAAACTAAACTTAATTTAGGCTATTGCTATCTTTTACTAAAAAGCAGTGCGAGAAAAAAACGGCTATAGCTATGAACTAAGTTAGAGATGTCAAACTAGTTTATGCCTTGCGCTTCACCGTGTTTTTAGTCGACATGTTTTTACGTGCATCCTTAATTTGTATGTAAATATTAGTTCAATAAAATTTGACAGCTCTAAGTAACGTCCGTCTCTTTCTCGTTTTATTTTAGAGGAAAAGATAACAATAGCCTAAATTAAGTTTAGTTTGTGCACAACAGAATCGACACCATTATCCATCAATATATTAAACCTAACTAAATAAATAGGCCCATTTAAGAATCATCTAAAAATAACGGTTACATCATAAAATCTTATCATATTATGTACATATGTACTTATCATACCGGTTTTGTGATTTAAAGCAATCATGTATTTGTTTATAAACTATATGGTCACCGGATATATAAGACGACCTATTTCGTCTAGCCGGGCATTACAATAATAAAGCTCAAGCTAATAGGCCGTGTTTCTTGAGCAATAAAAAGTATTTTAGTTATCATGAAGGTTTTAGTCGTTTTGTGTGTTTTGGGGCTTGTTGCCTTGTCGGCTGCTGGGCCTCAGAGATCGAAAAGGTGTATCTACGTTAACGGGAAATGTAAGTGTCTAAACACCTTTTTTTAACTTAAACATAACTTAAAATCATGCCTCTTTAATCCCAAAGGGTAAGACAGGGACTATACTATAGTAAACTCACATTTAGCATGTTTACGTTGCATGTAAAAGTACCTTCCCGATTTATGGCAATAAGTTCGTCCCACCTATTGCCATAAATCGGGAACGTATCTCGATGTTTCTATTTTAGTTTTTGGAGATAGTGTTGTTTTATTTCGTGGGATACTGCAACTATCAATTGCTAGAGAAGCGAGAAGCGACTATTATCGATAACATATTTTATATAAAAGTAACAACACGTATAAAATGTGTTCCATTGCTGACTATATAAACCACAAATTAAATTACGCTATACTGCTCTCAAAACGGTTAAGGAAAACATCGTGAGGAAACCGGCATGTCCTAGAACCAAAAATTCGAAGACATGATACATCTACCAACCCGCACTGGGCCCGCGTGGTGGATTTTAGCCCATTCCCTCTCATTGAGAGGAGGCCTGTGTCCCAGCTGTGGGAACATTATAGGCTGATGATGATGATGATTAAATTGGGTATCAATTTTGTCATTGATTAAAAACCATCACAACCAAAGCAAAATTATTATGAATAATTTGGGATGGAAAATTTAAAACGCGCTATGTGCTAATTTGGTATCGGCAGGTGTTCATTGTAGTTTAGTAAATTAATAGTAAATTCCTGTAACTTCTGACGGAGTCGTGATAAATTTAAAACTGGTTTCACTTCCCAAAATTAATATTTAATTTAATGATGATGATTCTATCTAGCCGATTTCCGCCACAGCGACTGGTTTCCATGGCCTTGTAGTGTGTTTGTAGAGCGCTTTGATAAGCTACTCTTTCATGTGCTCTCAAGTGGCTAGCATATCCAACTTTGGCCGAAAAACTCCGAACACAAAGCGGACATGTCAGAATATAAAGGGTATAAAAATACTCTTAACGAAGCCAAAAAGCACTTGTTTTCCTCGTCATTGCGATCATTATTTTGTTCTAGACCATACCTGGGTACCTTCTAGTTACGGAGATATTGGGGGTCAAAGTTGGAACTTTTTGACAAGTATTTTTTAAATTAAGTACATCTTTTTAACGTAAGATTTACTTTAGAGAACTCTACAAGCCCCGTACTATTGAATCCATCTATTCAGCACAATGTTTTGAGTGCGTTACGTTGAGTCCTATCGTAAAACGTGTTTTTTCTCCCCAAAAACAAAAGTGGTTCCCAGCAATAATTTTCGCGTAAAGTTACTTAGTTTGATGTACAGAATGCTTGATTGACGGTTTCTTGGAGGGTCTGTTTACACCTAGTATGTCTGTAACAGTGGGTTCTAATCCACCACGTGGGCCCAGTGCGAGTTGGTAGATGTCACATAATATCATCAATTTTTGTTTTAGGATATTCCGAAAGTCTCATTCACCGTTTTGAGAACAGTGGTGATGCAATTACACAAAATATCATGCTTTCCTGGGATCGAAACCACGGCCGCGTGTCGGCACCATTTCCAATGCCTCCTTAGTACCGACTTCAAATCGTGCCCGTCCGTCCGTCCGCCCGTCCTTTAATTAATGTTGTCATCTACACCCAAAGATGAACCAAAAAATTCGAATATACACACATCAACACGGTCTAGGGATATTTTTAAAAAAGCGAATTACTATCAATGTGTTAATTATTTATATGACATGTATAAATTTAAAAGATACGTTATTTAATATTCTACCATTTTTTAATAATGGTTAAGGTATAGATTAAAATTTCAGGATTTTATGGAAAAAAAATGAAGCATAGACGGAAACCGTATATGAATGAACTTTTAATTTGTGAGTAAAAACTGAAAAAAATAGAAAAATCATTTAATTTGTGTTTATAAACTTGAAGTTAGTAGTCTGAGAAAGCGCCCATGATGTTCATAACACATCGGCAACGATTCGGCATGCTCAGAACAAGGTTGTCAATGTCTTGCTGCGGAATATTGTCCCATGTCCTTCTGAGGTGCGCAAAAAGTTGATCTTCTGTAGCCAGATTTTCAGGAACTTCCTTCAGAGCTCTTCTTTGCAGCATATCCCACGCATGCTCAATGGGATTTAGATCTGGCGATTGACCAGGCCAGTCTAAGGCCCTAACATTATGTGTATGTAACCAAGCTGCTACCGTTCTCGCCGTGTGTGCCCGGGCATTGTCGTGCATGAGCAGGAAATCTTGCCCCATTTGTGTTCTGTGGGGCAAGATTACGGGCCCCAGCACCTGTTGGACGTATCGTTCTGCCGTCATATTGCCCCACACCCAAACGAGATCCGTCCGTCCTCCAAGACGAATTCCTGCCCAAACCATAATTGTTCCTCCTTGGTATGGGTGAACTTCCTGAGGGTTCTGGAGACGGCTCCATCGTCCAGGAACTCGCCAAACACGCGTCCTTCGTGAATCTGGATGGAAGCCGAACCTGGATTCATCCGTGAACAGCACATTGGACCATTGGTCACGGCCCCAGTCCACGTGGTTCCGAACCCATTCTAATCGTCGTCCACGATTGCCTCTCCGTAAAGGTGGGACCCGGAGTGGTCTACGAGAGCGTAGATTGCTTTCATGCAGTCGCCTTCTTACAGTTTGGTCACTCACAAGCACTTGGTGTTCCACTCGCAGCCTTTGGACCAATTGAGTCGCCGTTGCATTTGGTTGTGCTCGCGCAGTAATTTACAAAAATCGGTCTTGTCTGGGGGTAGTGATGCGACTTGGCCCCCGGTGCCTCTCCGCTACTTCACCTGTGGCACGATAGCGTGTCCACAATCTTGAAATTACATTTTGATGGGTCCCTATGGCCTCAGCAACATTACGCTGAACAGATCCAGCTTCCAGCATTCCCACAGCTCGTAACATCTCCGCCCCCGTCAAATGTCGGCGTTGCATGGCTACAATACCTCAATTTTAACTTTATCTTTCGTTTAAAAATGAAAAAAAACTGTAACTAAACGTAATTCGTATTGTTTTCTAAATTTCGCACAAATGAAAATTCCCTCTCCTATACATCAAGACATTTTTATGCCACCGAAACAAAAGAATTTTCAAAAATTTGAATTTGGAATTAGTCTGAGATAAATTACAAACAATTCGGTGTATAAAAGATTCCAATGCGGCCAGTTCTTTTCGAGTTAATTAATTGAGTATGAAATATCCCTAGACCGTGTTGATGTGTGTATTTGTGAGATCTACCAATCCGTACTGGGTCTGCGTGGTGGATTCAAGTTTTCCACCCCAATCAACTGAACGAATCAACCAGTTGATCAAAGTGGAAGTCGATTCAAGCATGTGTTCCTATCGAATCAACTAGTTGATGCGATACATTTTTTACTAAAGTTTCTTTCCTTTTTGTTATAGCCCATTCCCTCTCATAGAGAGGAGGCCTGTGGAAAAGCCTATTAATGTTCCCACTGCTGGGAAGCAGTGGGAACATTAATAGGCTGATGATGATGATGACACGCAAAGAAGTAGTTTAAAGTTTCTTAAATTAAAGTATTTTTCTCGCTTTATCTTTTAGGCCGGTGCAATGACCGTTGAGGTCAATAACCAAAATGTTTTGGTTTCGAAAAACAACATGTTTATAGTACTATTCTTTATCGTTGTGTTAAGGTCTCACTTGTGATGACCTTAAAGCTAGACCACCTACAAATGACGTCAATGGTGTTCTGACATGTCCGCTTTGTACTCGGAGTTTTACGGCCACTGTTGGTAGCCACTTGAGAGCATATGAAATAGCAGCACACCAAAGGTCTCGACAAGCACCTTGAAGCCATTGAATGCAGTCGTTAGATGGCGTCATCATCACACGTGCCGACCGAGTTTATGGGTCAAGGATATAATATTGACGATAAAATAATATTTATCCAGACAACTAGTACAATAGTAAAGCCTTGATAAAAGGCTTTGCAGATAATGATGAGTACTTAGTATGTTTACGACTATTTAATTATGTGAAAACATGTCTAAAATCGAACTAATACGATATCATCTGCCTAGCCTTTTCCCAAGTTTTATTGGGGTCGGCTTCCAGTCTAACCGGATGCAGCTGAATACCAATATTTTACATGGAGCGACTGCCGATCTGACCTCCACAACCCAGTTAGTACTGGGTAATACGATACTCCTTGGTAAGATTGGTTGTCAGACTTTTTGGGCCACTGTCAAAGATCATAAATGACATCCGGGACCAACTGCTTAACGTGCTTTCCGAGGCACGGAGGAAACTCGGTATGTATGGGTGGTCCGCGGTTTTGTTTTTACACAATGTCTTCATAAATGTTAGCTTTTGTGTTATTCTGAACTATATTACTGTACAGTTTCATATAAAATCGTTCAGTCGTTTTTGCGCGATGGAGTAACAAAGATCAAAAGGCGGATGATGATAATTATACTGGTTGGTGGTTATGGATATGGCTCCTGGTCCTCAGCTCTCTCACAATAACCAAGTTCCATCCTCAATTCTCAACGGTATTTCTTCTTGTTACAGGCTTCAAGCAATGTGAGGAAGGCACCTACTCTTACGGCACTGGCTGTGGCCATCTGACTCCTGAAGCAACCTGTGACAACCCCAAACCTGTAGCTGATACACGTTCAAACGTCTGTGACTTCTCTGCCTGCTACTGCATTGAACCAACCGTGAGGGATTCCGTCAGTCGAAAATGTGTCAAGCCTGAGGAGTGTCCTCCCAAGAAAGAGAAGACAGAGGAGAAAGAGAAGAAAGAGGACATAGAGAAGCAAGAGTAAAATGAAACGGTTTTTAAGGCTGTTCTGCTGAAGAATGTTACAAAAATGCCATATTTTTTATCTAAGTTTTGTAATTAAATTGCGTTTGTGATACAAATTGGAGTTTGTTATTTATTTCAATGTTCTGTTATAAACATCATCTGCTACTGTTTCCTCGACTACATACGTTTGGGGTCGGCTTCTAGACTAGCCAGTACTATAACAGGGTCTGTCTATCTTACCTGCACAATTTAGTAACGGGTAGACTGTCTGTCAGACCTTTTTATTATAATATATAAAATATAATGATGTAAAATTTCATTGTAAGTTTATTAGTTTATATGTAGGGGGTAATCTACGGAACGAATGATCCAATTCTAAAAATCTTTCACTGTCAGAAAACTATATTATTTGTGGATGCTATAGGCTATAAATTATGAGGGAGAGGATGTTCGTGGGGTAGGAAAAACAAAATCACAAAACCGCGTCAAGATAAAATATAATCAATAAGAAAACTATAAGGGGGTAGTAAGGTCAACTAAAAAGTACAACACATCTCACTAAAATTGTGTTATTGACACTGGCTTGGCTATCATCAGGGATTTAAATTTATATAACACAAAAAAGACGCTTATTAGTCGAAATTTGTCGCCAAATATAAAATTTTGTCGGTCACTGGTTCAAAAGGGGGTTTTAGGTACCCGATTTGGAGAGTCTCCCCAGCTTGGCCACATTTATATCTCAAAAACTAGGGCACCTAGCGAAGATCAGTTTTCTACCATATTTTGTCACTAATTAGTCGCAACTTGTCGGCAAGTCACAGATTTAATCGGGTCTTAGTGTAGAAGAAAGAAAAAGAAGAAAGAATTAGTATGGTATAGTTCAAGGGACAGATCGTTAGTATTAAGACAGTTCATTCGAACCAGTGACCGACAAATTCTGATATTTGGCGACAAATTTCGGCTAACTAGCGACAAATTAAAATTCAGTACGGTATTGCCATTGTCCATCAACATAATTATTTCATAATCTGCCTAGCCATTTCCCAAGTGTAACCGGATGCAGCTGAATACCAGTATTTTACATGGAGCGACTGCCTATTTGACTCCTCCACAACATAGTTAGTACTGAGTTAATACGTTACCCCTTGGTAAGACTGGTTGTCAGATTTTTTTGGGCCACTGACTACCTGTAACGACTGTCAAAGATCTGCAAATGACAACCGGAACCAACTGGTTAACGTGCTTTCCGAGGCACGGAAGAACTTGGTAATGGGTGATCACCCATCCACAGACAAACCTTGGCAAGCACGGCTTAACCTAAAGATCGACCTGAGTGGCTGTTATTATTTAGCCACGAGCTTCTCTGTCACAAGGACATAAAACAATCATCTGAAAAAACGATTACATCATAAGATCTTGTTATATATTGTTCATAATGTTCTTATCGTACCGGTTCTTATGATGCAAAACAGTTATTTGTTTATAAACTATATGGTCATCGGGAGCTATTAGACCAGCACCTCTAGCCAAGTTGACAATCTACAATCGTTAACGCTAGTAGAAAACTATTCAAATGAATGGGAATGACATCATCTCAACGTTAAATCATGTGATCAACACAAACGAATAGAAAATTCGTAGACAAGTTTACATCGTTCAAAATGATAGAATAGAATGTTGAACGTTTCTACAATGTTGGTCGCTAAACTCTTTGGTAGGAACGCTCACTATAGACTACGTAAAGTGTAGGTTTTTTCTACAGACATTAGAGAACGAGCGATCGACTCGTCGTGTCAACTTGGCTACCAATTTAGCGCTTTCTACAATCGCTTACGCCGAGGCGTTTACGATTGTAGAAAGAGAATCGATACGACGACGTTTGTAACTTGGCTAGGGGTGCAGTGCAGATATACCTTCGAAAATAGTAAAAAAAAAGGAATAAAATATAGTAGGATAAAACCCATTGGAATAGGAAGAGAATATAACAAAAAATAAAGGAAAAATAATTTACGGATCTGAGGACGAAAAGTAAAAAAAATAAACATAATCCACAATATCCAACATCTTCCTTTTCCAATGGGTTTCATTCTACTATGATTTTTTTCGTTTACAAAAAATATCGGCACTGGTTGGTCTATAAAATATATAAGGCGACCTATTTCGTCTAGCCAGGTAGTGCAACTAAATAGCTCAAGCTAATAGCCCGTGTTTCTTGAGCAATAAAGAGTATTTTAGTTATCATGAAGGTTTTTGTCGTTTTGTGTGTTTTGGGGTTTGTTGCTTTAGTTGGAGGAGCACGAGCTCCTAAATAAAAATAATAACAGCCGCTCGGGTCGATCGTTAGGTTAAGCCGTGCTTGCCTAGGTTGGTCTGTGGATGGGTGACCACCCATTACATACCGAGTTTCCTCCGTGCCTCGGAAAGCACGTTAAGCCGTTGGTCCCGGCTGTCATTTGTAGATCTTTGACAGTCGTTAGGTAGTCAGAGGCCCAAAAAGTCTGACAACCAGTCTTACCAAGGGGTATCGTATTACCCGGTAATAACTGGGTTGTGGAGGTCAGATAGACAGTCGCTCCATGTAAAATACTGGTATTCAGCTGCATCCGGTAAAACTGGAAGCCGACCCCAATATAGTTGGGAAAAGGCTAGGCAGATGATGGGGTTTGTTGCTTTATTTAAAGATCGCTGTAGCTGGTCCTAGAGATCGAAAAGATGTATCATTGAGGGTAAATGTAAGTGTATAAAACTCTACTTAGATTATTTTTCAACTTAGACCTAACATATTATCATGCCTCAAGACAGAGAGTGTACCATAGTAAACTCACTTTTAGCCAGTTATGGTTTAGTTCCATGTAAAAAGGGGGCAAGCCTATTGCCATCAACGGGGCCTTTTTCTTAAACTTATCTCTACATTTTTCTGGCTTATCTTTCTGAGATAGTGTTGTTTTAATATCGTAGGATACTGCAACTATCAATTGTTAGAAAAGCGCGAGGCGACTATTATCGATAAAATATTTTATATAAAAGTAAAGATACCTATTAAAAATAAAATATTTTCCATCACTGACTATTTATTCCACTAATTAAATTAAATGACGTAACAAATTAGTCATTGATTAAAAACTATCACAACCAACGCAAAATTAATATGAATTATTTGGGATGTAAAATTTGAAATGCGCTATATGCTAATTTGGTATCGGTGTGTGTTTATTGTAGTTTACTAAATTAATATTAAATTCTTGTAATCTCTGCGAAAATTCTAATTTAAAATAAGTTTGTTTCCCGAAATTTAATGATGATGATGCCATCTAACCTATTTCGGCCACAGCGACAGTATTCGATAGCTTTTTACGCTGGTTGTCGAGAACTTTGGTGTGCTGCTCTTTCATGTGCTCTCAAGTGACTAGCATATCCAACTCAGGCCGAAAAACTTCGAGCTCAAAGCAGTCATGTCATGGCTGTAGGTGGTCTAGCTTTAAGGTCATCAGGTTATAAACCTGAATGCGACCTTCTTCTCCCTCCAAAGGCGTTGAGGGTCAGAGCCCATTCGTCCCCTAAGATTCGCACCCTGTGCCCACTCGTCCCCTGAAACTTTTGAGGGGCCCATTCGTCCCCTGAAGAATATTTATTTTTATTCATTCTTCTAATATAGGCTCGACGCGTGTATGACACCCACAGGCCGCTCGTGTAGAACGATTGACAGAACGCCTTAAAGAGGGTTACTTTTACGTTCTTGGTACAACGAGCGAACCTGCGGGCAAGCATATTGCTCCTCACAGACAACGCCCTGCGCTCCCTCTCAATATCTCCGTCGTCCCTTAGGTCGCTCGTAATAATGTGACCGAGATACCTAAAACTATTGACAATTTTAAGTGCTACGCCGTTGAGACCTATGGACTGAACACAGCGTGACTGCTGCTTAGGGGCTTTAAAAACAAGAAGCTCACTTTTTTTAGAGTTGTATATCAAGCCATGCTCCCCCGCATAGACCTCACAGATCGAAAGCAGCTTCTTCAACCCACCTATCGATGGACTGAGCAGCACCATATCGTCTGCATAGCTTATGTTATTTACACATATTCCATCAATGTGGCAACTGACATGTGTACTGCTGAGCCGCTCGATAAGCAGGTTGATGTACAAATTAAATAGCAAAGGTGAGCTTAACCCCCCCTGCCTAACTCCGCATTCCAGTCTGTACTCGTCCGACAGAGTACCCACCCACCTCACCCGGTTTTTTTGATTAGCGTACCAGTATCTGAGGAGGGATGTGTACTCCGCCGATACACCCGCGTCCCCCAACTTGTCCCACAGTATATCATACGATACTAGATCAAAAGCTTTTGACAAGTCGAGGAAACACGCGTATACCGGCGTCCGCCTTGCTGTGTAGTACTTGACAGTTCGCTTTAGACTTAGAATAGCACTCATAAAATACAACTCTTTTACAAAAATCAGCCTTGATTGACCATCATATAAATCATCATAAAATATGCAAAAAAATAGTCACAACACATATATAGTCAGTCAGAACACATATCAACAGTAAATAATCACTTCTTATTTTTTTGTATATTTACCAAATACATACTTACATGCAAAATCATAATAACTTAAATCTAACAAACTATAACTACAATAACAAAAAATGACTAAAATCACAATAATTATTGAAGATTAAACAAATCAATATTATTTTAGTATAAAACTAATTGTTTTTTCATTTTAAAATAAGGATATATGAAAATTATAATTACGGAAAAAAAAATTGCTGTACATATTTGGGAGTAAATAATGTAGTTTGGACTTTTTAGTCAAAATATGACTGTAGTATTCCACCATAAAGTGAATTACCATCAATAATAATACTAATCATATTCCAGGATTCAAATGAGATAATTCGATTCAATTATGTTAAAAATATTATTATTATAATATTACCAGTATTGTTTATTCCGTTAGGCGAACTTCATTTAATAAAAGACAAAAGACACATTGAACAGTCTCGTATTCGCAGTCACTTTCAAGAACCAATATGTCACCGAGGCAGCCATAACATACAAACAAAACACCTTATCTGTTTTGTAACCCGTTTTTAGGGTTCCGTACCCAAAGGGTAAAAACGGAACCCTATTACTAAGACTTCGCTGTCTGTCCGTCTGTCCGTCTGTCTGTCACCAGGCTGTATCTCATGAACCGTGACAGCTAGACAGTTGAAATTTTCACAGATGATGTATTTCTGTTGCCGCTATAACAACAAATACTAAAAACAGAATAAAATTAATATTTAAGGGGGGCTCCCATACAACAAACGTGTTTTTTTGCCGTTTTGTCTAATGTATAGATAATGGATTGATTGATTTGATTATTATCATGACAGATTATCATTGATCAAGCTCTTTTTTCAATGTTCTGTTATGATTTATTAAATTAATTCCGTTAATAAACTGTTCACAAGTGTACTATGTTAACCGTTTCTTATGTAAAATATAGCTAATTTTATCTCAGGGGACCAATAGGCACATGAATAGGTGCCGAATCTTTAACTTATATTGTATATATATTAGAGGGGACGAATGGGTACCTTAAAAATAATATTTTTTGTTAAAATATTAATTGGTCCCCTACCAGGAGACCAATGGGCACCTATATAGGGGCCGAATCCACAACTTTTATGCTGGGGTACGAATTTTAGGGGACGAATGGGCTCTGACCCGGCGTTGACCTGCCGATTCACATTATAGTTTATCGATAAAATCAATCGACGTTAGCCACATCTCTAACAACTGTTTTTGCATACATATCAGTCATTCCCGATAAGGTTTAAAAGAGCAATAAGACTGGCTTTTCAATCAGTTGAATCACAAACCTTACTGCAAGCATATACTTATTTCTTGTTGGAACATTAAAAATAAATAAAAAAATATGAAGATTTTAGTCGCTTTGAGTATTTTGTCGATCATTGCTTTTGTGAATAGTACACCTCTTCAAAACGATTGCATATATGATCCTTGGGGACTATGTAAGTTATTTAATTGTTATTATTGTGTTTTTTTATGGTTACGAAGATATTGTGTGATATTGTGTTGTGTCATTATTTTGTACCCTATCACTATGTTTACCTATTTAACTCAAAGGTTGACTGGTAGAGAATGCCTTGTGGCATTAAGTTCGCCTATGTACCACTCTTGTACATGAAGTTTAAATAAATAAATATTGGGGGACAAAGTTCCAAGTTTTTCAATACAAGTTTTAAGGCTACTTTAAACACCTCCACGATCCCCGTACTATTCAATGCATCCATCAGCACAATGTTTTGAGTGCAATGTTTTGAGTGCAATGTTTTGAGTGCAATGTTTTGAATGCAATGTTTTGAGTACTTTGAGTCCTAAAGTAAAATTTAATTTTCCATCCATAAAAACAAAAGTGGTTTCCTAGCAAAAAAAATGTTTTTTAACCGACTTCCAAATGGAGGAGGTTCTCAATTCGATTAGTTTTTTTTTTTAAATGTATGTACACCGATTACGCTGACATTTATGATCCGATTTACATGATTCTTCTTTAGTTTGATGCGGAATAGTTGCCATTTGGTCCCATAAAAAATTAACATAGTTTGGCCTAGTAGTTTTCATTTTATGAACATTTTTACTCCAGTTGTGTGGTATAATTTCATGTATGTTCACCGATTTCTCCTCCATTTGTGGAGTGGTTCTCAAAATTCTTTCTTCTTCTTTTTTTAAATGAAAGAGTATACTCCTGAGATGGTCGCATTTGGTGAAGATCTGATGCTGGTCTTCGGAGATATACAATGGAACTCTTCAAAACTAGATGGTAAATCAGTCGTGATTGCTGCAATCGCTTGGATGTTTATTGTTTATACAAGATCATGACGTAACATCACTCTTGTATGCTCAGAGGGGTACGCAGATGTGTACAATACACCCAAATTTTGACAGTTTAGGTATGTTAAGTTCTATTTACTGAAGAAAAGCCTATTACCATGACATGTATTGTTAACAATGTAAAATAAATGCATAGCAAATATTTGTATAAGATATTACAACTAAAAATGGAAAAATAAAAAAAAAAACTTTTTTGCAAAAAAATAAAACCGACTTCAAAAAACATTATAATACACATGTAAACGGGTATTCCCGCGAATTTTTACCTTTAATATTAGCCCGACGTTTCGACCGGATCGACGGTCGGTCGGTCGGTTCGGTTTCGACTTCAAAAAACACAAAAAAATAAAAAAATAACTTTAGCTTCAGAAGTCGGTGACCTTTGTTTGATTCATTTAGTTCTTTTTTGTCACCGACTTCTGAATCTAAAGTTATTTTTCACTTTTTTGTGTTTTTTTAAGTCGGTTGCAAATAAGTTTTTTCATAGAGTGACTTAGTTTGATGTACATAATGCATGATGTCTAGAACTATATAAGAGAGATAACATCACCTAAACAATTAGTTTATTTATTGAACCTTTGTTAGAACCATCTATTTTTGAAGAAGTAATAAGTGAATAATGAAGGGTTTGGTCGCTCTGTGTGTATTGACAATCGTTATTCTGTCGTATAGTGCTCCATATAACGGAGACTGCTACTATGATGATATAGGATTATTAGTGTATTTAATTAATAAAAGCCGAACGGATCCGTCTTCAGGTTAAACCGTGCTTGCCTAGGTTAGTCCATGAATGGGTGACCATTACATACCAAGTTCCCTCAGCGCCTCGGAATGCACGTTAAGCTGTTGGTCCCGGCTGACATTTGTAGATCTTTGACAGTCGTTAAAGGTAGTTATTGGCCTGAATGTCTGACAGTCTTACCGAGAAATATCGTATACCTTCTGGGTTGTGGAGGTCAGATAGGCAGTCGCTCCATGTGAAATACTGGTATTCAGCTGCATCTGGTTAGACTGGAAGCCGACCCCAACATGGTCATAAATATATGTATAAAGGGTGTAAAACACCTCTTAACGAAGCCGAAAGGCACTTGTTCTCCTCTGCATTGTGATCATTTTTTTATTCCACACCATACCTGGGAAACTTCTAGTTACGGAGATATTGGGGGTCAAAGTTCTCACTTTTTGTCATTTTTTTTTTTAATACAAGTTTTTAATGTACGATTTTTACTTTAAACATCTCCACGACCCCCGTACTATTCAATCCATCCATCAGCACAGTGTTTTGAGTGCGTTACATTGAGTTCTACCACAAAACATGATTTTTCACCCCAAAAAAAAAAGTCATTTCCCAGAAACAATTTTTGCGTAAAGTTACTTTGATGTACTTGGTTGACGGCTTCGTGATGAGGTCTTTTACATCCTGTATAGTGTATAAATAGCCGTTGAGAGCCTTTTCCTATGAATACTTACACAACATAAGTAGATAACGCCGATTCAGATAATGGTCTAAGGAAAAAGAAATGGTCCATGGTACCTGTGTCAAGTTCCATCTAAAATGGTTAAAACGTAAAAAGAGCTCAGTATGGTTACGATTCTCCTAAAAATATCGTACGCAAACTTGTTTTCGTTTTATAGTTTGTAGGCAATATTATCTAGATAGGTCATATTTATTTTTATAATTCCGCGAATCGTTTAATTTCGTGTTAATCAATAGTTTATTTTTTATTTTTTGTGTACTACGTCATTCAACTCTATAAATTCAAAAAATCTCATACATAACTTGGCAGCACGCTCGTGACCTTAAAGGGCTCCATAGAAAATCCAGATTTCGTCGTCTGAACTCCCAAAAAGTGGTCCGATTGCTTGGATAAGAAAAATCTGCTTACAATGTTCCCACTGCCGCCGGGACACAAGCCACAGAATAGATAAGTACAGAAGTTGCACTCCTTTGATCTTGAAGAAAGCCGACATTATAAATACCTAAACTGGGCTCGCTCGATCTAAATTGTGCCTTGACGCTACGCGTTAGCGTATTTTATTCGGCGTCTCACTGCTTAATGGCCAGTCGGCAGGGTTGCCTCAAGTACTCAAAATAAAATACCACCAACATTTTTGTATTTTAATGTATTATTATATAAATGTTAATTAAAACTTTTATAATAACAATTATTTTACTCTATTATAATGTCTCATAATATCTTGCCTTCTCTAAAATCACGATTACTTATTAAATTTAATAGCAGCATAAATGCGAAATCTAACAAATAGGTCATTTTATGGCCACCACAAATAGAGTTGCTAATTTTAGGGTTAGAAGGACCCTAAAATTAGCAACTCTATTTGTGGTGGTTCAAACTTCGTTTGAAATACTGTTAGAATAAAGTTCTAATCAGTTTGCACTACAAAGCGGTTGTTACGTCAGTCACTGCGGCCGAATAGTGCGAAATGAGTCAAAAAATCTATTGATTGTTTAAAAAAAATAAAACACATAAGTAAGACCTGCTTTAGTTAGTTCAGTTAGTATGCAATGTTTCATGATCTAATTTAAAGTACTTTTTGAATACCCGCGGGTTATTGTTCGATTTGGAGGTAACTTTGGTTTTTTTTTCTATCGAGTAAAGTTTATGGAATCGTGTTTTCGTCACACATAGAAGCACACATACTTAGCATTAATCCTCAACTTTACCATATATATTTATTTCAAAATTAATGCTGCAGTATTTTAGGCGTAACGGAGGATCGTGCTAAGCCATTTGAGGGATATATAGCCCTTAAAATAAACTCTGATGGGAAGCATGGACATGGAGCAGTGAAATTTATATAAAAAAGACAATTTTTTCGACATTTATTAACAGCAACAGTTTATACGGCTTGTCATTTTCACTAGTAATGATTAATGATCAATAAATCAGTCAGTTAACAAACACGAAATACGAGTAGGTAGGTACGCGACGCAAGGTCAAAAGAGCGCGAAAAATTAACGCGGCATACGTACGCAGTAACGCACGGCTGGAGCGCGACGGCCCTAGAAAGCTTCCATATTCAATATGCGCGAAGCGGTAGGTAATTATCTCATGCCTACACACGGAGTGCAATAGCTCTGCACAAGCCTCCTCTTTATGCCTACCACGCGGGCGCAGTGCGGGTTGGTATATGCCACATAATATCTTCAATTGTTTGTTTTAGGACATTCCCAAAGTCTCATTCACCATTTTGTGAACAGTGGTCAATAAATAAATGACACAAAGTATCATGCCTTCCTGGGATCCAATCTAAGGCCGCGTCTCGGCACCATTTCCTATGCTTCCTTAGTAACGACTTCAAATAGTGCCTGTCCTGTTGTTCGCACATTTCAGGAACTGGTGGACGCTACTGGAAGTGCCTAACTCGTCGGCAAGCGCTGATTTAATTAATATTGTTATCTACACGTAAAGAAGTAGAACTACAATCTAAAGTATATTTCTTCCTTTGTCTTTTGGGCCATTGCAATGACCGTAGAGGTCAATACCCCAATTGTTTTGGTTCCGAAAAACAACATGTTTATAGTACGATTCTTTAACGTCGTGTTAAGGTCTCCTGATACGTGATGACCTTAATGTCGTGTCTGAATATCGGCGGCATTGCCCCACAAGAGAATACTGTACGACATCACGCTATGGAAATAACTAAAGTAAACTAAACGGGATGTCCATAGATCAGTTAAATTACGAATTCTTCTAACGGCGTATGCTGCAGAGCTAAGTTTTTTCGACAATTTGTCTATATGCGGGCCCCACTGAAGCTTGGCATCCAAAGTTATACCTAAGAACACTATGCTATCTTCCGGTTTCAACTCTTCATCCTTAATTAGTACAGTAGTTTCCACTTGTCTTACATGGGGTATCGTAAACTTAATATATTTAGTTTTTTTTTCTCATTTAGAAGTGTAGTCTATGGTGTTCTGGACATGTCCGCTTTGTGCTCGGAGTTTTTCGGCCAAAGTTGGATATGCTAGCCACTTGAGAGAACATGAGTAAGCCTACAGGGTGTAAACAACCTCATCACGAAGCCGTCAACCAAGCATTCTGTACATCAAACTAAGTAACTTTACGCTAAAATTATTGCTGGGAAACGACTTGTTTTTTGGGGTTAAAAAATATTTATAGTCATAAAAATCATCATCTGCCTAGGGAAGTCGGCTTCTAGTTTTACCGGATGCAGCTGAATACCAGTATTTTACATGGAGTGACTGCCTATCAGACCTCCACAACCCAGTTAGCACCGGGTAATACGATACCCCTTGGTAAGACTGGTTGTCAGACTTTTTTTTTTTGACCTATGACTAACTAACGACTGTCAAATATCTACAAATGACAGCCGGGACCAACGGCTTAACGTGCTTTCCGAGGCACGGATGAAACTCGGTATGAAATGGGCGGTCACCCATCCACAGACCAACCTAGGCAAGCACAGCTTAACCTAACGATCGACCCGAGCGGCTGTTATTATTTAGCCACGAGCTCCTCACCTCCTTTATTTATTTATTTATTTATTTAAGCCTCTTTAATTCCTTAGTGTTAATACATTTTTTTTTTTTTCTTTTTTTATTTAACATAATTTTAACTAAGGACCTCTCGACGAGTATAGGCCTCCTCCATCTCACTCCACTTTTTCCTATCTTGGGCTGTTCTCATCCAGTCGCTTTTTGTGAGTTTTTTAAGTTCGTCTTCCCATCGTTCCAGAGGGCGGCCTCTTTTCCTTTTTCCGGGGGGCCCAGCCCATGTAGTAGTTTTCCTAGTCCATCTCTCCTTATCCTGACGTGCAATGTGACCAGCCCACTTCCATTTAAGTTTTTTGCAGTGGGTTAATGCATCAATAACTTTTGTTCTTTCTCTTATTTCGCTGTGTCGTTTTTTGTCTCTCAGTTTCAAGTTAAGAATGCTTCTCTCCATGGCTCTTTGGCATTTTTCAATTCTATCGTTCGTGTGCGTATTGTAGATCCAGGTTTGGCTTGCATAAGAGAGGCAGGGTAGAAGACATGAGTCTAGGACTTTCTTTTTTAATCTTAAAGGTAGATCAGATTTTAGAACTTCTTTGTGGCTCCAGAACTTGTTCCATGCCATTTTTACACGTCTCTTTAATTCGTCACGATGTCTTGATTTTGAGAAAGATATTTGTTTGCCTAAATATATGTATTCATGAACATATTCCAACTGCCGACTCTCCACAAATATGGGCCTTTGAAATTTGTTGCTCATGATTTTAGTTTTTTCGATATTTAATTCTAGACCAATATTGCGACTGACGTAGTTAAGTTCGTTGATCATTTCTTCAAGTTGTGATGCGGTTTCTGAGAACAATACGATGTCGTCTGCGAAACGTAGGTTGCTAATGTAACTTCCTTTAATATTTATACCTTTTTTGACCAATTAAGTTGTTTCATGATGTCTTGTAAGACAGTTATAAATATTGTCGGGGACAAGGGGTCGCCTTGCCTTACACCTCTGCAGATGTCACCTCCTTTATAGTCATAAAAATCTACCATTAAAAATTGTATTAAAAAAAACTAGTCTAAAAGTTGGAACTTAAGTTGGAGTTGGACATCTCCGTAAATAGAAGGTTACCAGGTATGGTGTTAAAAAAAATATCGCAATGACAGGGAGATCAAGTGCCTTTTACCCTTTATATCGTCCCACTGCCGGGGTAAAGTCCCCCAAAGTCTTCTCTTTGTGCGGTTTTATCCGGACAATCTGTCACAAACGCTTCTAAGTCGTTACGCCAGCACTTTCTAGGCCTTCCTCAGCGACAACGTTCGCCTTCTAGCACCCACTGCGTGACGAATCTCACTGAGATTCGTCACGCAGATTCGGAATCTGCTTGATGCATTCTACAGACATGGCCCGCCCAATCTCAGTTCAACCCATACTTTACATTTATTTCATCAGCAATGCGCTTAAAACGACGTAAGAAAATACCGATATTGAGAGGAAATCATCATTTCCTGGAAACAAATAAGATACTCAGACATAACTGGCGAAATATAGATTCCTATACCACAATTCTGCCATAAGTTTTTTGGTAGCGTCAATCTAATAAATCATTGACTTTTAACAGTTATCGCTTATAAAATATTATAGCGGGAATGTCACTTTGGTGACCCTGGAAACCTCTTCTTATTGTGCCGATAGTACTGGTTTCCTCCGGGGCTTGGAAACCACGTTAAGCCGTTGGTCCCGGCTGTCATTTTGAAAATCCTTGGCAGTCTTTACAGGTAGTCAGTGGCGAGTGGATATCTTATTACCCAGTACTAACTGGGTTGTGAAGGTCAGATAGGCAGCCGCTCTATGTGAGATACTGATATATAACTGCATCTGGTTAGACTGGAAGCCGATCCCAACATAGTTTGGAAAAGGCTAGGCAGATGATGATGGTTAGTGGTGATGGATATGGCTGATAAAATGTCACTGTATTTAGATCCCCACGTCTCTCATTATGACCAGGTTTCTTCCTCAATTCTTAACGGTATTTCTTCTTGTTACAGGCATGACGTCATGTGAGGAAGGCACCCACTCTTACACCACTGGCTGTGGCCATCTGACTCCTGAAGCCAGCTGTGACAACCCCAAACCTGTAGCTGATACACGTTCAGAAATCTGTGACTTGTCTGACTGCTACTGCGATGAACCAACCGTCAGGGATACCATCAGTGGAAAATGTGTCAAGCTTGAGGAGTGTCCTCCCAAGAAAGAGAAGACAGAGTAAAAATGTAACGGTTTTTAAGGCTGTTCTGTTGACGAATGTTACAAAGATGCCATATTTTTTAATATAAGTTTTGTAATTAAATTACGTTTGTGATACAAATTGGAGTCTGTTGTTGTTTATTTCAATGTTCTGTTATCAACATCATCTGTTAGTGTTTTCTCAACTACATAAGTTGGGGTCGGCTTCAAGCCTAGCCAGTACTAAAACAGGGACTGTCTATCTTACCTGCACAATCCAGTAACAGATACACTGTCTGTCAGACATTTTTATTATTTATACTAATATTATAAAGATTGAAAAATTTGTTTGTAAGTTCATTAGTTTGTATGATGGGGGTAAATCTGCTGTAGATCTAAGAAAAATAACTAAAATGGAAGATGTTGCTGTTAAAACCCAAAAACTCAAATGGAGGTGGGTAGGCCACATGATGAGAGAGGAGAGTAATAAATGGACGAAAGCAATAACAGAATGGACCCCTAGATTCGAAACAAAGAGGAAACAAGGAAGGCAAAAAAAACGTTGGTCTGATGACATAAAAAAGCATGCGGGTCCTATATGGCACAGGTTAACCCAAACAAGAGAAAAATGGAAAGAGCTGGAGGAGGCCTTCGTGTCGCGAAGACACGCCGACGCCCAATCTAATAATAATATAATAGGGGAACAGTATAGTTATTGGCCCCTACATAGTTATTAGCCATTTCAACATCGGTATTGAAAAACTAGCAACCCACATTACTACATGGTAAATTTTAAAATGCACTATGGCAACACAATTGTTAACTGTCAAAATGTTTCGGTAAAACACCGCTAGGTGAACTCGTTCTTTTTTAGTCTTTGGTTTTTTCGTGCCGGTATCGAAAATAGGTAAGTTTGTTTAATAAATGTTAAGATCATATAATTTTAGAATATCATATTCTGAAACTAAAACTTAAAATCCGTACAATATATAGAGTGATATGCATAGTACGCGTATTTGAAGTGTAAAACGACAAAATCATAACATAACCTTAAAAAAATGTAGTGGCCAATTACTGTCAATAATTTAAATAACATTTACAGTAAATGGCCCCCTATGTCAATTACTATATTAATTTCACCCAAAACAAAATGCGTTTATAGTGATAAAAAACTCTACTGTCTGTTATACTATGCATTATATTCGTTTGTCACTCATTTTAAGGCTGTGTAAATAGTTATTGGCATAGGCCAAGTACTATGAAGTCTGGAATAATTTTCTATACAAAAAAGGAGGCCAATAACTATAATATTTTTTATTTTTAGTTTGCACAAAATCACTCATGCTTATCCATTGAACAACGTCAATAGCGCTAAAAGCGTATATTTTTTGCAACGAACCGCGCCGACCGCGCTAACGATTTGCGAATTATTCGCAAAAATTCGCAATTCTATAAAAACACTTGACGATCGCAAACTACAAGAGATATAGCTATATAAACTCTACAATGAATAGCTGAATAGATATGGAACCTATTTAACTAAAAATAAAGATAAATAATTATAATTTGATACCCTAAAAATAATGTAGAACTTGAAACCAGCGATAAAAACGGACATTTTGCTAATAAATTATTAATTTGTGGAAAAACTATTAACTTTTTTACTACTTTTTTACTATTTAAAAATAAACTAGATTATATTACCTTTCCAATAAGACCTTAATCTCATTAATATCTCATTAGCATCATATCAAAATAATTATATGAAACTAGATACTCACTGTTTGTTGATGATGATGACGAATTAGTAGATTTTATATGCCACAAATGTTACGTAATTAATGATGATTCCGAGCCATCTGATGATGACAACATTTTTTAATCCAATAACCCTCGCTGGGTTATTGAATTTTTGTTAAAGTTTTTATTTTATAATTTAATTTTATTATTTTGTTTTCTATGGCCAATAACTGTAACATTACATGGCCAATTAATGTGATTATGGTGGCCAATAACTAATAATTCAATATTTGTATCTTTATGTTGACTTTATTAAAAACGTGTATGGTAAAAGAGTATGTAAGCCATACCATTGAATAAATACGTTAATGTTATATATTTTAAAAATTATTTCATTTACATCTACCCGTTTTATATTTTTATATATTATAAATAGTGTCTTGAGGTGGCTTAACTGGCCAATAACTATACTGTTTACCCTATCCTAAAATTAATGATAGCAATAACATTTAATAATAATAATTGCAATTGTAATATATTAATAATAATGAATTTAATGTAAATTTACAATTCAATGTTATATGCTATGAAAAATTATTTCATTGCATGATAAATATAATTAATTGTGAAATTCTAAATTATGTATATATAATATATTGTGTTGGCAATAAAGGCTTAATAATAATAAGGGGGTAAATCTGTGGAACTAATGAAACAATTCTAAAAATCTTTCATTGTCGGAAAACTACATTATTCGTGGGTGCTATATAGGCTATAAATTGTGACGGAGAGGGTGTTCATTGGGTAGGAAAGACAAAACGACGAAACCTCGTCAACATAAAATAATTATAATATATAGTATATATATAGCATATACTCCCTTATAGTTTTCTTATTGATCTTATTCCAATGAGTTTCATCCTATTATCTTTTTTTCGTTTACAAAAAATAGCAGCACTAGTCCATATAAACGGTGTAAAAAACCTCTTAACGAAGCCGAACGGTACTTATTCTCCCCGTTATTGCAATCATTTTTTTGTTTTACACCATACCTGGGAAAACCACCACCAGAATACCAGAATACCAGCGCTGTGACTTTTTTTTTTAAATGTCACAGCACTTTGCTGAGATAGGAGCCTTTTGGCCTTGCACAGGACCATTTTGATTATTTTTTTTTATTTTTTCTCTTGTTTACTTTTTTATATAATTTTGTAATTTCTATTGTATCTTTTTGTTTCTGTTTATCCTGTGTAAGTCAATAAATACTTTTCTTTCTTTTTCTATCTTTCTAAACATCTAGTTACGGAGATATTGGGGGTCAAAGTTCCAACTTTTTGACAAGTTTTTTTTAATACAAGTTTTTAATGTGAGATTGTTACTTTAAACACCTCCACGACCCCCGTATTATTCAATCCATCCATCAGCACAATGTTTTGAGTGCGTTACATTGAGTTTCACCACAAAATATGATGTTTCTCCCCAAAAAAAGTCGTTTCCCTCTAATATTTTTTCCTTAAAGTTACATATTTTGATGTACAAAATGCTTGGTTGTTGGTTGAAGGTGGTTGTCTTGCATCCTGTATAAGGTGACCTTTTTCGTCTAGCCGGGCAGTGCAACTAAATAGCCCGAGTTTTTTTTTTTGGGCAATAAAAAGTATTTTAGTTATCATGAAGGTTTTTTTTATTATTTTATGTGACATTTACTGATTTGACATGAATACTTACTTTATTAAGTATTTTACTTTTTTTTATTTTATTATCATTGCGACATTTAATGATTTTTGTGATTTTTTTTACTTACATTCATTTGGAACGAACTTGTTATTAATTTTATTTGATTATTGTGAATGTGGGGACCATGTGGGTCACGTTTTTATTTTTTGTTTATTTTTTACCCACAACTGCCTGGCAGTTTGAGTACTATAAGCGACCTTCCCAAATGTCCTTTCTTTGGTATTGTTCGTCGTTTCGTTGAGCTCCTTGAGTTATAAGTCGAGCTACACGTTAACTGACAAATGCTTGCACTGACTGGACAGGTCCACTCAAATCTGTAGATATGGTTCTTTCTTCAAAAGACCATCTCAGGCACTAATCTGCATAGTCCTTATGTGAATTGAGCAAGATTATGTCTGGACTTTAAAAGAGACTACGACCTCGCAGTTTGTTTCGGCTGTTTCTTCTCAGAGTAGTCAGGTACGAAACAACGGCCCCATCTAGTTTTAAAAAATGACGTGTAAAAGTGTTTGCAAAAACCTACTTGCAAAATAAACATCATTTATCATTTAGTCGATTGTGTGTTTTGGGGCTTGTTGCTTTGTCGTCTGCTGGGCCTCAGAGATCGAAAAGGTGTATCTACGTTGAGGGGAAATTTAAGTGTATAAAACGCTTCTTACATATTTTTTTAACTTAAACCATGCTGAAACCTAACATATTATCATGCCTCTACGTATTCCAAAAAAGTGTAAAGACAGAGAGTGTACCATAATAAACTCTTTATACTTTTAGCCAGTTATGGTTTAGTTCCATGTATAAAGTGTCGAGCCTATTGCCATCAACCGGGCACTTTTTTTTAAACTTACTACAACAGCCCATAACGTCCACTGCTGGACATAAGCCTCTCCCATGATGGGAAGAATTTGCCGTAATCTCCACGCTTGGCAGGCGGAGATCGCAGTGATGAAAGACTAACAGAAAACGCTGCTGCCCATTCTCTGGTCTACGGAGGCGCAAGGTGTTCTGCCTCAGACATTAGTCGCCTTATACGACACCCGTGAGTGTAATGGGTTGGTTCTATTCTACTCTGCCGGATACCACACGGCTTTTTAAACTAATCTCTAGATTTCATGGCTTGTCTTTTTGAAAAAGTGTTGTTTTAATATCGTAGGATACTGCAACTATCAATTGTTAGAGAAGCGCGAAGTGACTATTATCGATAATATATTTTATATAAAAGTAAACATACCTATTACAAATACAATATTTTCCATCACTGACTATTTATTCCACTAATTAAATTACGTATCAAATTAGTCATTGATTTGAAACAATCACAACCAAACCAAAATTAATATGAATATTTAAAATGGAAAATTTTTAATACAGTATGTGCTAATTTGGTATCGGTGTGTGTTCATTGTAGTTTAGTAATCTGTAATCTCTGTGAAAATTCTAATTTAAAATAGGTTTGTACTTCCCGAAATTAATATTTAATTTATTGACGACTAGCTGACCCGCGCAACTTCGTCTGCGTCACATGAGAGAGAGAGGGTTAGAGAGACTCAAACTTAAAAGATAGATATATGCCATCGCGGATTTTTGTAGAACGCTTTAGGAGGAACAATTCCCACATACATGATTGTTGCGTAACTTTAACCGTTTATACAGCGCTCGCAACGGAAGCTTTCAAAAGAAATACATTTTCCATGGTTTTGCAACATTTATCATTGATGCTCCGCTAGAGATAACCTTCCTTGATAAATGGACTATCGAACACTATTTTTTTTTTATTCCAACCTGTACTTAGTTCCTGTAATTAGCGCGTTCTACCAACCAAACAAACAAACTCTTGAGCTTAATCTAGTATAGATTCAAGGGGGTAACAATTTAATTTCTTAGATATATATATGCGCTAATCGCTAAAATAATCTACCTATGTTTTTCAAAATAAGGGCTTGCCTCGACAGCCTTACGTCTTCAACAGTCATACTCCAGCCAGGTCGAAAGTTCTCATCAAAGGTGCAGGAAATTAGTCCAAACATGATTTTTTAATTTTAAATGGGAATGGGACCAACTTTGAGATATACTTACGCTTTTCACATTCCTATCGGACTTCTTTGTAAAAAGTTATGCGTGGTCATACTTAAAAAAATATACGCGTCGAATTGAGAACTTCCTTCTTTTTGTTTTGTCGGTTAAAAAACCAAAGTTGCGGCATCTTATCACCGCGATTCAGAAAATGGAGTGAAGTGAACAACGCCATCTTTTGACCAAGATGTAAAACTGCTAAAATATAATGCACGGAAATCATGCTGTGTAAATTTTCAAAGCAGCATCATGTAGACTAATCTAGAGTACCATAAGCTATAATAACATATTTTTTTAAAGCCAGTGAGTCGATTCAAAAGTAATCTGAGGAGCACATTTGTACCATATTAAGAGAATAGATGTGTGCGCTGTATCTTACGTTTGATGATTAGTTCTTCTTGAATACCTTAAATTCATATATCTTTTGATAGAATTAACCGATTACGATGAAACACTACTGAAAACTAAATAATACCTTAAGATACGCTCAATTTTTATATATAAAACTTATCCACATTGGTTCCGTAAGTCGAAACAGACATACAGACATAAATTCCAAAAATGCTGGAAATGAGTTCTATTGGTTATCCTTTCACACACTGGCATTTTTTTTTTAAATATTTTCGATGTACAAAAACAATTTTTCTACAGATTTATTATATGTATGGATAGATAGATGATGCCATCTAACGTATTTCGGCCATAGCGACAGCATTCGATGGCTTTCTAGGGTGGTTGTCGAGAGCTTTGGTGTGCTGCTCTTTTATGTGCTCTCTAGTGACTAGTATATATACAACTTTGGCCGAAAAACTCCGAGCATAAAGCGGACAAGTCAGAACACCATTGTCGACATTATAGGGTAGACCTGTTGGTAGCTTTAAGGTCATCACGTTTTAAACCTGAATGCGACCTTCTTCGCCCTCCAAAGGCGTTGACCTGCCGATGCACATTATAGTTTAGCGATAAAATCAATCGACATTAGCCACATCTCTAACAACTGTTTTTGCATACCTATATATCAGTCATGCTCGATAAGGTTTAAAAGAGCAATAAGACCGGCTTTTCAATCAGTTGAATCACAACCTTACTGCAAGCATATACTTATTTCTTGTTGGAAAATTAAAAATAAATAAAAAACTATGAAGATTTTAGCCGCTTTGAGTATTTTGTCGATCATTGCTTTTGTGAATAGTACACCTCTTCAAAGCGGTTGCATATATGATCCTTGGGGACGATGTAAGTTATTTAATTGTTATTATTGTGTTTTTTTTATGGTTACGAAGATATTGGGGGACAAAGTTCCAACTTTTTCAATACAAGTTTAAGGCTATAGAATAATAATAACTTTACTGTAGATACCTCCACGACCCCTATATACGTATACATACCTACTACATACATACTATTCAATGCATCTATCAGCACAATGTTTTGAGTACAATGTTTTGAGTGCAATGTTTTGAGTGCAATGTTTTGAGTACATTGAGTCCTACTGTAAAATGTGATTTTCCATCCAAAAAAACAAAAGTGGTTGCCCAGCAAAATAAATGTTTTTCATAGAGTGACTTAGTTTGATGTACAGAATGCATGATGTCTGGAACTATATAAGAGAGATAACATCACTTAAATACATAGTATAGTTACAGGTAGTTAGTGGCCCGAATGTCTGACAACCAGTCTTACCGATATATATCGTATACCCTCTGGGTTGTGTAGGTCAGATAGGCAGTCGCTCCATGTAAAACACTGGTATTCAGCTGGATCTGGTTAGACTGGCAGCTGACCCCAACATAGTCATAAATATATGTATATAGTCTATAAACAGCCGTTGAGAGCCTTTTCCTATGAATACTTACACAACATAAGTAGGTAACGGCGATTTAGATAATGGTCTATGGTAAATAAATAAATAAAAATAATTAATGGTCTATCGTACCTGTGTCAAATTCCATCCAAAATGGTCAAAACGCAAAAAGAGACATATATATATATAAAGACAAAGTTATAGTAGTATTACATAAGTATGGTTACGATTCTCCTAAAAATATCATACGCAAACTTGTTTTCGTTTTATAGTTTGTAGGCAATAATAATAGGTTATATTTATTTTCGTCATTCCGCGAATCGTTTAATTTCGTGTAATAAAATAATTTATTTTATTTTTGTGTACTACGTCATTCAACTCTATAAATTAAAAAAAAAAAACACATACATAACTCGCACGCTCGTGACTTGTCAAAAAGTTGGATTTTTGACCCCCAATATCTCCGTAACTTGAAGTTTCCCGGGTATGGCGTAGAACAAAAAAATGATCGCAATGACGGGGAGAACAAGTGCCTTTTGGCTTCGTTAAGAGGTTGTTTTACACCCTTTATAGTGGGAATGTCACTTTGGTGACCTTCTGCCCCAGAAACCTCTTCTTACTGTGGTGTTGGTTTCCTCCTTGACTCGGAAAGCACGTTAAGCCGTTGGTCCCGGCTGTCACTTGCAAATCTTTGACTGTCTTTACAGGTAGTCAGTGGCGAGTGAATATCTTATTACCCAGTACTAACTGGGTTGTGGAGGTCAGATAGGCAGCCGCTCTATGTGAGATACTGGTATATAACTAACCCTACCTTATGTCCCTGGCCAAACCTTGAAAAGAAGAAAAGACATAATAGCAGTAGTTCCCCAGACGAAAACCAAATTCGCCAGCATACAATATAAAAAACGCTCAGCTCAGCTGTACAATAGATTTAATAGAGAGATTTATGTACATAACAAGAAACAACATGAATGTAAAAAAATACTAACTAGTTGGATTAAACCACTTACCTACGAAAACACGGAGGCATTGCTAAAATAAAATACAAACCGAGAACATTTTCTATCCCACACACTCACGCAGTCATAAGCACACCAAACACACCCTTTCACAGACCCACGCTTATATTCTCAACACTCACTCATCCATTCTCCCTACACAACATAACCCCTCCCCCACACAGGATTACATCATACATACAGGATTACATCATACACTCGCTCACACACCCCTCCCCATACACTCACTCAAACACCCCTCCCCATACACTCACTCACACTGAACCATTCCCCACAGTGACAAGCACATTTACTTTCTCACTTTTTTTTTTTTTTTTTTTTTATATCTTAATTTTGTATTTTTCATTGTGTATTTTTCTAATTTATTTTTTCTGTAGTTATTGTTTTAAAAAAAAAAAAACGAGTTTGCTAATGTTTAATTTAAGTTATGGAAGAGTGGAGTTTCCTGACACAGGCTTTAGACGCCTAAAAGGAAACTCCAACCACTAGTTTGTAAGAAAAACTTGGCAAAAACAATAAATATTTTTTCATTTTTTTCATTTCAACTGTATCTGGTTAGACTGGAAGCCGATCCCAACATAGTTTGGAAAAGGCTAGGCAGTTGATGATGGTTGGTGGTACCATTTCCACCAACCATCATCAACTGCCTAGCCTTTTACCCATATCCATATATGGGTGATAAAATGTTATCATGTAGATCCTCAGGTCTCTCATAATAACCAGGTTCCTTCCTCAATTCTTAACGGTATGTCTTCTTGTTACAGGCATCAGGTCATGTGAGGTAGGCACCCACTCTTACACCACTGGCTGTGGCCATCTGACTCCTGAAGCAAGCTGTGACAACCCCAAACCTGTAGCTGATACACGAGGAAAACTCTGTGACTTCTCTGCCTGCTACTGCGACGAACCTACCGTCAGGGATTCCGACAGTGGAAAATGTGTCAAGCTTGAGGAGTGTCCTCCCAAGAAAGAGAACAAAGAGAAGAAAGAGTAAAATGTAACGGTTTTAAGGCTATTCTGTTGACGAATGTTACAAAGATGCCATATTTTTTATCTAAGTTTTGTAATTAAATTGCGTTTGTGGTACAAATTGGAGTCTGTTGTTGTTTATTTCAATGTCCAGTTATCACCATCATCTATTAGCCTTTTACAAGTACATTTCAGGGACTGTCTATCTTACCTGCACAATACAGTTACTAGGTAACATACTAAAACCCCTGGTAAGAGTCGTTGTCAGACTTTTTATTTATGATTTTTAACAAACGTATTTGTATTTTGGCCGTGTGGTATCCGGCAGAGTAGAATAGAACCAACCCATTACACTCACGGGTGTCGTATAAGGTGACTAATGTCTGAGGCAGAACACCTTGCGCCTCCGTAGACCAGAATATGGGCAGCAGCGTTTTCTGTTAGTCTTTCATCACTGCGATCTGCAATCCGCCTGCCAAGCGTGGAGATTACGGCAAATTCCTTCAGCAGTGGACGTTATGGGCTGTTGTTGTTGTTATAACAAAATTATTAATAACTCAACAAAAAACTGTTGGTGTAGTGGTCGCAAACACAACTGCTGAGCATGAGGTCCTGGGTTCGATTCCCAGGCCGGGCAAAGTGTTATTGGGTTTTTCCATAAGTATTTTCTTAGTAGCAGCCACGGAGTCTGGATTTGAGCCCTGTTGATGGCAATATGGTCGCCCCCTATTACATGAGACTTAAACATAACTGGTCTAAACCTTCGGGGATTACAGGCGTGATTTTATGTGATGGGTTTTTTTGTGACGAATGACGATCTGCAGTAACAGGAGTAGGTAGTTGTATCAGAACCTGGCAGAGACAACAGTTCATACAAACGCGTGATCATAGTATTTGGAATTTGTAATCACGAAGATTGTTGAAGCGCACAACATTTCCGGATAAACTGTACCTACTTAGGTATGAACGTAAATATTTATAATCAATGGCCGGGGGGGGGGTATAACTACCTGGGGGTTCCCTATCCATTTGCATAACATTTTAAGACCTAATATAACTTGGCATACTTTTGTTACTCCTAATTATATTTTCGCAAGACATTATTTACGCATAACAGCTTACGCATAATTTATCTCCTGAAGCATGTTATACATAATTTGTTTTGAACATAGTTGATTGTGAACATAATGTGAGTTTTTCCCTGTAAGAAGCATGCAATGCAAACAAGCATACAACATGCATGCAGCAAGCATGCAGCATGCAAACAAGCATACACCATGCATGCAGCAAGCATGCAGCATGCAAGCAAACATTCTGCAAGCAAGCAGGCAAAGCAACATGCAGCAGGCATGGTTTCTGTCACGGCTCCGGCGCTGCTGGGCTCCGGCGGTCCCACGTGGATTTGTCGTCGCAGATGTGTTTAACGCTCACCAGCGAGCGTTAAAACCACCTGCTCCTCAGCTTGCGGGCCACCTCGCCCCTCCGCGCCTACGCGGGCTTAGATTACACTCTAGGGGTAGGGCAAACAAGACTACGTGGAGTCGGTTTTGCAGCGATTCGTTTCTGTCACTAACTTTTGTTGCACAACTAAATGAATTTTTAATTCAAAATAAATACGTAAAAATAACTCAAATTTGATTCCGGTATTTCTATTAATTGTATGCCTAAATACTATTATGCTTATAGTCATTATGTCTAGTAACATTATGCGAATTCAATTTATGCTAAATCAAATTAGCCTTCAAGATGATTATGCTAACATAAACTGTTTGCCAAAATAAATTTGGCAAAGTATTATTATGGCAAAACAAATTATGCCAAAACAGTTATGCCAAAACAGTTATGCCAAAGTATTTTAGGAAAAAGAACATTAAGCAAAAAGAAGGGATCCCCTACCTGGGGGCCTACTCATAAATATCTCCTTTTTACCCGACTGCGCGACGCGTGTTTATCAGTCTATGTATGTATGTTTGTTTCTATGTGGCGTTCTAGAGACCAAATGCGTAGGCCGATTTTGATAATTCTTACGTCAATCGATTTGTCTTAACCTTGCGAGTGTCACTAAAGCCATAACAGTAATCAAAATTCACCACAGCGACAACCAGACGCCATATTGTCAAAATGAAAAAAAAAAAAGTTGATGAACTATGTCAAGTGGGGTGTCGTTGAATAGGTATTTTAAAATCATCTTTACGTTCCTTTTATCATTTTTCATTTTAAATAATAGTTTAGGATATATAACGATTTAAAGTTGTTTAACAAAGCAATCATTCTCGCTAATTCTGTTTAGGATCACGAGTTATGTTACGAAGAAATTTGAATGTTACCCATGGTCTTGTTAACGGAGCAATGGGTGTTATAAGGACAATTGAGTGGCCAGCTCTTCGGGGGGACCAATTGGAACCCGGAGAATTGCCACAGGCTGTTTAGAATTTGACGACAAAGCAATTAAAAACAATGTTCCTGGAGTAGGAGTCAGAATCGAACCATCGACGACAGAATTCGATGCACTTCGCGGACAGGGTAAAATAGAGCGAAGAATGTTGCCATTGATATTGTGCTGGGGTGTAACTGTACACAAGCTCCAAGGAACTACTTAGGACCGAGCTGTGGCTGACTTAAGTTCACGCATTTTTGCTAAAGGTCAAGCATATGTAGCTTGGAGCCTAGTTAGGTCTCTAGAGGGACTAATCATCAGTAGTTTAGACCACCGCAAGTTACTTAATAATCCCCACGATATTAACTCCCTCAATTAAATGACTAGATTGCGAAATTTACCATCTTATAACGAAGTCAATGAATCGTAACTAAAAAGTATAAAATAAAAAATAATCATTTAAAGAAAAACAAAAAACCCGACTGCGTAAAAACTAATTTTAAAAAATACGTGAAAGTGTAGTTATTTAGTATTACTTAACAGAATTCTAAACTACTGGGCTTGTTTCTTTCTTTTTTTTTCTTTCTTTTTAGTTTTTATTTAAGTTAATTCTTTCACGTATTTTTTAAAATTAGTTTTTACGCAGTCGGGTTTTTTGTTTTTCCGTTTATTCCCATCTACCACCTTCGAGCTTACCACCGGGGTGGTGGCTGGCACTAACTAGTGGCGTTTACCACCCCGGCGGTAAAGGTGGTCGAGTCTCATTACGTACTGGACATTATCAATTATTTTGAACCTTAACCGTTACAGCTACACGAAAATGGTCTAAGAAGAGTATCCCTCGAGTCGAAAATACCTGGAGGAGCTACTGGTTCATGAAGGCATTTATGAAGGGCGACCTTCCTATCTCACTGCAGCGCAAGCTCGTCGACATGTGTATCCTGCCTTTCCTAACCTATGGCGCTCAGACTTGGTCTTTGACTGAAGCTCAGAAGTCCAAACTCAATGTTTGCCGAAGAGCGATGGAACGTAGTATCCTTAATATTAGACTCTCCGATCGAATTCACCACACTTTAATACGGTCGAAGACAGGGATCGCCGATGTTGGCGATAAGTTTGCGAGGTTGAATTGGGATTGGGTGGGTCACGTTTCTAGGATGAAGCTGGACAGATGGGTGAAGATAGTCACACAGTGGGTGCCTGAAGACGGCTATCGCAAGCGAGGCAGGCCCAAGAAACGCTGGCGTGACGATCTGGACTCGTTCTTGACGGATTGGTCGGATAAGGCAAATTGTAAGTAAAATTGGAAAGCAATGGAGGCCATGGAGGCCTTTGCCCTATAGAGCAAGCTGACATGAAAAAAAAAAGAGACCATCCATAATTTTTCGTAAAAATTTGATCACCGAATGGTGAATGCGTGTTAAAAAAAAATCTGTTGTTTTGTTTACTTACATAAATGGAATGCTGCCTAAAGAGAATGTAATTTAAAATTGAAATAAAGGAATAGTAACTGAAAAAACGATTTAAAAAATGATTTTTTTTTTTTTTCTGAGACTAATTCCGGTGGAATATTTTCAAAATAAGAAGCTGAATGCACTTTGTCAGTTTGTGGAGGACTGTCCCCATCCTGTATCGTCCCCTCTCAAACCATTGACGGAAAATATCGTTAGGAAATGAGCATGTCTGTTAACTTGGTCGTGCTCCTTTTTACCAATTTAGTGTGTAATGAGCAACAATCTCGTTTGAAGATTCTTCACACATAACATAACGCTTAACCCAAGAAGGGTTAGGCAGAGGTGTGTACCTGTACCTAATTTAGGGGTACACCCAGATTTCGCGGAACGAGCCTTCTTGAAATCAAGCGAGCACAAATACAAAAAAATATGTATATTTTCCTGTATGTTCAACACACACAACACAGTTTAAAAACTACGTCATACGATTTCAACGTAATTATAATCAAGCCATATTATCGTAGTCATGTTTAAAACAATTCTTAGTATACCACTTTAGCAGAAAAATAAGAATAAAATAAAGAACGCACACTTGTAAAGATTTTCCTGTTATTTTTTTATTGATTGTAAACAAGAATAGAGATGTGCCTTTTTAGGGTTCCGTACCCAAAGGGTAAAAACGGAACCCTATTACTAAGACTTCGCTGTCTGTCCGTCTGTCTGTCCGTCTGTCCGTCTGTCCGTCTGTCCGTCTGTCCGTCTGTCTGTCACCAGGCTGTATCTCATGAACCGTGACAGCTAGACAGTTGAAATTTTCACAGATGATGTATTTCTGTTGCCGCTTTAACAACAAATACTAAAAACAGAATAAAATTAATATTTAAGGGGGCTCCCATACAACAAACGTGATTTTTTTATAATAATTGGTACGGAACCCTTCGTGCGCGAGTCCGACTCGCACTTGGCCGGTTTTTTTAGTGTGCGGATAGTTTCGAATATCAAAATATATATGACATGACTATGTTTGTTTTGTTTGAATTTTTTGTGTTAGGTATTTTATAATTTTGTATGTATTTTTTTCAATTTCAGTTTTATTTAGTTAAGGCCCTTCTAATTCTAAAATTAGCAACTCTAATTGTGGTGGTTAAAACTTCGTTTGAAATAAAAGAATAAAGAAGAATACAGTTCTAATCAGCTTGCACTACAAAGCGATTGTTACGTCAGTGACTGCGGCCGAATAGTGCGAAATGAGTGGTTTTTTGCGATTTACAAAAAAATATTGATTGGACTAAAAAATAAAACACAAAAGACCTGCTTTATAGTTAGTTAAGTTAGTATGCTAAGTTACATGATCTAATTTGAAGTACTTTTTGAATACCAGCGGTTTATTGTGCGATTTGGATACCTCCAAATCGCACAATAAACCGCTTTGGATTTTTTTTCTGTCGAGAAAAGTTTTGAAATCGTGTTTTCGTCACACATAGTACCTAGCATTAATCCTCAACTTTACCACATATTTATTTCAAAATTAATGCGGCAGTATTTTAGAAGTAACGGAGGATCATGCTAAGCCATTTGAGGGATATATAGCCCTTAATTTGTTTATAAGGCAAGACCAGTTAATAAGGCTAGGTATGTATGTGTGTATGTATGATTGGTAAATATCACGGAATAAAAGCAAACAGATGATAATTTTTCGCATAAGCACCAATGAACAAATGCCTCGAATGATTATTCTCCCTTTGAAAGATGTTTAACTTCCTTTTTAATACCTATAAAAGAAAATGCGCAGTTATGATAAAAACAATCTTCAAATTATCCTCAAGGTGTCTATTGAGTTTTAACTGCCATAAGCTTACCGTAAGAAGTTACGAACAAAGTTATAATAATGAAGTTTAAAACATTGTTTTTCTTTGTGAATTTAACGGCTTTCAGCGAACTTTGGAATTAAGGCGCTTCTAACCCTAAAATTAGCAACTCTATTTGTGGGGTTCCCTATCCATTTGCATAAAATTTTAAGACCTAATATAACTTGGCATACTTTTGTTACTACTAATTATATTTTTGCATAACATTTTTACGCATAACAGCTTACGCATATTTTTTTTAACCATAATTTATCTAATCATAATAATGATTAAGCATAACATTGTTAGGCATAAATTGATTTACGCATAATGATACTAAAACATATTTTTTATAGGCATAACAAAGAAGCATAATCCTAAAATGTTAGACATACCCTAATTGGATATATCAATTTATTTTGACGATTGGAATAAAACCATCTCTCCGAAGCAGGTTATTACCTGTTATTTATAACATATTTGTTTTGAACATAGTTGATTGTGAACATATGTGAGCTTTTTCCCTGTAAGAAGCATGCAAACAAGCATACACCATGCATGCAGCAAACATGCAGCTTGCAAACATTTAAACAAGCATACACCATGCATGCAGCAAGCATGTAGTATGCAACATGCAGCAGGCAAGGTTACTGTCACGGCTCCGGTGCTGCGGGGCTCCAGCGGTCCCACGCGAGCTTATCGTCGCAGATGTGTTTAACGCTCACCACCGCAGCTTCGGCTTGCTGGCCGGCTCCGCCGGCCAGCCTCAGCAGCGGCGGCAAGTGTTACAACCACCGGCTCCTCAACTCGCGGGCCGCCTCGCCCCTCCGCGCCTACGCGATTTTAAATTACACTCTAGGGGTAGGGCAGACAAGACTACGTGGAGTCGGTTTTGCAGCGATTCGCTTCTGTCACTAACTTTTGTAGTACAACTTAATGAATTTTTAATTCAAAATAAATACGTAAAAATAAGTCAAATTTTATTCTGGTATTAAATTATTTGTATGCCTAAATACTATTATGCTAATAGTCATTATGCCTAGTAACATTATGCAAAATTCAATTTATGCCAAAACAAATTAGCCTTCAAGATGATTATGCCAACATAAACAGTATGCCAAAAAAAAATTTGGCAAAGTATTATTATGGCAAAACAAATTATGCCAAAACAGTTATGCCAAAGTATATTAGGAAAAAGAAGATTATGCAAAAAAAAGGGATCCCTATTTGTGGTGGTTCAAACTTCGTTTGAAATCCTGTCAGAATAAAGTTCTAATCAGTTTGCACTACAAAGCGGTTGTTACGTCATTCACTGCGGCCGAATAGTCCGAAATGAGTGATTTTTTTGTGATTTACAAAAAATCTATTGATTGGACTAAACGAACTTTGAACCACCACAAAGTTCCCGTGGGAGTACGGGAATAAAATATAGCCTATAGCACTCACGAATAATGTAGCCTTCTACCAGTGAAACAATTTTTAAAATTGGTTCATTACTTCCGGAGATTACCTCCTACATACAAACTTACAAACATAAAAACTTACAAACTTACAAACAAATGTTACCTCTTTATAATATTAGTACAGATTTTATTTTCATACACACCTGATACTAAAATTTTGTAGTACGATCAGTCGGTTGAACGTGGACGAGGTAAAAGGAGAATATACATTCTTTTTAATTTATTGGCGTATTTTTTTAATGATATCAGTCCTCTTTTTACTTACAGGCCGCCTAAATTTTACTTGTTTTTTATTTTTTTTGATGACTAGTGTATAATTAATCACCTGCAGTTAAAAAACCTTGGCAAGAATGGAAATTAACACAAAAAAGTATTATACACTGAAAATGTAGGTAGGTGCAAACTTTAAATCCATTGCCCCGTCCTGGCACACAATAAAATTGTCTGCTCACCATAACAACTTAAAAAACCGGCCAAGTGCGAGTCGGACTCGCGCACGAAGGGTTCCGTACCAATTATTATAAAAAAAAACACGTTTGTTGTATAAATATTATAAAATAATTTAAATATTAATTTTATTCTGTTTTTAGTATTCGTTGTTATAGCGGCAACAGAAATACATAATCTGTGAAAATTTCAACTGTCTAGCTGTCACGGTTCATGAGATACAGCCTGGTGACAGACAGACGGACAGACGGACAGATGGACAGACAGTGAAGTCTTAGTAATAGGGTTCCTTTTTTAGGGTTCCGTAGTCAACTAGGAACCCTTATAGTTTCGCCATGTCTGTCCATCCGTCCGTCCTCGCTTAGTCTCTGTGACCGTTAGCACTAGAAAACTGAAATGTGGTACCAGTATGTATATCAATCACGCCGACAAAATGGTAAAATAAAAATTGGAATAAAATGTTTTATTAGGGTAGCCCTCCTATATGTAAAGTGCGAAGTGATTTTTTTTTAATTTCAACCTTAACGTGTGATATATTGTTGGAAAGGTATTTAAAAATGAATAGGGGTTTCCTAAAATATAATAATTTCGGAAATAATCGCTCCAAAAGTAAAAAACAATGTGTCCCCCCCCCCCCCTCTAACTTTTGAACCATAAGTTTAGAAAATATGAAAAAAATCTGAAAAGTAGAACTTTATAAGGATATTCTAGGAAAATCATTTTGAACTTGATGGAAACAACAGTTTTTGTACAAAAAAGACAAAAAGTTGTACAAAATAATTTCTGGACTAAGTTTGTAGTATATTCGTATATGCAAGCATTTTTTTTTCACTTCGTTTACATATTTTATTATCCTGAACGTATCTACGGAACCCTACACTGAGCGTGGCCCGACACGCTCTTGGCCGGTTTTTACCCTTTGGGTACGGAACCCTAAAAAGCGACTTCAAAAAACAATTAAGGGAAAAATAACTTTAGCTTCAGAAGTCGTGACTTGTTTGTTTGGTTTGGTTTTTTTTGCTACTAACTTCTGAAGCTAAAGTTATTTTTCTCTTATTTGTGTTTTTTGAAATCGGTTTTATTATATGCAAAAAAAAAAAAAATGTTTTTTAGTTGTTCCCAAACAAATATTTGCTTATTTTACATTCTTAACATGTCATGGTAATAGGCTTATCCCTAATAAATGGAACTAAACATACCCAACTGTCGAAATCTGGGTCTATTTTAAACATCTGCGTACCCCCTTAGAGCATACAGGCGTGATGTTACGTCATGATGTTGCATAAACAATAAACATTCAAGCGATTATATTAATTACGGCAGTTTTGCCGTCTATTTTTGAAGAGTTTCATTGTATATCTCCGAAGATCAGCATCAGATGTTCACAATGTTCAAATTTGAATGGGACCACGCGAAAAGCACCAGCTTTCAAATAAAAAAAGAATTATCTAAATCGGTTCACCCAGTCGAAAGTTCTGAGGTAACAAAAACAAAAAGAAAATACAGTCGAATTGAGAACGTCCTCTTTTTGGAAGTCGGTTGAAAAAATGGCGACCGTATGATGTCAACATACCGGTTAGCACGATTCTCGGTGTAAATATTTAATTGAGAACATTATGTCTAGAGGAAAGTCACCTGGCCATGATGGCCTCAGCATTAAGCACTTGCGATACGCGGGTCCCCATCTGCCCAGGACATTGTTCATGTTATTTGCGTTGTGCATGAGTTATGCATATCTGCCTGTCGAGATGTTGAGAACGTTGGTAGTACCTGTGGTTAAAAATAAAACTGGCGATACTGCTGAGATAAATAACTATAGGCCTATATATCATTGGCAACAATTATCTCGAAGATATTTGACGGTCTGCTTAACACGCAACTAAATAAGTATATAACACCACATGACAACCAATTCGGTTTTAGGCCCGGATTGTCTACGGATAGCGCTATTTTGTGTCTTAAGCAGACTGTCAAATATTATACGGATCGGAAAACGCCCGTATACGCTGGATTTCTCGACCTCTCGAAAGCTTTTGACCTGGTTTCATATGAAATACTATGGAAAAAGCTAGATGATGTTAAATTACCTAAAGAACTTGTTAATATCATCAAGTTCTGGTATCAGTATCAGTGTCAGGTGGGCAGGGGTCAGTTCTGACGCATATGGGTTGGAGTGCGGGGTGAGAAAAGGGGGGTTGACATCGCCAGCGCTCTTTAACCTGTATGTGAAGGATCTGATTGAGGAGCTCAGCAGCACCAGAGTAGGCTGCTATATAGATGGAGTGTGCTTAAATAACATAAGCTATGCGGACGACATGGTGCTGCTGAGTGCGTCACCCTATGGCCTAAGCAAGCTGTTGAGTATTTGCGAAAGGTATGCATTACAACATGGGCTTGTGTACAATGTGAAAAGAGTGAAGTTATGGTCTTTGAGGCCGGCAGAAGTTGTGTTCCTATAGAGATGCCGACTATTAAACTGAACGATGTTCCTCTACAGAGAGTAAATCAATTTAAATATTTAGGGCACAATCTGACTGCCGACCTCAGTGATGATAATGACATCGAACGGGAGCGAAGGGCGCTGTCTGTACGTGCTAACATGATAGCTCGCAGGTTCGCACGCTGTTCGAGTGAAATTAAAGTCGAGTTATTCCGTGCTTATTGTACTTCATTCTACGCGTGTAGCCTGTGGGCTCATTTTACACTAAAGGCGTACAGCGCCCTTCGTGTCCAGTATAACAACGCATTTAGGGTGCTGATGGGGTTGCCGCGCTTCTGTAGTGCTTCAGGGATGTTTGCAGAAGCACGCGTAGATTGCTTCTATACAGTAATGCGTAAGAGATGCGCATCCCTGGTACGCAGGGTGCGGGGCAGCGCCAACAGCATCCTAAAAATGATCTCTGGCCGACTGGACTGCGCGATCGTTAACCGGTGCTGCAAAATTTCTGCTGGACCTGCAGCATGGTAACGATGTGTCCCTTTTTAATTTTAGGTTAATTTTCATGATTTGAATATACTTTAGTTTACTAACATAGTTATAAGTGAAATTGTTACTAACACTGTGAGTTATGTTGCTCGAATAAATAATTGAATTATTATTATTATTATTATGAACGGAACTATATAAAGGCGACCTATTTAGTCAGCTCGGGCAGTGGAACAAAATAGTTCAATATTATTACTCGTGTTTGTTGAGATATAAAAAAAATCTGTTGCTATGAAGTTTTTAGTCGCTGTGTGTGTTTTGGCGATTGTCGCTTTGTCGTCTACTACGCCTACGTCTAACTCATGAGGCTGTCAGTACATTTCGGGAAGATGTAAGTTTCAGCTTAAATATTAACTCATAATATAAATTATAGTGCAGCATGATTATTTTGGCGGTTTAATGATATTGTCAGGAGAACGCTGTTGGTTGAGAAATTAACTGTACAAATTGTGTTGAAGACAAGATGGCGGCGATAGTTCCGACAAAAGCCACGCGCAAAAAAAAATGCAACACTTTACTATCAGAATTTGACGTCTGATTGCGCGCTATTTTTGACAGCTATCTAACTTACGGTGTTGCCAACCTAGAAAAGTGAATTTTGGGTTGCCCTTTAACAAGCTGACAGGCTAAAGGAAGGCAGTGATAGTCTAGTGGTGTTAACGTCGGACTGCCAAGTCATAAGTTCGAACCCAAGTCAAGCACCTCTGATTTTTCGATTTTTTGTGCGTAATCTATAATTATCACTTGCTTCGGTAAAGTAAAACAGGGATCCCTTTTTTTTGCATAATCTTCTTTTTCCTAATATACTTTGGCATAACTGTTTTGGCATAATTTGTTTTGCCATAATAATACTTTACCAAATTTTTTTTGGCATACTGTTTATGTTGGCATAATCATCTTGAAGGCTAATTTGTTTTGGCATAAATTGAATTTTGCATAATGTTACTAGACATAATGACTATTAGCATAATAGTATTTAGGCATACAAATAATATCAATACCGGAATCAAATTTGAGTTATTTTTACGTATTTATTTTGTATTAAAAATTCATTAAGTTGTGCTACAAAAGTTAGTGACAGAAACGAATCGCTGCAAAACCGACTCCACGTAGTCTTGTCTGCCCTACCCCTAGAGTGTAATCTAAGCCCGCGTAGGCGCGGAGAGGCGAGGCGGCCTGCGAGTTGAGGAGCAGGTGGTTTTAACGCTCGCCGCCGCAGCTGAGGCTGGCCGGCAAAGCCCAGCAAGCCGAAGCTGTGGTGGTGAGTGTAAAACACATCTGCGACGATAAGCTCGCGTGGGACCGCCGGAGCCCCGCAGCGCCGGAGCCATGACAGAAACCTTGCTTGCTGCATGTTGCATACTTGCTTGCATGCTGCATGCTTGCTTGCATGCTGCATGCTTGCTGGACGCATGCTTGCTGCATGCTTGCTGCACGCATGCTTGCTTTATGCTTGCTGCATGCATGGTCTATGCTTGTTTGCATGCTTCTTACAGGGAAAAAACTCACATATGTTTACAATCAACTATGTTCAAAACAAATATGTTATGTATTACCTGCTTCGGAAAGATGGTTATTTCCAATCGTCAAAATAAATTGGTATATCCAATTAGGGTATGTCTAACATTTTAGGATTATGCTTCTTTGTTATGCCTATAAAAAATATGTTTTAGTATCATTATGCGTAAATCAATTTATGCCTAACAATGTTATGCTTAATCATTATTATGATTAGATAAATTATGCTTAAAAAAATTATGCGTAAGATGTTATGCGTAAATAATGTTATGCGAAAATATAATTAGTAGTAACAAAAGTATGCCACGTTATATTAGGTCTTAAAATTGTATGCAAATAGTTATGGAACCAGTAAAACATTGTCAGGATATCAGCATACCTGGCACCCATGGGTGGCATTAAGACTCTGACACCAGGTTAAGCACGAACCACATCTTATCATAGAAATATTCGTATGTAAGTAGGAATACATATCGGTTTTCGTCTCTCAATGTACTTAATTATCTAATAGGTTACAAACTCATTACAGATAACTACTATTTTATAACATCTATTTAACTATCTCGGGCAGTAGAATAGAATAGTTCAAGGAGGTCGTATTGATAGTGTTTTTCGAGAAAAAAATTTAACATGAAGGTTGTAATAACCCTGTGTATTTTTACTGTGATCGCTTTGTCAGTTAGTAAACCAAAGTCAAGAGGCTGCATCTACATTGAAGGACGATGTGTCATGATTTTCAAATATGTATTAATAATAAGATCTGCTGTGATCTATTTAAACTAATATTATGTAGGGTTTTAAAGATTTTAATAATTCGTTTTATATTTGAGAAATGACAACACTGCCTAACCGTCAATGTTGTAGCGGGAAGGGGTAGTTTATAAAACATGACACTCGGCCGAGAGAGGGCTGTTCATTGGGAGAAATTGTGGTGTTAAGACTAATAGTCGAATCTGTGTCTGATAACTGATAAGTGTTGTAATTATTGCATTTTGTATAAAACGTGAAATAATGTAGAAGTGCCCATCCAGGCCTATGTGGACTGAAATACTTGGATTTGAATATACTCAAGAGTTGATTGGAGCTACAGTTGTTTTATTACAGTTCAGAAGTGACAAGAACCACGAGCCATCTCTCAGCGAAATAGTAAGTAATTTGTTTCCTTTTCTTTACCATAGTAAGATGTATACTTTCTGTTAAATTTCGGTAAAAAAAAAAGAGGGTGGAAATTTAACAAATAAACTTTCACGTATGCACAGTGTTTTACACCATGGAGATTATTGTTATATCATGAAATAGAGAAAAATTTCTACCCCGCTAAAAAGCTCACGTGATTCAACTATGCAGAAAGCATACATAATTATTAAGAACTGTGTTCTGACTCGCATTGCTCGAATTTATTACTCTTAATTCTCTGAAGTTGATTTATTTAACTCTAATAAACCGACATTAAAAAAAAACGAATAGTGAACACTATAAATGGAGATAAATGAGAAGCAACCAATCTTCTTCTTCTTTTTTTATTCAACCGTTTTCTGTTTAAAATTTTTCAAAATCGTAATCCAATTCTAAAAATAACTTAAAAATTATTTTGTATCGTATTTTTGTATTGTATTTTTATTTTTTTTAAATATCTGGCATTAGTCCGTTCGCATGTATTATATACATATATATCCCAGTTACACAGGGAAATCTATAATTGGCCATAATAACTGTCACAAGCATATTTCGTAAAATATTTTTATGTATCGCTGTTGGTTAGTATATAGATAAAATTAAAATAATTATGGCATATATTATTATTTATGAGTTTAACAATGCAGCAATGAAGATGGGTTGATTTTACATGTTAACATCCATTCTAAAGAACCATGTGTGAGTGTTGTTAGTAAACCATGTAGGTGTACCAGTAGCGAAGGGTCAATTTTGTAAAAGGGTAAGCCGGAGTACGTATCCTTAATTATATGTCTATAGAATACTGATTGTGCCATTTTTCAAAGGGAATCCGGTAGGAATCGAGTTGTATGGTACCTTCGCCACTGAGGTGTACATATAGTATGCCATGTAGGTAGAGATAGGGATAGTCGTTAAACTTTTAATATTTGCTTGATAAAAAAAAAAAAAGCATAAAAACTTACACGTTTTGAAGTATTTTGAAGAATTGACCATGAGGCATTTATGAGAATTATTACCCACAATGTTTATTAGACAATGCTACATTGTTTTTGCTATTATTTACATGGCTATGCTGTCATAGGCCTCTGCACCGGCATTTAAATGAGCAACATTGGTAGTGCCAATGTAACAAACATGCTTTATTTATGATTATTTACAAACATCCAGAGGTAAATGTCAATAACTTATTATTCTGGCCATGATGATAATGATGATAATGATAATGTGAACTAAGTGTGTTCACAAGCGACTTGGTTAGTTCACTTGATTTTATGCAGGTGTGTCCTGTTGATTTATCACAGTGAATCGGTCGCCGGATCCATGTTAGGCGACTTGGTTAGTTCACTTGATTTTAGGTAGGTATGACCTACTGATTTATCACAGTGAATCTGTCGTCGGATCCATGATTATGATGATTATAATGATAATGTGAACTAAGTGTGTTCACAGGCGACTTGGTTAGTTCACTTGATTTTATGCAGGTGTGTCCTGTTGATTTATCACAGTGAATCGGTCGTCGGATCCATGTTAGGCGACTTGGTTAGTTCACTTGATTTTAGGTAGGTATGACCTACTGATTTATCACAGTGAATCTGTCGTTGGATCCATGATGATGATGATTATAATGATAATGTGAACTAAGTGTGTTCACAGGCGACTTGGTTAGTTCACTTGATTTTAGGTAGGTATGACCTACTGATTTATCACAGTGAATCGGTCGTCGGATCCATGATGATAATGATGATAATGATAATGTGAACTAAGTGTGTTCATAGGCGACTCGGTTAGTTCACTTGATTTTAGGTAGTCGTGTCCTACTGATTTATCACAGTGAATCGGTCGTCAGACAGATGTTAACCCAGTGAACTAAATGTGTTCACAGGGCCTATGTTATGCGACTTAGTGAGTTCGCTGGATTTTTGTAAATGATAATTGATAAATGATAATTTTAAATGATAATTGATAAATGATAATTGATAAATGATAATTGATAAATGATAAATGATAAATGATAAATGATAAATGATAAATGATAAATGATAATTGATAAATGATAATTGATAAATGATAATTGATAATTGATAATTGATAAATGATAATTGATAAATTATAATTGATAAATAATAAATGATAATTGATAATTGATAAATTATAAATGATAATTGATAAATGATAATTGATAAATGATGTTTATTTTGCAAGTAGGTTTTTACAAACACTTTTACAACTTAAAATTAATTAATAATGGTGAGCAATGAATTAAAACAGGTTATTGTAGTAGTTGGTTATTCCCTATCAATGTTACGGGATATCTTTTCTTTTAATGGAGCCCGTGAGTTGCTCGCTGGATGCGTAAGGGGCGATGTATATTTTCTCACTGGATTATTGGGTGAGCTGCATACATTCGTCGGATTTGAGCAAACTGTATTTGCTTACTGGTTAATGACTCTTACAACGTTTAGATGAAGCGTAGTAATTATATTGAATTCGAATGATTTTAATTAAATAAATAAGAGACAGATTATGTCGATGAATATTGTACACATTTCAGAAATCAATAGGCGTAGTTGTTGAGGAACTTGACTGCTAAGCTGTATTTTTATGTAGTAGAAGTACTAGCGGACGTCACAGTCTCGAGTACGGGGATAAAATATAGCTTATGTTGCTCGCTGGTAATGTAGCTATCCTTTGCTGAAATAAAAATGTCCAGTAGTTTTTAAGTTTATTCGTTACATACAAAGATACAGATCTTTCCTCTTTAATAATCTTGGTATAGACTGACGTCTGACAATTAATGACATTGACGGATAAAATCAAAAAGCAAAGCAAATTCACTTTCTAAAGAAAAGTTCGTACTCAATTCGAAGTCTAGTCATAATAATTATTATTAGTTTTCTCGTTATTTTCTTTCTAATTTTTGGTATTTGATAGAATATATATTAGTTAATTTTATCTGTATATGTGTATTAGTATCAATATACCTAAGTATTAATATTCTCGTTACCAAAAAGTTAGGGTACAATGTTTTCTTATTTAACCCAAAGGTTAACTGGTAGAGAATGCCTTGTGGCATTAAGTCCGCCTATGTACTACTACATATTTCATAAGTCTTCTTATTCACTTTAAATCACTAAAGTGAAAAGCATGCACTACAAAATTATAAAACCACCATTACCAGTACCACTATTGTACATGAAGTTTAAATTATACAACATTTTTGGAATCCCCTCTGGGCAAGTAAATGTTGTGTTGCTAACAACCTGGAAATGCTAGCAAACAAATGACATTTGTATGTTTCACATTGTTGGATTGCTCACTTATTGATTGATTAATTAATTTATATTGATATTTTAGTTCAATTTCTTATTTGTTTGTTTGACCAAGACCAGCGTCTTATTTTACTTGATTTGGTAAATAGTATTGTGTATATGTCTTTGATTTATAATAATTTTTTTATGCCTATTACCCAAAATATGGATATTTCTGTCATAGAGAATTAAATTAATTAAAATTAATGATAATTAAACTTATTGTGATCGATCATTCACATGACATCGTTTTTATGCGAGTGTGAATGGATTACTTCTCAAATGATGTACAATGTTTCAGTGAGCTGTGACGATGTCGTCTGATGTTGAGCTTGGTACCCCGTCTGGTATACCTCTGAGGCGCCGGCGTAAGTCCATGAAAATGAAGGCTCAGGCAGAAAAGCCCATTGATATCTACATAGTTCGAGTGAAAAGGCTTGCCTTAGTGAAGAAAGTTACGGACGTCCGTTGGAAGGGATGTTACATCGTACTTTACCTGGTGATGAAAGTATTCGTGGATATTTTATGATAAATTAATTAGGATTATTAAATAGATGTTAAATTACCGGTAGCTGTTGGCTGGCTGACTGACTGTTCAATTAGGAATAGGCCGCGGACTCGGAATAGTTCGGTACCCGAAGATCTACTTAACTTTCTTGCATCTCAGAGACCTCAACCGCAGTTTAATAATAAATTACGTGAACATACGACTCAAAACCACGGTTAAGGTCTTTGAGAAAATAGTTTATGACTTCGGTCATCGGTGTTCCAACTAAGATTGTGTCTGACCGTGACACAAGCTTTACGTTGAAAGACTAAACCTTTTGTAATACACATGGTATTAGAACATATTTTAAACGCAGTAGCTTGTCTCAGAGTTAATGGTCAGGCAGAGAGATTTAACCAAACCATCTTAAAATTCATGATCATCTAACCTATATAAAGGCTACTGAGACAAGTGTCTGGGAAACATACAATAGGGCATTAACAATTAACACTGTTTGTAATCATAATCATTTATTTGTAATGTTAAGAATAAAAATTATTTATTTGCTTAAAATACAGGTGTTACCAGATGTTAAAGTTGGTGGTTTATGCATAAACCATATTTTGCCTTTTCTATGTGAAATTTAACATGTGCTTATTAAGTTTACAGTAAAATAATTATTAATAATAATTAATATAAAATAATTAGTAAAGTAAAATAATTATTGGTACATATTAGTCTCAAAATAAGTTGAGCGTAATACATAGTCAAACAATACAATTCTTTAATATTTGTCTTTATACGTTAATTTTTATCATTCATTATTTTAACAAAATGTTCATGTTACCATAATTTAGATTTTAGAATATATTAATTATTAACATTATTTATAAATTCATTAGTAGAATTAAATCGTTAACTTCAAACTCTTTATAGTTCTTTGGTATTTTAAATTATAAATTAGTCCACACATTAAAAGAGTTCGTTCTTTACTTATATTGTCACTTACGGGATATCTTCCGTGATTGTTCATTGTTTTGAGCTCCCTAGTTTAGTTTAAAACCGTGAAAGCTTAAAATAGAGTTCGTTCTTTATATAGAAGTCCTGTTAATGCCTCAACACAGAAAACTGCGGCAGAGGCTATGTTTGGGATAAATAAATACACGAGATAAATTACACGAGATTTTGTCCAATAAGCTTAGCGCCGATAAGTCTATGTATTAATTTAGAGTTGCCATAAGTCGAAAAACTTAATTTTGATATGATAAGAAAAGTACAAAGCCTCTGTCGAAGTTTGCGGGTCCATACAAGATCACTGAAGTTGCAGCTGATTAAATCCGACCATGGATACATTTTGGAACTGCATAGCTCCGATGTCCAGTAGCTTTGAGAATGCTGGCAAAAGTAACTGAGTAAAGCTAACTTTAAATATTTCCTCTTACTGTCTATTTTATTGCAAAACATTTTCTTTAAATGTACAGGGTCAGAAGCTCTAGTTAAATATGTTGTCAAGTTTTAAAAATGTATATATACCTATTTGTAATGTATAGAAATGTTTTTTTTTTTTTTTGTTTTACTCTCTTTATTTTTAACGCTTAAGAATGTCATGATTTTATTTCTATGATTGTTGTGTGTGCCAGGAGGCCACACAGTGTCGGATGGCCGAATGTCATGATTTTCAAATATGTATTAATAATAAGATCTGCTGTGATCTATTTAAACTAATATTATGTAGGGTTTTAAAGATTTTAATAATTCGTTTTATATTTGAGAAATGACAACACTGCCTAACCGTCAATGTTGTAGCGGGAAGGGGTAGTTTATAAAACATGACACTCGGCCGAGAGAGGGCTGTTCATTGGGAGAAATTGTGGTGTTAAGACTAATAGTCGAATCTGTGTCTGATAACTGATAAGTGTTGTAATTATTGCATTTTGTATAAAACGTGAAATAATGTAGAAGTGCCCATCCAGGCCTATGTGGACTGAAATACTTGGATTTGAATATACTCAAGAGTTGATTGGAGCTACAGTTGTTTTATTACAGATGTAAGTGTATTTAAAAAATATATCCCGCAGATAATTTAATATTAAATAACTGTAATTGTTATGTAACACGAACCGTTGAAAAATGTTCTTGCACCCTGCAAGAACATTTTTCAACAAATTCTGACTATATTTTTTTCGACTGCGTGAAATCCAAATCTTAATGAAAATCGATCCATTTTTTTCTCTACGAAAAAGCTATTTTTTTAACTTTGTTTTTCCTTTTTTTGGGACTTATTTCATCCAAGTATTTTTAGTTACTCGTTCTGTTTTGTCTGGAGTTATTCTTCTTACACTGCTTAGTATTTAACTTTTGGTAATAATGTGGATGGCTATAAGAGTAGGGAAAGATGTAGAGTAGAGAGCCGTAGACTAGAGAAACAATAGATGACCTGTGACTACTGAACAGATACTTAAAATGTCACTTACGGGATATCTTCCGTGATTATCTATACTATCTATACTAATATTATAAAGAGGTAACATTTGTTTGTAAGTTTGTATGTTTGTAAGTTTGTATGTAGGGGGTATTCTCCGGAAGTAATGAACCAATTTTAAAAATTGTTTCACTGGTAAAAAGCTACATTATTCGTGAGTGCTATAGGCTATATTTTATTCCCGTACTCCCACGGGAACGGGAACTACGCGGGTGAAACCGCGGGACGTCAGCTAGTTGTTTATGTTTGAGCTCCCAATATTTCGACGCTGTTGCAAGCGCCATGATCGCGGGTTAACTGGAGAATGCGGGTGGATGGAAAAGAAGAAGTAGAGAAGAAGAAAAACAGTAGTAATAGTTATGAAGCGTGAAAGCTTAAAACAGTACTGAAAAGATGTCTAATCGAGTAGTTAGGAAAAAGAAGAAAATGCGCGTCCACCCCAAATCATCAAATAAACTGGGGTCAGGGCCTGATGATGGAAATAACGATGAGAGTCCTTTGTTAATTTATATGAGAAAATATCAGTTTTTTCAGTGCATATCAATTGAATTGAAGTTCTGCACAAAACACGTAGATCTAGATTTAATTTCATCTGTCCCGATGTGTGAGACTTTTTTTTGGGCCACTGACTACCTGTAACGACTGACAAAGATGTGCATTAATGACAGCCGGGACCAACTGCTTAACGTGCTTTCCGAGGCACGGAGGAATCTCGGTATTTTACAAGCTTTTATTTAGTTTCACCTGTCCCGATGTGTGAGACTTTTTTTTGGGCCACTGACTACCTGTAACGACTGACAAAGATGTGCATTAATGACAGCCGGGACCAACTGCTTAACGTGCTTTCCGAGGCACGGAGGAATCTCGGTATTTTACAAGCTTTTATTTAGTTTCACCTGTCCCGATGTGTGAGACTTTTTTTTGGGCCACTGACTACCTGTAACGACTGACAAAGATGTGCATTAATGACAGCCGGGACCAACTGCTTAACGTGCTTTCCGAGGCACGGAGGAATCTCGGTATTTTACAAGCTTTTATTTAATTTCACCTGTCCCGATGTGTGAGACTTTTTTTTTGGGCCACTGACTACCTGTAACGACTGACAAAGATCTGCATTAATGACAGCCGGGACCAACTGCTTAACGTGCTTTCCGAGGCACGGAGGAATCTCGGTATTTTACAAGCTTTTATTTAATTTCACCTGTCCCGATGTGTGAGACTTTTTTTTGGGCCACTGACTACCTGTAACGACTGACAAAGATCTGCATTAATGACAGCCGGGACCAACTGCTTAACGTGCTTTCCGAGGCACGGAGGAATCTCGGTATTTTACAAGCTTTTATTTAGTTTCACCTGTCCCGATGTTTGTTTGTCTGTAATCTAATCTTGCAAGTTATATTTGATTAAAAATAAAAGCGTGTTACATTTTGATTGCAAAAGAAAAACAATGAAGGTGTTTAATATGCAAAAAAAATTAACACGCTTTTATTTTTCTTTTCAGGTTTAAATTATCTTTAAATTTTTAGTTCTTTTTATTAAAAAGTAATAATGGCTTGTTTTTAAAAACTTTTTTTTCTTTTACAATAACCTAGGCCTGTCATTAGCTGACATTTTAAAACTAAACAAACATTCAAGAGTGATAAAAATCTACAGATAAACGTAAATAACATGATTTACAAGGTAATTAAGGTATGCTATGCCTCCAGATAATGAGCATGTAGCTACCTGGAGAGCTCAAATGTTACATTTTCAGGTTAATATTATCAAAAATGTAAGTACGAAAACCATGTCAAAACACACACATTATAACTTATTCAATACAAGTTTTAAGGGAACAACTCCATATTTATACTGTGCTATAACATTACTATAAATACCTCCATGACCCACGTTACTATTCAATGCATCTATTAACACAATGTTTTGAGTGCGTTACATTGAGTCCTACTGTAGAATGTGATATTCCATCCAAAAAAAAGTCGTTTCCCAGCAAAATTTTGTTTTGCTTAGGGTCACTTAGTTTGATGTACAGAATGCTTGGTTGGCGAGTTCGTGAAGAGACCATTTACATCCTGTATGTATAGGAAGGTTCTCACAGCTTACAGTTCGGCCGCTGAGAGAATGCGTTCCTGACAGGTGGCGAGTATTAGTATTATTGGTGATGTTGTATAACTTATAGCTCATATAACTTACCTATTACTACCCTATTTCCCCGTTTTGCCTTATTAACAAATAATATTATTAAAAACGATATTATTAAATCAAGTAACTATAAATGTTATAATTTCGCGCTAAATTTTACAAAAATTCAACTCAGACGTCAGGAACGCATTCTCTCAGCGGCCAAACTGTAGGTAGAATTTTTAATGTACCTACCTACCTAAGCTGTATAAAGGGTGTAAAACACCTCTTAACGAAGCCAAAAGGCACTTGCTCTCCCCGTCATTGCGATCATTTTTTTGTTCTACTCCATTCCTGGGAACCTTCTAGTTACGGAGATATTGGGGGTCAAAATCAAACTTTTTGACAAGTTTTTAATGTAAGATTTTTACTGCACCTCCACGACCCCCGTACTATTCAATCCATCCATTAGGACAATGTTTTGAGTGCGTTACATTGAGTTCTACCACAAAACATGATTTTTCTCCCCAAAAAAAAAAAGTCGTTTCCCAGCAATAATTTTTGCGTAAAGTTACTAGTTTGATACATCAAACTAGTAACTTTACGCGAATGCTTAGTAACGGCTTCGTGATGCGGTCTTTTACACCCTGTATAAATCAGTTAGGTAATGCAAACTTAACGGTTCAGACATTTTATGATCAAATTTTCATTACGTGTGTAACATACGACGACCCGATTGGCGCAGCGGTAGCAAGGCTGCCTTACGTTCTTAGGGTCCCGGGTTCGATTCCCGGTAGGAGCAAATTTTTGTGTGATGGCATTTGTTTCCTAGTCACGGATGTTTAAATGTAAAATAAGTATGCATTTACAAACAAAAAGTATCTATGTAGTATATCAACTATCTGGTGTCCACGACACAAGCCTCGATGCTCAGTGTGGCACTAGATGGCGCTGTGTGTAATGTCCAGCGATATTTATTTATACTCATAATAATTATTATTAGTTTTCATTTGATAGAAAATATATTAGTTTATTTTATGAGTTTAGGTGTATTAGTATCAATATAAGTGTATACATTCTCGTTAACAAGAAGTTAGTTTTTTAGACATTATTTTGTACCCTATCATTATGTTTTCCTATTTAACCCAAAGGTTGACTGGTAGAGAATGCCTTGTGGCATTAAGTCCGCATATGTACCACTCTAGTACATGAAGTTCAAATAAATAAATAAATTTATACATGGAGGAAGTAAATAGAAGTATGTAATTACTATAGTGGCTTCTGCCCTACCCCTTAATAAAAAGCCGTGAATATATAATTGTACCTACATAATTATGTATGAAGCTATATACCTAAGACAGATAAAATCACCTACATAATCAGTATATTTACTGAACTTTAGCTATAACCATCTATTTTTGAAGTAATCAGTGAATGAGTTTTACAATGAAGGTTTTAATCGCTCTGTGTGTATTGACAATTGTTGCTCTGTCGTATGGTGCCGTATACGTATAAAATATTTTCAATCTCGTGACTATTCATTCCACTAATTAAATTACGTAACAAATTAGTCATTGATTAAAAACTATCACAACCAACGCAAAATTAATAAGAATTATTTGGGATGGAAAATTTGAAATGCGCTATATGCTAATTTGGTATCGGTTTGTGTTTATTGTAGTTTACTAAATTAATATTAAATTCTTGTAATCTCTGTGAAAATTCTAATTTAAAATAAGGTTGTTTCCCGAAATTTAATGATGATGATTCCATCTAACCTATGTCGGCCACAGCGACAGTATTCGATAGCTTTCTAGGGTGGTTGTCGAGAACTTTGATGTGCTGCTCTTTCATGTGCTCTCAAGTGACTAGCATATCCAACTCAGGCCGAAAAACTTCGAGCTCAAAGGTCATCAGGTTATAAACCTGAATGCGACCTTTTTCTCCCTCCAAAGGCGTTGACCTGCCGATTCACATTATAGTTTATCGATAAAATCAATCGACGTTAGCCACATCTCTAACAACTGTTTTTGCATACATATCAGTCATTCCCGATAAGGTTTAAAAGAGCAATAAGACTGGCTTTTCAATCAGTTGAATCACAAACCTTACTGCAAGCATATACTTATTTCTTGTTGGAACATTAAAAATAAATAAAAAACTATGAAGATTTTAGTCGCTTTGAGTATTTTGTCGATCATTGCTTTTGTGAATAGTACACCTCTTCAAAGCGATTGCATATATGATCCTTGGGGACTATGTAAGTTATTTAATTGTTATTATTGTGCTTTTTTATGGTTACGAAGATATTGTGTGATATTGTGTTGTGTCATTATTTTGTACCCTATCACTATGTTTTTCCTATTTAAGCCATAGGTTGACTGGTAGAGAATGCTTTGTGGCATTAAGTCCGCCTATATACCACTCTTGTACATGAAGTTTAAGTAAATAAATATTGGGGGACAAAGTTCCAAGTTTTTCAATACAAGTTTTAAGGCTACTTTAAACACCTCCACGACCTCCGTACTATTCAATCCATCCATCAGCACAGTGTTTTGAGTGCGTTACATTGAGTTCTACCACAAAACATGATTTTTCACCCCAAAAAAAAAGTAATTTCCCAGAAATAATTTTTGCGTAAAGTTACTATGATGTACAGAATGCTTGGTTGACAGCTTCGTGATGAGGTCTTTTACATCCTGTATAGTGTATAAATAGCTGTTGAGAGCCTTTTCCTATGAATACTTACACAACATAAGTAGATAACGCCGATTCAGATAATGGTCTAGGTACCTGTGTCAAGTTCCATCCAAAATGGTTAAAACGTAAAAAGAGCTCAGTATGGTTACGATTCTCCTAAAAATATCGTACGCAAACTTGTTTTCGTTTTATAGTTTGTAAGCAATATTATCTAGATAAGTCATATTTATTTTTATCATTCCGCGAATCGTTTAATTTCGTGTTAGGAAATAGTTTATTTTTATTTTTTGTGTACTACGTCATTCAACTCTATAAATTCAAAAAATCTCATACATAACTTGGCAGCACGCTCGTGACCTTATAGGGTTGGACAGAGGTGGAGCTCCGTAGAAAATCCAGATTTCGTCGTCTGAACTCCCAAAAAGTGGTCCGCTTGGATAAGAAAAATCAGCTTACAATGGCCCCACTGCCGGGACACAAATCTATCTCTATGCCTACCACGCGGGCGCAGTGCGGGTTGGTATATGCCACATAATATCTTCAATTGTTTGTTTTAGGACATTCCCAAAGTCTCATTCACCATTTTGTGAACAGTGGTCAATAAATAAATGACACAAAGTATCATGCCTTGCCTGGCACCATTTCCTATGCCTCCTTAGTACTGACTTCAAATAGTGCCTGTCCTGTTGTTCGCTTATTACAGGAACTGATGGACGCTACTGAAAGTGCCTAACTCGTCGGCAAGCGCTGATTCAATTAATATTGTTATCTACACGTAAATAAGTAGAACTACAATCTAAAGTATATTTCTTCCTTTGTCTTTTGGGCCATTGCAATGACCGTAGAGGACCCCAATTGTTTTGGTTCCGAAAAACAACATGTTTATAGTACGATTCTTTATCGTCGTGTTAAGGTCTCCTGATACGTGATGACCTTAATGTCGTGTCTGAATATCGGCGGCATTGCCCCACAAGAGAATACCGTACGACATCACGCTATGGAAATAACTAAAGTAAACTAAACGGGTTGTCCCTAAATCAGTTAAATTACGAATTCTTCTAACGGCGTATGCTGCAGAGCTAAGTTTTTTCGACAATTTGTCTATATGCGGGCCCCACTGAAGCTGGGCATCCAAAGTTATACCTAAGAACACTGTGCTATCTTCCGGTTTCAACTCTTCAACCTTAATTAGTACAGTAGTTTCCACTTGTCTTACTTGTCTTTCACTCTGGATGCTCTTAGTGTGCACGTCTTTCTACATCGTTCTCACATATATGTATAATCTCAAAATTAATGATGTAACCAAGATTTTGTAACAATATTTTGATTTTAAAAGAGTGTCCATGGAGTTTCTTGCCCATTCTTCTCCATAGAGATCTACGCTAGGGAATGGGCAACTACAGTACTTTCTCAAGTTATTAAGCCTTGTGACTGGGACTGTACCTTTGATTTTCTTTTTTGTAATTTTGACTTTCAAAAGTGCCGTAATGGCCTAATTGAAATAAATGCTTTGAGTTTGAGTTTGAGTTTGAGTTCTTACATAGAGCGGCTGCCTATCTGACCTTCACAACCCAGTTAGTAGTGGGTAATAAGATATCCACTCGCCACTGACTACCTGTAAAGACTGCCAAGAATTTTCAAAATGACAGCCGGGACCAACGGCTTAACGTGGTTTCCAAGCCCCGGAGGAAACCAGTACTATCGGCACAATAAGAAGAGGTTTCCAGGGCAGAAGGTCACCAAAGTGACATTCCCGCTATATTTTATAAGCGATAGCTGTTAGAAGTCAATGATTTATTAGATTGACGCTACCAAAAAAACTTATGGCAGAATTGTGGTATAGGCATCTATATTTCGCCAGTTATGTCTGTGTATCTTATTTGTTTCCAGGACATGATAATTTCCTCTCAATATCGGTATTTTTTTTCGTCGTTTTAAGCGCGTTGCTGATGACATAAACGTAAAGTATGGGTTGAAGTGGGATTGGGCGGGCCATGTCTGTAGAATGGATCAAGCAGACTCGTCACGCAGTGGGTGCTAGAAGGCGAACGTTGTCGCTGAGGAAGGCCTAGAAAATGCTGGCGTGACGACTTAAAAGCGTTTGTGACAGATTGTCCGGATAAAACCGCACAGAGAGAAGAGTGGAAGACTTTGGGGTAGGACTTTACCCCGGCAGTGGGACGATATAAAGGGTAAAAGGATCTCCCTGTCATTGCGATATTTTTTTAACACCATACCTGGTAACCTTCTATTTACGGAGATATTGGTCTAAGTTCCAACTTTTAGACTAGTTTTTTTTTAATACAATTTTTTATGTAAGATTTTTATGACCATAAATGATTTCTCACCCCAAAAAAACAAGTCGTTTCCCAGCAATAATTTTAGCTTTAAGTTGAGTTTAAGTTTGATGTACAGAATGCTTGGTTGACGGCTTCGTGATGAGGTTGTTTACACCCTGTAGGCTTACTCATGTGCTCTCAAGTGGCTAGCATATCCAACTTTGGCCGAAAAACTCCGAGCACAAAGCGGACATGTCCAGAACACCCTAAACTACACTTATAAATGAGAAAAAAACTAAATATATTAAGTTTTTTTCTCATTTAGAAACAATTCTGCCATAAGTTTTTTTGGTAGCGTCAATCTAATAAATTATTGACTTCTAACAGTTATCGCTTATAAAATATAGTGGGAATGTCACTTTGGTGACCTTCTGCCCTGGAAACCTCTTCTTATTGTGCCGATAGTACTGGTTTCCTCCGGGGCTTGGAAACCACGTTAAGCCGTTGGTCCCGGCTGTCATTTTGAAAATCCTTGGCAGTATTTACAGGTAGTCAGTGGCGAGTGGATATCTTATTACCCACTACTAACTGGGTTGTGAAGGTCAGATAGGCAGCCGCTCTATGTGAGATACTGGTATAAATCTGCATCTGGTTAGGCTGGAAGCCGATCCCAATATAGTTTGCAAAAGGCTAGGCAGATAGGATGATGGTTGGTGGTAATGGATATGGCTGATAAAATGTCACTGTATGTAGATTCTCAGGTCTCTCATTATGACCAGGTTCCTTCCTCAATTCTTAACGGTATTTCTTCTTGTTACAGGCTTGACGTCATGTGAGGAAGGCACCCACTCTTACACCACTGGCTGTGGCCATCTGACTCCTGAAGCCAGCTGTGACAACCCCAAACCTGTAGCTGATACACGTTCAGAAATCTGTGACTTGTCTGACTGCTACTGCGATGAACCTACCGTCAGGGATTCCGTCAGTGGAAAATGTGTTAAACTTGAGGAGTGTCCTCCCAAGAAAGAGAACAAAGAGAAGAAAGAGTAAAATGTAACGGTTTTAAGGCTGTTCTGTTGACTAATGTTATAAAGATGCCATATTTTTTTAATCTAAATTTTGTAATTATATTGCGTTTGCGATACATATTGGAGTCTGTTGTTGTTTATTTCAATGTCCAGTTATCAACATCATCTGCTAGCCAACAAGTACATACATTTCAGGACTTTCTATCTTACCTGCACAATACAGTTACTGGGTAACATACTAAAGCCCCTGGTGGCCTGGTGGTGGTGGTGGTGGCAGTAACATTCGTCATCATTCAAATGGCTTCATACTAACTCACTAACTCTAAATGCAGAGAAGACAAACTACATTAAGTTTTCGATGCGCAAGCATGCATCCAATATCCCCTCAGCGTTGCATGCTCATTGTTGCCCAGTCCCTGCAGATAGCCAGTGTAAGTGTCCTAATATTAAGAAGACTAATAAAATAAAATACCTGGGTATTATAATAGACGAAACCCTTTCATTCAAACAACATATGGAAGCTCTAAATAATAGAATTCGTAAGCTGATATTCGTATTCAAAAAACTACGTTGTCCTATGAAGATACAGACAAGTTATTACTTGTGCTAAAGTAAATATTGTCCATATTATTGTTAGTTTTAAATTAGCTAAGTTAAGATAGTATAATTTTATATACCTTTTTACATTCGTACCAATAATATTAATATGATATATGATTATTTAATCAATTAATGTTACCTCAAATCGCCTGAAACACAGGATTACATAGTTCAGGCTCAAAGCATGGGTGAACTTGACATAGATTTAAGAAAAACTGTAAACTTTTACTTTATATTTTTTGAATAAAATTTTATTATTATTAATTCCTTTATTCATTATATTACATATTTTGAACATTTTTAAATATTTCTATATAAAACACTATAAAAAACATTTAAAAATATAAAAAATAGTAGTCCACCAGCGCTGGGAACAGGGTCCGAGCAACCGGTGGTCAGGGCTCTTGAGAGAGGAACCTCCTAACAATACGTGCCGTGTCCAGAAGTACTGCTTTCTGAATCAAGTCCTTGATCCAGCTGCCAAGCGAGAGCCTCCTAAGATGTTGGTCGAGGCTCTTGGCTATTAGGCCATTGGCCGACACGACTATCGGTACGATGACTGCTGTATTCACGTCCCACATGTCGACAACCTCGCGAGCCAGATCCAGATATTTGAATTGTTTATCTTTCTCTGCTTTCACGAAGTTCTCATCATGCGGGACCGCTATATAAACAATCATTGCGCGACGCTCCAATCGATCTATCACCACAATGTCAGGCCTATTGGCAACAACAGTCCTGTCAGTGGTGATAGGTCGATCCCAATACAACGTGATATTACCATTATCGAGAACTGGGTCGGGCGTTTACCTATAGTATGGCACTTCTGATTCCACAAGATTGTACTTCAAAGCAAGTTGCTGGTGGATAATCCTGGCAACAAGGTTGTGTCTATGCAAGTACTCTCCGTTAGCCAGACTAGAACACCCAGAAATAATGTGTCGGATCGATTCTCCCGGACGGTGGCATGCCCGACATATGTCAACCGTGCCATCTTTCACAATGTATTTCCGATAGTTATTCGTCATCATAACTTCGTCCATTATGGCACAGACAAAACCTTCGGTTTCCCCGAAGAGGTCACCGAAGCGCAGTCAGGATACCGACGCTAAGAAGTCTACATCGGGGCCATGTAGGGCCCGATAAAAGCGTCCATGAAGCTCCTTGCCATGCCATTCTTCCTTGCGGTCACTAGTGTTTAATACTTTAGGCTTGCGCCAGTTCTCGTTAGCCAGGGAGAGCGGGGTGAGGCCCTTGTCCACTGAGACCACATCTCGGTGCATCTCCCCGTCGGCTTCCAGGAAGTATTCCCTGAGACTGCATACCTCACGGTTGTGTAGGGTCTTAGCATTTAAGAAGCCACGACCTCCGCACTTCCGCGGGATATACAGTCTCATCACCGACGACCGTGGGTGATGCATTCGATTTGCGGTCAGCAGTGTGCGTACCCTCCTATTCAGGGCATCAAGTTCCGCCCGAGTCCATTTGAGTATGCCGAAGGAATACATCAAAACCGGCATGACCCAACCGTTGAAGGCGCGCACCTTGTTTCCGCCTGACAAAAGACTGCCTAGCACCTTATTCAAGCGGCCAGAGAAGCGCTCTCTCAACGATTGTTTCATGTCTGCAGTATTGATACCTAATGCCTCCGACATACCCAAATACTTGTAAGTTTCTGTTGAAGAGAGGGATCTAAGGTGTATGGAATCCGAGAGTTGAGTTCCCACGGATTCCATAATCTCCCCTCGCTTCACATGCATGCAGTCATGCATGTCCACACCAAATTCCATCCTGATGGCGCTACTGAAAGTTTCTGTTACCTTCAGTAGCTTCATCAGTTGCAAATTGTTGGGGGCAAAGAGTTTCAGATCATCCATGTAAAGAAGGTGAGATATGACCTGACCATCTCTCCTCAATAGATAGCCTAGACCTGAACGCTCCAGCAGTGTGCTGAGAGGGTTCAAGGCTAGACAAAACCACAATGGACTCAGACTATCACCCTGGAATATACCACGCTCGATCCTTATCGGTTCGCTGTTCCCCTGGATCTTTCGACATCCTGGATAGCGAAGAACCGTTCTCCAGTGCCCCATACATGACATCAGGAAGGTACGTAGAGTTGCATCTACTTTATACAACTCCAGCACCCTCATGAGCTATGTATGAGACACAGAATACCCCCTTCGTAAAATCTATCCAACATGTAGACAGATTCTTTCGGGAGCGGCGAACCTGTTGGCTAATGGCCATATCAATGAGGAGCAGCTCCTTAGTGCCGCGGGACCCGTTCCTACATCCATTTTGAGAGGCAGACATGATAGAATTACTATCAATATGTTGGTTGATTTTAGCTCTCAAAATGGATGTAAGAACTTTATAGACCGTTGGTAAACAAGTGATTGGTCTATAATTTTTGGGCTCCGTGGTACTACCTGATTTATTGAGCAGGTGGGTAATTCCTGTCGTCAGGAACTGGGGCAGCGACCCTGACTCTAAGGCTGATTGAAACTGGGACGCCAAGCGAGCGTGTGATCTTTGGAACCATTTGATCCAGAAGTTGTGCAGTCCGTCCGGCCCTGGAGATTTCCAGTTAGGCAACGGACGGACTGCACGAGCTACGTCTTGGGGGCTGATGATGATTGCCCCCATTTCTGGTATAGGATCACACGCTTGTTCAACCTCCCGGGTCCAATCGCCCTCAGTGTGACTGACAGGCACCGACCAGATGTTGCGCCAGAATGAACACATGGCGTTATCATCCGGCAGACGCGTGTCAGTCACACCTTGGTCCGGTCGCTGCAAAGGCCTATATACCCACCTTTCATCGCTTTAGAATGTGCGATTCTGAGTGTACCGCTCCACTCGCCGCTTGTACCGACGAATACGGCTTGTCCATGCACAGATCTTCTGCTTCAGGGAGTCGATACGCTCTGTGACGCGGGCTAAGTAATCTCGAAAACTAATATCAGTACCCGAGAACGCCCGCCTCACAAAGCGCATCACTCTAGGGCGAGTATTGCCCTCCCTGAAGCAGATTAACTTGCCAATGAGTGCCCTAGCCACACCGATACGCCGCTCAATCCTGCACTGCCAAGCTGGAACAGCTAATTTTGGTCGTGTAGCTCTGTCGTTGTTAGGGAATTTGACGTGAGCTACACGACATGCCGCTACAGCTCCACAGTACAATATTGAGTGGGTATCAGCGAGGTCTTTGCTGCTGTCAAAGCAATTTGACAGCTGCGAATCTAGAGCACACATCAGCGCCTTGTTTTTATTGTGCATAGGCAAACGAGGCAAACGTGGTCTAAGTTCAGGCGGAGTGGAACGATACTCCCGGAACGCACTCTCCAAAGCACTCCTCAATTGTGCGTTGCATTGGGTACTCACGGATATAACTTCGTCACCATCGTAGTCGGATCGCGGCGGAGCACTGGGAATATTTTGCTGCTGCACTGCGATCATTGGCGAAGCAGGCGTAACTCGGTTACTCCGTGGTTCGGAGCGTAGACGATCAAGTACAGTGTCATCCAACATATGGTTACGCTGGATGACCCGCACCTGATCCGACAGTCGTTGTGCCTCTACGTTGACAGCCGGCTCAAGTACCTGAAACAGAGAGAGCATCCGACCACGGTACGCAGTCAAGTTGCTTCCCCCCTCAGTAGCCCCATAATATGCGCGCATGACGTTTTCATTAATGGACTGAGTCCATCGCATGCGCGACACATTTCCACCGGCAGCGGGGACCCTGCTCGGGGCCTGTTGGCCTCGAGGTCCCAAGCCCGCTGGTGGCCGTCCTCTTCCTCGTCGTCGTCCTCTGGGTGGTGGTGATGGTGTTGACGGCGGGGAGAAAAACTCGTCGCTCGAGCTCGACGCAACTGCAGCGACCGGTGACACGGTGCTCACGGGTGTGGCGCGTCCCGGCGGCTGCGAGGCGGAGCTGAGCGACGAGCCCGGAGATGGTGGGTGTGCCTCTTTTTGTAGTTTGGCCCGATGCCTTGTCAACATTTCCACTATTTTGTTGTGGTTCTGATGTGTTCCTTATGGTCCATTTTTATGAAAATCCAGTTATCCAGTATATTTGGGCTTTTTTTTTCTTCTTTATCATTTACTAGCTGTTGCCCGCGGCTTCGCCCGCGTGCAGTTCGGTAACTGCCCCACTGAATTATTCTAAAGGGATAAATAGTGTTCTACATGTTAATTTAGGTTATAAACTATATATGTGCCAAATTACATAATCATCACAATTTATTATTATCATCACAATCACCATCACTATCACAACCACCATCATTATCCCAATCATTATCAAAATCACCATCACTATCACAGTCACCATCATTATCGCAATCACCATCACAATAATCATCACAATCACAATCACCATCACAATCCCCATCACCATCGCTATCACCATCACAATCACCGTCACTATCACAATCACCATCACAATAACCATAAAAATCACTATCACAATCACCATCATCTTTATCACAATCATTATCATCGTAATCACAATCACTATCACAATCACCATCACAATCACCATTACAATCACCATCACTAACACAACCACCATCATTATCCCAATTATTATCACAATCACCATCACCATCACAATAATCATCACAATCACAATCACCATCACAATCCCCATCACCATCGCTATCACCATCACAATCACCGTCACTATCACAATCACCATCACAATAACCATAAAAACCACTATCACAATCACCATCATCTTTATCACAATCATTATCATCGTAATCACAATCACAATCACAATCACCATCACCATCACCATCACCATCACCATCACAATCACCATCACAATCACCATCACAATCACAATCAAAATCACCATCACAATCACAATCATCATCATCACAATCCCCATCCTCGTCATCACAATCGTTATCATCGTAATCTCAATCATTTTCATCTAAATCACAATCATCATGATCACAATCGCCATCACTATCACAACCACAATCATTATCACAATCACCACAATCGCTATCACTATCACAATCACCATCACAATCACCGTCACACCACCTTTACAATCACCATCACAATCATTATCATCGTAATCACAATCATTATCATCGTTATTACAATCACAATCTCCATCACAATCACAATCACCATCACAATCACTATCACAATCACCATCACAATCACCATCACAAGCATCATCACAATCACTATCATCATTTAAACAATCATTATCATTGTAATCACAACCACTATCATCGTAATCACAATCATCATCATCACAGTCTCCATCCTCGTCATCACAATCATTATCATCGTAATCTCAATCATTATCATCTTAATCATAATCATCATGATCACAATCGCCATCATTATCACAACCACAATCATTATCACAAACACCATTACTATCACTATTACAATCGCCATCACTATTACAATCACCATTACTATCACTGTCACAATCACGATCACCATGGCTATCACCATCACAATCACCGTCACTATCACAATCACAATCACCATCACAATCACAATCAAATCACTATCACAATCACCATCGTCGTTATCACAATCATTATCATCGTTATCACAATCATCACAATAAATCAACAATAACCCTGTATAGAAGTTGAATCCGCTATCTTCTGGATCTCAAAATAAATGGCATTGCCATTTTCCTAATGCCATTTTCGACATCAGCACCCCTGATAATCTCGGTTTCGACACCCATATTGATTTTTAGACATGTCAACCCCATCGCACCCCAACAGGGAATGATGGTAATTCAGGTCCGCCACATTACGTTGTTTTTGTAATACACGCGACCCAATTCACCGTACAAACAATACCTATGTTGAATTTCAGGCTTTGTTACCCCATTTCCCCCTTTAGGGGTTGAATTCTGAAAAAACCTGAAACACAAATGTTAACTCATTTATCGATAGGAGTACTCCTGTTAAGTTTCGAATAAAGTAGTCTAACTAATCTTATTTCCCCATGTAATTTTTGGACCCCCTTTTCAACCGCTTAGGGGGTTAATTTTTAAAAATTTATTCTTAATGCACCCCTAAACCCCATAAAGAACCTATGTGCCAAATTTGGAATCTCCAGACTCAGTGGTTTGGGCTGTGCATTGATTTTTATACTTTGCCACCCCATTTTCCCCTCTTAGGGGTTGAATTCTGAAAAAACCTGAAACCCGTTTCTACTCATTTATCAATAGGAGCACTCCTTTGAAGTTTAGAATAAAATTGTTAAACTAATCTTGTTTCCCCACACAAACTTTGGAGCCCCGTTTAACCCCCTTAGGGGTTGAATTTTGCAAAATCCTTTCTTAGTGCACCTCTAGACCACATAAGGAACTGTTTCATCCACCAAGTTTCTGAACGCACCTTTTTGACGTTTGACAGATTACGTTTCGTTGTCTGTGCGATGACGTTTTGCTTGTCAGTGCCATATTGGTTTTGGAAAGAAATTTGGTTCCATTGTCTTGTTTTGACGTGACAACGTCTTATAAATTGGTTTGCCGGGTGACACTTCAAGAAACTGCGTTACGCTCCGCTCACGTTATGCGCTCACAATGAGAGCGAGTGAGAGGCACGCGTCCCTTCCACTCGGGCATGGTTAGCCCGCCTAAGAGCGAGAGAGAGTGTTGAATATTCACATTAAAATTATTTTACCACTCAAAGTCGTTGTCACGTAAAACTTTCGCCCGTATACCGACTTTACAGGCAACCAATTTTTTTTTGGTGCACGCTGCTTTCGTGTAATTAGTGATTGAAACTTTGAGTTATTGACGGCCTTTTTGTGTCTTTGAACGCCGGTAAATTCCTAAATTCAGTGCTGGACTATTTTACATCCCCGATTGGGTTAGCAAACCGGGATAAAATTCAGTTGGACATTGGAAAAAAGTGCCACGTGTGGGATCTGAAGGTTTGATCCGGGAGTCGACGATACGCGCTGTGGGCGTCCTTTGGAACCGTCGAATCTTACATGACTTCACATACACCACACAAACCACAGATATACTTACACCCCACCCAGATAAGACGTGACCAGGGAATACGCCACATCTCCGGTTCCAACGTGATGGGTAAGTTATATCTAATAGTTGAATAGTTGTTTTCACTTGTCGATTGGACAAATATTATTTTGATTAGGGCTCCGCGTAATCGCGGACATCGTGAGTCTGTTTGTGCAGTCTCAAACAGGAACCAATGTGCCAAATTTGGAATCTCTAGACTCAGCGGTTTGGGCTGTGCATTGATTTTTAGACTTTGTCACCCCTTTTCCCCCTCTTAGGGGTTGAATTCTGAAAAATCCTGAAACCCGTTTCTACTCATTTATCAATAGGAGCACTGCTGTAAATTTTCGTTTAACCCCCTTAGGGGGTGAATTTTGAAAAATCCTTTCTTAGTGCACCCCTAGACCACATAAGGAACCTACTTGCCAAATTTGGAATCTGTAGACCCAGCGGTTTGGGCTGTGCGTTGATAGATGAGTCAGTCAGTTTCTTCTTTTATATATTTAGATAAAATTTAAGCATGTTATACATAATTTTATTTGAACATAGTTGATTGTGAACATATGTGAGTTTTTCCATGTAAGAAGCATGCAAGCAAGCATACAACATGCATGCATCAAGCATGCAGCATGCAAACAAGCATACACCATGCATGCAGCAAGCATGCAGCATGCAAGCAAACATGCTGCAAGCAAGCAGGCAGTATGCAACATGCAGCAGGCATGGTTTCTGTCACGGCTCTGGCGCTGCTGGGCACGCTGACTTGTCGTCGCAGATGTGTTTAACGCTCACCGGCGAGCGTTAAAACCACCTGCTCCTCAGCTTGCGGGCCACCTCGCCCCTCCGCGCCTACACGGGCTTAGATTACACTCTAGGGGTAGGGCAGACAAGACTACGTGGAGTCGGTTTTGCAGCGATTCGTTTCTGTCACTAACTTTTGTTGCACAACTAAATGATTTTTTAATTCAAAATAAATACGTAAAAATAACTCAAATTTGATTCTGGTATTTCTATTAATTGTATGCCTAAATACTATTATGCTTATAGTCATTATGTCTAGTAACATTATGCGAATTCAATTTATGCTAGATCAAATTAGCCTTCAAGATGATTATGCTAACATAACTGTTTGCAAAAAAAAAAATTGGCAAAGTATTATTACGGCAAAACAAATTATGTCAAAACAGTTATGCCAACGTATTTTAGGAAAAAGAACATTATGCAAAAAGAAGGGATCCCCTACCTGGGGGCCTACTCATAAAAATCTCCTTTTTTCCGTTTATTCCCATCTACCACCTTCGAGCTTACCACCGGGGTAGTGGCATTTACCACCCCGGCGGTAAAGGTGGTCGAGTCTCATTACGTACTGGACATTATCAATTATTTTGAACCTTAACCGTTACAGCTACACGAAAATTGTCTAAGAAGAGATCCTTCGAGTTGAAAATACCTGGAGGAGCTACTGGTTCATGAAGGCATGTATGAAGGGCGACCTTCCTATCTCACTGAAGCGCAAGCTCGTCGACTTGTGTATCCTGCCTTTCCTAACCTATGGCGCTCAGACTTGCTCTTTGACTGAAGCTCAGAAGTCCAAACTCAATATTTGCCGAAGAGCGATGGAACGTAGTATCCTTAATATTAGACTCTCCGATCGAATTCACAAAACTTTAATACGGTCGAAGACAGGGATCGTCGATGTTGGCGATAAGTTTGCGAGGTTAAAATGGGATTAGGCGGGTCACGTTTCTAGGATGAAGCTGGACAGATGGACGAAGATAGTCACTCAGTGGGTGCCTGAAGACGGCCATCGCAACCGAGGCAGGCCCAAGAAACGCTGGCGTGACGATCTGTACTCGTTCTTGACGGATTGGTCGGATAAGGCAAATTGTAAGTAAAATTGGAAAGCAATGGAGGCCATGGAGGCCTTTGCCCTACAGAGCAAGCTGACTTGAAAAAAAAAGAGTCCATCCATAATTTTTCGTAAAAATTTGATCACCGAATGGTGAATGCGTGTTAAAAAAAAAATCTGTTGTTTTATTTACTTACATAAATGGAATGCTGCGTATAGAGAATGTAATTTAAAATTGAAATAAAGGAATAGTAGTTTTTTTTTCTGAGACTAATTCCGGTGGAATATTTTCAAAATAAGAAGCTGAATGCACTTTGTCAGTTTGTGGAGGACTGTCCCCATCCTGTATCGTCCCCTCTCAAACCATTGACGGAAAATATCGTTAGGAAATGAGCATGTCTGTTAACTTGGTCGTGCTCCTTTTTTACCAATTTAGTGTGTAATTATGAGCAACGATCTCGATTGAAGATTCTTCACACATAACATAACATAACGCTTAACCCAAGAAGGGTTAGGCAGAGGTGTGTACCTGTACCAAGGTTAGTGGTACACCCAGATTTTGCGGAACGAGCCTTCTTGGAATCAACCAAGCACAAATACAAAAAAATATATAAATCAAAATCAATCAAATCATTTATTTCAAGTAGGCCAGTTGCAGGCACTTTTGAATTGTCGAAATAAAGATAAAAATTAAATGTAGCTACAGTCCCAGTCACAAGACATAAAAACTGTGAAAGTACTGTAGTTGCCCATTCCCTAGCGTAGATCTCTATGGAGAAGAACGGGCAAGAAACTCCATGGACACTCTTTTAAATCATAAAATTGTTACAAAATCTTGGTTACATCATTCGGGTTGAGATGGTATATTATGTGAGAACAATGTAGCAAGATGTGCACGTTTTTTAACGTGCACATCTTGCTACATTTACAGACACTTTTGTGTCCATAGTAAAAACAAAAAATACAATTAAAAAATAAACATTAAAATAAGCCACGGCAACTAAGAGATGACCAGTCACAACTGACAGCGCCCGTTCACGAACATGACGCATGGATCAGCACCATTTAACTCAACCATTTTGTAGGGAACCAAATGATCGGACACACGCGCCACCATCAGCGAGACATTAGAGTGAGCATGACATACTCTCAACTGCCGGGGCACATTCAAGTCAAGAAAAGACGTAGGATTCCAGTGAATGATAGCTTTACATAGTACTCACACAATATGGGCTATGCGATTATATAATACTAGAGATTGAATCTATACGACACTGACGTATACGAATCTGACGTACACTATGTTTTCGTAGATATACTGACAATGTACCGTCATGATGCCAATATCTGTAAACAGTTCCCTTAGAGAATCGTGCCTACGAAGATTATATATGGCTCTGATGGCTCTTTTTTGCAGAATAAATATAGACACAATATCTGCAGCCCGTCCCCATAGTAAAATGCCATAAGACATTATACTATGAAAGTAACTAAAATAGACCAGTCTAGCGGTATCTACATCAGTAAATTGACGGATTTTTCTAATAGCGTATGCTGCTGAACTTATAGTCTGGTAAATGAGTGCTCAAAAGGGGTGTGTGGTTGGAAAAGTCGAAAGCAGAAAATCTGACTTATGAACTTCGTTTGGACTAGTTAGAAGATAAACATATTAAAAGTCCTGACCCCTCCGAGGTGAACCCGAGGGGGGGGGGGCAAAGAAGGTCCCGTTTTTTGTTTTTTTGCTTATATCACGAAAACGATGCGTCGTATAAAATTTTGTTGTAAATGAGGTTTTATTATGTAGTACAACAAAATTTTATACGACGCATCGTTTTCGAGATATAAGCAAAAAACCAAAAAGTTTCAATTTCAGTTTTATTCAGTTAATATATTCATAAGACAAGATCAGTTAATGAGGCTTGGTATGTATGTGTGTATGTTTGAGATGATGATAATTTTTCGCATAAGAACCAATGAACATATGTCTCGAATGATTATTCTCCCTTTGAAAGATGTCTAACTTCTTTTCAACCGACTTCCAAAAAGAGGAGGTTCTCAATTCAACTGTATTTTTTTGTTGTTTTGTTGTTTTTGTTTGTTACCTCAGAAGTTTCGACTGGGGTTACCGATTTTGATAGTTCTTTTTTTATTTGAAAGCTGGTGTTTTCCGTGTGGTGCCATTTAATTTTTTTGAACATCTGATACTGATCGATAAGTCGAGCTTCACGATAACTGACAAATGCTTGCACTAACTGGACAGGTCCACTCAAATCTGTGTGGTTCTTCTTTCAAAGACCATCTCAGACACTAATCTGCATAGTCCTCATGTGAATTGAGCAAGATTATGTCTGGACTTCAAAAGAGACTATGACCTCTGAGTTTGTTTCGGCTGTTTCTTCTCAGAGTAGTCAGGTACGAAACACCGGCCCCATCTAGTTTAAAAAAAAATGACGTGTAAAAGTGTTTGTAAAAACCTACTTGCAAAATAAACATCATTTATCATTTCTCATTTGATCGTCAGAGATATACAATGGAACTCTTCAAAAATAGACGACAAATCTGCCGTGATTGCTGCAGATGTGTACAATACACCCAGATTTCAACAGTTATTGTTAACAATGTAAAATAAAATCATGGCAAATATTTGTTTGGGAACAACTAAAAATGGAAAAATAAAAAACTTTTTTGCAAAAAATAAAACCGACTTCAAAAAACACAAAAAAGAGAAAAATAACTAGCTTCAGTAGTCGGTGGCAAAAAAAAACGAAATCAAACAAACAAGTCACCGACTTCATACTCTTAAAATTCGACATCAGACGTTTCAGATCTTCGATTTTGACGACCCCGTTGTCGCTGGCATAAGCAACAGGATCCGCGTACGAAGTCGCGGGCAGAAGCTAGTATTCAATAAAGTTATTATAGCATAAATATTTTAAAAAATAATTTGAAATTAAATGTTAATCATTTTTTAATATTTCCTTCACTAGGTGATATAGGACAAGTGTCTGTACTCAGAAGTGCCGGTTATGGGGAATAGCTGTCGCGACGAGTCAGGCTGCGTCGGGTTTTATAGCGTGTCTTACAACTTCGGTCGCAATAACCACGGCTTCCCGTCGTGTTCGACTGGAGCGGGCTTCATACTTGTCTACAAAGAATAATTAAAGTTAGGCCTCTGCCTGGTCGAGTTTAAATCCACGGCTAACCTCTCGTGATAGCTCAAGGGATGCAGTAGGGACGAGATTATGAACAACTGAACGTGTATACCATCGGCTGACCTCTCGTGAAAGCTCTTGTGATGTCGTTCTATTGTTAGATGGCTAAGATCATCGGCTAACCTCTCGTGAAAGCTTTAATGATGTCTTACTAAATGTTGGCACAGTTGGTGTTCTCGTAGTTAACCTCTCGTGAAAACTCTAGAGACATGTGCATCTTAGGCCAGGGTGCCAGGTACTTCTAGGAAAAGACGAGTGAATAGGTACAAATACAAAAAAGCTTGCCAGTTTCGATGATGACTCCGTTTTCGCTTATTCGACCGATTTTCTAGTTCCCGCAGACATTCATTGAGTTCTCTCATCTCTTCGTCTCGTTTTCATCGATGTTTTACCATCTCGGTTTGGTAATTACATAATTTTCAGAACTTTACTAACGGAAACGTGACCTGCGCGCTTCACAAAAAAGTACAATGAGGTGACAGATGTCAGACAGAGCGCGCCAAGACCGGACCACAGACAACATTTTCGTGTTGATGAAATCGATTCATCTTTAATAAATGTGATAGCGAGTTAGCAGGAAGTGCAAACTACAAGTACTAAATGAGGACGAGATTACGGAGCATAATTATCACTTGCTGTGCGGTGAAGTAAAACATTGTCAGGAAATCAGCATACCTGGCACCCAGTGCATTAAGACTGACACCAGGCGTACGAACCACATCTTATCATAGAAATATTATTATGTAAGTAGGAATAGTTATCATATCGCTTTTCGTCTCTCAATGTACTTAATTATCTAATAGGTTAAAAACTCATTACAGATAACTACTATTTTATAACATCGATTTGACTATCTAGGGCAGTAGAATAGAATAGTTCAAGGAGGTCGTATTGATAGTGTTTGTCGAGAAAAACAAAATATACTTTAACATGAAGGTTGTAATAACCCTGTGTATTTTTACTGTGATTGCTTTGTCAGCTAGTAAACCAAAGTCAAGAGGCTGTATCTACATTGAAGGACGATGTAAGTAAGTGTATTAAAAAAAAAATTCTCGCAGATAATTTAATATTAAATAACTGTAATTGTTATGTAACACGAACCAGCGTGCAAGAACATTTTTCAACAAATTCTGACAACATTTTTTTCGACTGCGACAAATCCAAATCATAACGAAAATCGATCCTGAAAATTTGTATGAAAAACCGTCAGTTTTAAAGTTAGGTTCTTAAAATTTTGTGTTTAATTAATTTATACGTGTCTCAGCGTTTTTGATAATTCCACCCCCAAAGAGTTAAAAAAGGGGATAAAGTTGTGTCTGGGAAGTCTTTAACTTTCTTTGTAACGTTACATACCGTTAAGTGTCATTTTCTTCCATAACATGATAGAAAAATAAAAAGTACTAAAGGTCTAGTAACAATTTGATATACAACCTGGGACTCCTAACTAGCTCCAGTAGTTAATTAAAAAGAAAACCTAGGCCTGTCATGAGCTCGTCCGGCCCTGGTGCAAGCCATGGTCCGGAGCGAGACGGAATGGGACGCCGTCACCTCCTTCTGCGAAGCAGTAATTTTAGAGAAGGAGGTGGCGGAACGTGAGAGGGAGAGAACCTCTCAACGTCCCGGCCGCCGTGGGAGACGCCCCGGGCGTCGGGGGCCACCACCACGTGGCCCCCGGCCACCGTAGGCACGGGCCTGTGGACGGTGAGCTATGGGCTAGCTCGCCGTCCGTCCGTCTCATGACGACAGGCCGTGTCGACGGCGCGTTCGTGTTCCACGCGCGCCTCAAAGAGAGTCAGCAAAAAGAAGGGGTCCGTAAGGACCGATGCCTGCCGGGGTTGCGGGACTGTTCGAAAGAGATACCGTGGCCCCGGAACACAAAGGGCGATGAAGGAACATGGATGGGTTTTAGTCAGTAAAAGTCTGACACTCCCTCCTGCTCCGCTCAGAGCGGGAGGAGTTATTTGATGATTTCCCATCCGACAAAAAAAAAAAAGAAAAAAAAGGCCTGTCATGAGCTGACATCAAAGAGTATAGTAACTAATATAGGCTGACATTTAAAAAATAAACAAACATTCAAGAGTGACCAAAATCTACAGATAAACATAAAAAACATGAATTACAAGGTAAAAGGTATGCTATGCCTCCAGGTAATGAGCATGAAGCTACCTGAAAGTTCTCACAACTTAGGTAGTATTTTTAATGTACCTAAGCTGTATATAAATCAGTTAGGTAATGTAAAATTAACGGTTAAAACATTTCATGATCAAATCTGCATTACGTGTGTAACATACATGGAGGAAGTAAATAGGAAGTATGTGTAATCACTAGACCCAAAAATCAAAATCAAAGCATTTATTTCAAGTAGGTCAGTTACAGGCACTTTTGAATTGTCGAAACAAAGATGAAAATTAAATGTAGCTACAGTCCCAGTCACAAGACATAAAAACTGTGAAAGTACTGTAGTTGCCCCTTAAGAAAAAGGCGTGAATATATAATTGTACCTACATAATTATGTATGAAGCTATATAAGACAGATAACATCACCTACATAATCAGTATATTTACTGAACCTTAGCTATAACCACCTATTTTTGAAGTAATCAGTGAATAAGTTTTACAATGAAGGTTTTAATCGCGTGTGTGTGTGTATTGACAATCGTTGCTCTGTCGTATGGTGCCCCATATAACGGAGGCTGCTACTATGATGAGAGGGGATTATGTGAGTGTGTTTAATTAATAAAAGCCGCACGGATCCGTCTTCAGGTTAAGCCGTGCTTGCCTTGGTTGGTCCGTGGATGGGTGACCACAACAGAGGCGAAAGAGGCATTGTGAGAAAGCGACATTTTGAGAAGGAGTCATTCTACGAGAGCGACATTATGAGAAAGAGACATTTTACTACCAGTAGACATTTTGCGAAAGAGACATTTGCGCCTGAGCCCATTACAAACAGAGTTTCCTCCGCGCCTCGGAATGCACGTTAAGCCGTTGGTCCCGGCTGTCAATTGTAGATCTTTGACAGTCCTGTCGTTACAGGTAGTCAGTGACCGGAAAGTCCGACAACTAGTCTTATCAAGGGATTTCGTATACCCTCTGAGTTGTAGTCGCTCCATGAAAAATACTGGGACTCAGCTGCATTCGGTTAGACTGGAAGCCGACCTCAACAGTTGGGAAAAGGCAGTAAGATTATGATCTATAAATAGCCGTCTAGAGGCTTTTCTTATGGACACTATTATCTTACTAATGTATGTATATCCTATACAGGCTGTAAACAGTCAGATAATGGTCTATACCTATGCCAAATTTCATGCAAATCCGTTAAGACTTAAATAGTGTAACAGCCTATAGACAAAATTACTTCCGTATTTATAACTAGCTTCTGCCCGCGACTTCGTACGCGGATCCTGTTGCTTATGCCAGCGACAACGGGGTCGTCAAAATCGAAGATCTGAAACGTCTGATGTCGAATTTTAAGAGCCCCGGGACGGGAATACAACGGGATGCGCGAGACGATTCGAGACGTTCCAGATCTTTCATTTTTGTAAGTCAACAGGAAATGCCCATCAGACTAAACATTTTTATAAGTCAACAGGAAATGCCCATCAGACCAAACAACACTTGCTAAGACGTCATTCCTATGTGTTATGGTGTAGCTGGGCTCTTGGAGTTCCACAACAGGTGTTCCAGATCTTCGATTTTTATAAGTCAACAGAGAGTGCTCATCAGATTGAACAACTTTTGCTAAAACGTCATTCCTATATATTATGTAAGTGTAGCTGGGCTCTTGGAGTTCCACATCAGGTGTTCCAGATCTTCAAATTTATTCTCTCAGCAGAAAATGCCCATCACGTGGAACAATTTTTGCTATGGTACCATTTTTGTATCTCTTATAGTTCAGCTGGTCTGTTGTGGTTCTGCATCAGGTGTTCAAGTTTCCAAGATAAATTATAGCCTATATCTTGCCTAGACTTAATACCTATACAACAACAAAAAAATCATTCAAATCCGTCCAGCAGTTCCGAAGATTAGCGTGTACAAACAAACAGACAAACAGACAAACAGACAAACAGACAAACAGACAGACTTTTTTTTTTGGATTCGTGCTCTATTACTGTTTCTAAACCCCCCTCAATTATTTATTTTTTAATATATTCAATGTACAGACACAGTTTTTCTACTGTTTTATTATATGTATAGAAGATATTATCTCTCAGTATGGTTACGATTCTCGTAAAAATATCATAGAACGCAAACTTGTTTTGGTTATATTTACGTATAGATAGGTCATATTTATTTTCGTCATTCTGCGAATCATTTAGTTTATTTTATTTTTGTGTACTACGTTGATGACTATTTACATTATCTTCTCTTTAAAAAAAAAAAAAAAACTCATTAATAACTTGGCAGCACGCCTATGAACCTCAGGGTTAGACAGAGGTGTAGCTCCGTAGAAAACCCAGATTTCGTCGTCTGAACTCCCAAAAAAATATCTCCTTAGTATACGCAAAATCAGCTTACACTGATCCTACCGGTGGGACACAGGCCTCCTCTCTATGAGGGGTAATTGGCACGATTGAGATATTGTTATTTTTTTATAGCTACAACTTTATGTGCTATTAAATAATATTACCCTTTATTTTTTACCGGTACTAATAATTCATGTAATTGTTGATTACAATCACTATCACTATCACTACTTAATATAAAAAAAAACTTTTTTGCAAAAAATAAAACCTACTTCAAAAAACACAAAACAGTGAAAAATTACTTTAGCTTCCGAAGTTGGTGACCTTTCTTTGATTGATTTAGTTTTTTTGTCATCCATCGGGATCTTCATTTTTTTTTCTAATGACAAACGATAATGGCTTATTTGTTTTATTTCGTACGAAGAGATATTAGGGAAAGAGCAATGACCGCTATTGCGATCTTAACCGGCACTTACTATAGTATGTTTACGGCTATTTAATTATGTGTTAGTATATATTACCTCTTTTTAGTATATATTAATGACCTACCCCATCTATTTAACAACCATCCGCATATGGTGTTGTTTGCTGACGATACTTCTTTAATATTTAAAATAAACAGACGTGCCACTAATCTTGATGACGTAAATAACGCCCTACTGCAGGTCCACGATTGGTTTACCGCTAATAATTTAGTACTAAATGGGAAAAAAACTAAATGCATTAGATTTGCTCTACCAAATGTCAAAAGTAGTGATTGTGACATAATATTGAATCAAGAGAAACTAGAATTTGTCGATAAAACGGTTTTCTTGGGAATCACGCTCGACTCAAGGTTACAATGGGGTCCTCATCTAACATCTCTTGCAGGACGGCTAAGCTCAGCATCATATGCTGTTAGAAAAATCCGTCAATTTACTGATGTTGATACCGCGAGGCTGGTCTATTTTAGTTATTTTCATAGTATTATGTCATACGGTATTTTACTATGGGGACGGGCTGCAGACATCGAGTCTATATTTATTCTGCAGAAAAGAGCCATCAGAGCCATTTATGAATTACGTAGACGCGATTCTCTAAGAGAACTGTTTAAGGAAATTAATATCATGACAGTACCTTGTCAATACATCTATGAAAACATCATGTACGTTAGAAAAAATCGGCATTTATTCAGTAAGAGAGGGGACAGACACCACTATAACACTAGAAATAGGGACCAACTAGTTCAGCCAGGTTTCAGGCTTGCTAAAGTGGATTCATCTTTCATGGGGTACTGTTTGAAATGTTACAATAAAATACCTCCCCACATTCTTCAACTGAATGAGACGAAATTTAAATCTTGTATAAAACGCACACTATGTAGGCAAGCATATTATAAGTTGGGGGATTACATTGATGATAAAAATGCTTGGCTAAATGCTGGTCCTGCTCCACAACCATAGGTGGGGGGGAGGGGGGCAAACTAATTGTTTGTACTGGACGGGCATTATTTGAGTCCATCGACACGTAAAGAAGAAGATGAAGAATTGATTCCCATGTTAATGTATTGTGGAAGCTGCAGAAGATTGTAAAAATATACTTGCATTGTATAGATTCCAGTTCTTAGTATTATATAATTGCATAGCACATGTGTGAGTACTTTGTACTGTTCAGCCACCATTTACATTTATTTATCTTTCATTGACTTGAATATGCCTTGGTGACTGAGAGAATGTCATGCTCACTTAAATGTCTCGCTGACGGTGGCGGGTGTGTCGGGTCATTTAGTTCCCTTCAATATGGTTGAGTTGAATGGCGCCGGTACATGCGTCATGTCTGTGAACGGGCGCTGTCAGTTGGGACTGGTCATCTCTTAGCTGCCAAGGTTCATTTTAATTACTTTATTCATACATTTTTAATCTAATCTTTCACTCTGGATGCTCTTAGTGTGCACGTCTTTCTACATCGTTCTCACATTTATGTATAATCTCAAAATTAATGATGTAACCAAGATTTTGTAACAATATTTTGATTTTAAAAGAGTGTCCATGGAGTTTCTTGCCCATTCTTCTCCATAGAGATCTACGCTAGGGAATGGGCAACTACAGTACTTTCTCAAGTTATTATGCCTTGTGACTGGGACTGTAGCTTTGATTTTCTTTTTTGTATTTTTGACTTTCAAAAGTGCCGTAATGGTCTAATTGAAATAAATGCTTTGAGTTTGAGTTTGAGTTTGTGAAAACATGTCTTATCGAACTAACGTCAACGTAAAAGCCAGCTCTTGGGTCACGGGAAGTGTGAAGTAGAAAAATAATATTATAAGGAACAACTAAATATTAGATATAATAATTTTGTTTGCAACATAATCTGGACTTATCTTTTCAAGTTTATCAGGGGGTTACTTAGACATCGATATCTATATTTATTTGTATACTTAGTATCCACGAGTAAGATAAAAATGCTCGCGACTTCGCCTGCGTTTTTGTTTACGCAATATCTTTTACAAAAGATAGCCTTTGTGTTATTCGCTCGGATCATACCGTAGTTCATAGAATACAGCCGAAAGCGTAGGTATATATTATGCTGTAATTATGTAGGTGCTGATTAATATTGTGTTGTGGCACCGAGTTGCCGTGTCTGGCAATCATCATCATCATAATTTCAACCGAAAGACGTCCACTGCTGGACATAGGCCTCCCCCAAGTGTCGCCACATTGACCGGTCCCGTGCGACTCGCATCCAGCGGATTCCTGCAACCTTCACCAGTTCATCGGTCCACCTAGTGGGAGGCCTTCCGACGCAGCGTCTTCCGGCTATACCACTGTTAAACCCACGATGGTTTGTGTGGTATGTTTAAGTTGTGTAAAATAAACACAACAAAAAAAAACAGACAGACAGTTGTGTAAAATAAACAGTGTTTATTGATTAATAAAAACTAAAAAAAAGGTATAAATAAACTTATTACTGTACAGGTTCATAAAAAAATCGTTCAGTAGTTTATGCATCAAAGACTAACAAACATTAATTCCTACATCCATCCTAAGAAGTAGTAAGTCCGTAAGAAGTACTCGTAAGATCTTGAACACATAATTATTAATTATCAGATCTATGAACGTGAACGAGGAAAAACGAGTAAATAAGGATCATGGCAGGTGGCGTTCTGTGGTTTCTGAAGACACCCTTTATTTATTTGTTTTTTTCGGATGGGAAATCATCAAATGACTCCTCCCTCCCTGGGCGTGGGCGGAGCAGGAGGGAGTGTCAGACTTTTACTGACTAAAACCCATCCATGTTCCTTCATCGCCCTCTGTGTTCCGGGGCCACGGTATCTCTTTCGAACGGTCCCGCAACCCCGGGCTGAAGATCCCCTGGGACGGAGGCCTAAGGTTATGCATATATGTACTATTTATGTACCTATAAATAATGAACATCACACGATTCTAACCGACCTTGATCGTGGACAAGTTTGTAACTGGAATGTGTGATTTATGACACCAGTATCTTTTTTTACGTTTTCACGAATACTAGATGGCACCTAAATATTATTTTGGTCTTCAACTTAAGGGCTATATATCCCTCAAATGGCTTAGCATGATCCTGCGTTACGCCTAAAATACTGCAGCATTAAATTTGAAATAAAAATATAATATATAGTCGTTAGGTAGTCAGAGGCCCAAAAAGTCTGACAACCAGTCTTACCATGGGGTATCATATTACCCGGTACTAACTGGGTTGTGGAGGTCAGATAGGCAGTCGCTCCATGTAAAATACTGGTATTCAGCTGCATCCGGTAAAACTGGAAGCCGACCCCAACATAGTTGGGAAAAGGCTAGGCAGATGATGAAATATATGGTAAAGTTAAGGATTAATGCTAAGTCCTATGTGTGACGAAAACACGATTCCATAAACTTTTTTCGATAGAAAAAAAAACTCCAAAATTACCTCCAAATCGAACAATAAACCGCTGGTATTCAAAAAGTACTTCAAATTAGATCATGAAACTTTGCATACTAACTCAACTAACTATAAAGCAGGTCTTATGTGTTTTATTGTTTTAGTCCAATCAATAGATTTTTTGTAAATCACAAAAAAACACTCATTTCGCACTATTCGGCCGCAGTGACTGACGTAACAACCGCTTTGTAGTGCAAGCTGATTAGAACTTTATACTAACAGTATTTCAAACGAAGTTTGAACCACCACAAATAGAGTTGCTAATTTTAGGGTTAGAAGGGCCTTAAGGTGTTGCTTAGACAGCTAGCTGCAAGGGCATGTAAACAGGTCTATAGACACTAGGCAGGTATCCACAATCAATAAATAAATGTCTACAGATCTCTCAGAAATGGTACGAAATGAAGTGGTACGAAAATTTTAGGTTTTTTTCTTCATGGGTGTCGTTTTCGTGGTTTTTGGGGTCGCTGATAAGGAAAATCAGGTAAAAAAAATATCCAAGAATGCCAACGAAAATTTTCGTTTTTTTTCTTCATGGGTGTCGTTTTCGTGGTTTTTGGGGTCGTTGTTTGTTTCATTACATTAGTACTGTTTTCTCGCAAATGTGTTGAAAAACATTGTATGACACACGTGCAGAAATTGGTATTTACAAACTCGTGACTATGGTAAGCCCTCGATTTCGTCTCGGGCTTACAGTCGTCTACTCGTTTGTAAAAACCAACTAACCGCCCTAGTATCATAAATAACTAGAATTTCTTTGTTTGCATTACATAATGTGGTAACTTAAAATTAAATGAGACCATTATGGACCCTGACGGGCGCAGCGAAATATATGAGAGAGAAAGCTGTGAAAACTATTACGAGCAACACTATTGACTGGTGAAATAATACAATACTCGTTTCTGTAAATAAAAATGGGTTCAATTCTCGGATTCAGCTAAGAATAAATAAAAATAACATGAAAAAGTTTTAATTGCCTCCAAAATCGAATTTTACGTTCTTTTGACCACTTTGCTATTTCTTATACCTATTGTATAGTTACAGAATGTGCTTTCAGTGTAAAACTATGCATATTAGTCCCATCTTAATTTATAATTTTTAATTATGGCTAAAAGTCAGCTTTCTATTATATTACTTTCTAATAAAAGTTAAAATAAGGCATACATTCCGGCCATTAGCTTTCCATAAACTACTGTAGATTTTCCAAAGAAATTTAACTCAAATCTATTCGGTGCCACTATTACATTAATTCATGGTCAATACCTTAAGTTATGCAGGTCAAGTTTCATATTATTATCATGGTTTTCCACCCCGACTTATGGTACAAACAAAGGCTCATATTAGTCATTTAATGGATCATTGTGAGCTTACCTAACAACTGTTTACATACCGTGTTGGTTAAGCTTGAGGTGAGTGGAGGTATAGGGAAGTTTATGCAGTTACTCATCAAGTGGAAGTGTTGAGTAGACAAAGGTGTGGAAAAGAAAGGTATAATGTTTGTAATTGTGGTTTAGCTGGATAAAAAGCCGTGTGGTATCCGGCAGAGTAGAATAGAATCAACCCATTACACTCACGGGTGTCGTATAAGGCGACTAATGTCTGAGGCAGAACACCTTGCGCCTCCGTAGACCAGAGAATGTGCAGCAGCGTTTTCTGTTAGTCTGTCATCACTGCGATCTCCAATCCGCCTGCCAAGCGTGGAGATTACGGCAAATTCCTCCCATCATGGGAGAGGCAGCCATGTCCAGCAGTGGACATTATGGGCTGTTGTTGTTGGATAAAAAACCTTCTCCTAATCTTCGGTTCCAATAGTATCTGACTTTCAAACATTGAGATCAGATAGGACAACATTGAGGCCTGATTTTCCGAGTTTTTTGGAATATTTAAATTCCAAAAAACTCGTTGCTCTACAGTATGAATTTCTCCTGTATCGTGAGTTACAAACATTTAACTTCACGTATACAAACAGCCAACCCGGAACAACTACCTGTATAGGCCTATTATACTTATCTTTCTGATATCCAGTGACTATCAAGCTTTGGTTGTACACCGAACTTTGATGACAACTGATAATGTCATATTGGTATTACGTATCACACTGAGTGGATATCACTTTACGGTGACTAACAGCCCAGGTACGGTGTAACGTTTTTCACGAAAGCCACTTCAAACTCAGTTGTCATCAATTTGTTGTCCACTATGCTTACATAATCGAAATAATATAAGTTTTGATACGAAAGCGTCTGTCAAAATGAGTTACGGTGACTATCAGCAACGATGACAACCAATGACGTCATATTTGATCGCGACTGGTCATACATAATACGAAACTAATATTTTGACAGTTAATTGATGGACACTGAGCCCGGATCTAACTGTGTGGGACCAGTTTACTAAACACCCCCAGTGAGCATCATTTCGAGCTGTCAACAGAGATACGTGATAGCCCTACAGGTCATACCAATATTTGTTCTTTGCGGGGATTGAACCCGTGACATGCGGTGTAGCAGCCAATCGCTTAGCCACAGCACCAACCGTGCCATCAAAAATTATAAGGGGTCGTGGGTCAAACTCATGCAGGCACTTTAATTTAAGAATTTATTTCATCGACGTTACTATTGAAAAAACAAACTTGAATGTCTTAGAACTTAAAAAATCGAATATAAGAGACATCTATCAACCCACACTGTCCCCAGCAGTGGGAACATTATAAACTGATTATTTTTTAAATTACATAACAGAACTTCACGCCTGTAATCCCCGAAATGTAGGCAGAGGTATACCTAATAGTACACACACATGTCAGTCAAGTCCCATGTAATAACGGAAAGACTATCGTCGTCATTTAGAAGATGACGGTCATTAGAAGTTCGCTATTTGATACTACATTAATTAAAATAAAGGGTGTAAGAATCCTCTTAACGAAGCCGAAAGGCACTTTTCTCCCCATCATTGCAATCATATTTTTGTTCTACACCATACCTGGGAACCTTCTAGTTACGGAGATATTAGGGGTCAAAGGTCCAACTTTTCAACAAGTTTTTTTTATAACAAGTTTTTATTGTAATATTTTTACTTTAAACACCTCCACGACCCCCGTACTATTCAATCCATCCACCAGCACAATGTTTTGAGTGTGTTACATTGAGTTCTACCACAATAACTGATTATTCACCCCAAAAAGAAAGTCCTTTCCCAGCAATCATTTTTGCGTAAAGTTACTTTGATGTACAGAATGCTTGGTTGACGGCTTCGTGATGAGATTGTTTGCACTATGTATAATCATTATTATCTTTAAAATGATTTCCGCAGTGTAATATCCAGATTTACTTCTTGGAAACTCTATTGACATTATTATGGAACTTATCATAAAACGTAGAAAAATATGGTCAAGCAATTAAAATGTCATTTCTTAATTAATTGCCTTAATTGTGAAGCTAAGTTTGAAGTAATTAAAGACGAGTGTCATTATTTTTAATTATCTTATATCACTAACGAGATTTGTATCGATCAGCTGGGTCATTTGAATTATGTATGTAGATTTGATATTGCTACCAAAACAACTATGGTGATAATAGCTTTAATTGGTTTTGCAAAGAGCTCATTATTGGAATGTTGGCTTATTGTTTGCAAGCGCTATTGCTAAGCAATAAGGTCCTGGGTTAAATTTCGGGGTTTGGCAAAGTCTTATTTATTAATTGGAGTAGCAGCCCGGACTATTCTTTGCAACCGTTTGACGGCAATTGGCACCCCCACTATTAAATATAACTCAAACATTACTGTTGATAATATAATGTATTAAAGGTACACCTCTGCATAGCTTTCAGCGATTACAGGCTTGACGTTATGTGAAATTCGCCAACAAACACACGTTCTAATTATATTCGTAACAAGAACAATACGAAAATTTAGTTCAACTGATTAAAACAGCCAACGGGATGCACTAAAACATTTTAAAATGAATTCAGTGTGATCACCAACTTTAGATAAAACAAATTTAAATGCATGGACAACTATGTGCTCAGTGATTATAGTTCGTATATAGTTTGTGTAGTCAATATATAGTTTTATTAACATACAGTATTTCAACTTGAAACAAAATTAGTCGGAATCGGCTCAAATAATTATGATATTTTATGATCATGATGATAATGGAACCTAACATACATATTCACGAAATGTCATTCAAACCGGTTTTTTTTTAACTTTTTTAATACCCTGGTATGTGTCCCACTGCTGGGAAAAGGCCTCTCCTTTTCAAATCGGTTGGGTAGTTTTAAAGATTAGCGTGTACTAATAGATTGACACTTGATTTTTACAAATTAAGTAGAGTTTAGTTGACAATCCTATCCCGGTGATAGGATTGTAAACTAAACTCTAACTAATTTGTTTACTTTTTCTTATTTCACAAAAAGTTGAAAAAAAAAGCTTTGGTTTACTAGTTATCTTTACACTGTGACTGTAGCCAATGCAATTTGTAAATCGCAATTATTGTTCTAAACGAACCGGTAGACAAATAAATTGACAATGAATTGAAGAACATTATACTAATTACATCTAGTGTAAATAGCGCTAGTTTTAACATGTTGGGCTATTTTGATTGAATAAATAAGCTTAATTTTGGTAAAGGGTTCAAATACTTCATCGTCACAGTTATCGCTGATCAAATGTCTGCCCTCTGCCCTAGAAAGCCTCATTCCAGCAAGACGATGGTTTCCTCCGTGCCTTGGAAAGCACGTTAAGCTGTTAGTCCCGGCTGTCATTTGTAAATCTTTGACAGTCCAGATAGTGAGTGGCCTAAAAGTCTGACAACCAGTCTTACCAAGGAGTATCTTATACCTAGATACTAACTAGGTTGTAGAGATCAGTAGTCGCTCCATGTAAAATACTGGTATTCAACAGCATCCGATTAGACTGGGAGTCGATCCCAATATACTTGGGAAAAGGCGGATGATGATAATGATACTGGTTGGTGGTTATGGATATGGCTCCTGGTCCTCAGGTCTCTCACAATAACCAGGTCCTTCCTCAATTCTTAACGGTATTTCTGATTGTTTCAGGCTACAAGCAATGCGAGGAAGGCACCCACTCATACACCACCGGCTGTGGCTATCTGACTCCTGAAGCAAGCTGTGACAACCCCAAACCTGTAACTGATACACGTTCAGAAATCTGTGACTACTCTAACTGCTACTGCGATGAACCTACCGTCAGGGATTCCGTCAGTGGAAAATGTGTCAAGCTTGAGCAGTGTCCTCCCAAGAAAGAGACGAAAGAGTAAAATGTAACGGTTTTTAAGGCTGTTCTGTTGACGAATGTTACAAAGATGCCATATTTTTTAATCTAAGTTTTGTAATTAAATTGCGTTTGTGATACAAATTGAAGTCTGTTGTTGTTTATTTCAATGTTCTGTTATCAATATCATCTGCTAGTGTTTACTCAACTACATAAGTTGGGGTCGGCTTGTAGCCTAGCCAGTACTATAACAGGGACTGTCTATATCACCTGCTCAATCCAGTAACGTATAGACTGTCTGTCAGACTTTTTCTATTATTTATACTAATATTATAAAGAAGTAAAATTTGTTTGTTAGTTGATTATTTTGGCAATTTTTCGGGCTACGTCGGTAACCTTGGTTTTCTTACGGATGTCTTCATTTCTGATTCGATCGCGCAAGGAAACTCCGAGCATAGCCCTCTCCATTGCCCTTTGGTTGACTTTAAGCCTTCTGATGAGGCCCATTGTGAACGACCACGTTTCCGTCCCGTATGTAATCACTGGCACCACACACTGGTCATAGATTTTCGTCTTGAGACACTGCGGTAACTTGGACGAGAAGATACCGTGCTACTTCCCGAACGCTGCTCAGCCGAGTCGGATTCGACGATTGACCTCTTTCTCGAAGTTAGACCTACCTAACTGGATCGTTTGTCCCAGGTACACACAATCGTCTACAACTTCGAGTGTAGAGTCTCCGATATTGATAGGAGTGGGTGTGACATGGGCATTCAACATGATCTTGGTTTTGTATGCAGAGTGCTATATTGTAGTACAAAATGACATGACTAAAATAAATTTTAAGGTGAAACTCCTGGCTACTAGGTTGTGTCTAACTATGCAAGTACGCTCAAGTACTATCTCGTTAGCCAGCCGAGAACACCCGGAGATAATGCGATGAATTACTTCGCCTGAACGGTAGCTTGCCCGACTTATGTCATCCGTGCCGTCCTTCACAATAAATATCTGGTAGTTATTCGTCATCATAACTTCATCCATAATTGCTCAGACAAAACCTTCAGTTTCTCTGAAGAGGTCCCCGGAACGTAGCCAGGCTACGGATGCTGATAGGTCTTCATCGGGCCCATGCATGGCCCAGAAAAAGCGTCCGTGAAACCCTTTACTCTGCCATACCTCCCTGCGGTCGTTAGTGTCTAGAACTGGTGGTTTGCACCGGTTCTATTTAGCCAAGGAGAGCGGGGTGAGGCAGCCGGGACCAAGTTACCCATAACCACGCAACTAGGACAGTATCAGCAGGTTTGACGTACCTAGAATAAGAAATTATTTTGGAGACCGTACGCTTGATTGCCTGCTGACATAAGAAGTCCGAAAATAAAAGGCGAATTCGTCAAATTTCAAATTCAACTTAAGCAGTTCTTTCTTAAGAGTGTAAACCATCTTCTTAGGAAAGTGGTTTACAGATTTTTGAGTGAGAGCAAATAGGTAAGTAGTTAAGTAAGTAGTTATTATAATAGATTTATGTTTAATTACTGTAGGTAATTAAAGTAGTTATTCCGTTCCGATATCATGTAATCGTGTTCAATTCCCACAGACAAACTGTGACAACGGTTTTGTGGGGCATTGTCATATATTTAAGACTTGTAAACTTTCATTTAATAAATAAATAATTTAAAAAAAATACTGCTTAACGTTCTTTCCCAGGCACGGACGAAACTTGGTATGTAATGGGTGGTCACCCATCCACAGACCAACCTAGGCAAGCACGGCTTAGCCTAAAGATCGACACGAGCGGCTGTTATTATTTAGCTACGAGCTCCTATCAACATATTTAAACCTATACTTACAATGTCACTTACGGGTTATCTTTCGTGATTATTGTTTATTTTTAGTTAACCCAGGATCATGGTGCTTGCAACAGCGTCGAAATATCAGGAGCTCAAAAATAAACAATAATCACGGAAGATATCCCGTGCTTGCCTAGGTTGGTCTGTGGATGGGTGACCACCCATTACATACCGAGTTTCCTCCGTGCCTCGGAAACCACGTTAAGCAGTTGGTCCCGGCTGTCATTTGTGATCTTTGACTGTCGTTACAGGTAGTCAGTGGCCTAAAAAGTCTGACAACCAGTCTTACCAAGGGGTATCGTATTACCCAGTAGTAACTGGGTTGTGGAGGTCAGATAGGCAGTCGCTCCATGTAAAAAACTGGTATTCAGCTGCATCCGGTTAGACTGGAAGCCGACCCCAATAAAAAACTTGGGAAAAGGCTAGGCAGATGATGAATCACGGAAGATATCCCATAAGTTATAATGTTCTTCGTATAGTTATGAACCGTGAAAGCTTATAACAATATTTAAAGAATCATCTGAAAAACGGTTACATCATAAGATCTTATCATATTAGGTATGTACATTTATGTACTTATCGTACCGGTTTTTGTGAAGCAAAGCAAGTATGTATTTGTTTATAAACTATAATGGTCATCGGAGCTATATAAGACGACCTTTTTCGTCTAGACAGGCAGTGCAATATTATAACATAAGCGAATAGCCCGTGTTTCTTGAGCAATAAAAAGTATTTTAGTTATCATGAAGGTTTTAGTCGTTTTGTGTGTTTTGGGGCTTGTTGCCTTGTCGGCTGCTGGGCCTCAGAGATCGAAAAGGTGTATCTACATTGAGGGGCAATGTAAGTGTATAAAATGATTTTTTTAACTTAAACATAACATAATATCGTGCCTCTACGTATTCCCAAAAGGGGTACAGACAGAGAGTGTACCATGGTAAACATAGTTTTAGCCAGTTTTGTTAAAGTGCTATATAGAAGAGGGCGAGCCTATTGCCATCAATCAGGCAAATTAAAAAAACAAAAAACTTATATCTTGATGTTTCTGGCTTGTTTTTCTGAGATAGTGTTGTTTTATTTCGTAGGATACTGCAACTATCAATTTTATTATATAAAACAAATTGAAATGCTTGGGCTATTGTACAATCGCGTGCACAGTAAATAAATATATTAGTATTAGCATTCAGTACTTCAACTCGAAACGAAAATAGTCGGAATCGGCTCAAAATCACATGCAATGCGTTTACACAAATTCATGCAAGCATGCATGCATCAGGTACCAATCATCCAATAAGTTAGCACACACTGTCGTATCGAGACAAGTAGTTAAGGGTTTGCATAACTAACTAGTTAGATTATATGGTAGATTAGTTATCCAAACCCATAACCACTTGTAGACCACCTAGATAGACGTACAGATGGATGAACGGACAGCAGAGGCTTCTCTGCTGTCATGGGCGGCTTAAAAACTTTGATACCAGGTTAGGTACTAACCACACGACAAAGAAAGAAAGAACTTACTATGATAGTTGGTGCCAAAGCCAAAACGCTTGGAAAAAAAAACATTGTGTCACGTCACATACTCTCGTTGACTGACACTTTAACTTGCTTAACCTTCCGAATATAACCTAGTCTTCTCGCGCTTTGTTAAAATCTGTTTTTTTAGGTTCCGTTCCTTGCATTATCATACTAACTTCTAGCGCCATCTATCCAGCGACTAGGAAAGAGCTAAAAAGAAAATCCCTCATTCTGCCACCAAAATGAGGAAATCGATTAAAAACGTTTCGTCTTTCTATACGCTGCCTTTCAAAAGGATTGTCATTAGTTTTTTGGTAGCGTCAATCCAACAAATCATTGACTTTTCACAGTCATCGCTGGTAGAACCGATTCATTCATTCTATAGATACCTAGAAACCCTCTTCTTAATGTGCCAATGCCGATGGTACTATAGTTTCCTCCACGCCTCGGAAAACACGTAAAGCCGTTGGTCCCGGCTGTCATTTGTAAATCTTTACAGTCGTTACACCCAAAAGTCTGACAACCAGTCTTATCAAGGGATATTGTATTAACCAGTACTAACTAGGTTGTAGATCAGTAGTCGCTCCATGTAAAATACTGGTATTCAACAGCATCCGACTAGACTGGGAGTCGATCCCAACATACTTGGGAAAAGGCGGATGATGATATTGGTTTGTGGTTATGGATCAGTCAGGTCTGTCATAGGCTTTGTAGATTCCCAGATGCTTTTTAACTTTTGTTAAATATTTTTCTGTTTTACGTTTTTTGTATAGTAAGCAACGACTTATTGTCGGGCCTACGCTGTCCCCTCATACTTACGTACTAATGCTGTAACAAAAAAAAAAAAAAATTACACCTTCCTGTAAAAATGTTGTTTACATAACAATTAGGCCTTAAGAGCCTATACTACCTCAAATTAGCAACTCTATTTGTGGTGGTTCAAACTTCGTTTGAAATACTGTTAGAATAAAGTTCTAATCAGCTTGCACTACAAAGTGGTTGTTACGTCAGTCACTGCGGCCGAATAGTGCGAAATGAGTGGTTTTTATTCTTTATAAAATCAAATTTTCGTCTTTTGGAAAAAATAAAAAATATAAGACCTGCTTTATAGTTAGTATGCAAAGTTTCATGATCTAATTTGAAGTACTTTTTGAATACCAGCGGTTTATTGTTCGATTTGGAGGTAACTTTGGATTTTTTTCTATCGAGAAAATTTTATGGAATCGTGTTTTCGCCAAACATAGGACCTAACATTAATCGTCAACTTTAATATATATTTATTTCAAAATGAATGCTGCAGTATTTTAGGTGACCAACGACCAACGCGAACCGTGTACCTTTTTAGGGTTCTGTAGTCAACTAGGAACCCTTATAGTTTCGCCATGTCTGTCCGTCCGTCCTCGCTTAATCTCTGTGACCGTTAGCACTAGAAAGCTGAAATTTAGTACCAATATGTATATCAATCACGCCGACAAAGTGGTAAAATAAAAATTGGAAAAAAATGTTTTATTAGGGTAGCCCCCCTATATGTAAAGTGGGAAGTGTTTTTTTTTTTAATTTCAACCCTAACGTGTGATATATTGTTGGAAAGGTATTTAAAAATGAATAGGGGTTTTCGAAAATAATTTTTTGATAATGTCAATATTTTCGGAAATAATCGCTCCAAAATAAAAAACAATGTGTCCCCCCCCTCTAACTTTTGAACCATATGTTTAGAAAATATGAAAAGAATCTGAAAAGTAGAACTTCATAAGGAAATTCTAGGAAAATTATTTTGAACTTGATGGAAACAACAGTTTTTGTACAAAAAAGACAAAAAGTTGTACATAATAATTTCTGGACTAAGTTTGTAGTATATTCGTATATGGAAGCATTTTTACATAATGGATACCCACCTTTAAACTCATAAGTGGGAACACTTATTGTGCCGGACGGGAAACTACGGAACCCTACACTGAGCGTGGCCCGACACGCTCTTGGCCGGTTCTTTTTTTTATAGGTGCCCATCTATGTGAAATAAAACATTTTGATGTCACAATAACCAGGTTCCTTTCTCCATTATTTTTAATTGTTACAGGCTATGAGCTATGTGAGGAAGGCACCCACTCTTACACCACCGGCTGTGACTATCTGACTCCTGAAGCAAGCTGTGATAACCCCAAACCGGTAACTGATACACGAGGACAAGTCTGTGACTACTCTGCCTGCTACTGCAACGAACCAACCGTCAGGGATTCCATCAGTGGAAAATGTGTCAAGCCTGAGAAGTGTCCTCCCAAGAAAGAGAAGAAAGAGAAGGAAGAGAATAAAGAGAATAAAGAGAAGAAAGAGTAAAATGTAACAGTTTTTAAGGCTGATGAATGTTACGAAGATGCCATAATTTTTAATCTAAGTTTTGTAATTAAATTACGTTTGTGATACAAATTGGAGATTTATTTCAATGTTCTGTTATCAATATCATCTGCTAGTGTTTTCTCAACTACATAAGTTGGGGTCGGCTTCTAGACTTACAGGGGCCGTCTATCTTTTTTTTTATTTATTTTTTATTTATTTAGGTAACCAACAGCGAATACCTACAAAAAAAAATTACAAAATAAGCTTGTTGTAGTTATTATGGCCAATTATAGGTTTCTCTGTATAACTGGGATTATTATAACACATGCGAACGGATTAATGACAGATATTTCCTAAAATAAAATTACAAAACAATACAAAATAAATTACAAGTTAAATTTAGATTACTATTTTGAAAAATTTAAAACAAAAAAATTGAATAAAAGATAGTACAAGAAGAAGATTGGTTGCCTGTCATTAATCTCCGTTTATAATGTTTACTATTCGTTTTTTGAACGTCGGTTTCAAATAAATAAACTTCCGAGAATTCCAAGTTATACATTCGAGCAATGCGAGTCAGTACACAGTTCTTAGCATAGTTAGTGGAGTGCCTAGGACCTTACCTGCTACAATTCAGTAACGGATAGACTATCTGTCCGACATTTTATTATTTGTACTAATATTATAAAGATGTAAAATTTATTTGTAAGTTTATTAGTTCGTATGTAGGGGGTAATATCCGGAACGAATGATCAAATTCTAAAAATCTGTCACTGGCAGAAAGCTAAATTATTCTTGGATGCTGTAGGCTACAAATTATATTTATATCATGTATAACGTAGAACCGGAACCATTCCGATTTTTAAAAATCGTGACGTCAGCAGAGCTGACGTCACCATCTCCACCACTAGGCTCACTCATTGCAAAAATGAATACACACAAATTTATCCACACACGTAATCATAATCTTATTAACAGCAAAACACAATTAAAACAGCCTTAAAATCTAAATTAATAATTGAAATTGTACTCACAAGATCCACAAGATATTCTAGGCAAAACACAACTTGTCTTCACAAAATTCTCCATACAAATGTGGCCTCGCAACGGCTCGTCATTTCAATACTAAAAATGGCGTCGTCGTTGCGAAGTCATTACACATCTTTATTTTTACAAATTTCGGATAACATTGATTGAAAAATCAAACTATGATTTGTTAATTAGTTTTACTATTTTTAGTACTCGATTTTAACAAATGATTTCTCTATCGTTTAAAACATTTAACTGAATATTTTAAACGCGCGCCATATTTTTCGCTTGACACACAGTAGTTCAATCAACTATTTATTAAACAATAATCAAACAGAAATTATTTTAAAACTAACGCTTAACGCTTATTAATCAAGAAATGAATTTAGCAATAGATAACTCGTTTTTAAACCTTAGTTTAAATTAACCTTCGGTTATGGTTTGCTGTTACAATTAACTGCAAATCATAACACGGCTAGTAGCAAACTGACTACAATAATTAAATCTAAATTAATTTAAACCTATCCAGTCATATTTAACTGTTACATTTGAACTTATAGTTAATGTTTTCAAAGTTTACGTTAGCCTTGCGTCGACATGTATATTAGCAGAGCTATCACAAGTTTTGTGGACCAAGTCGCGGGTCAGGTGTTTAAAAGCTTTACACAAGGGGTTCGTTAACAAACAAAACTTTGTATCAGTTTTTTGTAATAGTAAAATACTGATACTGTTATCCTGCACCATCCCACTGCTGGCCAAACGGTTCTCCCCATGGTTTTCAGTTGTTTCAATACAAAGCCAAAGAGATCTGTAGGGCTAATTCCGTCCTGCCGGGGTTGCGGGACTGTTCGAAAGATATACCGTGGCCCCGGAACACAAAGGGCGATGAAGGAACATGGATGGGTTTTAGTCAGTAAAAGTCTGACACTCCCTCCTGCTCCGCCCAGAGCGGGAGGAGTTATTTGATGATTTCCCATTCGAAAAAAAAAAAAAGGTGTTTAATAAACAACGAAGTTGCCTATATTGTATTACCATGATTATAAAATGACATCACTAAAAAAAACTTTTGGGTGAAACTCCTGGCTACAAGGTTGTGTCTATATGCAAGTACTCTCCGAAGTGTCTCCGTTAGCCAGCCGTGAACACCCGGAGATTATACGACGAATTGATTCGCCTGGACGGTGATGGCATGCCCGACACCGTGCTGTCCTTTACAATACATCTCCGCTAGATATTCGTCATCATAACTTCATCCATAATTGCACATACAAAACCTTCGGTTTCTCCGAAGATGTCCTCGGAACGTAGCCGGACTACGGACGCTGATAGGTCTACATCGGGTCCATTCATGGCCCAGAAAAAAGCGGCCATGAAACTCATTACTCTGCCATACCTCCCTGCGGTCGTTAGTGTCTAGAACACCAGTTCGAGACGTTCTAAAGGCGCAAACCACCAGGTATGCGCCGGTTTTCTTTAGCCTAGGAGAGTGGGGTGCATAGTGGACATAATTATAACATACAGTATTTCAACTTGAAACAATACTAGTCAGAATCGGCTCAAATAATTATAATACGATCATGATGATAATGGAACCAAACATATACATTCACGAAATGTCATTCAAATCGTTTTTTTATTTTTATTAATACCCTGTTCTATGTCCCACTGCTGGGAAAGGCCTCCCCTTTTCAAATCAGTTAGGTAGTTTTAAAGATTAGCGTGTACTAACAGAGTAACACGTGATTTTTACAAATTAAGTAGAGTTTAGTTGACAATCCTATTACCGGTGTTTACTTTTTTCTAGTTCACAAAAAGGCCTAGTTGGTTTACTAGTTATCTTTACACTGTGACAGTAGCGAATGCAATTTGTAAATCGCAATTATTGTTCTAAACGAACCGGTAGACAAATAAATTGACAATGAATTGAAGAACATTATACACAAAGTTAATTACATCTAGTGTAAATAGCTGGTCGATTTTGGTTGAATAAATGAGCTTAATTTTGGCTATTTTGTTAAGGAGAAAAAGACCGATTGAATCTAGCAAATATGCTATTGGTGGCCCAGCGTAAACGTATGGCCATAGGTTAGACCAGGATAAGCACATATTTTATGTTTATTTCATCAGCAATGCTCATAAAACAGCGAAAGAATATACCTATATTGAGAGGAAATCATCATGTCCTGAAACCAAATAAGAGACTTAGGCATAATGGGCAAAGTGTGGATGTACCCACAATTCTGCAACCAATATGTATGAGGAAATCGCTTCAAAACCGTTTCATCTTTCTTTACGCTGCCTTTCAAAAGGATTGTCATGGTTTACTAATGTTTGCCATAGTTTAAAATGCAATAATTTTATATAACATAATTGTATTTACCATAATTTCATTAGAAATAACGCTTCAGTTGCCATAATAGTGAAATTACATAAAATCTTACTTAGATTACTCTTATGCATATTGACCTTTATGTACCTATTAATTGTCGCACTTATTGTAATTTTAGTCTTTAGTACTTATAAATTTATAAAACAATCAATTTGTATATTTTACATTTTAGTGAAGTATTTTTCTCTGTACGTAGACACAAAGTAAACGGGACCTGGATATTTATGTTATGCTTCATTGCAAAAATAATAGAATTTTGCAGAGAAGTTAGCCAAACTGTTTTTTTCTTACTTTGAATAGAACCATAATAATTATGTACCTAGCATATTTATAGATAAGTTATTTACTAGTTGTTTAAGGAATCTTAGATAATATTTATGTATACGCGCTTGAGTGAGTTACCTGAGATACAGGTTTATTCCTATTATTGTATACCTATAGTTTTTAAGGCCTCTTTGTAATATTTTTGTATTTCAATTATTTCAATAAACAATTTCAATTTCAATAATTTTCACTAATTTTATTGGGCATTACCTGACCGCGAACTTCGTACCGCCTAACAGTCGATTCTTTATTATTTTTTTCTTTTCAGGTAATTTTTCTCCGTAAGAACCATCTTCGTACTTCCAGGAAAATTATAAAAAAAGAATTAGGGAAATCGGTTCAGCTACTCTCGAGATTTGCGCTTAGCAACGCATTCAGCGATTCATTTTTATACCTATTATAGATAATATTATAGATAATCGATCAAGAGTCATAATAATTTTAATCAATAAATTTATTTTCTACTAGCTTCTACCCGTGACTTCGTACGTCTTCGACTAGGCTACGACTTCAAAAGTATGCCAAGTTATATTAGCTCTTAAAATTTTATGCAAATGGATAGGGAACCGTTACTTACCTACTGGGACGCCTTTCTGTACTGTTACTTATTGCTCTCACTCATGGTAAATTGGTGTTACTGTACTTATTCATCAAAGATCATCATCACAGAAGCGTAATACAACTATAAGTTCCGAGAAAAAACGTTGTGTCTGCCAAAAAATTCAAATTAAAGCAAGAAAACAAGATATATAATTATGATTCTTTTTCGATTTAAAACCGGCCAAATCAAGGAGACATCGTGAGTCGTCGCACAATGCGGACAGATGAATAGTCCCCAAATATTGTGATATTTGTGCCATCAAATACTCTTATATTAAACCTGGACTTGATCTGTGTCGTAGTGGAAGCTGAGAAGTATAACAATATATTGATATGTACAAAGTAGTGAGCCGTGTGGTATCCGGCAGAGTAGAATAGAACCAACCCATTACACTCACGGGTGTCGCATAAGGCGACTAATATCTGAGGCAGAACACCTTGCGCCTCTGCAGACCAGAGAACGGGCAGCAGCGTTTTCTGTTAGTCTTTCATCACTGCGATCTCCAATCCGCCTGCCAAGCGTGGAGATTACGGCAAATTCCTCCCATCATGGGAGAGGCTTATGTCCAGCAGTGGATGTTATGGGCTGTTGTAGTAGTAGTAGTAAATACAAAGTAGGAGAGAACAATTTGAAATGATCCCGAAATAACTAGTACTGCCTTATCTAAAAGCTGTATTATTTCTAAAGAATTTTAATAGAGGTTCCGCCTGCATTCCAACCTGTGCAGGTACTTTATTTCATTTTTTATCATTTATTATGTTTAGCTTTTAATTGATGTTATGTTAAGTTATTAATTTGTGCAACAATAGTTTACTGCTAACTGTAGAGGCTTGTAAATGGCTTGTCGTTGATTTTCTACTATGAATTATTGGTTTTGTTAGGTGTAAGCCACCCAAGCATAATAAAAACAGTAACGGATGTAAGACATCGAAACTAATGCTCACTCATGTTTATCACGCCATTACGGTCATTCGTTTTCACTGGACTATACCTTGAACCTTTTGATTATGGAGATACATTACTTAGATCGAAATTCTAAAAAATAATAATTTAACATTCAATAGGTACTCAAAGCTTAGGTCTTACTTTAGTCAATAAGTATCTATTGAAGGACTAGTCTCGAGTTGGAAAAATAGGCAATAGATTTAGAACTTAGGTATATTATGGTGTTATAAGTATTAATTCGCTTTACTCCACAATATTCTGTAACCTCGTGTACAAACTTCGTCAACTTGTACGAAGTTAACACACTTTTCCTATTTCACTATGTCCCTGACAACTGACAACCAGTCAGAAAATAATAAAGGTGAAAAAAGTAATTTCTCTTGACAATCTGATGTCTGTTGGGGCGTTTATTAAATACAGTATTAAGGTACACTTCCAAAGACGACGGCAGACTGCAAACCCCGGCGACGACGTTACGACAGTAACCGATAGCGACTATGCCGCTGCGGCCATAACCGTAAGTGACTACTGCTCTGCGGTCTCTTTGGTAGCAGCATTTCTCTTCTACAGTTTTCTGAAAGACATTTGTCAAACAAGAAAAAGTGTTTTGTGAGTTTGCGGTCATTGGTCAGCAGTGTCAGACGACAATGCCGCCATCTACCAAAGCACATTTTTTCATGTACGTATGTTACATAGTAACCAGTCTGACTGCCTTATTGGCGAGTAGCCGCAAGCGTGACTGCTGAGCATGAGGGTTCGATTCCTGGCTAGGGAAAGTGTTATTGGGTTTTCCCATAAGAATTTTTCTCAGTCTGGATTTATGCCCGGTTGATGGCAATAGGGTCACCCCCTACTACGTGGGACTTAAACATAAGTGGTCTGTGGGTGTAATATAATTGGGTACACCTCTGCCTAACCCTTCATGGATTACAGGCGCGATGTTAGAAACCAGTCCTGCTGCTGTTTGCAGTTGCGTCACGGCAGCCTTTTTTTTTTTTCCGGTGAGAAATCATATGACTCCTCCCGTTCTGGGCGGAGCAGTAGGGAGTGTCAGACTTTTATTGACTAAAACCCATCCATGTTCCTTCATCGCTCTTTGTGTTCCGGGGCCACGGTATCTCTTTCGAACAGTCCCGCAGGCCCGGCAGCTTTCAGAATCGTACCTTAAGTTTGTCAGGTCTTCGTAAATATAGCAACGAAGGGAAGATTATTAATTCCTTCCTTAGTACAGTTTATGACAATGGGATAGATTAGAAGGCCGCATCCGGGACCCTTGCTTAGGGCACTGAATATAACTAATAATTTTGTTGTATACTATTGGAGTTAGTTTTAAGTATCCTTGAAGGGTATCGGGTTGGTGGGTATGTTATAGGTAAATAGATGATATGAATTTGCAACTTAATTGCGCCGAGGCTATATTGAACATAGAAGGAAAGAGTGCTTGCAAGCACATCTCAATGTGGAGCGTAGTTCAGGCGTCTAACCTTTGATTGAACTAAATGTACCATAATTATCAGAATAATGCGTGAATTCCTGCTATGCTGATGTCGGTCGCGTACGTCAGCGAGAAAAACAGTAGCAACATACGCGCCGGTGACATCAGCGTCGCAGTAAGGCGCTAAAAAGAACACAATGTACACTCGTACGCGCGACCAACGCCGACGTACGCGACCGAAATCAGCGTAGCAGGAATTCAGGCCTAAGTAAGTTAAAGTGCCAATGGGCCGGCCATATTCAAAATCAATAAAAATTAAAGCATTTATTTCAAGTAAGCCAGTTACAGGCACTTTTGAATTGTCGAAACAAAGATGAAAATTAAATATAGCTACAGTCCCAGTCACAAGACATAAAAACTGTGAAAGTACTGTAGTTGCCCATTCCCTAGCGTAGATCTCTATGGAGAATAACGGGCAAGAAAATCCATGGACACTCTTTTAAATCAGAATATTGTTACAAAATCTTGGTTACATCATTCATGTTGAGATGGTATTATATGTGAGAACAATGTAGAGAGATTTAAAAGTGTCCACAGTAACAACACAAAAAAATGCAATTCAAAAACCAAAATAATTCATTAAAATAAGCCATGGCAACTAAGAGATGACCAGTCACAACTGACACCGCCCGTTCACGGACATGACGCATGAATCAGCACCATTCAACTCAACCATTTTGAAGGGAACTAAATTATCCGACACATGCGCCACCATCAGCGAGACATTTGAGTGAGCATGACAAACTCTCAACCGCCAAGGCACATTCAAGTCAAGAAGAGACATAGGTTTCTAGTGAAAACCTTGCCTGGCTTTAAACCTTATTAGCCGTAGAACCGATGACCGTTGGGGTACACGTACCTACGTATTCTTGAGTGGAGTTTGCCACACTCAGGCTCGGTGAAGCGACGATGTTCGTAGGGTGGCAACTGGGTGAGTTTTGCTGAGAATCGAATTAAGTGGCATGCGATTGACGAGCCAAGCGTCCAGCAGTGGATTGCTGTTTGCTGATGATTATGATGTACCAAAAGTTTACGTTAAGGCGACTACAGGAGCTAAACGCGAGTTTTATAATGCAAAAAGGCATATGATTCACTACAATAAACAAAACCAGAAAAATATATGATATTCTTCAGGATATATGCTAGTACGATAGTGTTTTGAAAACATAATACAACTAAATTTATTCGATAAAAAAAATTACGATCTTACCTATAAAAATTTCTTTTAACGAGTAAAAACCATACTAAAATACATGCGATCATTCTGATTTTGGCTTTTGGCAAATTATTCTACAAGCAACATATTAGCATCATAGTGTTTTTTTTCGGTCCAATCAATAGATTTTTTGTAAATCGCAAAAGAACACTCATTTCGCACTATTTGGCCCACAGTAACTGACGTAACAACCAGTAGTGCAAGCTGATTAGAACTTTATTCTAACAGTATTTAAAACGAAGTTTGAACCACCACAAATAGAGTTGCTAATTTAGCTCCTGTAATCGCCTTAAGTTGCATATCGGTCTTTTTATAACTAACGGAACGTTTGTTTTTAAGAACTTTGAAGATACTGCTTATACTGAGGCAGGCTGCTTCGTTGGTATGAGGTCCTGGCTTCGATTCCCAGGTCGGGCAAAGTGTTATTGAGTGTTTCCATCAGAAATTTCTTAGTAGCAGTGACTTGAGTCTGGAATTCTGCCCAGTTGATGGCAATAGGCTCGTCTCCTATTACAAAGGACTTAAATATAACTGGCGATCCTATCAAGTACAGCTCTGTGTATCTCTGTCTGTGTGTGTAATACCAGCGCTGTGACGTTTTTTTTTAAAATGTTACAGCATCATGCTGAGATAGGGGCCTTTTGGCCTCGTACAGGACCAATTTCATTTCATGTTTTTTTTTATTTTTCTCTTTGTTTATTTTTTTATTTTTACTATTTGTAAGTACTGTTAATTTAACCATTTTTATTTGTGTTTTGTCCTGTGCGGGCTAATAAATGCTTTTTCTTTCTTTCTTTCTGTATAAACTTATTTTTTTATTTCAATTATTTCAATAAACAATTTCAACGTTACGGGGATTGAAGGAGTGATGTGTGTGTTTACTGTTTGTGTTCATACAGCTTTACACAGCAGAGCTTTGTGACAAAACAGATTACTAATTATAGCATAGCCATTCGGCTTCATCTAAAGAGAATGGTGTCGATTTTGTTATGCACAAACTAAACTTAATTTAGGCTATTGCTATATTTTACTAAAAGGCAGTGCGAAAAAGAACGGCTATAGCTATGAACTAAATTAGAGATGTCAAACTAGTTTATGCCTTGCGCTTCACCGTGTTTTTTGTCGACATGTTTTACTTGCAGCCTTCATTTGTATGGAAATATTTAGTTCGAATTAAATTTGACAGCTTTAAATTACGTCCGTCTCTTTCTCGTTTTATTAAAGAGAAAAAGATAGCAATAGCCTAAATTAAGTTTAGTTTGTGAACAACAGAATCGACACCATTATCACCTAACCTTTCATGTGAGATCATTCAAAAACTCAAGGAAAAGTGTCACAGCCGGTTTGATCTCCATAATTTGGGTAAAAATAAACATAAAATGCTGAAATATTCGATATCTTTTAAGGAGTAACCCGAGAGATCTTTCAGTAAAATGGTATTGCGTTACAGAACTCTACAAAAGTACTGCTAGGTAGGGATAGGGTGGATGGCACTGTATATTTTCTAACCTCGAAAAAAAAAAACTCACTTTCCAGGGTAATTAAAAACGGCGATAGGAATAATAACTATATTTATTAAAATGATTAAATAAAATAAATAAATATCGCTGGACATTACACACAGCGCCACCTAGTGCCACATTAAGCAACGAGGCTTGTGTCGTGAACACCAGATAGTTGATATACTACATAGCTACATAGATACTTTTTGTTTGTAAATTGTTAACTAATTTTAACAGAGATGTGGAGTGTAACTCGAAAACTATTTTGGTTAATTTGTAAAATAAGATAAGATTTCTGTAATTGTTTAAACATTGTTTACATACAAGAGCATGCAAGATGTTACATTGGTTTAGTCCAGAATGTTTAGCCGTAAGTAACGGCGTACAAATATTTCCATAACATTGAGAGAAAAAAAAAATAACAATAAGAAATGATTTAAAAATTACTTAGAATAGGCACATGCAAAGTTTATAATTTAACAATCTTATAAATAAAAAATAAATCTAATGTGATAATGTCAAAATTCCATATTCATATAAATTTAGTATTAGTGTCAAGAAACGATAAAATTATATATTAAGTCAAACAGAAAAATCTTTTTCGGCTAGAAATTCGGAGATACTATAATACACCTTTTGAGAAACCACAGGCATTATTGGTAGATACATAATTAATGATATAATAAATAGCTTGAGTACATAACATAAACCCACGCTTTTTCCAATGGGGATGGAGTAAAATATTTCTGCGGTAAGAGGATCGGGATGTAAAGTTCCTCATCCCAAATTGCAAAGGGAGGATTCTCATTTCTTAAAGACAATATGTGTTTTAACTGGTGAGCTACTGCCCAACAGTTGCTATCCGGTTCTTGTATATAAAGAAAGAAAGAAAATGCATTTAGTAGCCCGCTCAGGATAAAACACACAAAAAATGGTAAAATTACCAGTACAAATAATAAAAATTAAACATTGAGAAAACAAATAAAAAGAAACCAAATTACATAGTTATATATTTTATTCGTTTCGTCATTTTGATCGTGTGATGTAGTATTTATAGTTCTCTATTTGTGTTATAGATGTTGCTGCTGAATTATTTTATTTTTGGCTATAAATACAAAAATACATTTATTATTTCTCAAACATTATGTCATACATAAATTGAGGTAGCTCCAGTAAGTTACAATAGTACTTGTGTCGGGGCTATCTCACTCTTCCCATAAGCGGTATCCTAATAATGAAAATGAAGTCAACGAATAGAATAAAAATACAATAAAAAAATTAATAAAATAAAATGGCTATGTCGCTACATACTTTAAATAATAAAATCGCAGCGTAGTTTACGAAAAGTCTACACCACCTAAAAAAAAACCACTAAATTTACTGACCCACTCATAAACGGTGTCGCTACCCCATCCCGGTTCTAAGAGACGACTGTCAGTTGCTCTTTATTTATTTCACTTTGCCGTCGCCCGTTCGTTTGCTAGTAATTAATCATTTTCCTCCCCTTGACTCTCGAGTTTGGCGAGTTTCTCGACATCTAGGTACCAGGACCTAGGTACTAAATATTACTACGTTGCGCTCTTTTCAAAGAACTGATATAACTAATTGTTGCAGTAGTTTTCTGTTTATTTGATGTTGCTGTTTGTTTCTAAATGCGTCGGTAAAAGGTTAACTACGTTTATCTTTGCAAACGTTGCGTTTAAAGATAAGAAAGAAAAAAATTATATATCATTACCTTACTTTAGGAATGTTTTAAAATATTTATGTTGTGTTAAATGTCATCGCCCTTTTCACGGATATAGATAAGTTCTCAATTTTCGGGCATTTTGTTAAGTTAACGATGAAATTTTTGTGTTTTTGATGCAGATGATGATGAATGATGAAGGGAAAGCCAACAATGTGATCGAAATCATCTGCCTAGCTTTTTCCCAACTATGTATATCAGGGTCGGCATCCAGTCTAACCAGATGCAGCTGAATATTATTATTATTTTACATGGAACGACTGCCTGTCTCGGATCATTTAGTTCCCTTAAAAATGGTTGAGTTGAATGGTGCTGATCTACGCGTCATGTCCGTGAACGGGCGCTGTCAGTTGTGACTGGTCATCTCTTAGTTGCCATGGCTTATTTGAATGAATTATTTTGAATTGTATTTTTTTGTTTGTGTGTTTTTGCTGTGGACACTTTTAACGTGCACATCTTGCTACATTGTTCTCACATAATATACCAGCTCAACATGAATGATGTAACCAAGATTTTGTAACAATATTCTGATTTAAAAGAGTGTCCATGGAGTTTCTTGCCCGTTCATCTCCATAGAGATCTACGCTAGGGAATGGGCAACTACAGTAGGTACTTTCACAGTTTTTATGTCTTGTGACTGGGACTGTAGCTACATTTAGTTTTCATCTTTGTTTCGACAATTCAAAAGTGCCTGTAATTGGCTAACTTGAAATAAATGCTTTGAGTTTGATTTTTGATTTATTTCACTTGCACAATCCAGTTAGGACTGGGTAATACGATACCCCTTGGTAAGCCTCCCATCATGGGAGAGGCTTATGTCCAGCAGTGGACGTTATGGGCTGTTGTTGTTGGTAAGGCTGCTCCAACTTTCCGGCCACTTACTACCTGTAACGACTGTCAAGGCTACTCAAATGACAGCCGGGTTCAACGGCTTGACGTGCTTTCCGAAGCTCGGCAAAACTCTGTATGAAAATTTAGAAGGAAGGACCTGGTTTGCACAAAGCCTCAAACTAGACATGCTTTTGCTAGTCGATTTTATGTGTTTTTAGGACCTTTTTTACCCGACTGCGCCAGAAGGAGGGTTATGTTTTTCGAGTGTATGTATGTATGTGGGTATATTTCTTTGGCACGCTCTGCAGCCTAAACGGCTTGATGGATTTTAACTTGAGAGGTGTCGTTAGATTCGTCTTAAACGTGAGTGTCACTGGGTATATAAAAATAAATAAAACAAAATGGCGGATTTTTGGCGCCAAATTGAAATGTTTGGCACGCTCTGCAGCCTGAACGGCTCAATGGATTTTAGCTTGAGAGGTGTCGTTAGATTCGTATTTACTGTGAGAGTGACACTGGGTACATAAAAAAAGGGCGGATTTTTGGCGCCAAATTCAAATGTTTGCCACGCGCTGCAGCCTGAACGGCTCGATGGATTTTAGCTTGTGAGGTGTCGTTAAGTTTGTATTTACTGTGAGTGACACTGGGTATATCAAAATAAAATAAAAAACAAAATGGCTGATTTTTGGCGCCAAATTCAAATGTTTGTAGCCTGAACGGCTCGATTAAGGACTCATCATGAGGATTTTAAAATGGTATATCTAAGTAACTAAAAAGAGTAAAATAAAAAATAATAATTAAAAAAATTAAAAAACAGTCGGGACCCATTAAATAATCTAGACTAAAATCATCACATCCAATATGGGTCCCGACTGTTGCAGTCAATACGTCTTGTCTCCTGAACTTGTTTTATTCTTTTCAGTATTTATTTAAAGTTATTAGTTATTTTTACGCAGTCGGGTTTTTTAATTTTTTAAATTATTTATTATAATATTGTTATTGCAAGTTTTACTTGAATAAAGCACATACAATTGGTAAAATTATTTTATTATGGCCAAAACAATTAGAAGTAAAGAAGGCAGATTGTGAATAATGACGTCACATCATGGCCGCTACGGACGTTTTAAATGTCGTAGAAAATTGAAAGAGTTTTATATTATTTTTGTGTGACAAGCAGTAGTTGAACTTAACTTTTAATACTTTTATTGGGTCTATCAACCCAAGAAAAGTATTAAAAGTTAAGTTCAACTACTGTATTTTATTGATTTAAGTGAAGAAAAAATTACGTGCATATTCCCTATTAGCCAGATTACTACTGCTCCTCCAATCGCTATTTTAAAACACGTCAAAATCAATCAACGGTTTTTGTCAATATTTTTGTTTAATTATTTAATTTTAAACGGAAATTGTCGTCACGTATCACCAATGGACACATACATGTAAAAATAAAACCGGTATCGTGTTTAAGCTTATCATTCGCTGTGTGAGCATGGTCAGAATATTTACCGAGAGCTACTAGTGATGTACCACGCACGGAATTCCGTTTCGGATATAAAATTGAATACGGATATTAGGGTATTTCAATAAAGTAACAGAGGTGGACTAGAAAGTCACTGCAGATGCAGCATTTTGCGTGACATCAGATATATGTGATACCTACTTAGTGTTGCCCAAAATCGGTCTTGGTCTTGCAGTCTTGGTTTTGTTCTTACATTTTTGCAAGACCAAGACCAAGACCAATACCAACTTATTGTAGCAAGACCATGACCAAGACTGAACCCTGCAAGACTTGAGCAAGAACAAGACTAAGCCTGCAAGACTCTTGCGTCTCGCAGTTACACCAATTATTTTATGTAGTAAATCAGCTGATTTTTTTTTACGTGCGATAAATAAATAATAGGTGCTTAAAAATCCTACAAACAATTTTCGTTCGTCACAAGCCACAATATATATCCAAAAAATGATATGTCTGATACATTTTAATGTAGGTATCAAAAATTTAATTCATGTTTTACATGTTTGTGCTGGTAATTAAAAGTAGCTGACGACAAATTTTATTAGTTAGAAGTATCAAGTCCAGATGAAGATGAAAAGTAAATGTGATATTTATTTTAACCGCTAGCTGTTTGTGAAGAGTTTAGGATAGCCAGTACACGTTTTAATTAATTTTATTAATTTGGTGGTTCACTATGCCTATGTCAATTTAAGCTCAACATTTGTGCCTACTCTGTTACGTTGTTCTAAGATCTAAACTAACGTGTTTATTATATAGCAATTGGCTAATAGGTATTTGAAAGTAGTCTAGTCTAAATAGTAGAGTCTCGCAAAACTTGCGAGACTCTTGCTGCAAGATCAAGACCAAGACCATTGCTGCAAGATCAAGACCAAGACCAGGTGTATTGACGCAAGACCAAGACCAAGACTGGCAAAGGTCTCGTCTTGGTCTTGCATTTGGGCAACACTATTGATACTTAAATACTTTGACAACGCCACAAAAAACACAATTACCAAAAAGTATACCTAGAACAATATAGTGCCTTTTATTTTTCCCGGCCACTTTTGAAACTATACAGGTATAATAATATATTAGGAGACAATAGCATAGCTAGTGCTTTAATCTAGGAGATTTTTATGTTAGCCCATCAGAGCTAAATACGAAACTGCAAATAGTGGAGCAAAGTGATCAAAAGAACTAGGATCTTTTTATTATTTTTTTTATTTTGGTCGGACCCAGGAACTGAACCTGTTTTTTTTTTTACAAAAACAATTATCTGCACTATTGCACGAAACGAAAACGATTTTAATAGCTAGCTTTTTGTTTTTTTTTTAGCTTAATAGCTGACGTCAAATAAATATTTTTTTCTTTCTTTTCTTTTCTTTATTTTGATTGTACATACTTACATAGTTATGGGTTGGCCCTGACGAGCAGCGTCTATGAGAACTAAAATCGTAAGTCATGTGATCACAGCTTAACCTTAATGCAATTAATGCATCAAAAACGCATGAACATAAATATTAAATTGACTAGAAACCAAAATGACTGCTTAATTCCGGAGTTCGCTGAAAGCCGTTAAATTCGCGAAGAAAAACAATGTTTTAAACTTCATTATTATAAATTTGTTCGTAACTTCTTACGGTAAGCTTATGGCAGTTAAAACTCAAAAATAGACACCTTGAGAATAATTTTAAAGATGAGTTTTATCATAACTGCGCATTTACTTTTATAGGTATTAAAAAAGAAGTTAAACATCTTTCAAATGGAGAACAATCTTTCGACAGATTTGTTCATCGGTGCTTATGCAAAAAATCATCATCTCTGTGCTTAAGAGCACAGAGATGATGATTTTTTGATTGAAGATGTTTGTTGAATATCACGGGATAAGTCCCGTGATATTCAACAAACATCTTCAATTCTCCCCTTTCAACTGTCATGCTATTATTCTCCCTTTTCTTTCATATCATGAATGCAAAAAATCATCATCTCTGTGCTTAAGAGCACAGAGATGATGATTTTTTGATTGAAGATGTTTGTTGAATATCACTGGATAAGTCCCGTGATATTCAACAAACATCTTCAATTCTCCCCTTTCAACTGTCATGCTATTATTCTCCCTTTTCTTTCATATCATGAATTTCACACTCCATCATTTTTTTCTTTGGTTTTCATATATATATTTTTTTTTATTACAATATGGGCCTGCTCTTGACCTCGATCACGCTTGATGGAAAGCGATGGCTGAGATCTATGATGGAACGAGCGTGCCCAGAAGATGCCTGTTCACTCTTGCTTTGAAGGCAGGCGGGTTAAATGTGGGTGGGAACACAGACGCAGGCAGAGAGTTCCAGACTTTGGCTGTGCGCACAATAAAAGTGGAGGAGAAGCGCTTAGTACGACACATCGGGATGTCAACCAAGTGCGGATGGTACGCTGCAGTACGTCTGCTAGTCCGGTGGTAAAAGGGTGATGGTAGGATCAGGTCGTGGAGCTGCGGGAGGAGGAGCCCAAGGGAGATGAGGAGCTCATCTCCCTTTCCATCCGTCAGTATTTATATTCGGCACTCTTTTAGTAGCATGCGTTTTATGACCAAGACAAACGATTTTCAACTTTTCCGTCATTGTTTCAACAAATTAAATGAATAAAATTGAAATTGAATTACCTACAAAATTATAAAGTACGTCACAACACACAAAAGTCAAACATTGCAATGTTGTCTAACACTTTCTCGCATATTTGATATCCGCACAATAAAATAAGGCCCATCCTTATCCTTGTTTACGATCAAGAAAAAAATAACAGGAAAATCTTTACAAGTGCAGTTGCGTTCTTTATTTAATTCTTATTTTTCTGCTAAAGTGGTATACTTAGAATTGTTTTTAACCACTACTACGATAATATGACTTGATTATAATTACATTGAAATCGTATGACGTAGTTTTTAAACTATTCCGTGTTGTGTTGAAAATGGAGGAAAATATTAGCATCATTTTTTTATTTTTAAAGATAAATATTATCTAGAATACAGGAAATTATTAGTGCTATTTTTTCTATTAGCAAGAATTAAAAAAACGTGTTGCGCCGACCCCAAATAACATGGGAAAAGACTTGGCAGATGCTGATTTACCAATATTTTAAGAACCTAAAATATTCAAACACTGTTCTAAGCTTTCACGGTTCAAAACTAAACTTATATTGTCACTTACGGGATATCTTCCGTGATTGGTAATTGTTTTGAGCTCCAAGACAAAGAAAGAGGGTCATCCACCCACATTCTCCGGTCATCCCGTGATCATGGCGCTTGCAACAGTGTCGAAATATCGGGAGCTCAAAACAATTACCAATCACGGAAGATATCCCGTAAGTGACAATATAAGTTTACCTAAAATATTGATAAATATTGGTATGGTTACTTATTCATTTTGTTGACCGTACTTAAACTTAGAGAGCAGCGGTGGCCCAGTGGTGGCGGCCCCGACTTATAAACAGTAAGTCGTGGGTTCGAACCCAGGCAGGCGCATTACTTTGTTTAATTTATTTCATCACCACTGCTCTCAAAACGGTGAAGGAAAACATCGTGAGGAAACCGGCATGTCCTAGAACCAACAATTCGAAGACATGTGACATCTACCAATCTGCACTGGGCCCGCGTGGTGGATTATAGCCCATTCCCTCTCATTAAGGCCTCCTCTTAATGTGTTCACTGTGTTCCAGCAGTGGGAACATTAATAGGTTGATGATGATGATGACTTAAACTTGACTGCCTCGTTGGTCTAGTGGTAGCACGACTGATGAGCATTAGGTCCTGGGTTCAATTCCCGGGTCAGGCAGTATCATTGAGTTTTACCATCAGGGATTTCTCAGTAGCAGCCACAGAGTCTGGATTTGCACCCGGTTGATGGCAATAGGCTCGCCCCCTATTACGTAACTGGTGAAATGTGGGTGTACTATTGGACACACCTCTGCCTAACCCTTCCGGGATTACCGGCGTGATGTTATGCATAAAAAGCTTGTTCTATTTGAGCTTTTATACCTACCAAGTATTCACCAGTTATCAAATATTCGGACACATTTTCCGAAAATTAGTAGTTTCATTGATTTCATAAAGATACACCTTACATAGTTCTAGTAGTACTTAGTGTATATATACATTTTACATTCATAATTATATATATATATTATTTATTTTCAGGTAAATAACACCCATTGCCACATATACATTGATAACCAAAAAGATCCAATAAATTTAAAAATAATCAAAATTAAAAATCACATGAAATAATGCACAATAACATCAGACCATTAACAAAATTACATCAGATAAAAATAAAATAAATTAAAATATAATGAAATCAGAATAAATCAGATATAATCAATTAAAACAAATAAAACACATTAAATTATATCACAATACCTACATCTAATAAAGCTAAATATATAATATTAGCATTCTTTTTTTTTTTACATTATGGTTCAGTTCTTGATAAAAATGAAAATAATTAACATTTAAACTTTTTTATTTTATTACATTATGATTCAGTTTTTAGGAAGATTCTCTTAGGGGGGAATAGTGGAATAACTCAAAATGAAAAGGGGACTTTCTGGATTATTTTTAGATTGAAGTCCAGTTTTCCCCCTGAGGGGGATTCTCTTAAGGGGGATTTGTGGAATAAGCCGTGAATTTCGGGTATAACAGTTTAACATCCTTGTTTAAGCACAGCAGGTATTCAATGTCGTATGTGTGTCGGACTATGCACACGGAATATTTACGTTAACGATTGGCATGTAATGTTACAGGTCGAAAATAATTTATAATGTATCTGCCTAGCCATTTCCCAACTATGTTGGGGTCGGCATCCAGTTTTACTGGATGCAGCTGAATACCAGTAGTTTACATGGAGCGACTGCCTATCTGACCTCCACAACCCAATTAGTACTGGGTAATACGATACCCCTTGGTAAGACTGGTTGTCAGACTTTTTTTGGGCCTCTGAAAACCTAACGGCTGTCAAAGATCTACAAATGACAGCCGGGACCAACGGCTTAACGTGCTTTCCGAGGCATGGAGGAAACTCGTTATGTAATGGGTGGTCACCCATCCACAGACCAACCTAGGCAAGCACGGCTTAACCTAACGATCGACCCGGGCGGCTTTTATTATTTATTTATTATTTTTCAAATAATTTATAATATTGTAATGTAATGTTATGTATAAAGAAAATACTATTTTCATTAAAAATAATTATCAAATAAGTCAAAATGAGGTTTAAATCATTTGGGTCCGGAATATAGGAGGCAAAAAAGTTCTATTTAAGGTGAATGCTTCGACCAGCCCGCGAAATTCAAATTTTCTTACGTTTTTGCCAAATTGCAAGCCAGTGCAAGGTTGTATGTTGATTCGAATATTTATTATTCGGATCGCGTCCAATATTTTGGACGCGATTTTAAGACGTATGTAGTTACAGAATTATAATCATCAAAACCATCAATACAGCCCTCCAAGTTCATAAAGGTCTAGCAATGACTTTGACCTTGAAAAAATCGTTTCTCGACCTTTATGAACTTGGAGGGTTGTATTGATGGTTAGTCATTACTTGTGTCGTAGTATTATTATAAGGTTTCTCGTATTTTGGACCATTTGTATGTATTTTAATGTATATTAGTTTATCTTATAAAGTGTGTAAAAAACCTATTAACGAAGCTGAAAGGCACTTGGTGTCCCCGTCATTGCGATTATTTTTTTGTTCTACAACATACCTGGGAACCTTCTAGTTACGGAGATATTGGGGATCAACGTTCCAAATTTTTGACGAGTTTTTTTTTAAATAAAAGTTTTAATGAAAGATTTTTACTTTAAACACCTCCACGACCCCCGTACTGTTCAATCCATCCATCAGCACAATGTTCTGAGTGTGTTACATTGAGTTGTACCACAAAACATGATTTTTCACACAAAAAAAAGTCGTTTCGCAGCAATAAGTTTTGCGTAAAGTCACTTAGTTTGATGTACAGAATGCTTGGTTGACGGATTCGTGATGAGGTTGTTTACACACTGTATGCATTTAAATTATGTATTAGTATGTAGGTTTTTATTTACAAAATGGTTTTAATTGTACTAAATGGTATTATTCTTATTTATTTTTATTGTACTCTATCACAATGCTATCTTTGACCCAAAGGTTGACTGGTAGAGAATGCCTTGTGGCATTAAGTCTGCCTACGTACACCACTCTTGAACATGAAGTTTAATTAAATAAATAAATAAAAGTGCAGTTAAGTTTAAGAATTTCTTTCGGTTTCGTTTAGGGTTTTTTAACACCCATTATAGCTATACAAATGTATACTTACCATTATAACCATAATCAAAACACAACGTTCCCATTGCTGGGGCACCCGTCCACTGTTCCACCCCAAAATAAGTGTATTATAATCCAGCAAAAATGTCAGATGGTAGATCTCACATGTTTTCAAATTTTTGGTTCTAAGTTATACCTACTTATAGCCGTGTGGTATCCGGCAGAGTAGAATAGAACCAACCCGGGTTCCTTCTATCTGGCAGAATCTTGATGCTCCGAAATTTATTTGGCATAACACACTTGGCATAATCTTCTCTTAAACGAATATTTCTAAGGCATATTTTTTTTTAAATATAGTTATTGTTTGGCCGAATTATTGTATTTCCGAATTTACAATGGCATACTTTTAAGATGGCAAAATTTTATTTGGCATAATTACCTTTGGCAATGTTCAAATTTCGCACAATTTCACTTGGCATATTACGAAGATGGCAGAATTTCATTTGGAATAATTTTATTCGGCATTATTGCCATTTCTATAAAATAGCATTTTTAACCAAACATTTAAATATTGTCTCAAAAAGTCAATATGATGGGCTACAAAAGTTAGTAACAAAAACGAATCGCTCCAAAACCGACTTTACGTAGTCTTGTCTGCCCTACCCCTAGAGTGTAATTTAAAATTGCGTAGGCGCGGAGGGGCGAGGCGGCCCGCGAGTTGAGGAGCAGGTTGTTATAACACTCGCCGCCGCTGCTGAGGCTGGCCGGCGAAGCCGGCCAGCAAGCCGAAGCTGCGGTGGTGAGCGTTAAACACATCTGCGACGATAAGCTCGCGTGGGACCGCCGGAGCCCCGCAGCGCCGGAGCCGTGACATAAACCATGCCTGCTGCATGTTGCATGCTAGCTTGCATGCTGCATGCTTGCTTGCATGAATGGTGTATGCTTGCTGCATGAATGGTGTATGCTGGTTTGCATGTTTGCATATTGTATGCTGGTTTGCATGTTTGCATACTGCATGCTTGTTTGCATACTGCATGCTTGCTGCATGCAAGATGTATGCTTGTTTGCTTCCTGCTTACAACAAAATAAAAACCACATGTTCACAATCAACTGTTTTAATGAATTTTCTGTGATGTGGATGTGATAGATGAGTCTTTCCATTGTTAAGCATAAGAAATGTATGCCAAAAGATGATTCTAACTGTAAACTTTCTGAGATATGATAGTTCTGCTTTTAGTGACTATCGATATAAAATTTATGCCAAAAGATGATTCTGGCTGTGAACTTTCTGCGCTAAGATGGTTCTACTTTTAATTCTTATGCATATGAAATTTATGCCTAAAGATGATTCTGACTTACAAAATTATGAGTTTTGAATGTATGATAAATGAGTGTCTGCCAAACGATTTTCTGCGAAATGAAGTTTATGCTACCCGCTGTTATGCAAAGTAATATTATGACATAAAAAGTTCTGCTATAAAGGGTGGACCCGTTTTTTGACGCCATTTTTTAAGTTTCTAGTTTAAGATAGTTAGTTTAGTTTATTTTAATAGATTGAAAAAAATAAATTAGAATTAAATTAATTAAATTAAATTAGAATTGTAAAAAAGAAATTGTATCCTATTTAAAATAAATGTACTTCAATAACCTTACTTTACCTATAGTTAAGTTGTAGATCTCACATGCCTATTTCCTCACGATGTTTTCCGTCACCGTTTTGAGAGAGGACGATGTACATAAGTACCGCTTAAAATAGCCTTGAACTTAGTCACCCGTAACACTTGCAAGGTGAACGAACGCCGACGGCATTATAAAACCCTAATTCTCAACACCTTTCATTTACCCCAGTATATTACGCGAATAAATAACCTATTTTTAGATTGTCTGTGTATAAAATATAGGTACGAGTATAAAAGGGAGGATTATTCCCCTTGTATAGTTGAATATGACAAAAGCAAAGGGTTTTGCGAGGTCATCGACCCCGGCCCAGGGCCCTACAGTACGTACAAATATGACAAGTGGAATAATGGACGGGTCCCAGTTAGAGAAAAAGAGATTTTTATGAGGTACCCCCCGCCATAGATTATATTTACGTTCATAACTAAGTAGGCAGTCATTTAATTACTACCGTCACATACCGTCGAGAAATATATCTCAGGCATGTAATTTGAAAAATATATCAAATCAAAACATTTTTCGTCTGTATTAATTTAATATTTTGTCTTTCGTATTTAGTTTAATTTCGTATTTAATTTAATATTAATTTAATATATTTCCACAATAAATAATTAGAATAATTTGCTTAAACTTCAAATCATAGCAGTTTTACGGTTTCTATGTACAAATCCTCATGCTAAACCCATTTCAAGGACAGCAGAGGCAATAGTTACAATAAAATCCATCTAAGTGCTTTTATTTCCTTCTGTATATGTAACATTTTAAAATCAACAATTTCACAAATATTGTTAGCTTTCCTTTGACTAAAAATAATGACTGAAATTTCAGCAGTTTATTCAGAAATGTTGTGCGCTTCAGTAATTTTCGTGATTACGAATTCCGAATACTATCATCACGCGTTTGTATCAAGTATTCTCTCTGCCAGGGTCTGCTACCACTCCGGTTGCTGTAGATCCTCGTCCGTCACCCAAAAGTTTTTTTAGTCATGTCATTTTGTAATCACGGTATACAATATAGGCAGCTTCATTGTTTATTAAACAACTAGCACTGTCCCGCGACTTCGTCCGCAAATAATTGTGATAGCTCGGCTAATAATATGCATGATATAAATACAGGATAACTTTTTTATCACTTTCGAAAAAAAGTGGGTAAGTGGGTGAACAGAGTAGAATCAAATAGCATACTTAGTATTTTTTTTCGAAAAAAAAAAATTCGACATTCAATTTTTTTTTAATTCGATATTTTTTTTTTTTAATTTTAATTTCTCGTTCTTTGTTCTATTATGAAAAGTTTACTTGAAATTTGTAGCGTTTTTTGATGGCGGATCAATTTTTTTCTAAGCTCTGGAAAAAAGAAAAAAAAAAGTATGCTATTTGATTCTACTCCGTTCACCTAATATACCCATTTTTTTTGGAAAGTGATAAAAAAGTCATTCTGTTTGTACTGTTTTTTTTTTATCCGGTTTAATTTATAACCTATAGCACCCACGACTAATGTAACTTTCTGCCAGTGGAAGATTTTTTCGAATTGGGTCATTAGTTCCGGAGACTAACCCCCTACATACAAACCAATAAACTTACAAACAAATTTTACATATTTATAATATTAGTAATACTATAAATAATAAAAAGTCTAACAGACAGTTCATCCAGGGGGAGGGTGGTTTCGTTACTGGATTTTGCAGGTAAGATAGACAGTCCCTGTAATCGTACTGGCTAGGCTAGAAGCTGACCCCAACTAATGTAGTTGAGTAAACAATAGCAGATGATGTGGATAACAGAACATTGAAATAAACAACAACAGACTCCAATTTGTATCACAAACGCAATTTAATAACAAAACTTAGATTAAAACATATGGCATCTTTGTTATATTCGTCAACAGAACAGCCTTAAAACCCGTTACATTTTACTCTTTCTTCTCTTTCTTCTCTTTCTTGGGAGGACACTCCTCAGGCTTGACACATTTTCCACTGTCGGAATCCCTGACAGTAGGTTCAATGCAGTAGCAGGCAGAAAAGTCACAGACGTCTGAACGTGTATCAGCTACAGGGTGGGGGTTGTCACAGCTTGCTTCAGGAGTCAGATGGCCACAGCCGGTGCCGTAAGAGTAGGTGCCTGCCTCACATAGCTCAAAGCCTGTAACAATTAGAAATACCGATAATTGTGGAAGGAACCTGGTTATTGTGAGTGACCTGAGAACCAGGAGCCATATCCATAATCGCCAACCAGTATTATTATCCGGTTTTGCCCAACTACGTTAAGATTGACTCCCAGTCTAATCGGATGCTGTTGAATACCAGTATTTTACATGGAGCGACTACTGATCTCTACAACTTAGTTAGTACTGGGTAATACAATATCCATTGAAGACTGGTTGTCAGATTGTTGGGTGTAAAGACTGTCAAAGGTTTACAAATGATAGCCGGGACCAACGGCTTTACGTGCTTTCCGTACGGAGGAAACTATAGTATCATCAGACAATAAGAAGAGGGTTTCTAGGTATCTATCGAATGGATATATCGGTTCTACCAGCAAAACTGTGAGAAGTCAATGATTTGTTGGATTGACGCTACCAAAAAACTAATGACAATCCTTTTGATAGGCGAAACGATTTTGAAGCAATTTCCTCATTTTGGTGGCAGAATTGTGGGTACATCCACACTTCGCCCGTGTCTAAGTCTCTTATTTGGTTTTAAGACATGATGATTAATTATTTTCCTCTCAATATCGGTATTTTCTTTCGCCGTTTTAAGAGCATTGCTGATGAAATAAACATAGAATTTTTAACTTATCCTGGTACAACCTATGGCCATACGTTTACGCTGGGTCACAACTGTTCTAACGCAACATTATTTGTTAATTTCAAAAGCGATTTTTCGCCTTAACAAAATAGTTAAAATTACTTAATTTTAATGAACATGTAAAAGTAGCGCTATTTAAACTAGATGTAATTAACTTTGTAAATAATTTTCTTCAATTAATTGACAATTTATGTATCTACCGGTTCGTTTAGAACAATAATTGCGATTTACTAATTGCATTGGCTACTGTCACAGTGGAAATTATAACCAGTAAACCAACAAAAATTCAGGTGTTAGCGTTGTCAAATAAACCCGCGCTTGCGCACTTCTGCCATAGTTTGCCGTTTTTTGCGACCCTTATGCTTCCCATAACTTTGACGATATCATCGACCCAACGAGCTTAGGTCGGCCCTGGTTTCTCATATTCTTAATTTATAAAAAAACAGCCAAGTGCGAATCGGACTCACACATTAAGGGTTCCGTACCATCGTAGGAGGGAACCTCCTATATTTTTTGTATTATATGTGGTTATAGCAACAGAAATACACATTCTGTGAAAATTTCAACTACAGAAATGCAGAAAGAGACAGACGGACGGACGGATGGACAGACAGCGGAGGCTTAGTTCACGTTAGTTATCCGAACCCTAAAAAGTAACCACTTGTCTCGATACTACAGCGTGGGCTAACTCATTTGATAGGTACCTGATGTATGCATGCTTGCATGAATTTGTGCAAACGCATTGCATGTGATTTTGAGCCGATTCTGACTATTTCCGTTTCGAGTTGAACTACTGTATGTTAATAATAATATATTTACTAAGCACACGGTTGTACAATTGTCCATGCATTTAAATATGTTTTAAATAATAAAATTGATAGTTGCAGTATCCTACGAAATAAAACAACACTATCTCAGAAAAACAAGGCAGAAACATCAAGATATAAGTTTCTTTTATTTTTTATTTGCCCGATTGATGGCAACTGGTTCGCCCTCTTCTACATAGCACTGTAACATAACTGGCTAAAATTAAGTTTGACATGGTACACTCTCTATTTTTACCCTTTGGGAATACGTCGAGGCGTACTATTATGTTATGTTTAAGTAAAAAAAAAATAAGAAGCGTTTTATACACTTACATTTCCCCTCAATGTAGATACACCTTTTCGATCTCTGCGGCCCAGCAGCCGACAAGGCAACAAGCCCCAAAACACACAGAGCGACTAAAACCTTCATAATAACTAAAATACTTTTTATTGCTCAAGAAACACGGGCTATTAGCTTGAGCTATATTATTGCACTGCCTGTCTAGACGAAATAGGTCATCTTATATAGCTCCATATGACCATATATTTTATAAACAAATACATATAATTGCTTTGGTTCACAAAACCGGTACGATAAGTAGATAATATGTACTATCGAGGACACTCCCGCCTGACCACCACTAAGCTCATTTTTGCTTGCACTCGCAACATAAAAACGCTCTCTAGCCCCGCCCCGTTGATTTTGACTAGAAAAATGAATGAAAAGATACCGAATCGGCCGAGCGCACTGACGACACGCTAAACGAGAGTTATTGTTATTTTGCGCGCCAAAGTTGACGCTTTCCTAATAGGCCCAAAACTTTAAGGGGGCGTGGCTTGGCGCCTCCGCATGATTTAAGCGAAAAAATCTAAAATGATCAGGCGGAAAAGACCCCGATAGTACATTAAACGATAAGATCTTATGATGTAACCATTATTTTCAGATGATTATTTTATTTACACACCTATGTTTTTACTTAGGGTTAAATATGTCGATAGGAGTTCGTGGCTAAACAATAACAGCCGCTCGGGTCGATCTTTATGTTAAGCCGTGCTTGCCTAAGTTGGTCTGTGGATGGGTGACCACCCATTACATACCAAGTTTCCTCCGTGCCTCAGAAAGCACGCTAAACCGTTGGTCCCGGCTGTCATTTTTTAAGGGGTATCGTATTATCCAGTGCTAACTGAGTTGTGAATGTCAGATAATTATGCAGTCGCTCCTTGTAAAATACTGGTATTCAGCTGCATCCGGTTAGACTGGAAGCCGACCACAACATGTTTGGAAAAAGGCTAGGCAGATGATGAAATAATTATGTTGATGGACAGTGGCAATTTCATACTGAATGTTAGTGAGTTGTGTTGTACTTTAAACAAGCAACGCAGTCTATTGCAGTCCACTGCTGGACAATAGGGCTTTGGCCACAACGTCTAACTTACTTAATCGGCGTCATAATTTGAACTACAGATCTACGTGTTTTGCACAGGACTTCAATTTAACTGCATATATGCACTGAAAATACTCACATTTTCACGTATAAATTATCAAAAGGCTCTCATCCTCATTCCCATCACCAGGCCCTGATCCCAGTTCATTTTGGTTTCTTCCTTACCACTAAAATAGCCATAATTAATTTTGGTTGTCATTGGTGTCGATACTGTTATGTACAAACTAAACTTAATTTAGGCTATTGCTATCTATTACTTAAAAACAGTGCGAGAATAGGACGGCTATAGCTATGAACTAAGTTAGAGATATCAAACTAGTTTATGCTTTGCGCTTCACCGTGTTTTTAATCAACATGTTTTTACGTGTACCCTTCATTTGTATGGAAATATTAGTTCCAACTAAAGACAGCTCTAAAGTACGTCCGTCTCTTTCTCGTTTTATTAGAAAGAAAAAGATAGCAATAGCCTAAATTAAGTTTAGTTTGTGCACAACAGAATCGACACCATTGTCAAACAATGAAGTTGCCGGAGTAGTAGCAGAACCTGACAGAGAGAACACTTGATACAAACGCGTGATGATAGTATTCGGAATTCGTTATGACGAAAATTACTGAAGCGCACAACATTTCTGAATAAACTGTTCCTAATATAGGTATTTTTATTCAAGAGGAACAGCAGCTACAACATACAGATAAAAAAGAGATACACGTAACATTTGAACAATATTGTAGCCCACAACGCTTTTCATAGATTAACTGTGGAATATATAAACAATTAATATTTGAAAAGTGCTTAAAGTTTCACTATTTTATTATAATATTTTTATTGCAATTTTTACTTAAATAAAGCACATAATTATAATTGGTAAAATTATTTTACTATGGCCAAAAAAATTAGATGTTTCAAGGCAGATTGTGAATAATGACGTCACATCATGGCTGCGACAGCTACGGACGTTTGAACTGTCGTAGAAAATCGCAGGAGTTTCATATTATTTTTGTGCGTCAAGCAGTAGTTGAACTTAACTTTTAATACTTTTCATGGGTTGATAGTACTGTATTTTATTGATTTAAGTGAAGAAAAAATTACGTGCATATTCCCTATTAGCCAGATTACTACTGCTCCTCCAATCGCTATTTTAAAACACGTCAAAATCAATCAACGGTTTTCGTCAATATTTATGTTTAATTATTTAATTTTAAACGAAAATTGTCGTCACGTATCACCAATGGACACATCCATGTAAAAATAAAACCGGTATCGTGTTTAAGCTTATCATTCGCTGTGTGAGCATGGTCAGAATATTTACCGAGAGCTACTAGTGATGTACCACGCACGGAATTCCGTTTCGGATATAAAATTGAATACGGATATTAGGGTATTTCAATAAAGTAACAGAGGTGGACTAGAAAGTTCATCAGCACTGCAGATGCGGCATTTTGCGTGACATCAGATATTGATACTTAGTGTTGCCCAAAATCGGTCTTGGTCTTGCAGTCTTGGTTTTGTTCTTACATTTTTGCAAGACCAAGACCAAGACCGACTTATTGTAGCAAGACCAAGACCAAGACCGACTTATTGTAGCAAGACCAAGACCAAGACCGACTTATTGTAGCAAGACCAAGACCAAGACTGAACCCTGCAAGACTTGAGCAAGAACAAGACTAAGCCTGCAAAACTCTTGCGTCTCGCAGTTACACCAATTATTTTATTTAGTAAATCATCTGATTTTTTTTAAGTGCGATAAATAAATAATAGGTGCTTAAAAATACTACAAACAATTTTCGTTCGTCACAAGCCACAATATATATCCAAAAAATGATATTTCTGATACATTTTAATGTAGGTATCAAAAATTTAATTCATGTTTTACATGTTTGTGCTGGTAATTAAAAGTAGCTGACGACAAATTTTATTAGTTAGAAGTATCAAGTCCAGATGAAGATGAAAAGTAAATGTGATATTTATTTTAACCGCTAGCTGTTTGTGAAGAGTTTAGGATAGCCAGTACACGTTTTAATTAATTTTATTAATTTGGTGGTTCACTATGCCTATGTCAATTTAAGCTCAACATTTGTGCCTACTCTGTTACGTTGTTCTAAGATCTAAACTAACGTGTTTATTATATAGCAATTGGCTAATAGGTATTTGAAAGTAGTCTAGTCTAAATAGTAGAGTCTCGCAAAACTTGCAAGACTCTTGCTGCAAGATCAAGACCAAGACCATTGCTGCAAGATCAAGACCAAGACCAGGTGTATTGACGCAAGACCAAGACCAAGACTGGCAAAGGTCTCGTCTTGGTCTTGCATTTGGGCAACACTATTGATACTTAAATACTTTGACAACGCCACAAAAAACACAATTACCAAAAAGTATACCTAGAACAATTGTTATGGAGCAGTGGACTGTAATGAATGATAGAGGCACGTATCAGTTAATTAGTTTTATTATAATATTATACGATATTACAAGGCAAGCTCTACCTGACAACTGAGGAAACCGTCACAAATCGAACATAAATCAAAATCTAAAAATATAACAAAATTATAAAAAAGGTTCTATCCACAGCCAGTCGCCAACATACCGGACCCCCAGTGGGTCACTAAGAGCTGGTGGCGAGTGGCTGAGACTCGGGTGCCAGCAAAACCAGCTTACGGACCGGTCGGCGCAGCGTGCCACCTTTCGTTAGAACATCCGCTACGCGAACCAGCCCGTCAGGGCCTGGGAAAGTTTTTACTATTCTCCCCAGGGGCCATAGACCGCGAGGGAGAGCAGGATCAGCGATGAGCACCACATCACCCTCACCTAACTTCGTGGCATCACCGGGAAGTCCTCTTGGTCGAAGTGTAGGCAGGTATTCTCGCAACCAGCGTGCCCAGAAATGATCGGCTAGACGTAGCACCCTTCGCCAGTCGCATCTCCGAACTAAATCTGCGTCTGTGAGTGTATATGTCCACGGTGCCACTGATGAGGTTCCCAGAATAAAGTGGAATGGTGTTAAGGCTTCAAGAGAGTCGGGTGAAGATGAGATGTACGTAAGCGGTCTGGAGTTCACAATGGATTCCGCTTCGAGCAAAAGCGTTGTCAGCACATCTTCCTTTATGGTCTTCTCGTTAAGGCAGGATCTTAAGGCTGTTTTGACCGTGCGCACGAGTCTCTCCCACGATCCGCCCATGAATGGTGATGCAGGGGGTATAAAACGCCATTCAATCTTTTGATTAGCTGCGAAATCTTCAACTGATTGGTTGAACAAAGAGCGCAGCTCTCGGGAGGCGCCAACAAAGTTTGTACCGTTATCCGAAATTATAGTGGATGGAGATCCTCGTCGGGCAATAAAACGCCTTAAGCTCATGATAGCGGCGTCAGATGAAAGTGAAGTCACCACTTCTAGGTGTATTGCCCTCGTAACTAAGCAGGTATATAAGGCAACGTAACGCTTTTCTCGGCGTCGCAATACTGTTACGGTTATGGGACCGAAGTAATTAAGGCCCACGTGAGTGAAAGGTCTTTTATGATGATCGAGTCGCTCCGCTGGTAAGTCGCCCATCTGAGGAATCCTTACTTGGCCCTTCCATCTCCTACACTTCAAACAAGCGTTCGCTACACTGCGTATTGCAGTTCTGGCTTTCAATATCCAATATCTCTGTCTCAGTTCATTCAGCACAAGTTCGTTGAAACAATGTGAAGATTGGATGTGCTGGTGTAGTATCAAAAGTCGTACGATATGATGGCGGCTGTCCAAAATAATAGGTGATTTTATATTTTCAGTCACTCCTGGGGCAGACCCAATACGAGTATTTATTCGGAGAAGTTCATCATCGTCGAGCACCGGTACGAGCTTTGCTATGCGACTATTCTTTTTTAAGGGTTGTGTGGCTCGTAGGGCTCTTATCTCCTCTGGAAAGCTGTCTGCCTGGGCACGTTGGAGCAGCATCTTCTCGGCTTGAATGATGTGTGATGCACGAAGTTGAGAGGGGGATGTGGCGCCATCTTAGAACCGTTGCGTAGCTCGGCCACCTCGCGGGCCACCAGGATCTCTGGGCGGGCGTAAGTCTGTTCCAGAGCTTTTATCACGTCATCGGGGTCGTGAGACGTCCACAGCAATGACGCCACGGATTGGTAGGCCGGTCCACGAATCGCAGTATTTAATCGCGTTAGGT